>CAMGYJ010000008.1:48881168-49507171 GCA_946122785.1 Linum tenue | reverse complement strand
AAAAGTTGGACTTATACCTGTGATGATGGCAGTAGTCCATCCTATAGCTTTGATATGTCTTTGTAAGATTCTCAAAAGCTTAAATATGCATATTCGAGGTCAGCCTAGTTATTCTGTTAACTTGAAAATTCGTTAGTATATACTAACTAATATCCAAAATATGTGAACTAATATCCAAGTCTGCTGAGTATCTAGATAACACATACTAGTATTCAAAACATCACAAACTAGTATCCAGATAGCAGATACCAACTAATATCCACAATCAACCAACTAGTATTCAATATGGATACTCTTATGTGTTATCTGGATACTCTTAAGTGTTATCGGGATACTAATTATGTGTTATATGGATACTATTATGTGTTGTCTAGATATTAGTTTGTGAATTTGGGATAATAGTTGATTCATGGTGGATATCAGTTAACAAACTTTGAATACTAGTCTGTGCTCTCTAGATACTTTAGTACTTGGATACTAGTTCATGTATTTTGGATATCAGTTAGTATCTGCTAACGAATTTTCAAGTTAGCAGATTAACTTTCTCCATTCGAGGTGACTAGGTAATGGATTTTGCTCTAGCTTTGGTGGTTGAATTCTTGATGGAACTAGTGTCTTGCTAGTTTGAACCTCCCCTTCGTCCTCAATTTGCATTGGCAAAGCCTCAAGCAATTGTGTCCTTTTTGGCACGGTAAGCTTTTCATTTTGAAGATCATCATCAAAAGCATCAAGATCAGAATCAGAATCATTATTAAGAACATTCTCAGTACATGATTCTATCACATCCATAACACATACATGATCATAAGAGTCAGGATACTTACTTGATCGGTAAACATTGAATCTTACCTCTTCTCCACATACTCTGAAGGTAAGTTCTCCCTTTTGGACATCTATAAGTGCGCCACCTGTGGCAAGGAATGGTCTTCCAAGAATGAGAGGCACCTCCCGGTCTTCATCCATCTCTAAGATCACGAAATCTGTCGGGAAGCTGAACCTTCCCACTTTGACTAGCATGTTCTCCACCACAACTTTTGGAATCTTCACTAATATGTCCGCCAATTGGAGGGTGATTCGCGTTGGTTTAATCACATTTCTCAACCCCAATATGTTGTAAACTGAACAAGGCATCAAGTTGATCCTCGCTCCAAGATCACAAAGGGATTTAGTGAAAACCTTATCTCCAATGGTGCAAGGAATGGTGAAGCTCCCCGGATAGTCTCTTTTCTCCGGTATTTATTTTGAATCACATCACTACAATCAGAGGTGAGGGTTACCTTCTCAATATCGGATCACTTGCGCTTCTTTGTGAGTAACTCCTTTAAGAATTTGGCATAGGTAGGCATTTGTTTCAATGCTTCCGCCAAAGGTATGTTGATATGAAGTTGTTTGAAGAGATTTAGGAACTTTTTGAAGTTTGGGTCTTCCAAGAGCTTCATCAACCTTTGAGGGAAGGCTGCAGGTGGTTCATAAGGTTTAACCACCTCATCTTTTGTTTTTTCATGTTTTGGAGGTGCAGTTGACGAATGCATGTGCAATGGCAAAGTGCTTGCATTCTGACCCTACACATCTGCTTTTGCATTTTCTTCAGCAGAGTTTTCTGCATCTTCCCCATGAGTGGTTGCTTCTTTCCTTCGGATCTTCTAACTCCTTCCCGCTTGTTAAAGTGACGGCTACCATCAAATGAATGAAAATAAAAGAAACGGCTTGATAATAATACAAGTACGGAAGGTTTAAACGGATAAAATATGCACGAGTACGTATACGTGTATTAAACGGAGAATTTACTATCTATGCTTATCTAGGCTAATTATAGGGAGAACTTTGAACTGTAGGTTGGGCCAAGTGAATATTGGGGCGTAAGGCTTCGTGAGCTTATGTAGCGTGCATAAACTGATATCTTGTTTGTGGGAGTCGTCAAGTCCATCAGAGACACTGGCCCAGTAACCTTTTGTTCCACACTTTGGAGAGGTGGGATATAGGACTCTTGATTTATAATCTCGTTATTATGAATCGTTATTATGGACAAATGGATTGAATCTATAAGTTCGTAGATTGAAATGGATTGAATCTATAAGTTCATAGATTGAATTTATAAATTTGTAGATTGGATTGGTGAATTTATCATATCATACACATGGGTGGACTATTTCTTTCTTTTTCTTTCATCTCATGTGAGATTGAATCAAATGAATTTATGGATTGATTCGTTGGTTCAAATGATATCTAAATTTTAGATCTTGTTCTTATGAAAATTCTGAAAGTTTGGAACCAAAATGTCATTAAAAAAGCTTAAGTTTTGAAAAAATTATTTCCATTAAAAAAAATCGAAGCTTAGGTATTAGATTGTATAGCATAAAGTATAAAGGTTCTAAAAAATATTTTTCAACAATTTATGAAACCACCCATCAAACAGTTCCAACAAATTTGAATTAAATGGATTGGACTAATTGATTATTTTTGTGAATGGATTGAATTGATAGATTAGATTCAAATGGTTTTGGTTGCTTCTACTTGCAATAATAAATGCCTTATCAAGTTGCAAACATAAATGAATTTTAAGCATTGTACATAGACTTGTATTTCCTCCTTAACTAAGTGTATCTCCGCTTCACTGTATAAAATATTATGAGAAATGATAAGAGTACAAAATCCGGAACTACTAAATCTACAAAACCACATATCTTACGACGTCTGATATGGATCATACCATCCTGATACGATCGTATTAGGGAATAATATATTTCATATCAGAGTTGGTACGTAAGACGCGAGTTCTATAAGTTTTACAGTTCATGAATGTTGTACCACATGCCATAAAATATAAAAGAAAAATACGTGAATTTCAGACTCATCGACTTCATTATCACAATAATAGAACTCATTTGGCGACCAAGCATCTAAAACATTATGTGATTAGTTACAATAATCCCGTTTGACTTAGTTGAATCAAACTAGATGCCTAGATTTCTCGATTATCACAACTCAAACTTGTGGGTTAGAGGAACTCCCATTAGAAGAACTAGAGGCCATATGAGGTTTGTTTACCATCATAGATGTATAAACAAAAGAGGACTGTGGTGACCACAGTCGCGGCCCTTGTCCTCAATTGTCTTCTATTTTGAACTCCAACATACATGCCTGCCTCCTTCACTTTGCTCCAGAGGATTGGGGAATGGTTCACTACTATGCCTCTCTTACCTCAACCACACCACAGAGGGGACTAAGCCTAAATAGTACCCTGTTCAGGAATCATAAGATCACGGATTTCACCATCACATCCTATGAATTCAAGCTTCATTCACAGCATCAGCTTCCATGGAGTCAGCAAAAGTATGCACATTGCACATCTATCTATGGATATTGGCCTGAACTGAAACCGAAAACTGAACTAGACCATTCTCCCACTCTTGAGTGGCTTGCTCGCAAACAGATCCTACCTAGAAAGGAGAAGCCTTTGAACCAACCCAGATGCTATTACCCTTTGTAGCTAGGGCATTCACTCTGCAATATCTCATTCAAATCGTAAACATAAACTACAGAAGCATCCTCGAATTACACTAGGTTTCACTCACCACACAAAGAGAAAAACCACGAATTGGCCATTCTAGATGTAACAATTCAAGAAGCATTCATTCTTTAGAACTGATTGAACTCGACAATACACCAACTCCGCATGAAGTTTCAACTAAAGCTCACTTTGGAATTATGTATTCATTCTCTCAAGTGTCAACATATAAAGTCATAAACGACGGTAAATTGATTCTCCTTAGCCTATATCTATCTATATGAGGTTCTTTCTAGGGTTTCAATCGAAAGAAAATAAAACCTAAAGAAAAGCAATTAAGAGCGAAATCGAAGACCTTGGATGGAGTAAACGCAGCAGCTAAACATCATCTTTGGGCTTCCGGTACTTCTCCTCGACGACTTTGGCGGTGAAGAGGGCGGAGTGGACGACCTTCTTGATGTTAGGAACATTGTAGTTTTGGGCGATGTAAACCCCACACGTCGTGCCGACGAGGAAGGAGAAGTAGCTTCGAATTAGTCCCATCGATCAGCAGCCCGATGGATTGGTGAGGAGAGGGGAGAGACGGTAGTTCGAATCGGCCGGCGACACAAAGATCTGAGCTTCTGTACAATGTACTCGTGGACACGGGAGTCTAGGTCGAGTGGCGGTGACGACGGAGTCTCCGGCGGCGAAGAACGAGCAAGGAATCGGGGGATCTGAAAGGGCTTAAGAGGGATGAAAGAAAAAAAGGCTAGTACACTGTACAAGTAATCAAACGGAGCCGGGCCGCTTACTTACTTCCGGCCCACTCCGCAGTCCTACCGGCAAACAAACTGCTTGCTCTATCCTTTTTTTTTTCCTTCATTTTCCGCCTTTGTTTTGTTGACACGTCTTGTTTTCAATTATTTATTTATTTCGATTTCCCGCAAAAATTGATTTCCGTCCCGTCCCCCTCTGTAAAAGTAAAAACAATAAAAATTTAAAGGGGCGGCTTTATCTGATTTTTTTTAATTATCTTCTTCACTTTTATCTCTCTGATTCGGCACCGACGCCGTGCCACTTCCTTCATCGTCATCTTCTTCCCTCTTCGTCTTCCGTCTCCTTCACCGGGAATAATTAAGGTCATTCTCATTTCCCTCCCATTCCTTTCTCTGCGTTGAGTGATTTTCCGACGGGTTGTTTGTTTCCAGGGGAAAAGAAAAGAACGGGAAATTCAAACTGTGTTGTGATTGTTTGTTGCGGGTTTTTTCTGGGTGTATCGGCTACGCTTAGCTCGGTTTCGTTGTCCGGTTGTATGCGCTGAATTGCAATTTAGGGTTCGTGTTTCTGGACCGAGTCGCCGTGGTGGATTTCATTTTCAAATTTCGCATTGATTCTTGTGACGGAGTGAGATTGATCCGAGCTGTGGAAATCAATGCACGTTTGACTTTGGAACTGAATTCTGGGTGCTAATCACGAAGATTATTGATCGCCTTCTAGTTTGGATTGGCGGAGTAATTTCCATCCCAATCGGGTCATGATACAAGTATCGCCAGCTTTTTCGTGCTTCATCGTTCTGTTTCTAGCTCGTAGTTATCTTGAATGAATTCTTGATGGGCCTTGGATGCTACTAGTTAATCACTGCTCATTTTTTTATGGATTAATCGCTGCTCATTACTAGTGTGTTTTTCGTGCAGCGAGTTTTTTTGGAGTACTTTATCTCGGGAAATTGGTGTTTCGTGGTTTGAACTGAATAGTCTATACGATCAGCTTCATCTCATTGTAAGGTTGACTTGAGGAACCCCTGCTGATGAAGTGTTCACACGGAAGTTGATAAATTGAGCTGTTCCAGTAGGGAGACTGTTTAGATTGCCTGATGGGTGTAAGCTATTTAGCGATTTCAGTAGGGTCTACTGCTTTGAGCTTTGTAGGTCTCCAGTATCAGGCAGAGCTTTCGTTGGATAAACTACGATCCAATGGGTTGATTGAGGAGGGTTCTGTTAACCTAGTAAATGCCAACGATGCCATGGGGTTGCTATTTGGTTCTTACGCCACCACCGCATTGCTGGCAAATTTTCTGTTCAACGTGTTTATTCTGGTCAACCTTTGCCTTAAGGTAAGCTTCGTTATCTGCCAACCCAGCATACAGCTATTAAAGTGGTTTAGTAATGTATGATTGGCTCGAGGGAGGCAGACTGGGTCATCTCTAATTTGTAGTGGAATCAGGCATGTAGAAGTAGCTAAAGCATGTACGAAACGTGCAATAATGGTTGTGCTGTGTTACTGCATTTAAATCCTACTAAATTAGCAAACAATATGTGATCTATAAGTTGAAGTTTATAGTTTTCTTCCGAGTGGTCTCTGCACTCATAGATAACGTAGTTGGTTCCACTTTCATCTTGTTTAGTGGAATGATTTCTAGTGAGTTTGACAAACTCTCAAGCCCATTTTCTTAGTGGCATTTACAAACATCAGTTGTAATTCTTATATGATCACTGATTGCCTTTTTGACAGCACTTACATTATGTGTATATGACATTTCAAGCCTTTCATATTATCCTTACTTGAATTTCTGTATGCCGCTATCCATGTGGCCTTAATATAAATACTACTTCAATCATCTAGTCACATCATGAGGCTAAATATAACAGCTTTCGGAAGTTGCTGGATGAACTTGATGACTCTGGTTGGTTAAAAAGGGAATGCAGCTCCTTTCCTTGTCCATGATGATTGAGTTTATGTTGTGGTATTGATTTTGCATTGCAGAGTATCTTCTTTGCGGACTTGTACCCTTCTGAAACTCGGAAACTTGTAGAACGTCTTGTAAACTATGTTATTTACAAGGTAAGCTTACATAATGATTTTTATTTGGTAATATTTTACCATGTGGATATGTTGCACTTTGAGTCCAGACTGTACTCCTAACTGGCAAGTATTTTTCTTTGTGTCACAAATCAAGGACAAGCCTTCCACCGCTCACTTCTCTTTTATGTGCTCGAGAAACACGAATAAGTGCTTATCTTATGATGTTTGGATTATGTTAGTTTTCATAAAGGGAAAAAGAGAATGTTGGTCAATTTGAAAAAGCTAGATATTCTGGTAGAATAATTCGATCTTAATTTATGTGGTGTTCATAATCTTTATATTTCTGTTGTTGCGTGCTTTTTTTATGAATAATTAACAGGGAACCTTTCTACCTCTAGTTATTCCACCCACTGTATTCCAAGTTGGGTTGTGGTTGATCTGGCTGACCATTATGTGTTCTTTGAAGGTAAAAGAAAAGTATTCTATATCAGACTGCTGTTTTAAGTTCATCATCCAAGTGTAGTTGCATATTTGAAATCTTTGATGTTTTTTTTTTTATGGTAGCAGATGTTTCAAGCTTTGGCTAGAGATCGGCTCGAACGGTTGAATGCCTCTCCTTCAGCTCAGCCGTGGACATACTTTCGTGTGTATTCAGCATTGTTGTTTGTTCTTTCTATTGACCTTTTCTGGTAATTATGCCCCCTTTCTGGAAAGAAATGCCACTGAAGTAAGGCTGTCCTAGCTCTTTGTCTCAATGACAACATGCTTACTTCGTCCTGGAGTATGTGCTTATACTAAGAAAGATAGGAATTGCTGAGCTGCAGAACAAACCCTTTCCCCATTGTTTTAATTTTTAATTTATGGTTTTAAACCATGAGTAGACTTTCATAAGCTAACATTTCAGAGCTAGCACGATTCTGCTTCAGTTGACTTACTTTAACCAGTAGAATTCTGTTTAGTTAGATATCTGGCATGTATAATAATGGGTGGTGAACTATTGTTAAGCTGAAAAGGATATGCTTGTTCTCCAAGATCTTGAATATCTAGAATATTTAGGTTGGAGTATTTTTGCTAGTTTGCCTATTGATCCCTGTTTTTCTGTGAGTTCTTTAGTTTGTCTTGATTTGCATCTGGATTGATTTTATTAAACCTTCTTTTGATGGTAACAGGATAAGGATATGCTTGGGGATTTATAAAACATTGGGTTCGCCCATGCTTCTGTTGCTATTCTTTGAACCCCTCAGCATTGCTTTTGAGACATTGCAAGTAATGTTCTGGAAAGTGCTTATTTAACTACCTAGTAATCCTGTTGCACATTTTAATTCATATGGAATGTCTTCTATGGATTGATGTGATTATCTCCTCTCTGTAGGCTATGTTAGTCCACGGATTTCAATTGCTCGACATTTATCTCCACCATTCTGCTGGTGACAGTGCTAACTGTCAAAGATTCAAGTTCTTTGATACCCTCAGAGCAGGTATACCTGTATGGATTTGGTTACCATCCAAGAGTTAATGTGTTTATTTGATTGATCTGAACTGCGACTGGCTGATTGCCATGTGCTCACTGACATTTGTAATTTGCTTGTTATGGGTGCACTTTCTAGTTCAGGTCTAAAACATGAGCTAAAACACTGACTAAACCTTAAGACGCATTAAATTTCTCAAAATCAATTTAGTAGTTCGGAGTCGTATTATTTCACAATGAAAATTAATATATTAGCAAGAATGAAATCCTTTCTACTAAGGAAGACTTTTTTCAAGAGGGGCAATTGGAATGTCTGCGGCTACCTAAAATGTTGATTTTCTTGATTCCTATACACGTAGCTGCATTACAATCTTTTGTATTGGATTGTCAATTCTGCTTTTTGACTGGGTAAGAAGCTCAACTGCAGGTTCATTGTGGGAGTGGAAAGGCACTCTTACACGAAATCTGGGTTTTACCCTAGATATGGCTACACTATTGATGGCACTTGGCCATTATGTGCACATATGGTGGCTCCATGGGGTGGCATTTCATCTTGTTGATGCAGTCTTGTTCCTAAATATAAGGGTAAAACTATGCAACTCCCTTCACATCAATGATTAGTATTTCTAACCATAAAAAAATATTAGTATTTTGGTTATCCTTTCCAATCTGCTCATTACTCAGTCGTGCATGGTATGGTGCAGGCCTTGTTAAGTGCTATCATAAAGCGTGTAAAAGGATTCATCAAACTGAGAATGGCTCTAGGAGCTCTGCATGCAGCACTTCCTGATGCAACATTAGAGGAGCTTCGAGCATACGAGGATGAATGTGCTATTTGTAGGGTATGCTTAAGCTATTATTCAATCAATGATGCATGCTACTTTAGATGATTCTGTGGTCTAAAGGGTTTGCAAATTGGATAAAATGTCACAGGAACCCATGGCAAAAGCAAAAGGTTACACTGCAGTCACCTTTTCCATCTTCCATGCTTGAGATCTTGGTAGGTTATTGGAGTTATCTAAATTCTAGTCTTTCTCTTGCATTGAGAAAGTCTTCAATTCTCACTGTGCAGTTTGCTGTGGTTCCAGGTTGGATCAAGGGTTAAATGACATGTACTCCTGCCCTACCTGTAGAAAACCGCTGTTTTTGGGTCGAACTGAAAATGAACCAAGTCCAAGAAATAGAGAAGTTTTAAGTGACGAGCAGCTCGCACGCCAGCTAAGTGAGCGCCTTGATCGACCAAACAATGCAGGGAACAACTTTCCTGCTGGACCATTCCCTAACCAAACTCAGAACCCTATGGAGGGAAGCACTTGGAGGTTTGGGTCATTGTTTCCCTCTTTTAAGTTGGCCCTAAAAGGATTTGAATCATCTTTGCGCCTCTAAGCTAATTCATCTTCTTTCTGTGTCTCCATAGAAGTGCAGGGCTTGATTCAGGTTGGTTGCCTCAATGGCCAAACCAGGGTTTAGATGGAGGAGCTGGCCCCTCGAATAATGCCACGAGATCAGTTGGATTGGGGAGAGTTCAGATGATGATGAGGCATCTTGCATCTGTGGGAGAGACCTATGCCCATACTGCCCTTGAAGATGCTGCTTGGAGCCTGTGGCCAATGAATCATCCTTCTCAGGGTATGGCATCTGGTTCAGCACTCATCCCACCAATTCCCACCGCTGCAGGAAGATACCCCAGTGGCGTTGCGGGTGGAGGTTTACACATTAGGACTCCCTCACGTCCTGTAAACGAAACATGGCTAACTTGCTTGCTATGGCCGAGACAGTACGTGAAGTTTTGCCTCACATTCCAGATGAGTTAATACTCGAGGTATGCAGCCAACATATAACTTGTCTACTCATACTTGAACATAGATCTCAACTGCGGAAGCGAGTAAATGAAAATGGTGCCTTTCTTTGCAGGACTTACAGCGAACAAACTCGGTTGCTGTTACTGTGAATAATCTTCTTCAAATGTGAGATCTAACGACAATGGCGTTTGGGGGGCGGAGCAATCTTCTGAGTGCAGAGTGAGCAATGAACCTATCCTCCTCCTTTTTGTAGTATTACTTACTGAGGCAAAGTGACAGGTTCGGGTATTCATCTGAGCTGAGGGTGGGAGAAAAAAGAAAGCTTTCAGTTTCTGATTACAACCACTTTTTCTTTTTGTTTCTTCAATTGCCTTCCTTCATATACCTAAATGCCTAGGGTGTATATAGGTCTTATGCATCTCAATTGAGAAGTGAGTTTGTGTCTGTTACTACATTGCTTCTATTGAAGAGGGAGCATGAAAATTATAAAGGAAAAGAAGTAATGGTGATTTGGGAGGCAATTATAAGCAACAGGGGAACACAACACAGGTTGCCCTTTGCTGACCCCCTCACTCACTGTCTCTTGGTATTTCGATACGATCCTATTCTGCTCTTTGGCTACATTTTGGGTTTTCCTTGCATCGCCATGGCGCGGTATGGCGTCTCTAAATGAAGTTGTATTGTGGAAACTCATAAACCAGTTGGAACTGGGGGCAACTGGTTCTGTTCTTCTTCTATAATCCCTTCTCTGCAAGATACGGTAATGGAATCCTGTTGCTTAATCTCTCTTTTCAATGAAAATGTAGAGGGATTCGCCTCCTTGGAATCTTTTTATGAGGAATCAGCTGTGGTAATCTGGAGCTAACTTGTTTGTGTCGACCTGTTTTGATGCGCATTATCGGTTTTGCAGGTGAGGATGGATCTTTGACGCAATGGTACCGCGTCTTGATTCCAGATTGTAAGGTTGTGTGCTTGATTCACGATAGGGTTCAACCCCCTGCCCATGCCATAATGGTCTCCTTTTCTTTATATAACAAAAAAATTAGCGTAGCCCTGATCGGCGCCAAACAAATTCCTTTCCCGTCAAATACGTAAAGCATGGATCCTAATCCATATTGGAATTGGACCCTAATTAACCAAACCCTTACCTCTATATAATCAAAACAAATCCACCGTGATGGCTTCCACATAAGTATTTCCCTGAAGATTTTTCCATAAGAAAGGCTGTGGTGACGGACGCCCCTTGGATCGACGGCCGCATCAATCCCAATTGCGTTGTGGTAGCCATTGTTGGAACCTTCTGTGAGGTATGGTCCTGTAGATTGGCAGATCTCGCCGTCGATGATGATCGCAACAAGAAGGAGAGGCTGATAAGTCGGCGGCGGCGGCGGAGTGGACTGCGGTGGACCACACGGCGGTATACTCCGACATTGTATACACAAGGGGGAAATCTACGCAACAGGAAGAGGTGTTGGAACGGCCAGATTTACCACATCCAAAATTACGATGTTAGAGATGATGATACGTCAACCAGGGGAAGGGGAAAGATGGTGTACGAGGGTTCGCCTAATCCAACGACAAGAAGTTATTTGGTGAGCTCCATATCAGGAGACCTTTTGATTGTGAGCGTAGCTACAAAGGTTCTCCCCTAACTATGTGACTGTTGGATTTGTTGTGAGAAAATTGGTGATCGTGGAGGAAGGGGAGGGACGAGTACGACATTTTCGTCAGTGTGAGCGGGTATACAACCTCAGGAAGATAAATCATTGTTTGTAGGTCAATGCTCCAGTTCATCCGTGTCGTTGGCCGCGAGCGGAACGACTTTATTGGGAGGTGGAAGAGGAATGTTGAGACCCAACTGTATTTACTTTACCGATGACAATCCAAGAGTGTTTTCGCATAACAAAGGAGGTCGTGATTTGGGCATTTTTAGTTTGGTGGACTCAACAATTACGTTATATCACTCTTATATCGAAGGAAATTTGCAATCTGAATCCTATCCGCACACATGGTATGTACAATGAAATGTGTACGTTTATCGTCTTCATGTGTTCTGGCGAATCTATGGGTGGCGAGAAATCAATGAGAGAAAACGATGAGGCAAGAAAGCAAGTTCCCAAGACAGCGAGAGTACTGTTTATTATAGTTTAATCATCTGTGAGCACACCACAACTAGAGTTATTCATGAAAGCTACTAATAATTGGAGGTAAAGATTGTAGTAGTATACACTAAATACTAGGCAAGTGATGCAAAAATCTCTCTTTCCCTTCATTTTCAGTGTTCTTTTTTCTCAATTGTCCAAAGTCCCTTTTTTTTCATGATCTATTCTAAAAATCTTCATTCTACTATATATGTCCTAGCCATGTCAAATTATGCCACAAATGAAACTTCTTCCGTTGTTTTCTTTTGTTTTTCACAAATTTGAAGCATTGGAAGGTTGTGACGATATTATCTGTAACGCTCTCCTAAGAATAAATGCATTTTGTTGCTCAATGATCACATCTGAAAAGTTTCTTTAAACCATTGGTAATAACTTTGGAAATCCTTAGTTAGTATGGTATGTTATTTTTGTTGATCAGTGTCGATTTTCCAATTTCAAGATCTGGCTATATTGGAATTTGATAGCCCTGGTTGCATAGTAAATTAAATATGAAATAATGTTGATCAGCCTATGTAATATGAAATTATAATGATAATCCAGATGTAATAGGGAGGATATATTTGGCCATAAATTTTAAGAATCGTTATTTGCCGCCCGCGTATTTACTATTTGCCGCCCATAATTTTATGAAAAAGTCTATTTTGCCCTTCAACACTTTAAAAACCTTACTGAATAGCCTATCCCGCCGCCGTCAGAACCGCTTGCCGGCTTTTGCAGCCGCCATGGAGAAACAATTCTGGGCATTCTGCCTTTCTTTTTTCGGCAACCATTAGCCTTTGCCTTTCTTTTTTACCCCACAATTCTGGGCAACGATTTGCCTTCCACTTTTTTATTATGCGACGATCTCTCCACCATCTTCATCCACTTTCCGTGCTCTCAATCTCCTCGTTCTTGCGTGGCGGTTGCGGCGAGGGAATCGCCATGGATCAAGACCTGGCCGGATCGGAATGAGATGGGTGGCCCGACTACGACAATTAGACAGGATGGGTGGTCGTCGCCGGAGAACGGACGGACGGAGACGCTGGGTCCGACGTCGGGTTTCGGACGGGGTCCGTCGTCGGGTTTCGGACGTGGTCCGACATTGGATATCGGACGGGGTCCGCTCTCCCGGGTCGGACGTGGTCCACGCCGGCGTCGGACCGGTGCATTGCGTACTATTCCGGCGTCGGTGTACGATTCCCTAATTATTTATTTAGTAAACAAATAATTGTAAAATACCATAATTATGATTTTAAATTTTAAATTATTAATTACATCTTATTTTCCTTATTTCACCCAAGATTTATGACGAATATTGAATTATTGATTTCCTCAATTAATCTAACGACAGACGTCTAATGAATATAAATATTGTATTACATATATATAAAATACCAAAATTTCCGTAAATAACCAATGTCTAATTGTATTTCCCTAACTAAATAATTGTATTTCTCTAATTACGAGCCGGAAAACTTCCTCCTCAATAACCAACATCTAATACTACTTCCCTAATTAACAATTGTATTTCTCCACCCTTCTTAATTAATTAAAGTAAGTTTAGGATTTTCTTAATTTCCGTGTTTGACCAGTAGGTGAATTTAACTGAATTGGAGCCATTTTAGCACTTCAATTACGCGAGAGAGGGTATCGCTACCAACCTCTTTCCTAATAAATAATAATAATATTATTAATATAATAATTATACCAATAATCCCCCAATCCATCTCACTTAACGGCAGAATCCTAAACCATTATCATTTAACATAATAATAAACAATAATATTAATCACTAATCTCTTCTAATTAACCCCCTCAAATTTCGTTATCTATTGGAAAAAAACCCCCTCAAATTTCACTTCTGTTTCGTTGGCGAAACTCGTGTGTTAACTGCGCACGGTTTTCAAGAAAAACACAAAACACACGTCAATCACAACCGTCAAATATCCGTCGCTGAAAGTCGGCGCCGTTGATTTGATCGATCGAACAGAAAACAAAGAAGATCGTCAAATATCCGCCGCCGGTGTCGGCGTCGTTGATTTGATCGATACACCCTTGACTTCTAATCAAACAACCGTTATTCGGTTCACCACCTCTCCAAACTACGTTCGAACGAGGGTGCGTGTTCGACGAATAACCAGAAAATCGAACCAGGAGTATTCTAAGTTAAATTACCTCTACTCCTATGGAGGTTCCTCTGGAGAGCTCCGCAACTACGACTACGATCTACGACTACTACGACTCTGCAAAGGAGATCCTTGACAGAGCGGTTCTACGAAACCTAGAGAGAAAAACTGATAATCTGCGACGATGCAGTTTGTGATTTGATTTTGCCGTCCATAACTTCTCTTTCTTCCCAATCTTTATACTTCGCGCTTCTTCTCGTCGCAGTAACTGCCTTCGCGCCTTTGTCTCCCACGTCTTCACTCCTGTCAACCGTGCAGGTAACTTCCTCCTTGTTGCGTAACTCCCACGAGTGCGAAACAGCTTTGCTACGCAGCAACTTGACAAAACGACATTGAGCCACCCTTGTAACTATCCACCTGGGTTCGATAATCCACCCCAACTCCTCAAGCCGAACTACATTCATCCTTGTTCATAAAACGGCGGCGTATCACAAACAACACCGCAACGCTGAGCTCCCAGCCTTGCAACATCGATGAACTCACAATATCAATGCCACTTTCGATGGTGATTCATGGCTTACACATTGACGTAGCTCTTAGTATCCCGGCCTCGTCGGATTCCCACCATTGATGCCCAACTTTATTGAATTCACGGTGTTGTTGAATTTCTCAACACTGAACTAAAGCTCATCAACGTAGCCGAGCTCGCAACCTTGTTTTGGGCAAAACAGCATCGCTTTCACGACACTGTTAAACTCTTGCAACATTGTCTTTGACTAAACAATGTCGTTTCGTTCCTAGTACCGCAGGGTTGTTTGTACCTTCCGCGGCGTCGTATTCAACTAACCGACACCGTCTAAAATAATTATAAAATACTAATTAATTAAAACAACCCTCATTGTTTTCTCGCCACCAAACTCTCACCCCTCGGCGTCGTTCTTAGTTAAACAACATCGTTTCCTTATTCCGTTGAGCTTTTGAGCTTCGCGATACTGTTCTAATTTTAACATTGTCGTTTTAACTGTTGCGGCATCGTTTGGCCTATCCGCGGTATCGTTTCTTTCTTCTTGCGGCATCGTTTTCAACTAAACGACACCGTCCTAAACAGCCATGACATATTAATTAATTAATCCGTCCATCACTAGCTATGGCCAACGCCATCACTAGCGCCACAACAACTCTGTTTGTTTTTCCCTTTTGCGACATTGTTTGTTATTTTAAACATTGTCGTTTGCTAGTCCGCGGTACCGTTGGGCTTACTCGCGGTACCGTTTTGAACTAAACGACACCGCCGATATAGCCAAAAAATATTAATCCATGGAAACACCGCAGTCGGCGCTCGCATTGGGCCGGGTGAATTTTGGTCACTTGCCCGTCGGTACCGCTTGCCAGGCTCTCGCGGCACCGTTTTTAAATCCGCGGTACCGTTTTTTCCTCCTCCAACAAGGAATAAAAATATTAATTAATTAAAAACAACACTCCTTCTCCAACAAGAAACCACACGCGCG
The DNA here is from genome assembly GCA_946122785.1 of Linum tenue. Classification (NCBI taxonomy): domain Eukaryota; kingdom Viridiplantae; phylum Streptophyta; class Magnoliopsida; order Malpighiales; family Linaceae; genus Linum; species Linum tenue. Next base: position 49,491,834 of record CAMGYJ010000008.1, on the reverse strand, counting down.
ACCCTTGTTTTTTATTTTCGGCAAGCGGTGCCGTTTCCAGTGCCGCGGTACCGTTTTAACTCTCCGCGGTGCCGGTGAGCTCCCTTGCGGTACCGTTTTAAATCCAACGATACCGTTTTTTAACCCGCGGTATCGAATTAAATGCCGTGACTAATTAATGCAGCATTTAATCCCGGCCAACTTAATTTTAGGTGTCAACAATGCCCCCACAATTTGGTTTATAAGTATTATGAACCAAATTGTTGACACAAACATAATTAGCCCAAAACCAACCAAACATTGAATTAACCTAAAGCCAATCCTCACAAAGATGATTTTATTGCCATGCATGGCAATTGACACCCTTTACCCCACGTCCATAAATCTGGCCAGTTGCATGGCTGTGCTACATCGTTAAAAGAAAAATGGACTTTTCAAAGGATCTATGTTGCCCTGACATAAGTAGCAACCACGCCTGGCAACGTTACGTTTGTGCCCATGGGAGCTCGCAATGGAGGAAAAGGGCAAACCTGCAATACGTCACTTAGCCTGTCGGCTTTCAACGCCGCAACAGCGTGCCAGCCTACAGCCGACCGCCATAATCATGCCTCACTCACAGCCGTTCAGTGGCCAAATGACGGCGTTTTTGCCTGTTTCCATGCGTAACATTGTTGCATTTGGCCTGCAATGCTGTTAAGGCCATTCCAGTGACACTTTATTCAGTGTTGTTTTGGCCAAAACGGCAGCGCTTTAATGTTTTTTTCTTACGTGTTTCGCAACACTTCGGCTAACTATTGCTCGCAACGCTGCGGCAAACTTTACCAAAACGCAACGGATTTGTCTCCACTCCGCACCGCTGCGAAGAGCAAAACAACCTTGCATTCTTCCTTATCAATTTCTTTGAATAATATTAATGTATATTCTTCTCAGCCAAATTGGATTCGCGACCAACTCAAGGACTTCCAAGTTCCAACCCTCAACACTCACTTCCTTCTTTTGTACTTTCCTTCTCCAATGTTGCAGAGGACAATTTAGTTTTAACCCCACCACAATGGCGGCCTAAAACCAATTCCCACCACAACGTAGTCGCTGCTTCAGCGGCGGTGCAACACTAACGATTTTTATTTAAAAATATTTCATACCATTGTGGGCGCTCCATCTCGCAGCGCTGTTTGTCATCTAAACAGCGGCGTTTCACCCCAACAAGGAACAAGAAAAGATTTATAATGTCTCTATTCACTTATTCCCCATTTAATTTTAGTAGCCTACATGGCCTTTCCCACGAGATCGCTTTCTCGCGCCGCGTTGCGAGCAAAGGAAACAACTTCATTGGAGTTATACCCGCCATCATGCCTCAGCTAACTCGTTCCCGATCCACAGCGTTTTGAAAAATCAATTAGTGTTGTCATCGCTCAAACCCACACTGTTGTTTGCCCAAACAACTTCGTTTTGTCAAAAATTTTCTTTTGGCGCGCAAGCGAACTTCTTCTCGCTAGACAATATTGTTTCTATACAAAACAAAGCTGCGGAAACATATACCACTGGTACATGGCGAGAGTGGCATTACCTAACACCAAACCAGTTTGGTAAAGCATGTCTATGTACGTACAAGCCAGTCTTGCTAGCTACCCGACAAATAATACCTTTTCTTTTCTCAACAAGGAAGAAACAACATTCCTTCTCCAACATCGAGCAGTATACCCGCAGCACACCCTAACCACGGTATTGATGTTGTTTAAATTTACCCATGGCCAACGCGTATGTTCCTTGGGCTGTACAAATTCCAAACTCAATTTGTGATACTGTTGAGCCAAATATTAACGCTTTAAACATGAGAACCTCCTTGCCATTAATTAGAAACTCACCACCCCCACGCTTCAACGACAACGGCTAGGGGAATAATCATATTTGGCTAATCTGGAACCCTTTTATCAAACAACTCTCGTGCCCTTGAAATGCCAGCCCTGCAACTATGCGGCCATGCCTTCTCCCACAATGAAAAGAGTACCAGGCTATCCTTTTCCTTACAAGCTTAATATTCCTAATCAAGGCCCGATGATCCTATAAATAGACAGACATGCCCACTCCATAACTCGTTCCCAACCTTGCCGACCCGCGGCAATACTCACCAACCCACCACCCTCTTCTGCTTCGAGCATACAAAATCCAGCCGGCCATCATCCACCCCTGCACCGACATGGCTCCCGGCGGCCGCACTCCTCCCCAAAAACAGTACTTGAATTTCTCATTCTCTCTTCGTTACTCGCTAATTACACGGCAACATTAGATATATATATGTAGCTAGTACATACGCACCAAGCAAGCTTTCGGGAGGATAAATACATGCATATATATGTTCTTGCTTCATTGTTTAGTTTTGGCACGTATATTGTTTATGCAATTATGATCTTGTGAATAAAAGACAACGTACCTGCTCTTGGTAGATTCACGCTTTCTATGCTGTCGCTACTTGCGTGTGACTGGGGAGTTATCCCTCCGATCATGAGAATGACTAAAGATACCTGGCTCTTTTCTTGGCAGGCCACCACCGCCCGACCTCGCGGCTCATATATGCAACATTGATGATCCACAGGAAAGATGGAGGAACCTGGACAACTCACCCGCCATAGAACTCGACACCCTTTTATTAACGGACAAGGGTGAGGGTTTGCACGGCCCTGCCATAACCGATCGTGACGATGAGTCCAAACAAGTTAGATGTTTATCCTGTTTCCCAAGCCAGGCTACTGCTCCGCCACGCACCAACTCCGTTCTTTGCCCAACAGAAACCGAAACGAACTCTCTCTTCCTGGGCTCTCTCTGGACAAGATTTTGTGAGATGGTATTGTCGCCTACTTGCTGATGAAACCACTACCTCTCATTGGAGGGATGCTGGCATAGATCGCTTCTTATCTCTTTGTGCCCATCCTCCCCTACCAGATGCCGATTTATTCAAAGCTGCCATATGTTTTTGGTCTACAGAATCCAATAGCTTCGTTTTCCCATTTGGAACCATGACCATCACCTTGCTCGACGTCGTCGCATTAACTGGCCTCTCCCGTCATCGCCCTCCTACCATCGCTAGACTCCCTTTCAACCGCGATAACCCTATTCCCTTCGATCGCTCCTACCGCTCGCTCTACAACACCAATTCCCCAACCGACCCTGCAGCACCGATCACCGATGGGAACGGGCCTACTTTATCCATTACTGGTTGAACAATTCATTCTCTGTCCCGGCGGCGGTCAACCAGTGCAAGCGATCAATTCCACCTACCAAATTGCTGCTGGGGAATGCGAGAACCTTGCTGAAGTGGTGTTATGTCATCTTTATCGCGGTATGTACCTGACCGTCAACAGATCAAGAAAGCCACCGAGGCCAAGCAAGTCACCGGTGCGGGCCCACTTTGGTTGTTGCAGTTGTGGTTATATGCTTATTTTCCTGCCGTACGGGGCTCGTTGCCTGCCTCCGCCGACGTGGCTCACGATACCGCGATCTTGTCATATGGCCATTACTACGCCAAAGCTCCCTCACTGAAAAAGGATTTCGCTACATACTTCCCGGTTTTCTACGAAGCCGGAGACGTCGAGTGCTTTACTCCATTTGAAGCTCGGCTGTTTGGACCTCCGTCGTTCAGGCTTGCTTTCAACCAAAAACCGCCAGAAGGAGACGCCTCCCTCGGTGACTACAACTGGTACGTGGAATAGTGGGCTCGCTGGATAGTAGCGAGAGACATGCTCTTTGCCCCTGAAGCCTTGACCGATCTCAGTATCGAGGTCTACAATCCCCACTTTGCCTCACGCCAGTTCGGCCTAGCACAACAATGGCCCATTCCTCTGGCCTTTTCAAAAAACTACCCGCGGCTACACTCGCGACTCGCAGACCTCTCAGAGAAGGATATCGCAGATGTGAAAGCGTGTTGTGATTTCTTGCTTTCCAATGCTTTTAAACACTTCACCGCAACAGACGGCGTAGTAACACCATTGTTCCAATTGGCCTGGAATTCCAAAGAGGTTCGATACTTTAACAACTTGGCAGCCAACGTCATTAGCCGCATAACCCAGTGCGATCGTGGTGCAGCTGACACTAATGATGACGATGAGGAGTTCATCGTATCTCCTTCTCAGGATTCTGCAAAGCGTCGAGCATGTAAGCCTCTACATCTTCTTCTTATTTACCCTTATGTCGTGGTGCGTTATTTTATCCCATTTACATGGCTCTTCACCCTGTGCAGCTTCCGGGAAATCACCGGGCGGCGTTCGTCCGACTAAACAGATCCGTTCAAGCCTCACTGTTGAGGTACGTACAACCACCTTATAACCCCATTATTACGACCTCTTTTAGGGCGCCATTTGCTTCCTATTACCTCCTTTCCAGCTTCGTTTACTTTCCTCGCCAAATTTGACGCATCAACCACTCTCATGATTGTATGCCCTACTCTCCTCTAACGCACACAACTTTAAAGCTAGCACAATTGTTTTGGCCCAAACCTGGATGCAATGGTATTTGCTTCTTCACGTAACTTTATGTTCTTTGCAGGAAGAAGGAACCGATGCATCAGAAGAGGAGGATGATTCCACCTCGGACACCATGAACCTCGATTCTGAGGCCGACCTTGATGAAGATGAAGAGAACCTAACTGGCTCGACTCTTGAGACATGTGATGGGGACAACCCGCAAACGACGGTGGGGCGCAAAACCACCAGTGTCCAGACTAGCAACTCGCTAGCTACTCCCGCCAACTCTGCGTTTACTTCTTGGCTCGGGGAGACACCATCGTCGTTGCTCCAACCATACCTTCCCTCCAACCTGCCAGCTTCGTGTTGGCTACCACTCATACTCCTCCAGTCACCACATCCCTTCCTTCTTTCGCACCCCTCGCTGCCCGGTCATCTCCTTTCTCCGATGTTACCTGACTCACTCCTACTGTCACCCTAGAAAATGGCCAAGTATAACCACTTCCTAAAGCGTAGTATAGCGGGTCGGGTTTTAATGTCAACCCGGGTCCTAGATATGATGACTACTCGGTGAATTCTTGTTATTTAGCGGTGAACTTTTAGTGAAACTCAAGCAAACAAAACACAAAGCAAGTAAACGGTTTGTTGTCAAGTCAAGAGAGGTCACCCGGATATGGTTTCCCCCTAGACTGCAGTTAAGTCGGATTGCAATTTGCCAAGTTCAGTTTTCATGAAAGTTATACTGCGGAAGGTTCTCAATTAGCCTGAAGTCTCGACTAAAGGTCTCCAGACCCTCTCAATCTGAGTCTCTAGCGGGCGACTAACCTCCACCGGAGTAAACAGATTGAGGCCCTAATGAAACCAAACCTCCACTACCGAATCGACTTCGGTACAGAATAGCGAATTGGCTCCTCGACTAAAGTCACCAATTCGCTACCTTCGATTAAGGGTACTCTATCAACCTAGGCAGATATTCTCATTCCAGGTTAAAGCAGAAACAACAGGAATTTGATCAGGATTCAAGTCATTCAATCAATCAAACCTCAATCGAATATAATCAATTCACAAACACTGTACTTGGGTTCATACAATCAGACCTAGCATACAAATCTAGGGTTCTCCATACCCAGATGAATGGGGAAACTACTCCATAGAGAAAGAAGCAAAAGCAGATTCAGACACTGAAATCATACTGTGAAGTTGGATTCCTGCTTCTGGACGTTTAATCGCACTTCTCCAAGCTCAAGACGGGCTCCAATGGTGTTGAAGATCGATCTATGGCGCTTGAGAACTCTGGTTCGACGCTTTCTCTCTCTAGGTATCGGTTTCTCTCTCCAAAACTCGGAACCCTTTGAAAATTGGCCTTCTTCCTCTTTTAGCAGCTGCCTGGTCGCGATACCCGGTCAAAATACCCGGTCGGGTATTTTATGGTTCGACCGGGTATGTGAAACGCACCGTTCCATTAAAGGGGAAAATACCCGGTCTACCACCAAAATCCCCGACCGGGATTTATCGCCATCGCCCGGGCCCCCTTCTGCTTCTCACGGGTGCCCGAAGGAGGAAATACCCGGTCGAGGCCAGAATATACCCGGTCGGGTATTTCTTCCTTTGACCGGGTATTTTGGTCCAGCAGCATCCTTTGTCCAATCTTCGCTCCTTTCGATCCAGAACTCGTTCCTTCGCCTCGATTCCAACGCCAGGACCTGAAATATGACATAAACACACAACCTAGCGTAAAATCGGCTTAAAATACGAGATTCCTCATCACAAACGACTTCAGAATAGGGGTGAAAACATGTATGATTATCGGTCTATCAAACTCCCCCACACTTAACCGTTTGCTTGTCCCCAAGCAAACCAAGTCAGACACTAGGTAAGCTTACATATTTCAATCAACCAACACTGGGGACAAGTCATAAAGGCACAAAACACGTGAATCGCACTGGTTTTCAAACATCAATTCATGCACAACCTCAATAACAACCTGGACAACCACCACAAAGGACATTCGAGTGCAGCAAATCGAGTAAAGGAAGAGTCTCCCGTCTGTTCACTAGCCAACCTAGACTTGATTCAACCACTTACTCAAAACAGTCGACTCATGCATCCAACTCAAAACATCAGAATAGAGACCGAGCAATCTAGGTCCTCACCGGGGTCAGGACAATTTTTGATGCGAAAGATGCGCATGCTATTTCTCTCAATCCCTATCATCTCTTCACCATGATGGCAGCCTCTAAATGCTAAAGTTCACATATGGGGTGTCACCACTAACTAATCAGGAGGTCTTAGACACAGGTTCAAATGACTGGCTAGGGTCTTGGACATGGGGAAAAGGCCTTTTGGGTGATGGAAGTATTCATAGCAAAAAGGTTCCACATTTTCCAAACACACAATCACAGTCAACCAACCCGGTATTTTCTTTCTGCTATTCTGCATTCCTCAATATCTTAAGAACACAAGAGCGAAGGAGGCATAATCATCAGCATTTCCAAGCCAGACTGCTAAGAAACACTGCTTACTAGGCATTACTCAGATTGTTGGTAGTGGCTCTCTTTTGCTTTCAATTTTTCTTTGTTTTTCTTTCATTTTTCTTTTCATTTCTTAAGAGAGCCCCCACTTCTGCATAAATTTCAAACACCTGCCCAATTTTTAAGCACTACCTCCAACACTCACATAGACTTTAGCAGAAACAGCAGAGAATATATAAAAACCACTCTGTGGAACCTTCTAAAAGATGCAACAAGGGTGATTTTTTTTCATTATAGACCAAAAGAAAGGACAACACACGGCTCAAAGGGGCTGACTAGGGGATATGACACATCAGGACAGTCAGTTTTGGGCGTGGGCTAATCCTATGCCCCCATCATCTTAGCTAGTGACAACGTGAATGCTACACATCATGGAAGAGGGATCTATCGCACAAGAAAGAAACGAGCAGGCTCAAATCTCACATGGCTACCTATATGCTCTATCTCACATCCTGATACCCTGAACTAGATGCATAAACGACTGTCAAGGATAAGTAATCAGATCAAGTCAGATCAAGTCACAGTTGGCAAGCAAACAGTTGAAAAACTGAACCCCTACATCGTTCTACTGCACATCTCAGTCCTCATCATAGGTTGTCCTAGTCGCAAACAAGTTGTCATGCATTAATCCGAAAACCAATCAATTCATCCATCAAAACACAGTGCCAATATGATCAAACAGCAGTACTCGGAGCCCTCAAATCGTAAGATTTGGACAGTGGACTAGGCTCCAAGCACACAAACAGAGCTAATGCAGTCAAAAGATAAACATCCCCCCCACACTTAAGATCGACATTGCCCTCAATGGAGAAGAGGGAAGGAAAGGGGAACGATGTTACCGGTGTGCACAGACTGCAGAAGACTGGAAATGGACCAGTCGGCATGGGACGGACTGGAGAGAGGACCAGTCGGGAACACAGGCAGAGCTAAAAGAGACCAAAAATCTCAAACACATACGTTAGGTCCAACGGTCAGCCCAATAGTACATAATCCATAATGAAAAGAAACAAAAACCGACACAAAACAGACAGTTTGCATGCTGACACAGATAAAAACTCTCAAAACAAGCCCCTAGGGCCCTCCGAGACCGGAGAAATCAATCTGATCCATAAGGTCGTCGACGCCATCATCCGGAGGCTGCCGTGGTGGTGAATGCTCCCATCTGGTGGTCCAGTGGTGCTCTGCTGGAGGGTGGCAAGCCTGGAGTAGATGCTCGGAATACTCCATCAGACGGCGACCTCGGTCTCTCTCCCGCTCGATGAGAGCAGTAGTGTGGCCCATGTGGGTCTCCAATCGGCCAAGGCGCTCATCCACGCCCGTCATCCGGGACCGGTACTCGGCCTGGTGGGCCGAATACTGCTGGTAAAACTGGACCTGATGGTCCATGAGCTGCTGGTTCTGAAGACCCAGCTGCTGGAACTGGAGGCCCATCTGCTGGAACTGCTCCGTGAAGAAGTCCATCGACGGACCAGAAGGGCCAGAGGAGGACTCGCCTCTCTCCGGTCTCCGTCGAGGCTGCAGATCCCCAGGAGGGGAGAGCGAGGGCTCCGGTGCATCGGCATCCATCACGCCGTCATCGTCATCGTCAGCATCCTCATCCACCTCCTCATCGTCCGAGTAGTCCGCATCCTCCTCGACCGAGTCGAGATCAATCAACCCCGCTGGGGGCATAGAGAGCCCATCCACCCAGGTGCGGATGTCATCAGTGGCGAGGAGGCGCGCGTTGTTGAGCACGTCCCGGCTGAGGGGGGCAGAACCACCCAACACAGTCGCATTGTGAAGCCCCTGAAAGCTGATGTCGAAATGCCTCGCCAACCGTGTGATCAGGGGACCACAGAAGAGGTGGGTAGGATGCCCACGGATCCGGTGGAAAGTGAGGGCCATGAAGGAGCCCAGGTGAAGCATGTGAGCCGGATCCCCCATCGAGTACATGGCGTATAACACCCTCTTCGGGATCTTATGCGAACCGGTGGCGTTGGGGACGACGGACCGGGTGATCAGCAGGTTCAGGATGTGCCACTGCGGCTTCAGGGTGCTGACGGAGGTCTGGCCAGCATCGAAGTAGTCGTAGCCATAGGCGCGCCTGGCTATCCTGCGGTAGAAAGCAGTCTGGTTCCAGTCGGTCGGGTGGGCAACCTCGAGCTCATGGGCATCGAAGGGGTGGTACTCGATACCCAGAGCGTGGGCCAACCCGTCGATGGTCAGCTCCCTATGATCGCCACCCAACCGGAACGTTACTGCATACTCGTCCCGGGCCATCGAGCGGTCGTAGCGATAGGTGGTGTAGAACTCCCACACCAACTCCGTGAAGGTGGGCTCGTCAATGGCAAGCAGGGTCCGCCAATCAGGGTGACTAATGGCGGTGCTAAGCTCCTGCAAGCAGTGGAGCTGCTTGAACACTGCCCACTCGAGGTGGTGGTGCTTCTCCAGCTTCCCTCGGATCACCTTGAGGAACTGGTCCGCATACTCCGCGTGCAGGCGCAGATCCTGCACGAAGGGATGGTCCTGCGACATGGCCCTGCAAAATCAAAACACCATAGGTGGAGCCAAGAAAATAGATGGTCAGGACTAACGGCATGGGGTCAGTACTTCCCCCACACTCGAGCTCACCTAGGCTAACAAATTAAGCACAGCCAGATGAATCGCAAGCAACTCAACCGGAAATCAAGGCAGGATCACAGAATAAACCACAATCATCACCCAGACAGTCCATCTATCACATACACAGCCATGCAAGCTGAAGTCATCCCTCACCCTAGTCTAAATTTGGCATGCAAACACAGTTCTCGGTCCTAGAATCTACAGTCCGATTTTCCATAAACTAGAAAGTGACAGGAACACACCTGGAAACACAAGGAGGACCGTAGCTAGGACTCGAAAAACGGGTGAGGGGCGCGAGGAGATCGAAAAAAAATCGCCCCGTAAACTCGCCGGAAAATGGGCCGGAAAGTCGCCGGAAAGTCGCCGGAAGGTCGGCGGTGATCGGCGGCGGCGGCGGCGCGGCGGCCGGCGACGGCGGAGGGAGGTGGCGGCGGCGTCCGGCGGCGGCGGAAGGCGGGCGGCGGGTGGCGGCGGGCGGCGGCCGGCGGCTTGTGATGGCTGCCGGCGGCGGCCAAGGAGGAGAGAGGGGAGAGGAAATGGGGGAAGAGAGAGAAGTGATTTTGGAAAAAATGAGATGTAGAGAGAGAAATGACCGGGGGTTTCCTTTATATAGGAAAAATACCCGGTCGGGTCCCGAAAATACCCGGTCGGGTATTATCGAGTCCTCGGCCGGGGAATTCTGTCAAACGCCGCGTTTCATAGGGTGCAGATCCCCGGTCCCGCGCCAAAAATACCCGGTCGGGTATTTTTGGCGTGGGATCGGGGGTTCCCAAAACGCCGCGTTCCACAGCCGAACTTACCCGGTCTCAAGCCAAAAAATTGCCCGGTCGGGTATTTTTGGCCTGAGGCCGGGTTTTTTCCTTTTTTCGCCCTGGAAGGCAGAAGGGGGCCCGGGCATGAGCCAATAATACCCGGCCGGGTATTTTGGCTCATGACCGGGTATTGTACCCTTCCGGCCAAAAATCTCATTCGTCCCAAAATCGCGACTCTCCTGCACGAAAACACCAAACCGAGGCATCACAGACGACCGAACTTCATGACAAACATGCAACTGACTTGACTCGACACCAAAAACTCAGAAAAAAGGGAAAAGAAATGCAAACCGTGGTGGGGTTGCCTCCCCACAAGCGCTTCTTTACCGTCTTTTAGCTGGACGCCCATGGCGGAACTAACGGTCCGCGAGTTCCACCACCAACTCCGCACGTTCGACCTCGCCTCCCAGGTAGAGTTTGAGACGATGGCCATTCACTTTAAACGGCTCAGTCTGCGGATTGGCAATCTCGATAGTGCCATACGGGAACACCTGGGTGACCGTGAACGGTCCAGACCACTGGGAACGGAGTTTTCCGGGAAAGAGCTTCAGGCGAGAGTTATAGAGGAGAACTCGATCACCAACCTGGAACTCTTTCGGACCCCGCAACCGGGCATCGTGCAGGCGCTTAGTGCGCTCCTTGTACAGCCGGGTGTTCTCATAGGCGTGGTAACGCCACTCTTCCAGCTCCAACATCTGCAGTTTTCGCTCAACACCTGCAACATGAACATCCAAGTTGAGCAGCTTAAGGGCCCAGAAGGCCTTGTGCTCTAGCTCCACGGGCAAATGGCATGCCTTTCCATAGACAAGCCGGTACGGTGAGGTACCAATGGGCGTCTTGTAGGCAGTGCGATACGCCCACAGAGCATCATCGAGCTTGGTGGACCAATCTTTGCGGGACTGATCCACCGTTTTCTCCAGGATCCGCTTGAGCTCCCGGTTCGTCAATTCGGCCTGGCCACTGGTCTGGGGATGATAGGCCACGGACACCTTGTGAGTCACACCATAGCGAGACAGTAGTTTATCGAATTGGCCCTGGAAATGGGTGCCTCTATCGCTTATGATGGCTCGAGGTGTCCCGAACCGGGAGAAGAGCTGCTTCAAAAAACCACAAACACGTCTAGCATCATTGGTGGGCAAAGCTTGCGCCTCAGCCCACCTAGAGACGTAGTCAACAGCAACCAGAATATAGGTGTTACCAAAAGATGGAGGGAAGGGGCCCATGAAGTCGATACCCCAGACATCAAAAATCTCACAAGTTATAAACACATTCTGGGGCATCTCATCACGGGCAGAGATGTTACCTGACCTCTGGCATCGGTCGCACCTGCGTGCGAAGGCGTCTGCATCCTTGAAGAGCGTGGGCCAGTAAAAGCCCGACTGGAGCACCTTTCTCGCCGTGCGGTTTCCTCCGTGATGACCGCCAGTAGGTCCCTCATGACAGTGAGATAGAATGCCCTCCATCTCACTCTCCATAACACAACGACGGATGATCCCGTCGGCTCCGATCCGAAAAAGATGAGGGTCATCCCAGAAGTAGTACTTCAGATCGGAGAAAAACTTCCTCTTGGCGTGAGTTGCCATCCCCTTGGGCAGCTGCTGGCCCACCAAATAGTTCGCAAAATCGGAGTACCAGGGGGTGACACTCTCCACCAAGCACATCATCATCAACCTCTCGTCTGGGAAGGAGTCATCAATTTCCTCCACGAGGTTGTCCGCAGGGGGTGCGTCCAACCGGGAGAGGTGATCAGCTGCTACATTTTCTGCTCCCTTCTTGTCCCGGATCTCAATATCGAACTCCTGCAGCAGTAAGATCCATCGTATGAGCCGAGGCTTGGCATCGGCCTTGCTCATCAGGTATCTAATCGCGGAGTGATCTGTGTACACGGTCACGCGGGACAAGACCAGATAGGGGCGAAACTTATCAAAGGCAAACACCACCGCAAGCAGCTCCTTCTCTGTGGTGGTGTAGTTCTCCTGGGCATCATTCAGAGTTTTCGAGGCGTAGTAGATAGGTCGGAAGTGTTGATCTCGCCTCTGCCCCAGAACAGCTCCAACAGCAAAGTCACTGGCATCGCACATCAGCTCAAATGGTAAGGACCAGTCGGGAACAACCATGATAGGAGCCTGGGTGAGCTTCTCCTTCAAGGTGGTGAACGCCGCTGTGCAAGCATCAGTGAACTGGAAGGGGGCATCCTTCTCCAGAAGCTTAGTGAGGGGCAGGGCGATCTTCGAGAAATCCTTGATGAACCGCCTATAGAAACCTGCATGGCCAAGAAAACTCCGGATCCCCTTTACAGATGTAGGAGGAGGCAGCTTGCTGATAGTCTCGATCTTTGCTCTGTCTACCTCGATCCCCATCTTGGAGATCTTATGCCCAAGAACTATGCCTTCGCGAACCATGAAGTGACACTTCTCCCAACTCAGTGCCAGGTTTGTTTCTTCACACCGTTTAAGGACAAGTTCCAGGTTATGGAGACAGTGAGCGAAGGAGTCTCCATAAACCGAGAAATCGTCCTTAAACACCTCCATGATCTCGCCGACCAGTTGGTCAAAGATGGCGAGCATGCATCGCTGAAAAGTGGTTGGGGCGTTGCATAGCCCGAATGGGATCCGCCGGTAAGCAAATGTGCCGAAAGGGCAGGTGAAAGTAGTCTTCGCCTGGTCCTCCGGTGCAATAGGGATCTGAAAGTACCCGGACATCCCATCCAGGAAGCAGTAGAACTCGTGCCCCGCCAATCTCTCCAACATCTGATCAATGAACGGCAGCGGGAAATGGTCCTTCCGAGTAGCGTCGTTGAGACGCCGATAATCGATGCAGACACGGTACCCAGTCACCGTGCGCATCGGGATGAGCTCGTTCTTCTCGTTAGGCACCACGGTCATCCCACCCTTTTTGGGTACCACCTGGGTGGGACTGACCCACTCGCTGTCAGAAATGGCGAAGATGATCCCCGCGTCCATCAGCTTCACGATCTCTGCCCGAACCACAGCCTCCAAGTTCGGCGTCAATCTCCTCTGCGGCTGCCTCACTGGCCGCATCTCATCCTCCAGCAGTATCCGGTGCGAGCAAAAAGAGGGGCTGATCCCCCGGATATCTGTGATCTTCCATGCCAAAGCGCGCTCGTACTGCTTCAGCAAGGCCACCAGTCTGGTCTTCTGCTCGGGTGTGAGGGTCGAGCTGATGATAACTGGCAGCTTATTCCCCTCCCGGAGAAATGCATACTCCAAATGAGGAGGGAGGGGCTTAAGCTCCAGCTCTGGTGGTTCCTCCAAGGAAGTGGTGATGCGGGTGGAGGATGAGATCGGTTTAAACAGCCTGTCGCCCTCCAAGAAGGGGCCACTCTCCAATGCGGCCAACTGCTCCGCCAGCTGCGGCTCCTGCAATGCCTGCTCACCTAGCAAAATACAACGCTCAAGAGCATCATCAGTACCCGCACTCGTGATGGCGAGTGCGGTCTCATAATCGGCAAGCACATCACAGTAGTCTATGTCATCATGCAAATGAGAATGTTTCCCATTGTCAGACACAGAAAAAGTAGCCTGTTCATCACCAGCACGCAGAATCAATTTACCACTATGCACATCAATAAGCGCCTTGGCGGTGGCGAGAAATGGTCTACCCAAAATCAAAGGCACATCCACATCCTCATTTATATCCAAAATAACAAAGTCAACAGGATATGTGAATGCACCAACATTAACAAGCAAGTCCTCAATGATACCCCTAGGATGCACGATAGAACGATCAGCTAACTGAATGCTCATCCTAGTAGCTCTAGGTTCACCTAGGTCTAGCTTCTTAAACAGTTTATAGGGCATGACATTAATACTAGCGCCCAAATCCGCCAAGGACTTTCCTACATGCATGCTGCCAATAACAAGAGGGATAGTGAAACTCCCTGGGTCTTTGCGCTTCTCTGGCAGCTTGTTCTGCAGGATGGCAGAACACTCCTCGCTGAGCATCACTGTCGAAAGATCCCCAAGTTTCTTCTTGTTGGTGAGGAGGTCTTTCATAAACTTGGCATACTTGGGCATCTTCGACAGTGCCTCCACGAACGGCATGCTGATGTTGACCTGCTTCAACATTGCCATGAACTTGGCAAACTCTGTCTCCAGCCTGTCTCGATGGAGTCGAGTGGGGAAGGGCAGCTGGGGTGTATGCTCCTTAACCACAGGTTGCGGCTTTGGAGCAGGTGCTGTGCTGCCTTCTCCCACCTCTGCAGTATCAGCTGGAGGTGTTGAAGCAGGTAGTGGTTCGTCTCGCCCGGGTTGCGCAGGAGCAGCAGATGTAGTCTTGCCACTCCTGGTGGTGATGACGTGTGCGGTCTCATGCGGGTCCCGTGGATTGGGAATGGTGGTGGCAGGCAGAGTCCCCGGTGCCCTGGTGGTGTTCTGGCGAGCTAGGCTCCCAATCTGATTCTGGAGATCCTGCAGAATGGCACCTTGGTTCCTCTGGCCTGCCTCCAGTGAGGCGATGTTCTGATCCATCCTCGTGAAGTTCGCCTGACTGGTGGTCATGAAAGCCTGCAAAATATTCTTCAGATCAGATATCTGAGGATCTGGTGCTGCGGCTGCTGGAGGCTGAGCAAACTGGCGCTGGGGCTGCTGGAATGGCTGCCCTTGCCTAGGCTGGTAGGGCTGCTGCTGTGGTGGTGGCCTCTGCTTAGCCTGGAAGGGCTGCCTCTGCTGGAAACCACCTGCTGGTGCTGGGAAACCAGGTGGTTTGTTGGTGTTGCTGCTCCAGGCGAAGTTGGGATGCTGGCGCCATCCCTCATTATAGGTGTTGCTGTATGGGTCCAGGCGCCGAGCATTTGCTATGAAGTCCACCTGCTCTTGGGAAGTAGAAGACTCCCTCATAGACTGACAATCCTCCACCAGGTGATTCGGGCTCTCACACCACTGGCACTGGGCTACTGGAGGCGTAGCTACACCTCGGCCCGGAAAGATACTGTTAGGCTGCTTCAATGTCTGCACCAACTCAGCCACTTGCTGCTCTAACCCGGACCTGGTCTCCATAGCATGCACACCCCGGTCCCGGGAGTTCCTGCCTCTGTGGTTCTGCCCCCAGGAATGGTCTCGGGCAGCCAAGGTACTGATCATCTGGTTCAGCTCGGGTGGAGTCTTAGTAAGGATATCCCCTCCTGGGCATAGAGACTCGATCACCCTCTGGCTGTCTGGAGTAAGGGCGCTGTAGAAGTTCCCTACTGTGAAGGCATCGCTGAAACCATGATGGGGACACTGCCAGAAGTATCCCATGTACCGCTCCCATGCATCACGAAGGGACTCATCTGGCTCCTGGCGGAAGTGAGTGATCTCCCGCTGTATCTCTGTGGTCTTCGATGCCGGATAATACCGGTGCACGAACTTGTCAGCCAGATCGTCCCAAGAGGTGATGGACAACGGGGGCTGGGTCTCCAACCACCTCTTAGCATTCCCCGCCAGAGAATGGGGGAAGAGGTGAAGGCGGATTGCATCATCTGGAACACCATTCAGCTTGAACCCGTTCGTCAGCTGCAGAAAACGGGAAAGGTGTACCCGGGCTTCCTCATCCTTCAAGCCATGGAACTGGATAGAGGATGTGATGAGTTGGATCCAGCATGGCTTGATCTCGAAGTTGTTTGCAGGGATGGGTGGATAGAGGATGACCGGGCGGATGTCAGCAATCCGTGGAGTATAGTAGTACTCCAAGGTGGGACCCGGTGGTGGTGGATGATGATGGTGGCCAGCTCCCGGGGGATTTTGGTCGTTCCCCAGGATCTGGTTGTGAGGAGGCGGGTTCTGATCGCCTTCCATCTGGTGCTCGTCCTCGGAGTCGCTGGTCAATTGGCCGTCTCGGCGCTCCACCGTAGCCAGTCTAGCTCGCTGTTGTCTCCGAAGTTGTTTGCAGGTGCGCTCAATCTCAGGATTCAACGGCAGTAAACTTCCCGACTGGCTACGGGTCATGCACTATCTGCACACAATCAAGCAAAGCAAACCCCGTGAAGGCACAAGTGGGAAAGACAAAACTCAATGCAAAAATGAAAATGCCAAAGTAACAGAAATCACTTTTCTTCAACAACCTAGCCGTCCCCGGCAACGGCGCCAAAAACTTGACTCACTCCTACTGTCACCCTAGAAAATGGCCAAGTATAACCACTTCCTAAAGCGTAGTATAGCGGGTCGGGTTTTAATGTCAACCCGGGTCCTAGATATGATGACTACTCGGTGAATTCTTGTTATTTAGCGGTGAACTTTTAGTGAAACTCAAGCAAACAAAACACAAAGCAAGTAAACGGTTTGTTGTCAAGTCAAGAGAGGTCACCCGGATATGGTTTCCCCCTAGACTGCAGTTAAGTCGGATTGCAATTTGCCAAGTTCAGTTTTCATGAAAGTTATACTGCGGAAGGTTCTCAATTAGCCTGAAGTCTCGACTAAAGGTCTCCAGACCCTCTCAATCTGAGTCTCTAGCGGGCGACTAACCTCCACCGGAGTAAACAGATTGAGGCCCTAATGAACCAAACCTCCACTACCGAATCGACTTCGGTACAGAATAGCGAATTGGCTCCTCGACTAAAGTCACCAATTCGCTACCTTCGATTAAGGGTACTCTATCAACCTAGGCAGATATTCTCATTCCAGGTTAAAGCAGAAACAACAGGAATTTGATCAGGATTCAAGTCATTCAATCAATCAAACCTCAATCGAATATAATCAATTCACAAACACTGTACTTGGGTTCATACAATCAGACCTAGCATACAAATCTAGGGTTCTCCATACCCAGATGAATGGGGAAACTACTCCATAGAGAAAGAAGCAAAAGCAGATTCAGACACGGAAATCATACTGTGAAGTTGGATTCCTGCTTCTGGACGTTTAATCGCACTTCTCCAAGCTCAAGACGGGCTCCAATGGTGTTGAAGATCGATCTATGGCGCTTGAGAACTCTGGTTCGACGCTTTCTCTCTCTAGGTATCGGTTTCTCTCTCCAAAACTCGAAACCCTTTGAAAATTGGCCTTCTTCCTCTTTTAGCAGCTGCCTGGTCGCGATACCCGGTCAAAATACCCGGTCGGGTATTTTATGGTTCGACCGGGTATTGTGAAACGCACCGTTCCATTAAAGGGGAAAATACCCGGTCTACCACCAAAATCCCCGACCGGGGATTTATCGCCATCGCCCGGGCCCCCTTCTGCTTCTCACGGGTGCCCGAAGGAGGAAATACCCGGTCGAGGCCAGAATATACCCGGTCGGGTATTTCTTCCTTTGACCGGGTATTTTGGTCCAGCAGCATCCTTTGTCCAATCTTCGCTCCTTTCGATCCAGAACTCGTTCCTTCGCCTCGATTCCAACGCCAGGACCTGAAATATGACATAAACACACAACCTAGCGTAAAATCGGCTTAAAATACGAGATTCCTCATCACAAACGACTTCAGAATAGGGGTGAAAACATGTATGATTATCGGTCTATCAAAGTGCTTTGCCACTGGTCAAGTTGTGTGTACTTCGTTCTTCTTGGTTGGTTCCGAAAGAAAAAGTGGCATTCGTAAGTCAATTCCGGAATCAGATTGTGATCCTTGTGTTCCCCTAGAACTGTCTATTTAAGTTGTCTGGCTAATTTCCAATGCCATATATGCTATGCATTATAATTGCCGCGGGGAACCAGTTTGTGATCATTGAACCAACTTGGTTTGGTTAATCTCAAATCCTTCTAAAGTATTTGAGATGAGGATGAACTCATAATTTATATTATGAGAAGGGTTCATGAAATTCAACTTGCTTGAATTCAAAAGAATTAATGTTAGAATTCTTGGAAGAAAGTTTGCACAGGTTGCAATTCTGGTGCTTGCAAGATGTTATACTTTGGTTTATGTACCAAAATGTTTGTGATGTGATCTTGCAATGAATTGAGAAAAAAATTATGAGAAGCATTCCTGCGACATGGATTTTGATCCATGATGATGTATTTATATAAATGATATGTTTACATAATGATAAATAATGTGGACAAATTTCCTAAAATGTGATCATCACCAAGTTTTTAATGCGTTCATCACATTGGTCTAATTCATTTAAGTGGCATATGGATGACTTGTTCCAATTTATTTTGGGTACTTGTTCATCCAGTGTGATGCATAAGAGGATAGGAGAATTTAGACCTCTATATGCTAACATGTTCCACAAAACTTGTGAATGGATCAAAGTTCAAAGATAGACCTTTGTGGACTATAATAAAGGTGGTTTGGATAGTTGTAAGATATCCGGATAAGGAAATGTATAAGAACAATCATAGGTTTGTAAAACCTATGGGACGAGGCTAGTGGGGACTTGTGAATCAAGTCTATCTAAGCTGGAATGGTTGCAAACGTAATGTTCATAGTATGTTGGACATAGTTTAAAAGAGTATACCTCCAATTTGTTGGAGATGAAATTTGTTTAATGCACGTCTAAAGAATTGCATCACGAGATATTCATAAGCAATAAGGAACTCTAATTCCTATAAGATGCTTGTGAAGACATGATAATTTATTTATTATGTATGTGGTTTAGGACTTG
Source organism: Linum tenue (assembly GCA_946122785.1). Lineage (NCBI taxonomy): Eukaryota > Viridiplantae > Streptophyta > Magnoliopsida > Malpighiales > Linaceae > Linum > Linum tenue. The sequence continues at coordinate 49,472,917 of CAMGYJ010000008.1, read as the reverse complement.
ATGTTACCTATGCCACGAGAGCAAGGAAAATGATGCTATGATTGATCTTTATAGGGATTTCATAAGCTTGCCAAATGATGGTCGTCATCAAGATAAGCATTAAGTCAGAATTGTTTATGGTATAAGTACACTATACCATTGGAAAACAATTTGACTATGATTATCAACGTGGAGCTAGTTGCCAGAACTATTTATGGTATATATAGATATATCATTGGAAAACAATTTGGCATGAGAGCTCGATTGAGATGATCTTATTGAACTTAAAGTCTGGATTACTTATGGTATATTTATGAAGTTTATACCATTGGAAAGTAATTAGACAATTGAATTAGAAATTCGTTTGAATTACTTGTGGTATATCATGTTACATTAATGAAATGTCATTGGTAAGTAATTAGATGGAATTTCCATTACTGGAATGCATCTGAATTACTTATGACGTCTCAAGTTGCTTTGATCAATACCATTGGTAAGTAATTAGATGATATTTCTAATAAAATCTGAATTATTTGTGGTATGCTAATCGAGTGAGATCATACCATTGGTAAATAATTAGATACATATAGTAGTTGGCAAGTTCAATAAGTAAAACCATGGAAAATAAATGGGATTATTCCATTATGTTCGGCAAAAGGTAGAATTGTGGGGGAGAAGAGCTAGCCATTGTTTCGGTTACTATCGTAAGATCCTACAATGGGACGCAAACCTATCCATAAGACAAAAGTGGAAAGGTAAACGAAGTCATACTTGAAAGTATGAAGGTGTCCAATGAGAAAGTGAGAGTCCTTATACCTTGTGGAGTTAACCCAGTCCAAGGGAATAACTTATGAGTAAACTCTAACATATATTGACGTTATGTCAGAGAGCTAGAATATTTTTTTGATGTTGATACATGAATGTATATGAACAACATTCCCCAAACCGGAAAGGTTTCAACAACTATGGCGCAATAGTTGAAATGTGGGGGATAAATTGGGGAGAAGTGATGTGGAATGTCGCTTGGGTGATTCCAAAGTGAAGGGATGTGAATACTTAGAAGTTTTGCGTAAACCCTAAGCTAAGTCATAAATGTCACTAAATTTGAAGAGATACTTGTGAAGGCCAAGTAATCTAAGGTTAATGAAGTAGATAGGCTTCAACACCTTGATCATGTGTTAAGATTATTGCAAGGCAATAAAATCAAGTCAAACACATGTGATGTGTAGTGAATCGAAAGAGACGAGTCGTTGGTGTATTAGACCCAAAGGAACTTACCGGATGAACCACAAGGTATAATCCATTGATTGATGTGGATTTATGGTTGATGGGGAGCAATACCTTGGAAAACATCCAAGTTGACAAAATATATACACACTCTAAGACCGGTAAAGTTTAATAGTCTGGCCTGCATAGACTGGCGTTAATAAACGCACTTGTGCACGAAATCGTTATTGCAAGGGCTAGAAGTGTTATGTGAAAAATCTCGTCATTGATAATGGAAACATAACACTAAGGTCAATTTCTAGTGAAGTTATCGGAGTTGATCATTTAGATTAAATAATAACAAACGTGGGGCCCACCTAGAAATTAATTAAAGCATCAAAGGGAATGGACTCGTGGCCTAGGACAAATCATCATGGCGGTAACTCTACCTAGGCAGGATTGGCAGACCCAACCTCTAGGTTCAAGGAGCAAACAAAGTTGTGAATGATGGTCCGACATTGTCAAATTATTCAAATTCCATTCTCATGATGAGATAATGTCCAACTATAAGGGTAAACCTAAAGCTGGAAGGTTTTTAATTGTTTCTAAGTTTGACACGGGATGTGATCAAATAGTGTATTTTCGGAATACACGTTTGGAAATCACCTATGTGAGTGTGAAGTGGAGCCTCTTCAAGGAGAATAAAAGAAGGCCAGTTCTCTAAGCACTCATGAGACCAGGCGGTGTTCATGGCTAAAACGAACACAACAATGAGAACCAGTGAACAGATAAGAGTTAGTTGTGTGACATATGTTGTCTTAGTATACAAGAAAACCGACGGTTCAAGATATCACATCTACCGATTGGTGAGTATACTCGATATATGTTCACTAAGGAAGGTTCAAAGGGAAACCTACCTATCCCAATGCAACTAATTCTTAGTCGAGAATCACACGAGATTTTTTTTGCATAGTTTTTAAAGTACAACATTCTCAATTCATGTGGGGGATTGTTGGGATTTTTAGTGGTGTGAATGGAAATAAAAGGGGAAAGTTTCAAGAGAGTCTCTTGAAGTACCATGTTGGTAAGATGTGGGAAGGCACGGCCTCGAATTCGATCAATTTGATGTAATATGTGGTTAATTGGTTAAATTGGTTTGTGTAACCAAATGGACCAAACCAAACCAAGTTGAACCAAATCGAACCGAACCGATGTGGCGGTTGGAATAACCAAACCGGTCCAACTACCATAGGTCGAACCGATGCAATGATTCATTATTTTAAAACGAACCAATGTGTTGGTTGGGGTGTAACAACCCATACGAAGAGTTGCCTCCCTTCGTAAGCACCCCTTCATACTCTATAAATAGCACCTACCCCCCTCTGGTTTTGAGAATAAGAAACATGGATTTTTTGGTACCAAAACTTTACTAAAATCCAAAACTAGTTTTCTGCATTCTTTTGAAAGAGAAAATCGAGTCAAGTGTGGTTCTCGCCGGTTCGCTGCGTTCGATGGGTTTGGGGTTTGAGGTACCACTACGCCGGAAAAGGTACGTCATTTCTATCCTGAGAGGAACCATTCCATAACCTTGGGTACTAGAGGGGAATAAGATTCTTTAAGGAGAGATAGTGAATTCTATCGGCTAGGACGCTTGCATGGGTCTTGCATGTTTTTCTTAATCTTATGTGTTTGCTTGATCAAATCAATAGCTTCGATTTTCTTTCACGAAGTATAATCGACCAAAGCAATAACCACTTATAATACACAAACCATCATCCAGTTAAGTTTAACAAGTGTCACTTAACATCAATTTTAGTCCATAAGCATAACAATGACCAAGAGTATAGAGTACTAATAATTCAAAATGATTTAACTACTTCTACATTATTAATATAAACTAATAATTATAGAAAATAATATCAATATAATACAACATTCATCATGATTTTGTAATTTAAATTGAAATTCTAATTCATAAAATAAAAAATAATTAAACCCATTCATCCAATTAGCGAGTACCAACTACCAAGACATCAAACACAAGCACCACAAGATCATCATCATTCACAAAGATCAAAGAAACAAACATTACCAGAGTGTGAGGTTTGCTCTGACAACTGCAAGGGGAGTTAGAGAGGGGTGACTTTTGGGTTCTAACTCTTAAACACATTTTAGACTCTTGGTGGAGGGTTGTTTGCAATAGGCAGGAATTGAGATGTTTAGAATTGCGACTTGGTTTTGTTTTGAATCTTTGAACTTTTTCCCTTAGCCAAAGTCCAAAACTATGTAGTTATATTAGTAGGCGGTTATCGGTTTTCTTATCGGTTTACCATCCAATTTGCATCATAAAGTTATGGTGCACTAGTAAACGATATCTTAGAGTAATTAGCTGACTTTTAACCTCTAGGAAGTGGCCATGGTCTAGCTAGCAATTCACACCAGCCCTTATAGTATTTGTTAAGGTAATTATCGGAGTTTCTATAGTCGTTTGGTTGGTAGGGATGACCAGCACAATCGACATTAGCTTGACAAGATTTTCCTAGCCCGTCATGATCATCTTTACCACACCACTCTCGTACGGCGTATGTTGTAAAACAGCTATGCCTTATCCCATTTCTACTATTGTTTGACTCAAGTTAAGCACACTGGTGAAACTGAAGAACAATTGTTATTTAAGAGATGAAACACAGTTTCACCAGATTGAAAGAAACTCTAAATTAAGGAAGTGCTGAAGAAAGACAACAAGCAAAGCTCTATGCCCAGATTGCGTAGAGTTCCTGGCAACCACCCCAACTCTACCAATCCAGACACTTAAACAAGAACCCAATCCAACTCTCCCTAAGAACTGACCAGTTCTTCCTGAGCAGTGGAAACCGTTGCTCGTCTGCTTCCTTGAGAGGTCCTTAAGTAGGCTCCTGAAGCGAGTCTTCGATCTCTCTCTTCTTCAATGAGGTTACCGTTGACAGAGACTTTGAATGGCTGATTGATGAAGTCATTTATCGGGGAAGTTGCTTCTCCTTGATGCTCTGGTAATTAGGTATATTGGAATGAAGGAGAAGACACTTTTGGTGATATCGACGGCGACAGAGTAGCAGCGTGGGCTTTGAGTGATGAGACTTTTGATCTAATCCGTCGAGATGACTATGGGCCAGGGCCCAACAATCTCCCCTTGCGTTCAAGCCTTCATTCCTGTCAATTAACACAGCACTATCAAAGCATCGAGTATGCAGTTTTCTCAGATTATAAACTAGGAGCTTTTATTTTTAAGATTTCATAACATGAATGTAAACCAGCTCAGTCAAGATGAGGCAAACAGAGACACACATTAAACCATAACCATTACGATCATTTATTATGGACTACTTATCATTGAACACCTAGCTTAGACCTTTATGGTCTTTGAACAGAAAGACACCACACTTAGACCATTATGGTCTTTAAAGCAGATCAAAACAGAAAGACATAGTGCAGTCTAAACAGAAAAACACAAAGCAGATCAAATTTTTCTTATTTCTATGATTTTCTCCTCGGAGTTAATCTTCTGGCACAAAATTTTCTTTTGGCTCCCCCTGAGATCAAGCCACTCCTTCCATCACATCCTTCCCCTGAGTTCCAGCCACTCATTCCATCATATCCCTCTCAAGCTCTTCAGCAAATAGTCTGACATCTTTTTCAGATACAGTTTCAGGTTCGAGTTCAGCTTCTTCTTCTTCAAACGAGACAATCAGATTTTTGCGAACAGATGATGATGAATCCCCAAGTTGCAGAGATTTAGACTTATATTTGATGAGTCTGGCAGCTGCTGGGTCAAGGGATTCTCCCCCTTTCGAATGCTGAGGGTCAACACCGATATAGTTGAGGACAGTGAGGGTCGAGACAGAGACAGAAGTCTTGACTGAGGAGTATCCATCAAGGGATAAACCAAGATTGGATAGCAACAGGGTGATGAAGCCTCCATAAGGAAGGCGACCATCGAGATGAGCATCAGCACTTCGAACAATGGAGCCAAAAAGAAGTTGGGAATAGTCAATTTTGCGTCCAGTGAGGGCATTGGAAAGGACTCAGAGGTCGAGTTTGGTAACAATGTGAAGCCCATGAGAACGAGCTAGAAAAAAGTGAGTGATAAAATAGTGGAGGGTGCGAAGTGTGGGGTTCATATCAGCAGAGGTGATGATTTCATTAGCCCCAACTCGACGCTGAGTGATGCAAGAGTATTCAACCTCATGATCAAAGTCATAGAATAGGAATTAATCCTCATGAGCCAGAGGAAGAGGTCCTCCAATTGGAAGGTTAAGCAGAATGCCAATAGCCTCAGCAGTGAGAGAGATGAAGTATCCATTCACAATGGTAGTTAGTTTTCTGTTGGGGATGCCTTGACAGTCAAGGTTTGCATAGAATGTCCTGACAGGTAGGGGACAAGCAGTAAGTGGAGGATAGTGGAGAAGGAATTCCCAACCCAGGTTCCTAATGAAGGCTGTAATGTCTATCCCAGAGACTTTGAATTCATAAAGATCAAGTGAGATGGGGTCAAACAGTCTGCGAGAAGCAAGGAATTCTTTGAATATATGGTGGTTGAATTCAATGGGCTCATTGAAAGTTCTCCCAACATAGGTGACAATTGCACCGAGAATGTTGGAAGAGGTGAACAACTCAGTCATGATGATTTTAGGAAGAGCAGAGCATGAAATGGGCGGAGAAGATAGGGAATATATATATAAGCTAATGTGGGAAGAAAACTAAGAGCGGTCATCAATTATTTAGGGAGAATACTAAGAGTGCAGTCAACCAATTTGGAATTTTCAAAGCATGGGAATATTAAACAGCACGTTCATGAACAAGCCATCAACAGAATAGAAAATTTAGCATAAGTAAAGCATTTATTGAATATTGAAGGAGGGCAAGGATAGAGAGAACCTGGTTTAGTGCGCATTCTGAATCGAGTGAAGGGACTGTAGTCCAAGTTCATCACAGAGTCTAATAAATCTTTCAGATGACAGAGCTTTTGTGAAAATGTCAGCTATTTGAAATTCAGTAGATATGAAATTTAATTCTACAAGACCAGCTTGAATTATATCTCTAATGAAATGATGTTTGACTTCACTATGTTTGGTTCTGCTGTGATGAACAGGATTCTTTGATATGCAAATGGCACTAGTATTGTCACACAAGACATGGATTTTATCAAAACTAAGGCCATAGTCAGCCAATTGACATTTTAACCATAGAATTTGTGTGCAACAACTGCCAGCAGCAACATATTATGCTTCTTCTATTGACAGGGCAACAGACCCTTGTTTTTAACTTGACCAAGACACTAAAGACCCCCCAAAAAATTGACAAGTACCACTGGTACTCTTTCTGTTAGTGATGCTGCCAGCAAAGTCGGAATCAGAGTATCCAATCAGAGACAGACCCTCAGATTTTGGATACCACAATCCAAGATCATGAGTACCCTTAAGATATCTAAAAATTCTTTTCACAGCAACTAGGTGACTTTCTTTAGGTTGACTCTGAAATCTAGCACATAAGCAAACACTAAACTGAATGTCAGATCTGCTAGCAGTTAAATACAGCAGTGAACCTATCATTCCTCTATACCTTTTTTCACATACAGGTTGCCCATCAATATCATGATCTAGATGAGTATTTGATGCAATTGGTGTTTTACAGGGGCTGACATTCATTAAGTTGAATTTGGTTAACATAGACTGGAGGTACTTAGTTTGATATATGAAAATTCCAGTATTAGTTTGATGGATTTGCAGACCAAGAAAGAATGTCAATTCTCCCATTAGGCTCATTTCAAACTGGTTTTTCATGGTAGAACAGAATTCATTACACATATTGGGGTCAGTGCTGCCAAAGACAATATCATCTACATACACCTGGACTATCAAGGAATGATCTTTTCTTTTAATGAAAAGAGTTTTGTCAACTCCACCTTGACAGAACCCTTGAGTTATCAGAAAGGAGGTTAATTTTTCATACCAAGCTCTGGGAGCTTGTTTAAGACCATAAAGAGCTTTGGAAAGCTTAAAAACATGGTCTGGGAATTCAAAGTCAATAAAGCCAGGAGGCTGCTCAACAAACACATCTTCCTTAATTTAACCATTCAGGAATGCACTTTTTACATCCATTTGATAGAGTTTAAAGTTCATAAGGCTGGCATAAGCACATAGAAGTCTGATTGATTCTAACCTAGCTACAAAAGCAAAGGTTTCATCATAATCAATTCCCTCCTCTTGATTATATCTTGGGGAAACAAGGCGAGCTTTGTTTTTAATGATAAACCCTAATTCATCAGATTTATTCCTAAGATCCACTTGGTGCCATTGACTGATGTGTTTACAGGTCTAGGAATAAGTTCCCAGACCTTTAATCTGACAAAATGAGACAATTCTTCTTGCATGGCAAGTAACCACTCTTCATCAAGTATTGCTTCCTTATAGTTTTTTGGTTCAAGTAAGGAAACAAAGGCATACTGACCTGGGGTGTACTTACCTCTGGTGTGGATGGGATCTGATATTTTATCTATAATTTGAGAAGGAGGATGCCTTCTCTTAATGTGAGCAGGAGCTTCAGGATCTTCAGGGGAATCAGTCTCATCAGAAGCTACTTGAGGATGGAATTGGTTTCAACAGAGTCCTTACTGTTGGATGTTTCACCTGTCTCAAGAGAAGAGCTAATAGGAAGAAAGTCATAGTTGCTTATATCAGAGTGCAAGGGAAGTGGTGAATCAGATGAGTCGAATTTAATGTGAACTGACTCTTCAACTTTTCTTGATTTTCTATTGAAGACTCTATATGCTTGACCTTTACTAGAATAACCAAGAAAGATAGCAATGTTAGACTTAGCATCAAACTTTCCAAGTTGATCCTTAGTGTTCAGAATGTAGCATTTGGATCCAAAGGGATGAAAGTAGGATAACTTAGGTAATTTTCCTTTCAATATTTCATAGGGAGTCTTATTAATAATCTTTCTAATGGTGGTACGATTTAGCATATAGCAGGCAGTGTTAACTGCCTCTGCCCAAAGGAACTTAGGGCAATCAAATTCAATAAGCATAGTTCTGGCAGATTCAATAAGGGATCTATTTTTCCTCTCCACAACCCCATTTTGTTGTTGGGTTCTAGGTGCAAAGAAGGTGTGAAGGATACCATGGTGATCACAGAAGCTACTAAAGTTGTCATTGATGAATTCACCACCATTATCACTTCTAATGCTTTTAACAAGACAATCAAATTGATTTTTCATAAGAAGCACAAAAGATTTAAACTTAGAGAAGACATCATCTTTGGAAGAAAGAAAGTAAACCCAGGTGAATCTGGATAAATCATCAACAATTACAAGCACATATGATTTTCCACCTAGACTTTGAACGTTTGTTGGTCCAAATAAATCCATATGTAATAGATCAAAGGTAGCAGAGGTGGTGACATCCTGTTTACTTTTAAATGACTTCTTACAACGTTCTCCTAAGATGCATGCTTCACAAGTGAAGTTATATGAGGCTTTAATCTTAGGCAACCCTCTGACCAGATTGAGTTTAGAGAGTTTACTCAGACGAGAAAAACTCATGTGCCCTAGTTTTCTATGCCATATGACTGCTGACTCAGTCATAGAGCTTAGACATATATTCTATGAGAGATCAAGAGAGGATAAATCTACAGTATACACGTTATTTATTTTCTTTCCTTTAAAAATCACATCATTGTTAGAGATTCGTTCAATGATGCAGCAGAAAGGATCAAATGTGACACGATAAGTAGACCCACAAATTTGACTAATGGAGAGCAGATTATGCTTCAAACATAAAGTACATCTTCAATTATTAGGGAAGAGTTGCTGTTGATAGTACATTTTCCAACTACTGAAGCATAGTTATTATTGCCATATAAAACTTTACCTCCCTTTTTTGGATTAAGAAAAGAAAAAAGAGCTTTGTTACCCGTCATGTGGTGAGAGCATCCAGAATCTAAGTACCAGATGTTAGCATCTTTATTATTCTGAAAAGGAAAGTGAGCCTAATTAGAAGTTTTAACCACCCAAACAAGTTTGGGTTTATGTCTTCTGGAATAGCAATGATCAAAGATATCTCCTGATTTCTTACAGAATGAGGAAAAGCGAGGGTGGTTCCAGGGTTTAAAAGTCTTCTTAGGTTCATAAGTATAGGAGTGGGAATCATACCATTTAGTAGGATAAGATGGGGAAGGCATCCAGGTGGGTTTGTTTATTATTCTGTTGCAGTTTCCAATCTGCCTCTTAAGAATTTTGTTTTCAGCAATAAGATTGGCAACTTGAGAGTCCTGAGTGGTTTGAGCAGCATGTTGTATTTCTATGTGTTCTTTTAGTTTTTGAATTTCAATATCTTTGTCATTCAACTGTCTTACAATAAGATAGTACTTACTTCTTAATCTATTGCATTCATCCTGTAGATTAGAAAGAGCATGAAGAAAGAAGTCTTCATTATGAGTTTCAGAGACTAAATCAGAAAATGAGTCAGACCATACCTGGTCATTAGCATTGACATCTTCATTGTTAGAGTTCAATCCTGTGTATGCAACATTTTCAGTCTCTTCTTCTGAGCTGTAGTCACTCCAGGTAGCTGCCATAGCTTTTTCTTTCTTTTTGTTTAGGGGACAGTTGACTCTTATGTGACCTGTTTTACCACATTTAAAACAAATGGTTGAGTCAGATTTGTTTTTAGTAGAACTTTTGACATCTTTAGGACTAGAATCATGTCTGTTAGATGCAAATGAGTTTTTGTCATTTGAACTCCCAGAGTGATGTCCAAAGGTTCTAGGGGAATGGTTGAGCATGTTTCCAAATGGTCTGAAAGAATAACAATTGCTTTGACTTCCCCTTTTTGCATTTTGATCATGTTTGAATTTCATCATTCTTTGGAGTTTCTTGCTGGTGAGAGCAAGTTCATTTTCGAACTCCTCATCGGCTCATCCAGTTTCTCTCCTTCATTAGCACACACAGAAGTAAAGGCTATAGACTTGTTCTTTCTGTCATGAAGAGAGTTCATTTGTTTCAGAACTTCCTCGTGACTAAGAAGGGATCCAAACAAGTTTTCTAAGGACAGAATGTTTAGATCTTTAACTTCCTATATAGCAGTTCTCTTAGCCATCCATTCAAGAGGAAGGGATCTAAGGACTTTTCTTACTAGTTCTTTGCTAGAGAAGGTTTTTCCTAGCCCTTTGAGTCGATTTACCAAAGTAGATAATCTTTTATCCATTTCAGAGATAGATTCTCCTGATAACATGTCAAAGGTTTCATATTCTTTTAGTAGAAGATCAATTCTAGTCTCTTTTACTTCTAAAGTTCCTTCATGAGTTGTTTCTAGAATTGTCCAAATTTCTTTGGCAGTTTCGCATTTGTTAACTCTTTCACCTTCATCATCTGATATAGCAGACAATAAAATTAGCATAGCCCTAGAATCTAGTTGAGCACTTTTCTTTTGTTCATTTGACCAATCCTCCTCATCGTCTTCTTTCATGTCAATTGGTCCATTGCGGACAATTGCCCACAATTCACAGTCGATTCCTCGGAGGTAAAGTCTCATTCTTTTCTTCGATACAGAATAGTTTGAACCAGAAAACCAGGGTGGATTTGAACTAGTAGGGAATGAGTTAGAAGACATAGCAAGGCAGAGGATCTTCTTGTCGGCAACACTAAGTTCCACGAAAAGGGGGCTCTGATACCAATTGTAAAACAGCTATGCCTTATCCCATTTCTACTATTGTTTGACTCAAGTTCAGCACACTGGTGAAACTGAAGAACAATGGTTATTTAAGAGATGAAACGCAGTTTCACAAGATTGAAAGAAACTCTAAATTAAGGGAAGGAAGTGCAGAAGAAAGACAACAAGCAAAGCTCTATGCCCAGATTGTGTAGAGTTCCTGGCAACCACCCCGACTCTACCAATCCAGACACTTAAACAAGAACCCAATCCAACTCTCCCTAAGAACTGACCAGTTCTAACTGAGCAGTGGAAACCGTTGCCCGTCTCCTTCCTTGAGAGGTCCTTAAGTAGGCTCCTGAAGCGAGTCTTCGATCTCTCTCTTCTTCAATGAGGTTACCGTTGACAGAGACTTTGAATGGCTGATTGATGAAGTCATTTATCGGGGAAGTTGCTTCTCCTTGATGCTCTGGTAATTAGGTATATTGGAATGAAGGAGAAGACACTTTTGGTGATCTCGGCGACGACAGAGTAGCAGCGTGGGCTTTGAGTGATGAGGCTTTTGATCTGATCCGTCGAGATGACTATGGGCCAGGGCCCAACATATGTTGTTAGTGGATTCCTATATATGTTCGAGTTGCCTTCTCAACTCCTTGATTTGCAAGTTGATAGAGGTGAAGGGATCTTCTGTTTCCTAAGCCATGTTGACATCCATAGGAGCATTCCTCCTAGACTAATTATGCAAAATGTTCGAGAGCCTGCTCAAGCTCATTCGTGATATGTCTCCTTCAGCTGCTTCGGCTGCTTCATTTACCTCTATGGTATTGAGGTCGAGACTTTTGCGAAAAATCTCAACAAGTTTTTGTATCCCAAAATCATGGTGAGGGCATTGCTCTAAGAAGCTTGTATTGAGCTTAATTACATATTTTACTCCTTGTATCTTAAGCATTTCTTGGTCATTTGGCTTGAAAACACCTTCTCCTTAACCCATTCTATGTTAGGTTGGGTTCGTTTTTCATATTTCAGGTCATAGAGGGTGGAGAGCGATTAGAGGTGGCAATTAGGATCCAAATCCATGAATCCAATCCAATCCATCCACCAATTTATCCACCTAATCCAATCCATTTAAATCCAATCCATTTGATCCAAATCCCAATTGGATTGGTGGATTCATGGATCAATCCATGGATCCAAATGACAAATTACGATTTGGTACCTATACTTTTTATATTTTACATTTTGGTACCTAAAATTTATATTTTTATACGAAAAATATCATTGGAAAATTACGTTTTGGTACCTAAAATTTTTTATTATGACATTTTATTACCAAAACTTTTCAAATTTTACATTTTGGTCCAAGCCTTGGATGTCATTTGGATTCATGGATCAATCCACCAATCCATTTGATCCAATCCATCAATCCACCAAGCCATTGGATCCAATCCATTTGATCCATGGATCCACCAATCCAATCCACGAATCTGATTCAATTGCCACCTCTAAGAGCGATTTATGGGACAATTTTTAGAGGGAAAAAAATCAACAAAAGAAGTCCAACAATGATTCTCATGATCATGGGCATGAAAATCATAGTCATGAGAATTTGGGTAAAATAGCAGGATCTAAAGGAGATGCAGAGATTTTTCATTTGGAGAATTCTACTTCGTATTCTGCCGGTTCGTGAGGATCTCCAAATTCGTGGTGTTGATTTGATCAATGTGTGTCCGGTGTGTGACTCAGAGGAGGGTGAATCTCTTGAACATTTATTTCTCCGTTGTCCGGTGGCAATCTCTCTTCGACAGTCTGTTGGTCTCCAGTTGCCGCTAAATTTCGCACCTGAATTCCATTTCTCCCTTCTTTGGCGAGCCCTTTTTCAAGGTGGTGATGTTGCTCTCATCACGAAATGGATCTTGTTCTGTTGGAGAGTTTGGAAAGGTCGTAATAACGTTGTCTTCCTCCCGCATGCTCAGTATACAATTCCGGTTCTCCATCGCCAGTTTCTTGCTCATCAGGCGGATATCCAGTTGGCTTCTTCGGCGGATATCTACCCTCTCCACAATGCTCGCCCTACTCAACTTCCCCTTCCTCGTCAGTGCCCTACGCCTATTCCGGCCCAAGGAGTTCGATTTGCGGTGGATGGTGCAACCAATTCTCATCATGGTGGATCGTTGGGAGTCGTTGGCTATTGTGACTCAAGGCCTTGTTTTGCCTATGGGTGTTTTTTGCCAGGGATATCCGATCCTTTCTTGGTGGAATTACTTGCGTTTCGTGAGGCTTTGTATTTACTGCACCGTTGGCAATGGTTCTCGGTTCCGGTTATCATCTCTGGTGATTCACAATTAGTGGTGACTCGCTTGAATGACAGATGCACTGGCGACGTCATTGGGGGTGCTATTTTGAGGGAGATCTTCCGCCTTCTCCGTCTATTCACTGCTGTTAAGTTTATTTTTACGCCTCGAGAAGCGAATCGGGCAGCCCATTTGGTGGCACGAAATGCCTTACGTTATCCTGGCATATCCCCTGTTTTACATGATTTTTCTTATCTCTTGTGTCTTTGAGTCCTTGTGAGGTGTTGCCGTAATTGTTGTGGCCCCTTCACTTGTTACCTATGTTATCCGCAAGGATTGCTTGACAAAAAAAAAAAAAAATTCATAGTCATGAGAATTAAATCTCAGTCCGTGAAACCATTCCAGAGGTTGTGCCCAAAATTCACGGCATTAACATACAAAATAATGGGGTGATTTCTTCTAGTGATTTTCCCCATGTGCTGCACTTAGGAAAGTCATGTGCATAAGGCAAAAATCACGGTCATGATTTCTGACAATGATTTTCACACTATCAGGTATAAATAGGATTCTACAAAATTCCTAGAGGAGGAGTTGGGTTTTTGGATCTCAAACGCTAAAAGGACGAAATCTAGAGTGGGAGAGCGATCCAGGGGAAATCTTGGAGCAAAATTTGAGAATTTCTTCACTATTAGAAATAGAGGAACAAGTTTGGAAGTGAAGATTGAAGATCTAGAGCATATTAAGTATTCTCTTTCCTCTCTTTAGATTAAATTTCCTTCACTTGGATTTGAAAAACTCTAGCTATGTTTGTTTGATTTTATGATTGTATGATTACTCTAACTTATTAAATTTGAGTTGATATAAAATCTATGCATGTATATAGATCAAATATTCTTTAATCGAGATTTCTGTTTTGACCTAGGAGATATCTGATTAGCTTGATAGAGCAACATCGATTGGAAGTTGAGATCAATTGTGCGAGAGTGAGTCGATCAATTGCTTTATATTGGGTGCGAGTTTAAACAATAAAAATAGTCTAGTTTGGCTTGCCTTGATCAACTGTCTTAGCATAGGATAGTGTGCCTCTAAGAAACCAACTCAACATGGCTTTGATTGCTTTAATTGAGATTCAAGACTTGTTAAGGACTCCTGCATTATGAATAAAGAGTGAAATAAGTTTGAGAATCATCAATCATTATTCCAACTAGTGGCTAGGAGGAATCATTACTAAGTAAGCCTTCTACATTGTAATTAGTTATGCCATTATTTGATAGTTTGTTTGAGTGGTTTTAGTTGTTTAACCTGAATCTTATCTATTGAATAATAAGTTGAAGCTGAGTAATAGTATATCCAAAGATCAGTGGATTCGATATTCATTACTTGTTGCCAATATACTGAAACTCCTTTCATTCGTTACACTAAGCCTGTGTTAGGAGTGTAGTCAATAGAGACTATGTTTCGGCGTTGTTGCCATGGACTATCTAGATTATTAGCAAAGCAACAAAGTTTATTACTTTAGCTTTTCTCTCTTTGGTTTTTTTTCACCCTTACTTTTCACGGGTGCTTTTTTTATTTACTGGTCTGATTCATGAATCTCAATAGCTTATTAAATATTCGAGGGTATCAACTAACAACCAATTTATGTTACCCCGAGACTTCATAGGGCAACCAAGCCGGTGAAAGAAAAGGATTCAGGTTCCAAGATCACACTCCCTTTTACGAAGAACAACATACTCGTGGGCAATTAAATAAGTCTGCAATATCAAGAAAACCTTCCCCCACAACCCGGGGTGGCATCCAAGTTGGAGTTAGCATGATGGCCGACATGGAAAATTTTACGAGACCATGCTACATTCCCCAACAAGAGCCAAATTTCCCATTGGAGCTTGCTATGGAGTATTGACTCGCTAAAATACAACTCCTAACAATGGCCAAGTGTAACCAATGAAAGGGACTGAAGTATAGTGGTGCAAGTAATAAATATCGAATCCTCGGGTCTCTAGATGTACTATTACTCAGCTTCAGTTCATTATCTAGCAAATCAATTAATGATTGATTAACTAAACTACTCTACTAACTAAATTAAGTAAAACTACTAATTACAGGTTGTGAACTCACTTAGGTATGATTCCCCCTAGTCTGCAGTTAGGCCAAGTTGTAATTCACCCAATCCAATTCAGTTGACAGATATACTGCGGAAAGTTCTTGACAAATCTGAAATCTCAACTAAAGTTATCCAGACCCTCTTAGTTCGAATACCCGGCGGGCGACTAACTTCCACCAGCATAAACTAACCAAGCCAATAACACACCAAACTTCCTCTAATGCTTTAATTCCAGTACAGAGCAGTGAATCGATTTCTCGACAAAAACAATCAGTCCAGTACTTCCAATAAAGCTTGCTCTATTAACCTATGCAGAGACTATCGTTCTAGGTTAAAGCAGGAAAAGTTTGATCAGAACTCAAGTAATTCTGAATCAATGCATCAACTGAATATAAAACGTCAAACAATAATGAATTCGAATTCATACAACTCTTCCTAGCATGCAAAACTAGGGTTCCTCAAAACCTAAGTGAAGGGAAGTTACTTCATAGAGAAGGGAGAGAATGCAGAAATCTGGTCTAGATCTTCAATCTCCATCTCCAAGCTTGATTCCTGAGCTCCAATGGTGAAGAAATCCTCCAAAATAGCTCCAAGAATGTTTCCAAGGTTCTCTCTCTCTAGGGTTTGTCCCTTGGATGTTTGGGATCCAAAACCCAGCTCTACCCCTTCAGAATCCGCACAAACGCATTTATACAGCTCACAGAAGCCAAGTTACGGACGCAACCTTTGGGGTTCAGGCCTTAAACTCTGGAATGTATTATGCCCCCGTGGCCTCGAGTTACTGCCAAAATGGCAAAGTTACGATCATGGCTGTAACTTTGAAGGCCGGCCCGTAACTCTAGAGAGGCTGTTGTCTTTTGGACATTTCTCCCTCATCCGAACTCCGAATCAGTCGCCATTTGATCCCACATGCTCGTAGTATCGTACTATTAATTTTAATGCATAGATTACATGATTATTTGTCCATAAAAGAAGGTATAAATCCATTCTTCTTTGGGCCATGCCCGAGTTTCTTTCCCCGAGTCGCCAATTAATCTCCGATTGACTTGAAACTTGTGCCTATGCTTCACTTTACATGCTAGGACCTAAAATGTGACTAAGGAACACAACCTAGCGTAAAATAGACCAAGTATGATGAACACCAAGCCAAACAATCAAGAAATGAGGGGTAAAAACATGTGCAAATTCAGTGTTATCAAGTAGCTTGTTAGGGATTTTGAAATAGAGGAGACTCTCAAGAGCATAGAGAAGCTACGAGAGATTGTCGAGTAAGTTTGTGAATGATTGGCTCTGGATTACATTCTAGCTATCAAATAGGAAAATAGGGATGAAGAAGAGAGCCAAGAGAACATTATGGAGGACATGAATTTATCACGGAGAGCTCCCATGATGATAAAGATCAAGCATGTCCTAGTCTGGCTATCCACATCCTTCCCCATCCCAAGTCTAGTTTATTATAAATGGACATGAGAGTAGAGCAACAAGTCGAACTTGTTGACCATATTGTGTGGCTCCTTGCTCTCCGTTTCCAATTTGAATAAGAGGATGGAAGGGTGAGAAAAGAAGTTAAGGAGGATGAAGAGAGCATAAAAGAGAAGGCTCTTGATTTTTACTAGGAGGATGCACCTATTTTTTAAGAAATAAGGGATGTGGAAGAAGAACTGGAGTCCAAACAAAGGAAGAGGTCGTGGTGTTTGAGGCTTGTACATGTCAAGAGCCATATCATAGATTCACACCCGACCTAGAGGAGCTTCTTAAGAATGATTCATTTTTTATTTCTCTTTGCCAATCCAAGGCAACACCCTTATTGGTCTCTCTTGATGGATGCAATGCTGGTCAATCCATTCTTTTGTACCTAGTTTGGGGAAAAGACAAGGACGAAGAAGGGAAGAAGAGGTCTGGAGGGTGGGGCCTAAAGCTTATTCAAGTCCACGAGCCTTCATCACTTGTCATACCCCATGCTCAAAACTTGTGATACCCCAACACCGACGAGAACTTCAACTTCAATGAGATTTTTGGTTGAACCAAAACTTAGGAACACTCGTCCAGTCAAAGACGTAAAAGAAGCGGTTGTTGGAGGCAACCCAACCCATTGGTTTGCATTTTCTTTCCTTTTGTTCGAGTCTTGGTTTGTGTTTGTGTACTTTTCAAGTCAATATGTTTGGTGGTGCGAGCGACTCTTCTCTAGATGGACTTCCTCCTACTTAAGTGTATTTGAGGATTTCCTCCTGCTTAAGTATGGGTGGGGGGGGGATTATGAATGAATTCTTGAATTGATACTGAATGTTTGCTACTTATCCTTAGTTTCATTTTTGTAGTGGTATTGGTTAGTCTGAACTAGTATTTTTTCGTATGAATGAAGACAAGAGAAGAATCGAGAAGAAGAAGACAGAGAGGTGGTCGAAAAAAGGTTGAAGTGAGAGAGAGAAATTCAATTAGTATGTATTTTATAACTTTCCAAAAAATAATACATTAAAAATAATAATTAATAAATATTTATTTTCCATATCTATTTTTCCCTTAATTGTCATAGTGACCACCAATATAAAGTGAGCACCATAACATGTCCCCTTAATTTATTCAAAATGACATTTGGCTTGAGTTCATCAGAAATGAGATGGTAATATCATTCACTTCATGTTGTCAGCTGTTGTCAAAATCGAACCGGAGCATAACCCGGTATTGTAAACGACTCGTACATTAGTGATCCAACTGATATTGAGCCATTAAAAACCGTTAGAGAACTGGTACCTTATAAATAAGGGTTAATATTTTTGTATGGCCTGAACTTTGACCAAAATAAACATCCTCGCCAATCTTTTCGATCTATAACATCCTGGCCCGAACTATACACCAAAATAAACAATTTGGACAGATCCGACTTTTGACCGTTAACTTGGACGGTCAAACGCGTTGACCGTTAGTCAACGCGCCATGTCACTGCCAAGTCAGCATAAAATACTTAAAATAATTCACAATTTCCACACATTGCCTAATTTTAAATTATATTAAATTAAAAAAATCATCTAATACCTTAGTTAAACCAAAAATAAAAAATGAAAATATTAAATATTTATCATATCTTCTGACTTGGCAGTGACGTGGCGCGTTGACCGTTAGTCAACGCGTTTGACCGTCCAAGTTAACGGTCAAACATCGGGTTTGGCCAAATTGTTTATTTTAATGTATAGTTCGGGCCAGGATGTTATAGATCGAAAAGATTGGTCAGGATGTTTATTATGGTCAAAGTTCAGGCCATACGAAAATATTAACCCTATAAATAACAATATCATTAGTAAAAGATGCATATGGTAGTAAATTTAAAATCTAATGACTATAATTAAATTTACTTTACTGGTATCACTTAGTATTTTTACATTATATATATATATATATATATATATTACAACTAAAAGCCCTACCTCTATCCCACCTGCGCCGCTCAACCCCTTTCTCTATTCCAATTTCAACTTATTCTTCCCTCTTTCATCAAAACAAATCTTCCTCCCTCAAAATCCAGAAACACCATCAATGCTCTGTTTCTATTTCTTCCTCTCTGTTTCACCATAAATCATTGATTTGCTCCATCCCTTGTATTTTGTCTCTCCAGCTCCTGATCTGTTTCTCTCCTTTTACTCACTAACCTATCATCTTCTCTTTCTCTCTAGAAACAACAAGAGGAAAGCAAAAGGAGGAAAATGACTAAGAGAGGGAGCTCGCAGACGGTTTTTTCGATGGGTTGGTCGAAGTCCAGAGGAGAATTTTTAGAAGATCGGGAAATAAACCCAACCGACGCGAGTCAAATTGAAACTACGAATTTTTTTGTCAATTTTATTTATTTATTTCAGATGGTCAGAAATAAAAAATCGGTCGAGCGGTTCGAGCGGTTTGAATGGTAAACCATTTTGGCTGTCCAAAAACCGACCTTCATGACCGCTGCGACTTTTGACGGGTTTCGAACCGGACTGATGGTCGATTCCTGGTTTTACCAGTTCTACCGACCGACTCGGGTCGGTCTTAATAACTCTGCTTAATAGTCACTATAAAATCCATTGATAAAAAATCAAGGGTAAATACAATATAATAGCCAAACCTTATCGAAAACAATTTAATAGCCAAACCGTCAACTTTTCGTCCGGTCAACTGTTAGTTGAATTTGACGTGGCACTTTAATCGGTGAGTTGGATGTTGATTGATAACGTGGAAAAATTAACCATTTGACTGTGCCACATGGATATTTTATTATTTTATATAATTATTATTTTTACAAACAAAAATAAATAAATAAAAAAGAAGCAACCTTCTCCCCCAAATTGCTTCTGACTATCGAGCTTCCGACCTGGGTCTTTGAAATTATGCTTTGCCGGCATTTCATTAAACAACCCAAATGCTCCGCCGACTCGCCCCTCCTAATCACCTTTCTAGTACCCTACGATCGCTATCCTAGGAACCCCCTATGTTTCCTGATCTTGAAGCTGAAACCCAATCCATGTCGACTCCCTCCATAGATCCCAGATGTCGTCGTCGTGGTGAAGTAGAAGCAATAGAGGAGAAGGAAGAATGCCCGCACACCCTGGCCAACAACGAAAGCCCATAAATTGCAGATCTGTCTCCCTTCCCCTCTTTGGCTCCTTCCACCTTTTCTTTATAGTGAAACCCAGAAGCCCACAAAGATTGACAAGAAACCCAAAATCGCCCTCACTATTGGAGTTTGAACGGAGACGACCACCAACAGGCAATGCAAAGGAACGGAGACTAGAACCCAAACCTAGGTGTTTACTTTTTAGATATGGATTGACCTCAATCCGGACATTGTACAGCGGATTGGAGACAAGCTGATAACGATGTATTTGCACATGTTTGCACCCTAGTTCTTATCCATATGCGGCTCGTAGTCGTGTATTTTTGGCCTATTTTACGCTGGGTTGTGCTACTTTGTCACATTTCAGGTCCCAGACGTCGAAGGAAAGGCGAAGCACGAGTTTCGGGGCATTTGGAGGTCATTCGGTCGAGCTGGGGGCAAAACACGGGCAGGAGGCCTGAAGAACACGGTCGTGTACATGAACGAGCATGCCAGTGTTTTTTATTGCGAGAGCTGAAATGATGAAGAAGCAAAACACGGGCTGGACTAAAGTAAAACACGGCCGTGTTTCAGACCGTGTTATTTATGCCGAGGGTTGTTTTCTGAGGGCTGATGCGAAGTCCAAAACACGGGCGGAAGTGAAGCAAAATACGATCGTGTCATTCTTTAGGCACGATGCGGGCGTGTTTTTAACACGTGTCGAGAACACGGACGGGTAGAAAAAAAAGCACGGTCGTGTCCTCGACCGTGCTTTGCCCAGAATCGGGCTTTTGAGGCAGATTCAAGCCAAAGGAGAGGGAATAGAGTTTTTGAGCAAAAAAACAGAGCCCTAGAGAGAGAAAGTGCGAAGAACACATCTTAGATGTGATTTTGGAGCTGGGTTTCATCAATCAAGCTTGGGAATCATCATAGGAGTGAAGATCATCATCCCGGAGCAGATTATCCTCATCGTTATGAGTATGACTACTCTGATTTCTGTTTTTCTCTCTCTCTCTATGGAGTAGAACTTTCTCTCACTTGGGTATGAAGAACCCTAGTTCCATGTGTTAGGAATCTTGTTTGTAATGACTTGGGATTGTTATACTGATTGATTTTAATCGATTGATGCATGATTCATTGAGTCAATTAAAGACTTATCATCTTTTCTTGATTTCTGCAGCAACCTGAGATAGATAGAATCTGATTAGGTTGTTAGAGCTTCATAAATCGATAGTGGTAGATTGGTTATACGAGAGTTAATCATAGTAGTGGAGTTCTGCATTTATTGCCTCAACAGTCTATACAGGTGAAGGCTAGTCGCATGCCAGTTAGTCTGCCTGAGAGGGCTTGGTCTGCTTAAGAGATTCCAAGCTATTGTCGGATCTTCCACATTTTAATCAACAGTTAATCAACCCAGGGTAATTACAACCTTGACCTAACTAAGGAGCTAGGGGGACTCAATCCCGAGTGACTCCTTGCTAAAGAACTTTGAACCATTTCCTGCTTTCTTACTGCTTTTGCTTAAAATCACAATCACTCGACTTAGTTTGCTAGATAATAGATAATCATGGAGTAGGCAGTAGATCAAAACCCCGGGTTGACAAATAGAACTTGCCACTAGTCTGCATTTTCAGACTGCGATTACACTTGGCTGCAGTTTGGTGTTGTGTTTTAGCGTTTCACAAGCAAAACTGGTTCCTCCAGAAACTCGATAACAGATTGGACTTCCTGACATCACAGTCCCCAATTATGACTGCCTTGAGCATGTAGTATCACACTTGATAATCGCCATACTCATCCGTCACCGCAGCGAACTGAAGAGACCAATGGCTGCAAACTGACCAACATCTTATTGAATGATGAAAAATAGCTTATATACATCTGCCATGTACGACTCCCAATCTCCCACTTCTAACCACTAACCCATATCCCCGAAAAATAGCAGCACTACTTAACTACTTTGACTTCTGCTGCTAACTAATTCTTACTTAGTTATTAAGCCATCTAATGACTCTTAACTCCAAAACGACTAGAAACAAAACACTCACTAACAAAGCACCCATGTGGCTAATTATTCCAATATATCCTCCCCTGAACTGAAGCCTACCAAACAATCTTCATTTCATTCCACAGCAGCAACTTCAATTTCTGCAGCAACTTCAACTTTGCAGCAAAAATATCAATTTGCAGCAGCTTTAATTTTGCAGAAGCAGCTGCAATTTGCAGCAGCAACAGCTTCCTCGTTGCACCTACAGTTTCCTCATTCTGCAAAACCTTCTGTCAAACCGGGGTGCTCAATTAGTACGCTATTGTCCGCTTTGGGCCAAGCCCGCACGGTTTTACTCTTGGGTGTCCTCCCCAAAATGCCTCGTACTAATGAGCTTGGTGGACTCTAATAAACAAGGGTCCATTCCCTTGTATTATCGATGTGGTACTTGGATTTTCCCACAACAATCCTCCCCTCAAGACAAGGACCACGAACTTCGTGTCCTCACCTCAGCGATTATCTTGATCCGCCAAACGCCTTGTAACGATGGGCTTCTCGGTACAAGGACTTTACCAGACGCAGAACTCTCTTTGATCTGCTTCCCAAATGCGGAACTCTATTTGATCCGCCAAGCCCAAACGTGGATCTCTCCTAGATCCACCAAACAGACGAGAATCACCTTTGATCCGCCGAACAAACACAGATATCAAATCCCGAGCTCACCAAATGAGAGTCCACCAAACTGACGTCCACCGCCCTGAACCAAACCAGGCTCTGATACCACTTGTCAAAACATAAGCGTGCAATCGATAATCCAGATCAAACACAAACAAACACGAATTTAACATGGTTCACTAACACAATGTGTGCTAGCTAATCCACGGGCAGAGAAGAATAAATTTCACTGATTTTGAGGAGAGTACAGGTTACAAACCAAATTCCGGAACGGACAAACCAAACAAACTAACCTGACAATAGATTAGGTTGATGACGAGTAGTTATAGAACTCTTCTCCTAATGCCAAACAGAAAATCAAACACATTTTCAAAACCTACAAGGAAAAAGGCCAAAACAAAGCCCAAACACAAACCCAAACAAAATAGGCCCAAAACACAAAACAAACCCAAATCAAATTCAAGACATATTCTAACACCTTCAGGAGCAACAAATCCAACAGTAGCAGCTCCTTGGTAAAGTAAAGACTTGTCACACTTTCAAAGCTTTTTAAAGCTGCCAGTACTAAAGATTATTGAGAGCACTTCAATTCACTCTTCATCTCAGCTTCATCATTTTTCAACAACCATCTCAACACACTTATAACCAATAAATCCATGCTTATGCACAACCACATTACCATTTCAAATGTGTGCACTTTCACTACTTCGTTCATCACATAATCTACTTGATCCAGAATTTCTAAGTGTTCCCACATTGAATTCTTGGAGAGGTTGGCGATTGAGTAGATGTAACACATAATCTTTGAGATGGATAAGCCAAGAACCTCCTAAACCATATGCACTCCGATGGATAAGTTGTAACTACAAACTCTGCTTGAATGATGAACAAAATAGACACTGCTGCTTCTTGTAATCCCGAAATACAACTTCTCTTGCTTCTTTGAATACATAATCATTCAAGCTTCTTCTATTATCCACACCACTTGTCATTAAGTACCTGACCAAACCAGCCATGGTTTGGTACCTCTTAACTCTCGATGCTTGTAGTAATTTAGCTGCAAAACCAATTGCAAAGATGATCAAACTTGCTGCAAAAACGCCTGCAATGAATATCTCTTGATATTTAACTTCATTCATTTGAGCTCCATCTTGAGTTAATACAAGCTCAACTCTAGAAGCTATGGAGTTCCTAGAAAACTTGATGTAAATGACTTGAAACCACACAATAACTCCTCTGCATACATCTTTTCCTCCCCTGCCACCACAATCCCTTGTGGTTGCAATTCCATTGCCTCTGCGGAACTTTGAGGGTTAACAGAAACTTTAGCAGCTGTTGATACTATTATAGTATCATTATGGTCCAAGAGATCCCACTCATCATCCCGATGCTCTTCTAGCTGGCCATTAACCATCCTCTCCACGTCTTACTCGACAAATGGGCTTCCATGTCCTCACTCCTTAGTGGCTGAGCCTTGGCACATGGTGCAGGACTTGTATGGTTTGAACACATTGTGTGAAACAAATCAAATGCAACCAGATTCCCAGTTGATGAGGAGGCTGAAAAACCAAAATGCAGTGAGTCTGACTAGTTGAGATGGAGTGACTCAGGTCTTAGTGGGACCTGGTTGTCAATCTTCTCTTTTGGAAACTGAATATCGTGACATATGACAGATATTTCTCCCTGCAATATATCAAACATGTTACCACAGTCCATCAAAAATTCCAGCAACTTAGAATTTTCCTCTGCTGCCTCTTGTGGGATCTTTGATTCCTTTACAACTTTCTCCATGATTGATTGTTCTTTAGAAAGAGCTTTACAAGTAGACTCTACCCTCTCTTGCTTCTACTTCTCAACCGCTGGTAGCAGCTCCTCAGTTGCAGTTAATCGTTCTCCTAGTGCCCGATGCATGTCATTTATAATAGTTATAGCAGTATCCCTTTCCTCTGACATACACTTCTCACCATACACGTTAACTACCTTTGCTAGGATCGCCTTCCCACCATACACTTCTCCTGCATGCATATCATTTGTCTCCTCTGCAGGTGAAAGCATTTTTTCAGCTCCTCAACCTGCACTTGTATGTCCAGACCAACTGTTACAACTTCCTGTTCAGCTTGTTCCACTTCTTTTTCTTTAACGGCTTCATCTTTATCATTAATCTCTTCAACTACAGTTAGCTGAAAACAGTAGGTATCCTGAACTGATGACTCAACAACAGACTTAGCATCAAGAACAAACATTATATTTGTATTCATGCTTGTTTGGAGCAACAAACCCTTGACACTATGAAAGATTTTGCAGCCCTCTTGATTAATCAGAATGGTTAGACCTCTCTCTTGCATATGCCCTAGACTGAGCAAATTAGTTTCTAAGCCTAGAATGTAAATTACATCTTGAATCACCACAACTCTCTCTTCCACCTTCATCCTTACAGTTCCTCTTCCCAAAACTTGAAGTCTTGTCCCATTTTCGAGTTTCGCAGTACATGTGAAGGTACTGTCAAGATTAGAAAACCAGTGTTGAGCTCCACACATGTGATTGCTGCAACCAGAATCAGAAAACCACCAACTATCAGGTTTCATGGTTTGCATCTTCCTTAGAGTTGGTTCAGTGTAGCCTGTAGGTCATGAGAAGTATCCCTTCTCTCATATCAGCAGACCAACTGGAGTAATGGATTTGTTGATTCTATTCAGGGCATTCATCTCGAAACTGCCCAATTTTGTGGCATTTATAGCACTCAACTTCCTCTTTGCTTTTGAATCTGCCACAACAACTACCTTTACTAGGAAAGGTTCCACGACCTCTCCCTCTTCCACTGCCACCATCAAAACCTAACTTGAGAGCTTGATCTTCCTCCACAACTCATCTGCTAAGCTTTTGTTCATGAAGAATCAAGGAACTTTGAAGTTCATCCACAGATAAAGTTTCTATATCCTTAGACTCCTCAATTGAGCAAACAATATAGTTAAACTTCTCTGTTAGAGTCCTGATTATTTTCTCAACAATCTTGACATTAGCCATCGTCTCTCGGCAATTTCTAATAGCATTGCAGACTACCATAACTCTACAAAAATAGTCATTCACAGTCTCTCTCTCGTTCATCTCTAGAACCTCAAAGTCAAGTTGTAGAGCTTGAAGTTTAGCACGTCCTACCTTAGAACTCCCCCGGAACTTGGTCTTCATAGAATCCCACAACTCCTTTGCAGTATCCTTCTTTGTAATTGTCTTTTGAATGGCTTTGTCGATTGAGCCAAAGAGATAGTTCTTGGCTTTAAGGTCTTTAAACCTCAAATCTTCAAAGACTTTGATCTGAACTGCAGAAACTCCAGTTGCTAGTTCTGTAAAGCCTTCGCTCACTACTCCCTAATAATCCTCGGATCGAAACAAAATTTCCATTAAAAGGCTCCAGTAATCATAATCACCGTCAAATTTCGGGATACAAATTTGAGCAATATCACTGATTTCACCCATAATATCAACACACAACTCACAGTCTCACAATGATGATAAATCTTACCAACTTCTCGTGTTTCATTCACACCCAGAAGCAATCCTCACAATCAATCACTCGTGTTTCCCAATACCAATCTGAAAATCGCAGACTCTCAATCGCACTCGTAGAAATCGTGGTTACAGTTTGCTATTGGCTATGATACCACATGAAGAGACCAAATGGCTACAAACTGACAAAAATATTATTGAATGATGAAAAATAGCTTATATACATCTGCCAAGTACGACTCCCAATCTCCAACTTCTAACCACTAACCCATATCCCTGAAAAATAGCAGCACTACTTAACTACTTTGACTTCTGCTGCTAACTAATTCCTACTTAGTTATTAAGCCATCTAATGACTCTTAACTCCAAAACGACTAGAAACAAAACACTCACTAACAAAGTACCCATGTGGCTAATTATTCCAACACGAACCCCATCTCCGGCCACCACAAGAGAAAGAGATTGAGAGATAGAAAAAGAGGGTTACTATTTTCCGCCCGGGTAATTACTATTTGCCGCCTGTAAAAAACACCAAAAAGACAATTTTGCCCTTCACATTTTTCTTTATATTCTATTCGCTGAAATGGTTTTTTTAACAACATACACACCACCCGAGTCCCGACCAACAACCCCCCACAAACAGCATAGCCAGATTCTCGGCCACCGGACGGCAGCCTAAGTCGCCGGCCACCGGACCAATCTCGTCAGCATAATTAGCCGGGCACTGGACGGCAGCCGTACCCCATCGTCGGACCAGCGAAGCAGGTAAACCCCACTGACCTCCTGGGTTTTTTTGAACCCGTCCGCTCGCCTGCGTCGGTCGCCGTCCGACGCCGGCGAGCAGATGCATATGGCAGTGTTATATTTTTTTTAATTTGAGACAGGTTATTATTTCTAGAGCTAATAATTTATATTTAATTTATTGCTTTTATTTCTATTTTACATAGTTAAATTCATATTTAGTCTGAATTAAGCGATTGTATTTTGTTGTAGCGCTAATTAGTTTCTTACTGTCAAATTATCGTTATTTTTTAGAGTTAATTAAATTATTGCATTTAGTTTAATTTTGTAGAGTCAATTGAAGCACAATTAGTTTAATTAAGTGATTGTGTTTTGTTGTAGCGCTAATTAGTTTATTGTGTTTAGATTTAATTCGTAGAGCTAAAGAAGTTTAATAATTTATATTTAAATAATTTTCTTATCGTCAAATTATCATTATTTTTTAGAGTTAATTAAATTATTGCATTTAGTTTGATTTTGTAGAGTCAATTGAAACACAATTAGTTTAATTAAGCAATTGTGTTTTGTTGTAGCGCTAATTAGTTTATTGTGATTAGATTTAATTCGTAGAGCTAAAGAAGTTTAATAATTTATATTTAAATAATTTTCTTATCGTCAAATTATCATTATTTTTTAGAGTTAATTAAATAATTGCATTTAGTTTAATTTTGTAGAGTCAATTGAAGCACAATTAGTTTAATTAAGTGATTGTGTTTTGTTGTAGCACTAATTAGTTTATTGTGTTTAGATTTAATTTGTAGAGCTAATTTTGTAGAATCATATAATTTGTACATTTCTAACGAGTTGTAAAATCATAATTGCAGGTGGACATGGCTTACAATGTTGAAATAATTGGTGATTACATAGACCATTTTCTCAATCACGTCCGATATGACTATTTCGAAGATGCTGTAACAGTGACCAAAAACATCGCGATGTCTCTTGGTTTCTTTCTAACTAAGGGATCGATGAAGCCACGTGAGTTGAGCAACAAAAGAGTATTGGGTATCTGTTATATGTATTGCGGCAGATGCAGTAAGGAGAGGAAGTCATACAAGCCGGATCCTTCCAAGGAGAGTCGTGGCAATACAAGTTCAAAATGATCGGGATGCATGTTCAAGATTAAAATCAAAGAACTACTGGTTAATCCAGATGCTCTTGATGGACCTTCATTCTGGGAGATACAAGGAGTGACGGAGCAAGGAACCGATTTAAGGCGAGGGTATCACACTCATGAGAAGATGCTTTATCCCGAGGGCCACAGTCAAATGAATAAATTGAGTCAGGAGGATAAAGAATCTTTGAGGCAGATGAGAGATGCTGGGGTACCTCCGTCTTCATACCCAACTGCATTCATCTTTGAGACAATAAACAAGCAGAAGGGTGACAAAGGGCATCACACCCAAAGGCAGATGTATAACCTCGGGTCCAAGTCTAGGAAAGACGAGATGGGCGAGATGAATGCAGTGCAGTATGCGTTGCAAGCAGCTGAACGTGAGAATTATCATACAGAGGTTATGAAGGACGATAACGACGTGCTTACACATCTTTTTTTTCCATCCAACTTCCATCCAGATGTTGAAGGCTTGGCCGTACGTGATTCTGATCGACTCAGCGTATAAGACCAATGCATATAAATGGCTGTGGGTGGAGGTCGTAGGTGCTACTCCAGTTGGGAAGAATTTCAACATCTGTTGTGCTCTCATGAAGGATGAGACAAAAGAGTCGTATATGTGGTTGTTGCAGTGCATACAACAATTGCTCCATCCACGCGTGCCCACTGTCATCGTCACCGACCACGAAGGTGGACTACTTGCTACGGTTCCTGTGGTCTTCCCCCGCACCCCGCATTTGCTATGTGTTTGGCACATCAACACCAATGTGCAGAAGCAGTGTTTGGAAATATTTGGGAAGGACAGGATCGATTTGGTCAACGAGGCGTACGATCAATATTGGTGTCCTATGCTTTATTCTTGGTCAGAGCAAGGTATGTTGGCCGCGTTTGGCCGCTTTAGGACAAGATGGGGCAATTACGAACCACGTCTGTTGCAATACATACAGGGAGTGTGGTGGTAACATCGAGAAAAGTGGGCAGTTTGTCATACCAAAAATGTGTTTCATCTAGGAAATACAAGCACAAACAGGGTTGAGTCGTCACATTCCGCTTTGAAAAATTTCCTCCACAACTCGCGGGGATCTATGGACACTGTATGGAAAGGAAACCACCGCTACATTACTAACCAACTCGGGGAGGTTAGGATGATGTTGGAAAACTCTAGACAGAAAACCCTTTTAGCATCCGGTGGTACACCATTCACATACTTGAGAAGGAAGGTCAGCATGCAGGCAATTATATTAATGAAGGAGGCTGAAGAAGAATTGGCTGCCCGCTTGGAAAAAAATGAGAACTCCCGATGTGCATGTCATTTCTCTGTGACACACGGTTTAAGGTGTGGATGTCAAGTTATGGATGGCAGAGCGCGAGACATAGAGATATACCCCGGTGATATTCATATATATTGGCAGACACTGTCATACGAGCATCCACCCAATGCTCAGGAGTATGTTCCCCAGGAGGAGGAGGCTAAATGTCACCTTCAGGAGTTGGTTGATGAGGCTGTACGCAGAGGACCAGAGGCAACGAAAAAAGCAGCAAAGAACGTGTTTTGCGGTCTCCACCCGGCGGAGGACAACATTCACGAGCCAGAAGTGAACGAATTTAGAAAGGGACGCCCAGCCAAAAAATCAACTGGAAGAACTAAAGGGTGGTGGGAAAAGATACTGCGAGGCAAGAAGAAAAACATGAAAAAGAAGTCGGGAAGCACAACGTCGGGGTCTACAAAGTCGACCAGTACCAAGTCCACGGGGACTCAGACAGACGAGTACCCGTCAGACGACCATGCAACGGAGGAGTGTGATGATCCCGAAGAAAACAACAAATACAACTGTCCTGACACAGGTACAATTTAAATTTTTCATAAGTGTAGTTATTTATATTAATATTTTACGTCGAATTTGTTTTGATTATCTATTTCCTTCACAGATATCCTTGGATCCAGCACCCATTCTGATTACGCACACATGGAACTGCTTCTTGTCTTTATTCGGCCACTTATCATTGCCATCCACGACCCGGTGCGAGACGGTCATTGTGGGTTTCGTGCACTTAGTTTTGCACTATATGGTAATCAAGAAGGGTTCCCAGAGGTGAGGCGACGACTTGCTAAAGAAATGCGTGAGCACGATTGGCGATACGCACCCATCTACGGTGAAGGCATCAATGATGCAATCAGACGCATTGACATCACTACTACAGCACCAACGACTCAACATCATTGGATGATGGGTGTGGATCTATTCGTATTTGCCACACTATTTAATTTGGTTGTTGTCATGTACAGCTCTTACCTCTACCCAACTCCATGTGCGTACTACTCTACCATTCTGCCAGTGGACAACATATATGGGGCAACCCACCCTAGAGGAGTCATTGTTCTGCATTTTGTCCAGGATCATTGGATCAACCTCTCTTTCCCGGCGTACAAGATACCGATTCCCCCTTTACATGGCATGTGGCCAGGCGGTCACCAAGAAAGCGTGGATGGATGGGAGACATATTTCGCGCCGTTTAGTCAAATGTGGTTCGATCTTGCGGGTGCGACGCATAGCTTTCCATCACGCAAAAAGAGGGTTCCAAAGAAATAAATTTGTACTCGTCTTCAATTTAAATAAATTGTAATGAACGTCTTCAATTTAAATAAATTGTAATGAAGTTTGTTTACGTCACATGGAAGCATGATATAATAAAAACATCCGAATTACAACATAAACCACATAAGTCATAATCAGATACAACAAATAGCATAAGTCATATTCCCAAAACAACAAATAAGCAACTGAACACCACATAACATAAGTCGTAATAGAACACATAAGTCAACTCGTCTAAAAACAACAAATAACACTCATACATATGACATAATAATCATACAACTACTGTGGAGGTGGTAGAACTCGGACTTCCTCCTAAACTCGGGCCACATGTTCCCAACTCCATGACATAAGTCGTAGTACTTGTTGGCGCTAGCCATCCACTCCTCCCTACTCCCCTGTGCAGCATCCATCACGGGAGATATCTCAATCCACATCTCCCGTGACAACTGTAAACAAAAACCATACAATCTAAATACATATTAGTTACAATAAAAAAAAAATTTAACTTAATACAAATAATTTCAAATATGATTGTACTAACCGTATCAGCATCCGAGATGTCGTGAACAGGTCGACTGTCACTCAGTATATGTGGGTGCGAGTGCCTAATGTACCACCCCATGTAATCCTCAGCAAACTCCCATGGCCTACGTCGTATCGGAGTAGAAAAAAGGTCCAGATGCACACTATGCGCCCCCAAGTTGTTCCAATACAAATCATAAACATACTGGGCTAAGAGAGTATCCAAGCGTGGAAGCAGGTCGACGCACAACAAGCGAACGCTCCGGGAGATACGGTACACTCTGCACGTAGCCTAACTGTCGGAGGCACCTAGTTGGATCATAATATTCTACTATCTCTGCAAATGTGAGCAGGCCCTGATACAAGGTACGTCTCGCCGTCAGATGAGGACGCTGACCATACAGAGTCCAACAAACTGACTGAGGGGTCAAACTACCAATCGCCTGCCGATAATAAGCCAGCATCTGTGCATCCCTCTTCTTACTCGATCGGGGTGCTGTACCGTGCCACCAGAATGCTCCTGCCTGCCCCTGCTCCAGCTCTCGTGGCTCCAACCGACTAGGCCTCAAAGTAGGAAAGCGGTCGTAAATCCAACACTGTAGTAAAGTCAGACAACCCGCCACTCCCTTAGCCTCCGCCCGGGAGGCAATACCAAGCTGCCTGTACAGATAAGCAAGTGCTCCTGCCCCCCACGCGTACTCTCCTAGCATATCCGGCCACTTCACAAACAAGTTGACAACAGCAGAAACGCGATCCTTACTCTTATCTACGAACAGTGTGGACCCAAGCAGCAAAAGAAGGTAACACTGAGCCTCTCTAGCTGGCGGACCAGACTGCTGCAAATGAGTCAAAGCTCCCACACCCAACAAACCAAATTCCCTGTACCACCTAGACAGACTAGCAACCTCGCCAACCTGCGCCCCGTACTCATCCTCGTCACGATCTAATCCCAGTAGTGCTCGGATGTCAGCCTCCAGTGCACACTTCTCCAACTGCCTCGGATCCACTACCATCGCCTCTCCCTCAACCGCAAGCCCAAGAATGTGTGCCACGTCGTGAAGGAGGATCGTCATCTCTCCAAACGGCATGTGAAAGGAGTTGGTATCCGGCTGCCACCTCTCCACAAATGCCGAGATGAGAGCAGGGTCCAACTCGCTCTAGAAGGTGATATCAACGAGGTGAGCAAGGCCCGATGTCTCTACGGTAGTCCTAGCGTTATCATCTGCTATCTCATTACCACCGAGAACGTGGCAAAGGGTCGAACTCCTGTCGTAGCAAGTGATCACCCCTCTATCAGCCTCTCCCGTGTACAGACGGTGTGCAACATGCCCAAGAAAGCTACGGAGCAAACTCGGGTCGCTCGGCCCTCCAGGACATGGTCCTCTAGGCTCCCAGGCCTCTCCCACATCAGCAGTACCACTCTGGCCCTCACCAGGCTGTGGACCTCTATAGAAACGCCCCGCATGGTCTCTATAGATCCCAGTAACAGCATGAACCCCAGTAACGACATGTGACGATCCGCTGGGGGCACCTCGGTCTCTGATCGGACTGACTCGTGGAATCCGATACTCAACAGCATCCGACTCATACTCCTCCGACTCGTCGTCAATCTCGTCTGAAGGCTCAAACGGTGAAGTATGATGATCAATACTGGGACTAGCTCCACTACCAGCCATACTAGGCAACTGAAAATCAAACTGAGGGAAACCGTTTGCCCTAAATCTCATCGGTGTCACCTGTGGCTGTGGCTGTGGCTCATCTCTATCATTTGGGTCCTTATTTCTCACACTAGCGCTAATGTTACGCCCAACGAATCTTTTCAATCTCTTTCCTGCTCCTCCAGAACTACGTGATCCTCCAGAATTACCAGATGACGCCATCTCTAAACAAAGACAATAATTTTCTATTAATATCTTATAATAAATTATTTGTTGAGCAATTACTTGTTGTTTCATAGAGTAATTATGATAATACAATTTGTTATCTACTTAATATTTCGTTTGATGTTATCTACTTAATTTAACTAGATAATTATTTTACTTAATACAATAGGTAGTTATTTAAATATTTATTTCAACTTACTCAATTACTTAACTAAAACATCATAGATAATTATTTAAAATTAACAATTATTTACAATTTATTTAATCCAATAATTATTTAGATATTTATTATAATAAATTATCTATTAGCATAGTCAATAATTATCTATTAATCTCTTATAATAAATTATTCGATTAGCAATTTGTTCATATTCATAATTTATCAATTACTAATTATGATACATACAACTTGATTATCTAATTAATTTAACTAGATAGTTAATTTACGATATATAGTTATTTAAATAATTATTTCAACTTACCCAATTAATAAACTAACACATTATATAATTACCAATTATATACTAATTATTCAACTATCAATATTAAACTAATTAAGATACTAACAATTGTATTTAAAATAAATGTAATAAATATTAATTTAAATCAAACCAGAAATCCAATCATATCGGTCCGACCAGACCAGGTGGGCGGGGTCCGACCAGACCTGGTGGAACGCATCCGCTCCGGCCAGTCGGACCGCGTCCGCTCCGGCGTGTCAGACCGCTGCTAAAGAAAAATAAAAAAAATACCTGCGGCGGCAACTTCGGGCTCGGCGGTGGCGGCTTCTGCTGGGCAGCTTCTGGGCAGTGGTCGGCAGCGGCGGCGGCGGGCTTCTGGGCAGCAGCGGGAGGACTGGTCGGCAGCGGCGGGAGGAGTGGTCGGCGGGTGAGCGGGTTCTCGTCGGCGATCAGCAGGAGGGGGGAGGAGGGGGTTCTCGTCGGCGGTCAGTAGGAGGGGGGAGGAGGGTGGGGGTGGGAGGGGGGAGGAGGTTGGGGGTGGGGTGGATAGATAGGGTTAGGGTCAGGGGCAAAGTCGTCTTTTTTTCCTAACTATGGGCGGCAAATAGTAAAACGACGGGCGACAAATAGCGATTCATTAGAAAAAAGCTACCTAGAGCCCTTCTAATTCAACAAACTGGGCTTGCAGTGAGTAATAGTAGAAAGACCCTCATGGCGAGGTTAAGCATTCTACACCTGCAGTTTTATTTCGATAGAGAATACGAGGAAAATGGATAAGAGGAAGCAGCTCCTTCCAATTTGGTTGCTTGTTACTTTTGTTTGATTGTTTTTTTTTTTTAATAATAATTATATAAATTAATAAATATCCATGTGACACGGTCAAATGATTGATTCTTTGCCACACCATCAATCAACATCCAACTCAGCGATTAAAGTGTCACGTCAAAGTCAACTAACAGTTGACCAGACGGAAAGTTAACGGTTTGACAATTAAATTGTGTCGAAAAGATTTGACTATTATTTTGTTTAAAATAGAAGGTTTGACTATTATATTGTAGTTACCCAATAATCAAATTAACATGATGTAACACACGTATCAATAGTTGTCACATGTATGTCCACTCATCATCTTGTAATCGATCATTTAAAAACAAAACAAAAAGACAAATAGGAAAACAAAAATTAAGTCCATAACTAAACTTAATTCCAAATTATAATCGTCATCTTGTGAACAACGGATATCGTCCTCACATTAAAAAAAAAAAAAAAAAAAATTTGACATTTTAAAAAAGAAACTTCATAAATTTGGACCATAGAAATCTATTTTGTTAATTCCAGAATATTCACAAAGAACTTTCCCAAAACATTTGGCTAATAAAAATTTACATTTGATCACTTGTGCCACAAATTCTAAAATCCTTTGGTGAATCTTGTCATCATACACCCGACAATTCTGAAAACCAGATTTTCACAGAGACATTTTTCATGAAGTTTTAAGACAAATTTTCGTCTCTCTATCCCCCAAAACAAGACAAAAATCGGAGAACAAAGAAAGAAAATTCATGATCAATAATCAGGATGTTAATCGAGAACAAATTACTAACCAGTCCAGCCCCACCACCTCAATTCATCCTCGCCATTTCCATCCTCCTTTTAACCCTCCTCCCACAATGTTCATCCGAGATTAAAAACACCCACATCGTCGCCGATCGCCGCTCTCTGATCCTATTCGAGCAGTTCGGCTTCTCCGGCAACGGCCACGTCGACATCTCCGTCAAGAACGTTTCATGGAAATCCCGTAACCCAAATGCCAAGCCACCCAATCTCTCCAACATGGGCTTCTTCATAGCTAGAGACATCTCCGTAATCCTCAATGAATCCTTCTACTCCTCACCCGAGGTCGCCGCCGCCGCTCGTGCCACCGCCGCTGCTGCCGCCATGGACACTACTTCTTCTTGCATTCTCTCCCGCCAATTCGCCCACGTCATATTCCGATTCGACACCCTCACCGCCAATAATTCCACATTCAACGCCTCAATCGCCAATCCCGGATCTTACAGCCTAATGTTCGGCAACTGCCAGCCCGAATTCGAAATCTCGATGCACGTCCACACCGAGATGTACAACATCGAAGAATCTTCCGGCGAGAAAGTCTATCTCCCCGTGGGCCAAACCCTTCTCCCTTATCTCTATCTGGGGTTCTTCTCAATCTACGCCTCGTTCACCCTCTTCTGGGCATTCCTCTGTTTCTGCAAGCAGAGGAGCCAAAACGCCGTCGTCGTCGGCAAGATCCATCTAATCATGGCGGCTCTCCTCCTCGTCAAATCAATGAAGCTCATCTGCGCCGCGGAGGATAAGCTCCACGTCTCCACAACCGGCAGCCCGCACGGGTGGGACGTGGCGTTCTACGCCTTCGGGTTCCTCAAAGGAATCATGCTCTTCACCGTCATTGTTCTCATCGGCACGGGATGGTCTTTCCTCAAACCCTATTTACACGAACGAGAAAAGAACGTCCTGATGGTCGTCTTCCCACTCCAGGTGCTCGAAAACATTGCCAATGTCGTGATCGACGAGACAGGGCCCGCGACGAAAGACTGGGTAGCGTGGAACCAGATTTTCTTGTTGATGGACATCTTGTGTTGCTTTGCGGTGTTGATGCCGATCATGTGGTCGATAAAATCACTGAGAGAGGCTTCGAAGAATGACGGGAAGGCTGCGAGGAATCTGGAGAAGCTGACCCTTTTCAGGCAGTTCTATTTGGTGCTGGTTGTGTACCTGTATTTCACCAGAGTTGCGGCGACGGCGATTGGGTCCGTGATGGGTTACAGGTTCGAGTGGGTGAGGTATTTCTTAGGGGAGGCTGCGAGCTTGGTGTTTTATGGGTTTGTGTTCTATAACTTCCAGCCTGTCGAGAAGAACCCTTACTTTCGGGTTGAAGAAGAGGAAGTGGGTGGGCAATTGCTGGCCAAGGTTGAGTCGTTTTGAACTCTTTTTCTGTTGTTGTCTTGCCATTTCTAGACTGAAAGAGGAAGATGTACAGATGAAAAGTTTGTGTTAGTTTCTATATTCTAGACTTCTAGTTATCAAAGAAGAGAAGTATAGTAAGACTGTTTAGTAAATGATTTGCAGGAACAATTTCTTGTGAAGGCGGTCAATTTTTGGTATCTTACAAAGCCATTATATACATACTTTTTTTCCATGAGCATTCTATTGTCAAATAATCTTAATCCGAAACAAAAGCACACGAAAGTTTTTTAATGTGATATCGTCAGTATGATCCTAATTTATGGAGATAATCTCTCTCTCAGCTTTTTGGTATATTATTGCTTACTTTCAACGTAGTACACAACAACACATATATATGCTTGCTATACAAACCCAAACTACATGTCATTTACTATTTACAAATCGGTACCTATTATTAGTAAACTAACATCCTCACTCAAATTGATGTTTGGGGCACAACATCAATTTCATACTCTTCTTAACCCTACTGCATTCATCAACACATTTATAGTCTAATCATCAGTCGATAAATAACTCAATTGCACAACACCCTCAACTACAATCTGTATGATATACTGAACATATACTTCTATATGCTTTGTCCTTTCATGTAGCACTGGATTCACTATAAGCAGAATAGCACTCGTATTATCTCCTTAGATATGCATAGGAAGTTTGCACTCTACTCCCTACTCCTGAAACAACCTCCGGAGCCAGACCATTTATGAACTGACTTCAGACATAGATCTATACTCTGCTTCGGTATAAAATTTCGAGAACTTGTCTTGTTTTCCACGTACACCTCCAAGAAATAAAAGATCGCCCAAACTTCACACACCAACCAGACAGTGAAAGTCTAGTCTCCAAGCAACTTGCATAGTTGGCATCTGCAAATGCCACGATCTCAGATTCGCCATTTGTCGGGAAGAAAACTCTGACATCCTTTGTTGTTTCAAATATCTTAATAGCCAATGTACCGCATCCAAATGCGGAGTACGAGCTGTTCCCGTGACTTGGATCACGACTTGTACTACGTACGCAATATCTAGTCGAGTATGTGAAAGATAAATCAGGCTTGAAACTACATTTCTATAACAAGTTTGATCCTCCAACAATTCCCCCTATCACGACTAAGCTTCAAATTCTTTTCCATTGGTGTTGAACACGATCATCAATTTGTATTCTGTGCTACTTCGAGTAGGTCGCTAATATATTATGTTGACTTACAAAAATTTCGGACTCAGTTCTATTGATCTCTAATCCCCAAGAAGTAATGTCTCAACCAACTCCTTTAGATAATATTCTTAACGTAGATAGTCAATTAACTCCTGAATCCGCAGCGTGTCACTTCCAGCTACTATCATATCATCTATATACAAGGGCCTCACTGTATTGCCATCAATTGCCTGTCGTGTAAATATTGATGGATCATTTTGACTTCGAACAAAGTCAGAATGTAGGATCGTACTATGGAACTTAGCAAACCAAGCTCGTGGTGCATGGTTCAAACCATAGAGTGGCATTCCAATTTACAGACCATACCTTGTGCGCTTTTATCATAGCCTTATGGACACTCCAGGTAAATTGTTTCTTATAAGTCTCCATGGAGAAAGACATTCTTAACATTAACTGCACAATGGGCCACTTCTTCATTGCTACCGCTGCAAGAACACTACGCACTATCTTCATTTTTGCAATTGGAACAAACATCTCATCATAATCTATTCCCCTCTTATAACGTTACAGTGACCCATCTGATTTCATCTTTACAATGTATACCCAGCGACAACCGATTACTGAACTTCCAAGAATACGTGGAATCAAGTCCCACGTCTGATTCTCCTCGAAAGCCCATAACTCTTCCGACATTATCGATTCTCATTTTGTATTACCCTTGGCGAATCGATAATGACTATGAATGGAGATCGGTTTTGCTGAAAATCCTACATAGTCTTCCAATCGCTTCAACAACTGACCCATTGTGAATCGTGACAGCCGATGTAGGTTAGGAAAAGGAGGTGGTTTCCCTAATTTCGTATCTGAGCTGACAACTAAGAGGACCCAACTAAAGACTGGCTAGTCAAAGAGAAACATGCTGAAGACGAGCCGTACTGAGAACCAGAATTGAGAGAAGAGGAAAAGGTAGAAGAAGAAAAGTCAAATCTTGAACTTCCCAACAAGGGCTAGCTGCTACCTGAGTAATCATCTGAACCATCCTAACCAAGGTTTGAAGAAGGACCTCCTTCACTAGACAACGAGAGTGAGTGATTTTCATCTTCATTCCCTCCCTGAAAACCATCACCCTTGACTGCTGGAACAACATCAAACCATGGCAATGGGCGAAGAAGCTCAACATCAGTGGTGTCCCATGATTCAAAGATGTATAATACATAACTTGTTGTAGAAACACAACGTGCCAAGATATATGCATTTGGCAAGCCGGCAACTCATAGCACAAGTAGCCCTTGTGTTGGCTATTATTGTGAAACGAAAAACACAATGAACCATCTTGGGAGAAAATTTATCATGTGCTTTCTTAGGTAGTAACACAAAGTAGAGACAACCAAACACCCAGAGCCACGAATAGTAAGGTAACTTAGAGTAAATTCGCAAAAAATGTGACTGATGCTCAAGTACAGGAGTAATATGTCAATTAATTAGGTATAACACTGTGGCAAAGGCGTCAACCCAAAAACCGCTCGATATGCAAGAATGAAAGAGAAGAGCATGTTTCAGTTCTAACACATGATGATATTTTCCTTTCGACCAAACCATTTTGCTGAGAAACACCAAGACATCACTGTTGAGGCAATATACCTTGAGAAGAATAAAAGTCAAGCAAATGATGAGAACTACATTTGTCGTCATGATCCGATCAAATAACCTTCACCTTTTTTTTTACCAAACTAGGTCATCACCATCTGAACAAAGTGTTAAGCATGACAATCAATTCGGATTTCTAGCAGAGAAAATAGATCCAAGCAAACCTAGTAGCATGATCAATGAAGAGTGCAAAATACCGGTAGCCCATACGAGATGTAATAGGGGAAGGATCCCATTGATCTATTTGAAATAGCTTGAACGGTTCATAAATCATTTTACTAAAAGAGAAGGAAGACTTTGACGTTCAATACTGTCATAACTGGGCAGCTCCATTAGTACGATAATGTCCGCTTTGGGCCAAGCTCACACGCTTTTACTCTTGGGTATCCTCCCCAAAAGGCCTTGTACTAATGAGATTGGTGGACACTTATATACAAGGGTTCTTCCCTTGTATTTTCGATGTGGTACTTGGATTGTCCCATAACAATCCTCCCCTCAAGACAAGGACCATGAACTTCGTGTCTTCGCTTCAGCAATTATCTTGATCCGCCAGACGCCTTGTATTGATGGGCTTCTCGATACAAGGACTTTACCAGACACAAAACTCTCTTTGATCTTCTTCCCAAATGCGGAACTCTCTTTGATCCGCCAAGCCCAAATGTGGATCTCTCCTGAATCCACCAAACAGACAAGAATCATCTTTGACCCGCCAGACAAATGCAGATCTCAAATCCCGAGCTCACCGAATGAGGGTCCCACCAAACTGACGTCCACCACCCCGAACCGAACCAGGCTCTAAACCACTTGTCATAACCGGGGAGCTCAATTAGTACGATATTGTCTGTTATGGGCAAACCCACACGGTTTTACTCTTGGGTGTCCTCCCCAAAAGGTCTCGTACTAATGAGCTTGGTGGACACTAATATACAAGGGGTCTTTCCCTTGTATTACCGATGTGGTACTTGGATTATACTCATAACAATCCTCCCCTCAAGACAAGGACCACGAACTTCATGTCCTCGCCTTAGCGATTATCTTGATCTCCCAGATGCCTTGTATCAATGGGCTTCTCGATACAAGGACTTTACTAGGGATGTCAATCCAACCCGTAACCATGGGTACCTTACCTGACCGTAACCGGTCAACGAGGGTAATTACCCGCTTTGACAGGTTATGGGGCGGATACTGGTAATACCCGATTTTAAAATAAAGGGTAGGGTACGGGTATGGTAATCGATAATACCCGCTCTGTTATATCTGCCCCGCTAACCAAAGGGTCAATTTCCCTAGCCCTAACCCTAACCAGCAGTCGATTTTCCTTGCCCATACACAAGTGAGGTGCTTGCTCAGGCTCTTCTTGAAACTTTACTTGCTTGGGATATTGACACAAAGGTATATACGATTACCTTGGATAATTGTTCTACTAATGATGCCTTGATCGATGTCATGAAGCATAAGTTAAGCAGTGAGCATTTGATGTGGTCTGGTTCTAATATTGTCTTTGTTGTTTTTGTTTATGTGTGGATTGTTGAAGCTAAAACAGTTACAAGTATTGAGAATTTTTAATGGACAATAGTATGTATGTGCATATATATATGTGTATAAGTTCATATTTTAGGATTTGTACCCATGGTTACCCGAATACCCGTGGTTACGCGGTGGGTAGGGTATGGTTATATCATTTTCATACCCGGTGGTTATTTGGTCAGGTATTTAAGTAGGCTCTACCCGGCAGGTTAGGAGTTGGTATAGGGTAAAACTCACCCGACCCTACCCATTGCCATCCCTAGATTTTACCAGACGCAGAAATCTCGTTGATCTCCTTCTCAAATGCGGAACTCTCTTTGATCCGCCAAGCCCAAATGTGGATCTCTCCTGGATCCACCAAACATATGTGAATCACCTTTGACCCGCCAGACAAATGCAGATCTCAAATCCCGAGGTCACCGAATGAGGGTCCCACCAAACTTACGTCCACCGTCTCGAACCGAACCAGACTCTAATACCACATATTATAACTGGGCAGCTCCATTAGTACGATATTAACCGCTTTGGGCCAAGCCCGCACGGTTTTACTCTTGGGTATCCTCCCCAAATGGCCTCGTACTAATGAGCTTGGTGGACACTTATATACAAGGGTTTCTTCTCCTGTATTTCTGATGTGGTAGTTGGATTGTCCCATAACAATCCTCCTCTTAAGACAAGGACCATGGACTTCATGTCCTCACCTCAGTGATTATCTTGATCCGCCAGACGCCTTGTATCGATGGGATTCTCGATACAAGGACTTTACCAGATGCAAAACTCTCTTTTATCTGCTTCCCAAATGCGGAAATCTCTTTGATCCGCCAAACCCAAACGTGGATCTCTCTTGGATCCACAAAACAGACGCGAAACACCTTTGCCCTCCAGACAAACGCAAATCTCAAATTCCGAGGTCACCGAATGAGGGTCCCACCAAACTGACGTCCACCGCCCCGAACCGAACCAGGCTCTGATACCACTTGTCATAACTGGGCAGCTCCATTAGTATAATATTTTCCGCTTTGGGCCAAGCCCGCACGGTTTTACTCTTGGATATCCTCCCCAAAAGGCATCATACTAATGAGCTTGGTAGACACTTATATACAAGGGTTTCTTCCCTTGTATTTCCGATGTGGTACTTGGATTGTCCCATAACAAATACAAATGATGCAAGAATGAGAGGAAACCAAATGAGAATCCAACTTTCCTGGAAGTAAATGACTACAAAACATATCCAATAACTTGGCCTTGTGGGGGTGACGAAGGCGATAGTGCCACAAATCTCAAATAGTAGTCCGCTACAAAAAAAATCAATGAGCCATGTGGCTTTATAGCAAAAACCAAATCATCAACTGAAGTCTCAAAGGAGGCTTTCGAGCAGCCCTTAGAGCACACTTACAAGTCACCTCTTCCTCATCGTATTCGAACTCATCCGACCACTTCATGCCCTTCCCTCTACTTGTCATGAGCTTAATTTTAGGCTTCGCCATTTCTGCATTCGCATGCATAGCAACTATGAAGTCAATCATTGATTGAGAGAAGAAGAATAAGAAAGGATCTTACCTAAGTGAAACAAAGAGAGTAAGGACGAGGGATCAGGATGCCACCAATGAAAAAATGATGCGTCGGGTAAGTTGGAGGTCGATGAATGAGTAACAACCCGAGGTAAGCTAGAAGACAATGGTGGAGAGATAAACTTTGGAAAGGAAAATCTCAGATGAATAACTGGTCAATGGTCTTATATGGATAGAGAGACACTAGTAAAAGAATAAAAAAGGTTAATGAAGTTATTTGCTTTTTGAAGTTGTAAATCCATATTTCTTAAATTCATATAGCACATAAGGGGATTTTTGCTTCAAGGTTTTTTTTTTTATGAATTTGATGATGGACATGTAATCATCACAGATTTTGAAAACGACTATTGTTTGTTTGATGGAATTGGTGGGAGTAAATCCATGAGGCTTGTGGATTTTGGAGGTCCAAATTCATGGACACCACGAATTTGAAAGTTCCGCCTATGTAGATGGGAATTCCTTGTCTCTTTCTCTTTTCAGGTTGGTTAACATCAATTTCTTGCATAACTTGTGTATTTCGGGATGAAATTTTGGATTTCGGGTGGTGCTCGAGTTTAACCAAAAACTATAAAAATTCAATTTTGGTTGAATTTCACCTCTTCATTTACATAGCCTTATTTTTACTCCTCTTTTGAAATTTCTAATACATTATACTCATCTTGTGCATTATAGCTTGATTGACTGTTGGATTCCAAAATTGGGAAGTTGTGTCATTTCCCAAACTATTTTGCGTTCCTACATTTGTAATTGAGTTAGTTCACAAAGGTAGAGGCTCAATTTCTTTGTATGCATGTAAATTTTGCATTATAATAGAAATATAATTAGATAAGGATAACAAGGTTATTTATGTTTCACATCCACATATCTAATCAAACATAATCCATAATCAAATCCAACAAGCAAACAATAGACTTGTTCAAATTCGTAATGCCACCAAATCTATCATAAATTCATGTTTTCCCAAAATCCATAGTTTTCCTAAACCCATGTTACCAAAACCCTCATTTTTAAATTCATGAAGCAAATGACCAATAAGAAACTTTCTAAATCGACAATATACCAAATCCATCATAAATTTTCAGAGTTTTGAAAATCCAAATGATTTTTTTGGCAAAAGCTCACTTGTATTATCAAGAAACACAAATATCAAAGTTCTACAGCACAACAATTACAATTCAAAAAACAACCACCGTCTAAAATCCAAATGATCAACAGTAGCAGGAAACAATGAAATGGACTTCCTAGCCACCAAATTGGCCACCCGATTACTTATCCTGTCGACAAAGCAAATCCCAAAAGCCTGATACTATTGTCAGCTCAATTTACACCAAAATCCGTCCCCCTTGCATTAGGACTGTCCCTTTGTTGGATCTTGGAAATACCATCACCAGGAACACCACCTCAATGAGACCCCTCAAAGAGCACCATTGTATCACATCCCAAAACGCCACCAATTCTACCAGCCAAGGATCCTGCAAACCTGCATACTGAAAGCCTTTCACGAAAACTACATTCCCCAGCTCATGTAGTACCACCAACCCACTTGCTGAGTGATACCCTACTACTACCACTCTATCCAAGTAACACTGCAAAGGTGTATCGACAGTCGACCACCTGTCACTCATACTCCCCCCAGCACGAGCCCCTATCTCTGTCGGTGGCGCCAAAGCCAACCACTCTCTAACTTGTTCATTATATTGTCTTAATAACACCCTCAAGTCAACCTGCATATGATTTCCGCATTCTCCAAAGCAAAGCCAAAACCCTGCATACCCGCTCTGAACTAGCATCCTGTTTGATAAACTTTGGAAAGAAAAGGGCATTTACTTGCATTGGATCCTATTGAACTACCCCGAGACCAGAAGTATCTCACAAAACAGTCGCCAGCCGGCATGTTAGTAGCATATGCTTCAAACTTTCCTGGGACTCCCAACACACTAGAGACCGGGTTGCACACGTACCACCATTTTCAATGATCTCCTTTGTTGTAGGCAGGATTATCTTCATCGCTTGTGAGACGAACAACTTGTGCTT
The DNA here is from genome assembly GCA_946122785.1 of Linum tenue. Lineage (NCBI taxonomy): Eukaryota > Viridiplantae > Streptophyta > Magnoliopsida > Malpighiales > Linaceae > Linum > Linum tenue. The sequence goes on along the minus strand of CAMGYJ010000008.1, from coordinate 49,428,604 downwards.
GGGTAGAATATTAAAGCTCCATATCTGTTTTCAGAAAGACCGCTCAAAAAAGGATACTTCCGCCTTCTTCCCTGCCTGCCGTCGACTCAACTGCAAAGCTAAATGATAACCTGACTTCCCAAATAAACACCTGATTGTTCTCCCTCCCACACAAGTTTATCCTCAACCTGCAGCTAGGGATGGCAACAAAACCCGAACCCACGGGTACCCACCCGACCCAACCCGGTCAACGCGGGTAAAATCCGTGTTGACGGGTTTTGGGCCGGGTTTGGGTTTAACCCCGTTCACTATTCAACAGGTTGGGTTGGGTTTGGGTTTAGGTAAACCCGGCCCGTGGGTACCCGCCCACCCATATAATTAATTTTTTCGGTATATGTAATATTCTAAACAACTAATCTTATTTATGTTTGTGGAGACATGTCTAATTTTTTCTTTTTAATTGTGTAGAATGAAGTTGATGTTATGTAGTGGAGAGTAAAGAAACTTAATTGAAAGGAAGAAGCTTTCAATTAAACATGTTATTTATGGAAAATTTGTGATTTGCTTCAATTTTTTTTGAGTTTTCTAGATTGGTGTTGAACAATTTGTATAGTTAATTTGTGATTTGCTTGAATTTTCTAGAATGGTGTTTTATATATGGATAATTTGTATTGAGAGATTGATATTTGACTTTAATTTTGATAAGAACTTGTAATTGTAAATTTTTTACGACAAAACTCGTGGGTACCCATGAACCCGCGGGTACCCAACGGGTTGGGTTGGGTTTGAGTTTTTCAAACCCAGCGGGTTTTACCCCGGGTTTTTTTCAAAGATAAACCCATGGATTTGGATTTGGGTTTGGCAAAACCCGACCCAACCCGACCCATTGCCATCCCTACCTGCAGCTGGGGCCAATTGTATCTCTAAAATTTTCGTTACAACTTCCCCGACAAACCAATCTCGAAGGTATACCACTATCCGATACCTTGCACCATAAAAGCTGCCACCCTTTGTCCTATCACCACTAGAGCCGCCGGTAAGACAACCTCCTATCTTCATGGCACTCCTGGGATCCAGGTATCCTCACAAATACGAGCTCGCTCCCCATCCCCAATTTGCCATTTTAATCCTTCCAGTAGAAGATCTCGACCATGCAAAATTTATATCCAACTCCACAAAGGCCTTTATCTGCTTCCAGCCTCTAGTACTCCTGAATTAGATGAATATTTTCCTTTAAGTACCCGGACAAGCAATGACTCCAACTCCATCCATATTCTTCAAGCAATTGTGGCCAACAAAGCCTAGTTAAAATTCTCTAACCTTCTAATTCCCAACTTTCCATCATGAGCAATTGTGGCCAACAAAGCCTAGTTAAAATTCTCTAACCTTCTAATTCCCAACTTTCCATCATGCTCACTTCGATATAAATTCCTCCAAAACACCCAATAGTAAATTCAAATGATGGCTAAAACCTCATTTGCAAACCATTGGCAAACGAGCAAGGTCCGGGCCGACCCGGATCCGAGTACTAAAACCATATCTCGATAGACTTGGACAACGATAACTAAAGTTACCCGCAAATGGAACCATATCACCGCCTTCTTCTCTTCGAGCTCCACTTCAACCCTCCCTTGCCGCTGCAACCATCACTTGCTGTCCAATACCCCTGCGAATTCCAGAGTTCTGGGATCTTGCCTCCCACCACAGCTTTCACCAACTGGAGTCGCCGGGGACCGACCAGACGGCTAAGGTACAACTTCAGAGATGAGCTCTTCACCGACGACAGCGATGATCGGTATGGAGGTTTCCGGTCTGGCGGAGCTTCTTCGACCAAGAGAGTCTGGTGGCTCGACGACGACGATGAAGACGCTGATTCCGATTTCGATTCAGATTCGTGGGAGGTGGACGATACGAAGAATGAGTTCCCCCTTTTCAAGGTAATTCAAGACACTAATCGAAATTCTAGTCACCGCTGAAAATTATTACGTGTTCATAATTTCGGTAGTGAATCAATGCGGACAAGTTTGTTCAGCTCCTTTGTAGCGCATCTTCCTTTTTGGTAAGCCACTGGTGAATGTTGAGATACTGAAAGGGGAGAATTTGGATGTAGAACACAGCGCATTATGTTTAACTCCAATGGGTTACTGATTAGGCTTTCGGATTCTGCAGGTGATGGCAGCTTTAGGTTGGATGTTTCCAGCAATTGCAGTATCTATGCTGGTAGGAACGGACCAAAACGCATTGCTCATGGCCTTAGCAGTTCCACTAGGCCAGACCGTGGTTTCACTGGTGGTTGACAAGCTCTGGGGAAGAAGCACATACGAGAAAAGACCCAAAACCAGATCATCGTCCCAATCAAGGAAGAAAAGACCCTTTAGCAAAACTGCTTCCCCGACCGAAACAAGGGCGAGAAAGGAACAAGATGAAGAAGAAAGAAGAAGCAATGGAAGTGGGAACGGTTATCAGTCATGGGTAGCAAAAGATGGTGATGAGGATGGTGCACATAAGAAGAGGGATAGCAAAGGTGGTCCGGGGTTTGGTGGGTGGGATGAGCTAGATAGAGTAGGCAATGAGACTCCACGAACAAAGACAACTACAATGCGAAATGGAAGGAAGGTAGATGGGCAAAGGAAGCAAGGAAACAGAGTTAGGATGAGCAGAAGAAGAGTTAGGGAGAAACCTCTTCTGCTCCGGATGCTGGTTGCTGTGTTCCCTTTCATGTCTTCCTGGACGGGGTTCCTACTTTGATTGGTAGTGGAAGACCCGACGCTAGTGGAAAGTCCATATGAGGACATTGTTAAACCGGTAGAAAGACCATATTGATGATTGACTAAGGCAGGAGGAAGCAGAATGCAGATCGTCGAAAAGGAACCATCTTCCTGCTACCAAATTGTGTAGCATATCCGTGGAAATGATAGCAGGCAATGAAGAACTGGGGTGGATTCACTTATAAGGCAGCTATGTTACGTATATCCTTCATCCAAGGCGACGAGACTAGCTGCTTTGATCTTTGCATATTTGGTATGCTACTGTGTCAGGTGCTTTTTGCAACTTGAGCACTTTGTTCTCCTTTTGCCTATTGAGCTCACTATTCCTGTTCATCTGATCATGTTGCCGCAAGCTGGGTAAAGGTTTGATTTGGTCAATACTGAAGAACTGTTCCCTTGTGAAATCAATTAGATAGTTCTTCTTTGTTTATTTGTTCCTTCCGTTGACCTTCCAATGATTCAAGAGTCTCCTCTTAATCTAATATAAGTAGACCATCCCCTCTACTTGTGCCATCGGAATCTGATCATCCACGTCCATATCCTGCAAGCAATAATCAGCAAAATGTCCTTCATTCCAAAGGGAATCAAGCTCAACCTCTCCGACGGCGCCACCGTATTCACCGAAGTCGTGACCGACGAAGACGACGCCCACACCTCCCTCTACGTCCTGCTCGAGGACATGATCCAGCGCCGCAACATGCTGGTCGGCTTCGCCACCGAGTGGAACCTCTGCAGATCGGGAACCGCCGGGCTCGACCACCCGATCGTGATGCTCAAATTCTACACGGAGCTAGGCTGCATCCTGGTGCGGCTGAAACCGGGCGCCGGATCCGTCTCGCCGTCCCTCCGGCAGTTCATGGCCTTCAAGGACGCCATATTCGCGGGCGTCCACATCAAGGAGGACCTGGAGAAGCTGCGGCGGGAGTACGGGATCGTGGTGGGGAACGCAGTGGAGCTGAGCGAGCTAGCTGCGGCCGTGATGAGGAAGCCGGCGTTGGCGGCGTACGGGGCGAGGGAGCTGGCCGGTAAAGTTGGGAATAGGAAGAAGAAGGAGCTGGATCCAAAGCCGATGACGGTGATCTGGTCCAACTGGTGCGAAGGAGCTCTGAGCATGGAGCAGATCGAGAGTGCGACCGTTGATGCCTATGCCGCGTACCGAGTTGGGGAAACGATGTTCAGCTGCGGTAGTTAATTAGTTAATTTCGCTGGTTGCGTTCACAAACTTCTGCGATCAATTTTTTTTTATCTTTCCATCCGGTGTTTTCCGATTGCTATCGTTGTTAATTTGCGGCAGGGGTGCTTATATCCCTTTTCACAAAATTCTAAGTTAAATCACAACTAGCTTGGACCCTGCCCGTTGGGCAGTTAACTTTTATTTTTGAATATTGAAATTTGTTATTATAAAAGATAGTCTAACATTAATTCTTAGATGAATTAAAAAATTGGAAGGTGGTCTTATGGATGGATTCAAATACAATAATATTCATTTTGACGGTGATTGAATTGTACACATTCCAGCACGTCGATTTTGGTTTTAGTTGACTATTATGCTCAAAGGGTCTTTTTGCCCTATTTTGTTTTATAATATTGAAATTGGTTCTTTATAAATGATAGAGTCTAGCATTAATTCTTAGATGAATTCAGAAATTGGATGGTGGTCTCACTGATGAATTTGAATGCAATAATATTCATTTTGACGGTGATTGCCCTATTTGATTTCATCTAATTCTTGTTTTGACCGGGATTTTGTGAATGGGTTATGGTGTTTTTAGAAGGATTTTTGTGAATGGCAAATTGGCAATGCTTTGTGTTGATTTTAATAATTATGCAAATAATATGTGAATGAAAATAGAGAGAAAAAATTATAGGAAGGAAAATAAAAGGGGAGCAAACTCAGCAAAGCAACTGCCGAGTTATTCCCAAAAAGTGAAATGAAAAAAAAAACTAACGCAATAAAAGAAGGGGTTATAGGTAAAATATGCTCCTCTACTATGACGATTTATCAAACATGCCCGTAAACTATTTTTTACATCAAACATGCCTTTGTACTTTGAAAAAATTATCAAACATGCCCTTCTGTTAAAATTTCCATCCAAAATCCGTTAATAAATGCCGAACTTTGGTTTGGGTGACACAAATGTCTAAAATATCCCTAATAATTTCACTTTAGAATTTTTTTGGTTCTTTTGTATAGCCAAATAATTCAAATAATTTCACTTTGAAGAGACCCAGAGAAATAAAATGGGAGACAAAAATGACATTTTCGCTCCCATTTGCATATGTCGGGTCGTCTAAATCTCGGTTCAACCATGATTGACGATTTTTGCAATGGAAAGTTTAACAAAAGGGCATGTTTGATAATTTTTTTCAAAGTACAGGGGGCATGTTTGATGTAAAAAATAGTAGAGGGACATGTTTGATAAAACGTCATAATAGAGGGGAATATTATACCTATAACCCTAAAAGAAGAGACACAGCGTTTCATTTAAATTAGGAGAAGGGTGGTTTTTCCCCAAAGGGTCGAGGAAAGCATGAGAGAGATCAGAGAAGTTTGGGTGCTGATGTGGATAGGTTAATTGAAGTTTAAGGCTGATGTGGCAGTGGTGCAAATCTTAATCCCCTTTAATAATTTTTATATATATATAGATAGATAGATGCTTCCTAGTTCCTACCACTTATTTACGGGATTCTCCATCATAATTCATAACATGCTCCATCTAAAATTTCTAGGTGATTTTAGAAAAGATATTTTTGTAAATTGAATAATTAAAATTTATATTTTTTTATAGAACAACGAGCAAAGTATTAATAATTAAATAATTATAATGAATATAAAACCCACGAGTTTTCCTACTTTTTCTATCCATCCCAGTTTCTCCGCAAGAAAAGCCTCCTCTTTTTTCCAGTAATTAGAGGTTACCGTTTAAGCTCACTCTTTACCAAAAAGCAAAAGAGGCGAAAAATACAGAAGGCATAAGCCTACAAACTTCCTGAGAACAACAAACAGGAAGCAAAAAACCAAAAGAAGAATCTAAGCTATCCCAAGTTGGCTATAACTAGAACTCTTCAAAACCTCAGAAGAAAAATCAATATGACCGTAGCTAAAAAGTTTCATCTCTTCCCTGAGTAACTCTGCCAAAACTTCTGGAGGTCTCGAACTCTCCCCAAAACAGCGTCTACAACGCTCCTTCCAAAGCCATCTTATACTCCAGCACCAAAAAGAACTATCCAACAAAGACTCACTACCTCCCTAGGAAGCTTTCCTACACATAAACTCAAGCATCTTATCCCAGCAAGGCTGCAGAGAAACATGCACCCTCATAAGAGCATAAACGAAAGCAATAAAATATTCACATTCGCAGAACAAGTGCTGCCTAGACTCATCAGACTTGCAACACAACACACAATCAGCAACATCAGTGACTCCCCAGACTTTAAGCTTATCCCTTGTCTTAATACGATCCAGGATAACCATCCATGTAATGAAACGATTCCTTGGCAGTACAAACTTCCCCCCAGAGTATCCTCCACCAACGCACCTCAGGGTTTTTGAATCTGATAGTTTCCCAAATGGTTGAAACATAAACCTTTAGCATTTTCCTTCCAAGCCATAGCACACAACCAGCATCATCAAGATCCATTCTATATCTGAAACAAGGTCTGAGTTTCATTAATTGACGCCATATCCAGGATCCAGAGGCAGTAGGTTTACATCCCAGATTGAGGCCCCTCTTAATCTGTATCTAAAGCACCAAGCCACCCAAAAACTACCACCCTGCATAAGAAGGAGCCAGATTAAACGAGCTAGACATGCAACATTCCAAGTTGTTAAGTCCTTCAATCCAAGGCCTCCCTCCTTCTTAGGTCGGGCAATAGATTCCCAGGCAACTGTACCTATGCCAGCCCCATCACCAAACTAGAGAAAATTAGAGCAGAGACGCTGTATATCCATTATCACTTTATTCGGAATAATAAAAATTGTCATTATCCAATAGTGAATTAATGCATAGAGTATAGATTCAACAAGTTGAAGCCGGCCTGCATAAGAGAGTTTATTGGCTCTGAAGCGTCTGATTCGAGAAGTTAACCTCTCCAACAGCACTGCACATTCTCCACTTGCAGTTTACTTGCAAGCAAAGGTAAACCCAGATACCTCACAGGTAGAGTGCCTTCCTTAAAGCCAGATAAAGACAAAGCATTCAACTTATATTTATGAGCTTCTTCACCAAAGAATACCTCGCACTTATCCGGATTGCATTGTCGACCAGATAATCTATAGAATCTATCCAACACCCTCCTTATACCAGTTAATGCACAGGCTTGCCCCTCAAAAAAGATCAAGAGATCATCAACAAAACTTAGATCAGTTAGGCCAATTTGCTTACATTGGGGATGGCAAGGAACCTCTCTAAACGATCTGAAATGTATATGCTATAAAATAAAACATGTCTTGATTCAGATAATTACTATGATTATTTATACTATTAACAAAATTTATCCGCCCAACGGGCAGACTGATTAGTATGAGTTATGGGCACTAACTTGTCAAATTAAATGCGTTCTTACTTTCTTGTACCATTTCCTTCTCTTACCTCTCTTTCCCACTTTTTAATTTCTTTTCAAGTCCCGTTCATTATTAGATAGATTATATCCAAAGCATATCCTATTAACATCTTACGCCGCGTACAATGGCAGATGAAGATTAATTCTTCAAATGACACATTTTGAATGACCTTTTCATTACAAATAACATGAATTTTCAAAACTCAAGAAAATTTTATTTATGTATGTATATATATAAAGCTTGGTTCTAAATTTATTATTCATTAAATGGTAAAACCGTAAATAATTCCAACTTCAAGGTTAATACTTCTTTGAGTTGGGTCCCATTCATTGATCTCTCTTTTCCCTCCTTACCAATCATTTTTTTTTCAATTCTGTCTCTCTTTCCTTTCTTTTATTCATATATATCTATTTATCCATGTTTTTTTATTTCTAATTTTCTATCTCCTAATAAGTGTATTTTTTAGCGTTGTGGTGTTGAATCAACTATTTGATCGTATTTGGTTTACATCTTTAGTCATCTCTTTCTTGCTAGAGCTCAAATAGGAAAATCATAGCGAAATCTTCTAATATGTATTACCATTCATTAAGCGTATTTTTGTTGTTGTTGTGAATAAAGCCTTTTTGTTCGTATTTAATTTTGCATTCTTACTCATCTATTTCTCAATCTTTATTAAATGGGTTAATACTTGATTTTGGGCCGAACTATGACCATATAATCAACTTTGGCACGTGGATTCAGAAATTAACACCTTGACCTCAACTATGGAGCATATAGATTAAATTGGCCCGACACATGCTTTCACCGTCAATTTGGACAGTCAACACCATTGACCGTTAGTCAACACGCCATGTCATTGCCTAATCAGTCTAAAAATCATTAAAATTTTGAAATTCAAATTATTTTTCTAATTATTATTATTTATCATTTTCAAATTAACCAAAAATTCAAATTTAAAAAATATAAAAAATTGTATGTTTTATCTTATGGGATATTTGAAAATGGTAAATTTAAAAAAAATATATATTTTTTACATTTTATTTTTGGGTAATCTAAAAGTTCTATAATGTTTTGATAATTTATAAAACGTTTCATTTAAAAATTAGCAAAAAAATAAAAAATAAATTATTTTATGTTTTATAATTTTATTGTTTTGTTTAATTTCATAATGATAAAGAATAAAATTTAAAAAATAATTTGAATGCTTATTTTTTGGTTTATTTTTTATATTTCCTACATTTATAAAATTTAATTTGATAATTTGTTTTAATTTATAAAATTATCATTTTCAAATGTCCGGAAAGATTAAACATAAAATTTATTTTATGTTTTTTTAATTTTAATTTTTGGTTAATTTCAAAATGATAAATAATAATAATTAGAAAAATAATTTGAATTTCAATTTTTTAATGATTTTTAGGATGACTAGGCAATGACATGGCGTGTTGACTAACGATCAATGGTGTTGACCGTCCAAATTGACGGCCAGAGCATGTGTTGGGCTAATTTAGTCTATATGTTGCATAGTTGAGGCCAAGATGTTAATTTCTGAACCACGTGCCAAAGTTGATTATATGGTCATAGTTCGGGCCAAAATAAGGTATTAACCATTATTAAAATGGTGAAAGTGGCATCGGAACCAAAAAACCCAAATGATACATTTTTTCATCTTTTTCCTTTTTGTTATTTTCCATTTCAAACATAGAAACTTCGTAATTTCTATAATGAACCGTTGTCGAGTTCCAATTATGTCGATCGTCATCCGCTAATTCATAACTTCATTGGCCAGGGAGTGCAAATTACTACGAACCTCTCACACAACATCTCTAATGATTTTTCTTGTCCTTCACGAAATTTTGTCGTATGATTTACATTTTACTAATTCTTTCATAACGACACATTTACAGTGCTATTTTTCACTCGTCGCGAAGCACAAGCAATCGGATATATCTGGTGAGTTAAAAAAAGATAAATTGGATATTTCAATTTTTAGTTGGAGAAGACTTTTCACTATCTCTAAGATTCATTTGAGATTTTCCTTGTTTCATAATCTAGTTTTATGACAACAACAAGTTTGCCCATTTAAACTAGTGTTCATTTCTATTGTGTAAGTAAACTTAGACAACAATTTGACAGATTTTCTTACTAAGGCTACCCGCAACCTGGGGGGCAAAATATGATGGTTTAAGGATAAAATAACTTTTAGTTCCCGCGAAAACATAAATTGATGTAACTCGTGAGCTATAATTTTATGTGTCGTATTTTGTAATGCTAACTTATTAACAATTTAGGTTATGTTTTTTTATTTAAATTGTATATATATATGGTGGCTACTTCGGTGCACTCACTTTTTTTGGTACATTCAATGCTCTCAACTCTAAAAGTGGTCATAATATATCATCTTTTGAATTTTAATAGATAGCATTAGTCTAATATGATGATATAACACAGAATCACAACTAATTAATCCATTACCCTAACATATTAATCTTCAATTTTGAATCTCAGCCCAAAATCCCAAATTGTGAACCTTAACCCTAAATTCCTAAATCCTAAATCATTCAAATTAAAGTGAATATTGATTGATTTTTGTACAAATTCATGTGGTTCTTGTTCATCATACCATAAGTGATGATTGACATCGTTCTCACATGAATCGCCTGCTCAGAATGACGATTATGAGGTGAGTGCATTAAACGCATCCAAAAAAGTGAGTGCACCGAATATAACACTATATATATATATATATATGGTGCCTTCTACGGTACTCCGAGTGAAATCTGGGGTACCGCATACCTTTAGTAACAAAACGCTATCCAGAACTTGAATTGACTGATCTTTCGGACATGATACTATACTCTAACCCTTAAAAATCAAAATCTAGGTCTTAATTCTCTAAATCTTATATCCCAAGATCAATTTAATTAGAAACAATAATCGACGGTTATGATTCGTCCAAATATAGGCAAAAAAATTAATGCACCATCTTAGGGTTTATAGTTTATGATTTAGATAATTAGGACCTAGGGTTTACTCATTAAGGGTTAGGGTATAGTATCATGCCCAAAAATCCTGCTATTTCGAGGTCTACATAGCGTTTTCATACTCAAAGTATGCGGTACCCCGGATTTCATCCGGGGTAGAGTAGAACTCCCCATATATATATATATATATATATATATATATATATATATGGCCAGTTCTATCGTACCCCGGGTAAATTCCGGGGTATGGCGTACCTTGATGATCTTGACCGTACGTGTGATCTCGACGGCTGAGATTAAATTTTATTAAATGATTTGTTTTTTCGGAATTTATATTAAATAAAATTACAGATCAACTCATAGAATTAGTTTTTCTTTCATTTTAGTCCTCTATGTCCGTGGGTTGGTTAGTTTGATTTGGGTTGGGTTTTTTCAATATTTTGATTGAACCCAAATTCAACCACCCCAAAACATAAAGGGTACCTACCCCATCCAACCTACCACCACTTCGTTCCCCCCATCCCGACCCTCTCTTCTCCGCTGCTACACGCCGATACCTTAATCCCCTATCCTCTTCCCCTGTTCCTCCGTCCTCCGCCGCTAGACGCCGCTAGCCCTCTCCCTACCCTTTCTAATCTCCCTTGTCGGCCCCAAATTCATCGCTCACCAACAACTTAGATTCTCCTTGCGGAAGGGATTTCGAATCCTTGCAACCAGAAGAAGAAGGAAGGGTTCTCCTCTGCTCGCTTTTTCTGGCGATTGGCGTTATGGCTTCTCGAACTAGTTGCAGAGACCTTCGTCGAAAGAAAAAGGGGTGACCTCCCCACCGGAGAGTCCTCCCACGACGATACAAATGCTCTTTGATGACTCTGACGCCATTAGCCTCGCTTCCAAGTTCCGTCACTAACAGATCAACGGCGGCGCCTCAATGTTCTATCATTGATGATGTCAAACCTTCCTGGGTCAAGTTCTGCGAATTTTGTTTATCGCACATATTTGTGTTAAAACTAGATATGCCATACCCTTAAAATCAATAATAGGACCATGTTGTATCGGTATGCTATTATGGAAATTTTGTGGATTTATGTGGAGCAGAAAACTGAAGTTTGAATTTGAAAAGAAAAAGAACTGAAATTTGAATTACGCCGAGGAAGAAGACGATCAAAGTGAAACTTCTGATCGTTTCTCAACCACTCACGAGATGGAATGTGGGCTAACATCATCACACTTATAGTTTCCATAAACTTAGCATACAAAACAAGAAACGTTGGCAAACTTAGTGGTTAAGCTAGTAGTTTACTATTAAGTTTGCTAGAATAGGTGTAGGGTTCGAATACTAGTTTCAACCATTATATTTAGTTTTTTTATAATTTCATTTGAAATCACTTGTTCATAGTTGATTACCCTCTCCTTGCTAGTCAAGTTTTTGGAAAAAATTTCATTTTTCTATTTAGAATTTTATTTTACAACTATTCATAAATAGTAATTCTACACAACATGTCATTTTTGTCACACACCACCGTTGTGCCACCTCCACCTTGCAACTTTGCGTTAACCCAAAACTAGTACAAAGGACTAGTACATCCCAAAACAAACCTTTGCTAAACCATGTGAAAGGGCATTTGTAGTGCAGTCTAGTGACTAAGTTTGAAATTCTGCCTTGACAAACTTATAAACGTGAAAGCTCCATGTTCCGAATGGTTCAATATTCTGCCTTGACACTGATGCGTGTAAAATGGATTGGTTGTTATTATAAAAGAGATGCAGTGTTGCTTTAAAAAAATTTGTAGCGTAAACGATTTCATATACTAAGACGCATGTAACATAGTATATAACATTATAGTTGAAAAGTGAGACTTGACATCGATAGAAGTTTTACATTGATAGAAGTTTGTCGGTTGAGGTAGAATGTCTTGTTCCTTATAAATATATTTATATCAGGCACTTTCATGACATCGATACCTATGGCCAAGTCACGATGAGGTTATGATAGATCAAGGAAGATCTTATGATATTTTTGTCGGAGATGATCCTATCACGTGGAACAATTGTTCTTTGTCATTCTAGATGATCAGTGAAATTCGCTAGACAGCTAAAGTACCATAGGTTGTTTTGAGATCCTAATTATTTGTTCACTATCGATTCAGATTATTTGTTGTCTAAATAACCTGATCGATTGATTAAAAAGGCCTCGTATTTTTTGGCCATTAAAAAGGCCTCATGTGAATTCGAACATGCCTTTTGTACCAGGCCCAATAAGGCCCTTAGCAATAGCAGATCGGCGGCACAACGCCTTTTCGCATTATTTGTATTCTCCCAAGTCCCAACTCCCAACACAGATCAATTATGGCAAAGTTGAACAACTGAAAGACTAGCCTACAAAATCAAGCAATCGATCCATATCCCTGCTTTTTCTTCCCCCCATGCGCAGGCTTCTCTGTTTTCCTTGAGAAAGAAAACTTAACCGCCATTCTCGTCCTTCCTTCGCTTCCGCCTCCCTTGCATGCAAGCCTCCCCCTCCGCCTCCGCCAGTCAATCCACCGCTGGTCGGCGGTCGCTCAATACCGGTCTCCACCTCCGAGTCACCATCGTCGCCTGCCACCGCCGCCGCTGATTCGCTCGAGGGGTTGTGGGAAGAAGAGCGGCAGAAAGTTCCCAGGACGAAAGGCAGGAGAAAGTTAGGGAGAGAGCAGCAAGGGTAGGGTTGTCGTCTGTTGACAGAAGAGCAGGCGAAGGAAAATCCTGTGGAAAAAAGGAATTCCAATCGGCGTCTTCCTTCCTTCCCGGACTAACAACGAGTTGCCGCCGACCACGTTTCAACCGCCGCAGGTACATTTTTCTAAATGCTTTTTAACTATTTGGTACGGTGGATTAGAGTATCTGACGTAGTGTGTTGTTATACTCGTAGGTGTAATTTTCTTACAATGGATCGTGTATCTCAATGGTACCCGTAAGTATTGTTTACCAACTAATCCTTCGACTGTCTACTCCTGCTTCCTTTTCGTATGGTCAGACATTAGTAACGGTTTTATTTGTAGGGATTTTATGGTTGAGCCTGGTTTCGTTGCAAAGCTGCGGTATGAGGAAGCAGCTTCTATGTCTGAATTTACGGAATCACTCGGTCTTATATTGTTGCAAGAGAATGGTGACATTGAGGTTATTGAAATAATTTTTTTTTGTCATTCGTCATTCTCGCTCTCGTTTGCACTTTTTGTGTTTGTTAATGCTTGTTAATTTTTTTTTGAAAATCCATTTGTTGTTTTAAACACCAGAGCACTTCTTACCTCTTCTCTGGACGTGTCACAGAGGTCAGGACATCATGGCGTGCTGCATCTAGAGTTCATTTGATCCACTTAGTTATTGAGGATGACTATTTCGATGTTGAGGTTGTTTTCCCATCGGCAAACTTACCCAAAATCCTTTCAGATGTAGTAAGTGATGAAGACATGGTCAATGCCGATTTCGTTACCCTTGTCAACTTGCTTGGTGAAAACTCTTTTGAGTTTATGGTCACATTGGGTCCTTGGAACCATGGGTATTTTGAGCTGTTATTGGTCAAACTATTTTTTCCTCGTGGAAACTGAAGACCATTACAGCAATGTCAATAGAAATCTACTAAATTTGCTTAGTGTCGGCCTTAATGCCATTTCTCTTGTTATCCAAGTGTACTAAGTGTGTGAACACAATGTTATTTTGTACGGGTCCTGCCCTTTTTATTGAATTGTTGCTTCCTTATGGGTTGTTTGTTGCTTCATACTACACTACATGCCACAAACAATCAAAAATTAGTATTCGTGATTCATAAGAAAGAGCGAACTTGAAAATTAATAAGAAGAGCGAACTTGAAAATAAAAATACGAAGGTGCTTAAATATAAACTTCTTTTCCAATCAACAATGTATGCCTCTACTTTTGCTGGTCCGGATTATTTTTGTGTTCAGTTCATTATTCTTGTTTTCATTAAGACCTAGCAAACCAAGAAAGGGTATACTTGAAACTTACCGGTGTGCATAAGCGGAGTGGCCCATCTGTCCTCTTCTTGGAAAACCACTGCACAACAGGTCTATAGTCAGTAACCAATATTCAGATACAATGTCTTCAACCACATGTGCACACACGAAAAACATGTTGGGAAAAAGCTTGTCAATGAAAAAGGAAAGAATTGAAGAAATAAATAGGCAGCTGAACAATTAAAGAAAGGTTCCACAAATCAGGCTATCAACGATCTCGAAGATCATTCTCTGCAATTCATTCAACGGGCAGCAATGCAGAAATATAAAAGGCATAAGGGTTCGGGTAGAGAAGACCACCTTTTCACGTTGTAACTTTCAATAGCAGAGATAGCCGAGAGTGTCTGAATTGAAAGAGAAAAGGAGGAGAGTTGTCAGGGAGAGAACTCGTAGAGAGATCAGGGTGTTAGAGAAGATCATTGGCAGGGAGATGATGTTATGAGTAGAACTCTGAGTGTGAAGATTCCAATTTCATTTGGGATCAAGTTCGAGTGCTGTAACTATAAAGAACGCTGTGCTAGTGAATCGTCAAAGGGCTCAAATCGAGTGCCTTTGGCCGTGGATTAGTCGGTTTTGCACATTGCAAACCGGATACCACGTAAAAATCTGGTGTCATTCATTCTGCTCTTTATTTTTCTCTTAATTGTGTTGTGGTACTCTGTTTTTCTGTTCTTGGTTGCAGGGCTCTGAAACTCAGCGATAACAGAGGAGGAAGAAAGAGAAGCTTGCGGACAAAACGCATCGTTTGCAAACAAAACGATCTAGAGAACAGAAGAAAAACAATTGGGCCTTGTTCTTTTAATTCTCAATAACTCAGGCTTGGCATATTGCTTGTGGGCTCAAAGTAACTTTAGCCCACTGAACGAATCCAACAACAGAAACGAGAAATCAAACTCAGTGAAGGGGCTTTCGATCAATATCTCGTTTTCTTTAAGCTCAATTTCCTTCTGGTGTTCCAAACTATAACCAAACATTCCCGAAACCCTAATTGCTTTCTATCCCAGAGTTTGATTAGTGATTTGCAGAAAAGAAGAGCAGGAATCTCGCGCTCGATTCACCCAACAAAACACTCTGTATTGAAAAATATCTATCGGACTTGTCTCACCAGGCCCATTAGCGGACTTGTCTTATCGGCCCGTCAACATTTATTCATTTAGCCCATTATAAAGGATCACCAACCGGCCATTTATTGCAAACTGGAAAGCCCTCTTCAGTCACATTTGGATCAAACAAAACAAAAAAAAACCCCTCCCCCCTCACCCAGAAGACGTTTCAACTTCCTTCTTCCCTTTCGGCTTCCACTGCTCTGTTCACTATCCGACGAAGAAAGCAAATGCACAACAAATCCATTGCATGAACGCATTTTCAATTCCTTCTCTCTACCTGACCGACATCAGTTCCATCTCGGCATTTCCAGGAAGTACTTTCTACAACGCTACCGCGTAAAAAACCGCCGAAGACCTTTCAACTCCATTCTTCCCATCCGGCTTCCACTACTCTGTTCACTTTCCGACGAACAAACCAAATGGAGAACAAATCCATTGCATGGATGCATGTTGCTGTCCTCCTCTCTGCCTGACAGACATTGAACCCATTTCGCCATCTCCAGGAGGTAATTTCTAAAACCCTACCTTATAAAAATCTGTTCTTTCCTCTCATCAACAGCGTCGACAATCTTTTCCAGCACACTCATAAAGTACAGTCGCCGGCTATCCTTCAACTTTGCTTTCTCCCGATCTACTAAAATCTTAGCATTCAGAAAGTTTTTGAGGAAGAGACTCCCAGAAAATACTTGCGAGCTCCACCGGTGAGTTAGAATGCATGCTTTCTAATACAATGTAGTTTGCCTATTCAATTTAGAGACATGATTAATTGTTATTGCTTCGATTTTAGCATAGCATTGATCCATAGTTGAGGATATATATTTCAAAATTATTTAACTTGGATCTGATTACGTAGTGTGTGTTGTATAGAAACAAAACATTATATATTGTTTGTATAAAACGTAGTAGAGTCCAGTTGAAAAATTCCATGTAAGAATCAACAAAGAATAAGTGAAAAGAAGTAAAATATAGGTCCAATTGAAAAATCTATTAAAGGATTGACAGAGTCATGTCTTGCTTTCCTATAGTTTGTTTATATTCTGTTTTACATGATTAGTTGATTAGTGTAAGAACTCTAACCTTTGTCGATATAGTTGCTGATATTGCTAAAAATCTAAATTATAGGTCTTTTACCATGGGAGACGATTTCGTTATGAATCTAAACTATCAAACTGCCGCAGCAATTTGGGACACCGTGGATACTATAGACCTTATCCCAATGCAAATGAATGGTGGTAATCAGGTGACTAAGATAACATGTTGTTTTATCTATCCATATCTATCTCTTATCTCAATAATTTGCATCTGATTTCGTATTATTTTCGCCTCTTTATGTTTTGGATTATTTCAGGGGAAGTCGTACATTTTGTCTGGCATTGTAACAGAGTTGAGGAGATCTTGGTCTGAGGCATCGAACATATATTTGATTCACTTGACCATTGAAGATGACTTGTCTGATGTTGAGGTCGTGTTCCCATCAGCTTACTTACGAAGAATAATGTCTTCTGTTGCCAGTCCTTCTGAGATTGAAAATGCGGAGTGTTACACTACTGAAATATGATTGGTGAGAAGGCATATAAAGTCTTGGTTACATTCGGTCCTTGGAACGACGTGGAGCATTTTTCTGATCTTTTTTTGGTTAAGTTGTTCCCGGCTTTAGATAACTAAGTAGCATTGGGTATTATTAATATGATAGGATTAATGTTAGTAATGCTCCACCTTTCTGTAGTTTCTAATGATCTATTAGCGTAATGGTTATGTGAACGCTAATATCTTTTGTAACTTTATTATCCTTTTGAGATGGTACTTGATGTAACATATGAATTTAATTTAGTTATGTTACTTTGAACAAGTTACTCATAGTAGATGTGACGGGATAAGCATTGATCCAAACGTGACTAAATGGGGCTTTCCCTTGCAATCCAATATAGAGATTTTTACTTTTTTAAGGATGGACTTATGGGCCTCTATTTACAGCCCAAATTTATAACAACTACATGGTCAATGGGCCGGCCCTTACATTATTTTTTAAGTAACTCTTTTAAATTGGAATCAGAGGTATTTTAAGAATGGATTGCTGGGCCGGTGATCGTTGTGCTTTTATTAACCCTATGGACTTCGATGGATTTTGATTTTGGGACGGGACCAGATAAGAGACGGAACGTCTTGAGCTGGCGATTTCACCGTTAGAGCAGGCAGGCTAGAGATCCAAATCGGGGACCCTTTCCTCTTCCTCTACGATAATTAGAACCACAAAATTAAAATGTCAGAACCCTAAATCATAAGAAAGTACCAATAATGGCTCTAAGATTCACGCTAATTAGTCAGGGGCGGAGCTACAGCAGCCTTCGGAGGGGCCCCGGCCCCCCCCGAGAATTTTGAAAGTCACGTGTAAAAGTTCGGTATTAGACGTATAAACTAAATGTTATGTATAAAAATATCCAACGTGAAACAAAACAATAAAAGTCTCTGTAGTCTAGTGGAATCTCGCCTTGCCCTCTCACCTGGTGGTCAAGGTTTCGATCCTTGTGGGAAGCAGCATATTTTTTTATCACTAGCTATTTTGGTAATTAGTTTATGTTTTATTTAGTGATCAAATGCTTTATGTTTGTCAAGCAAAGAAACTAAATGTAAGTCAACCATCACTTCCTTTGCTACGTGCATGTCATTGGAGAAACTCTCCATGGGTGGTCAACTAGGGTGACTCAGCTTGTTACTAGTTTGGTCTATACCCGACCATGAGAGGAAAAATGGGGTGGAAATACATAGTTTCCTCATTACTTTCCACATGGGTTTGCCATGGGAGTGCACTTGGATCTCTTGGGTGGTATGTAAAAGAAACAAATAATACAAACCACTAGCAAATGATTAATTACTTGAAACGACAATTATACCTTTGCTTGGCTCTCCAACGTGTGGTGAGGGAATAGAGGGCATGGTAACTTTGTGTTCTTGATCGGTAAACTATTTTTGGTTAAAGTGTTTAATTAAAAAATGTCGGTTTAATACGGGGTCTATCAAATTTTTTTGGAAGCTTAGTCATTAATTTGTTAGCATTAAGTTGGAGATTATCCATTAATTTGCTTCGTTGGGCTTAATCCTTATTATAGCCCAAATCAGCCTCCAAATTTAAGGTCCACATGATTGCAATTGTGAGTTGAGCAAAGAAGAATAAAATAAGTAGTTGTGGCGGACAGATTTCATTACAAAATAGGAATGTGATAGAGAGTTTGGACCGAAATCCAGGAAGGATTGTAGGCTAGTCTAAGAGAACCTGGAGCCACCAAAAACAACAGACCCAAAAAAAAAAAGAAGCAAGGAAAAAAAAAACACCACCGACACCCACCATCAGATGCACAACGGTAACAGACAACACCGAAAGAGAAAGACCACATGCAAGAACAAAGGCTAGTAGTGTTTTCAGAATTAAGAGCATAAAATTCAGACATCTTAAGGAACAACCCATTTGCCGTTTAGCCAGTCCTGATGTGGCCTCAAATCAGCCTGATTGAACGTTGTCTTCTCATCATACTCTATAAAGTTAACCTCGTAATTGGAGTTGATCAAGACCTTTGCAATCACGCCAACCCACCAGCCCTCGTTGTAGTAAGCATCTACTGCATCCCACACCTTGAATCCATCCACAACAATGATCTCCGGCGGACAAGGCCTTATGTTGCAAGCACGAATGACTTCTCTGAGAAACTCAGTATCATCATCATTCCTCAGGGTTTTGTACTCAATAAGGTACTTGTCTTCACCCGAAGGTTCAATAATTGTTGCAGCAAACCAAGCACCTTTCAAATCGTCTTCGTCAGTTAGCACCTCGACTTGCATTCCTTGAGTGAACTTCATCACTTCCTTGGAAAAGTTTGAGTTTAGCCACATCTGCATGTTTATGAAGCGATTCAACGAGGTTGAGACATTGTGAAAAAGAACAAATGCCATCTCTGATCACCCAATTCTCTGTTAAAAGGTAATTTGCAATAAATTTACCCCAAAACACTTCACATGGTACGCCTAATATTATTGATTGATCAATTATCAATATCTACCCCAATGTTGACGTGAAGAACAAGAACACATGTAAGAGACATCATCAAACTAATTCAAGCAAGTTGCAGAAAGTGGATTGGAAGTTGAAGACAAAATTGATAAGGCTATATCAATGCATGAGAACATGATTGGATTTGGTATTAACTCATGCATGTGTTGTGTTGTATCGTGGAAGAGAAGATGATGATGGAAGAGGGCTCACTTGCATTGAGTATATGGGGTCATTCTATTAGTTTCTTTCTTCATCAATTGTGTATTATATATGTATGCATGGGGTGTGTCATAGTGAAATGGGGAAGAGACATAAAAGAAAGAAAGAAGTCTCTGTATCTATGTGTTTGTAAACAACAAGAGCCAAAAATTAAGGCCTTGTTTGTTTCAGTGATTTATAAAAAGAGTGATTAAACACCAATTGTTTCCTTTGTTTTGATCCTATTTTCCACCACAATTCCGCTAATACCCAACATTCTCTACATTCCTCAACCTAACTAGATCGAGATTCAAAATTCCCTAAAATTGTTATACCAAGCAACGGAGCAGGAAAAGTCATAAAATCGAATTAGCTCACCTCTTTCTCCCGCTGAACCTGTTCGAATCGCGGCTCCCACTTCCCTTTAACCCACTGAACAGGCAACCTCAAATCTTTCTCTTCAAACACAATCTGCTCCTCAAAGCCTCTGAGGAACACCGCGAATTTCCCGCCGGAGTGCTCCGCAATAATAGCCCCTTCCCACCAGCCGTCGCTGTAGAAGGCCTCCACTTCGTCTTCGAACTTGAACTGGACCTTCTTCTTCTCGGGAGGCGGCGGCGGCGGACGCAATTGGATCGAATCGAGGGTTTCTTGCAGCAGCTTCTCCCCGGATTCGTCCGCGTAGAGCTGGTCGTACTCGACTACGTAACGATTGGTGTCGGCGGACGACGGTGCCGGCGTACCAGGAGCCGCGGAACCCTACATCGCGGGGGCTGATCTCGACCCGGTCGCCCGGATTGAATTGGGCGACCCACGAAGAAGATGGGTTCGACATCGAGGGTTTCTTGCAGAATTGCTGGTGAAGAACGGATGGAAGCGGGGTGATTTTTTTTTTGGTAGAAAAAGCGGGGTGATTTTGAGAAAGGGAATGGGAAAAGACTGTTCGTTTTTACCCCAAAGAGAAAGGGAATGGGAAAAGACTGTTCTGCGGTTTCTCCAAAAAAAAAAACTGTTCAGGGTTCAGGGTTCCGTGTCATCAATCAGAGAGAGAGAGAGAGAGAGATGGCGGTTCCGTGTTAAAGAAAAGTTGAAGAGCAGTAGGAGTCAGGAAAGCAACTGCAGCGTTAGAGCTAACTTTATTAGGGTTGCTTGTTTGTGTAGGTCGGCGTTGGCTTCAATAATAGTAGTACTATTATTTTCTTTTATTAGTAGATGGTGTATTATCATGTCACTCCAAAGAAACATGGTCCATTTTAATGAGCCAAGCCGAACTCATTCTCGGCTCTTTTATGAACGAGCTAATACGATCCGAACACGACACAACTCATTTATTGAGTTTGGGCTCATAATTTCGAACAAAATTCTGGCTCGAGCTAGCAAACAACTCATTTCATCCTAATTAGTCATTACTAAGGGGTCGTTTGCTTGGTGGAGTTGGATAACAACAAGAAGTACACTCTAGAGGTAAAAAGGCAAACATGATTTTATTAGGGTTTAGGGTTCAGAGTTTAGGGTTTAGAGTTCAGGGTCCAGGGTTCAGGGTTTAGGGTTTAGGGTTCAGCATTCAGGGTCTAGGGTTTAGGGTTTAGGGTTCAGGGTTCAGGGTTCAGGGTTCAGGGTTCAGGGTTCAGGGTTCAGGGTTAGGGTTTAGGGTTCAAGGTCTAGGGTTCAGGGTTCAGGGTTCAGGGTTCAGGGTTTAGGGTTTAGGGTTTAGGGTTTAGGGTTCAGGGTTTAGGGTTCAGGGTTCATGGTTCAGGGTTTAGGGTTTCAGGGTTTAGGGTTTTAGGTTTTTAGGGTCTAGGGTTTATGGTTTTTGCTTGTAAGTATGTCCTTCGCGTAGTACATTAGTAGGTACGTGAAGGTTTGGCGGTTACTTTTGGCTATCGATGTCAATTGAAACGTAAACAGAAATTAATAAACCGGAAAATTGACAAGTAGAAGGTATATTATCATGTCACTCCAAAGAAATTAGCCAACCTGAAATTTTTGTCATTAGATTGTGTATTTAGATGTATCGTATAGGCAGTCGTATTTGGAGATTGCCTGTTGGTTTAAACCGAAGATGAAACCTTTGAATAACAGGTATGTACATTTGTGGCCAAAAGCAGCAACCATTGGGCCAGAAGGCCCAAATCAGCCTTCCGGCCTGTCTTTTTTAGGCCGCATTCAATTTACTTAAGCCCTGATCTTGCCTCCCTCGACAACACAGAGCTCGTTCCAGATCTTCGCTGGCATCGGCGGTAAAAACTGCCCCTTTCGACCACGGTGAAAACCCTAGCGCCAAGGTATGTCACTATCTGGTCCTAAGCACGCCACTCAGTAGAAAACATCATATTCCTCTAATAAAGATTACTACGATCGCAGCGGACCAACGAACTATGGCAGTTTTCCGCCGAGACAACCCAGTCGCCTCGCTGGATTACGAGGACCCCACCGATCCCCAAGGTTCGATGTTTTTGTTTCTGTAGGTCTAAATTGGTACTGGATTCGATTGATTCGCAAAACCTTACTGGTGACTCCACTTAGTGTGTTTCTTGTCTCTATTGTAGACCCCATTTAGTGCTTCGATGACGTTTCGAGGTTTGCGGTTGGGAACCAACAACCGCTACTGTGATAGCTCGGCTTCTAAAGACGTGGACAGAAGTCATTGACGGAAAGGTTTGGAAAACGCCAGCATTGCGCATGCTCTGGATGGACAAAAAGGTTTGTTTACGATTTCCCAGCAAAAAAAACACCAGCTGCTTATGCTTATCTAAACATTCTTTTACACCTGCTAATCCCGCAGAAACGAGTTATTGAAGCTCTGGCATATGAAAAGGACATTGATGACGTGATGGCGAGGATCAAAGTTGTTCGTCTGTATCGCCTAAGCATTATCGTTACAATCCCCTCGAGTAAGAACAAACGCATTGTCCCAGGAGAACTGCGGCTGCTCATGAACTCTGAGCAACTGATTGACAACATCGAAGAAGACCAGAACAATCCTAAGTTTCCCCTCGACTCATTCATGAACTCTCATTTCTCAATGGTCCCTGCAAAGTTTGAAAGTTTCCACTGCCACGCAGGTAAAGCAATGTACATCACTTTCACGACCAACACACACTAAAAATCCCATAACATCTATGCAATTACAGATGTCACAGGCTGCGTACGGCGAATCACAGTACCAACTGCCCTCCAAGATGGCATGCTTGATTTCCATCTGGTTATTGAAGACTACAGGTATACTAAACTATGTACCTTAGATCGTTAAAACTTTCGACAGTGAATAATTTATATTTTGTTTGCATTTGCAAAACAGTGGGAACAAGGCTGTTGTGAAGTACTGTGGCTACGATGTCGCTGGTTACCTCCAACAAGCAGCAGATGTAGAGTCGCACCTCCCGCTGATAACCACAGTTACATCGGTAGTCTCCGTGCCCGATGCATGCAACGATGATGGTATATATGAGCTGGAATCGACACAAGCCAGTCGTCTGATTATCAGTTCATACAATGAGACCACTGAAAGAGTCATGAACAGGTATTGATTTCCTAACAATCTCTAAGACAATTTGTTCACTTCAAATATGCTTTCATTGCAACAACTTAGCCTAACATAGACATCTATTTGCAAAACTCAGGTTTCTGCCATGCCGCAAACCGATCAAGTACATAATCTATGGAACAGCTGAAAGGATGGGATACTTACGCTACCCTCGCCCCCCAAGAAGAACACTTGCTCAGATAAAAGAAGACTTGAGTTCAATACCACAAAATCGTGAGGTATATTATGATGCTTTGAAAAATCCCAACATTCAAATATGTTTCACTTGCTATTGTCGTGCACTCTAACCTGGCAAAAACAATTTTTATATTTCAGACCCTCTACCGAACCATAATCAAGTTCACTCATGTCCTATGCCAAATAGATGCTTGCAGAACCACTCGAGGAAACGCCAAGGTGAGATTAAATATTTAAATTGACCGGTTTGCACTTTTGGCAAGGAACGCTTGCATTATTCTCAACAAAGCTAACGAGCTTCTATTATGACTAGACTACATTACCACATCGAGGCAAGGTGCAAATCTGAATCATCCGCGGCCGATGTTGTACTGAACCACGAGGCAGCTCTGTCAATACTCTGCATGATGCCGTCAAAGTATCTCAAACTGAACGAAGATGAAATAAAAGACATCATCAAGAAAAACTGCAAGAAGACCTTCGCAGCAGAACTGTACATTGCATGGCCAAACCCAGGTCAGAGCACCGTGCCGCACATCAGGGTTGCCACACTTTGGGATCCTTGTGCTTTCGACGATTGAACATCAACTTCGACCAGCTACATTTTGAATCAGGAAAACTGCTACTGATTGGACCGCCTTTTGCTGTTTCTACCTAAGCCCTGACATAATTGACAACACTTTTGGTCTAGCCTTTTGTCATTTAACAACTACCACCTGGCTTAATTAGGTAGTTCAGTCAAACTGTGAATCTATTGTGAATGCTTAGGACACATTTTGGGAAATACTTTTGCATATGTACCTATATTCAGTGTTTTTTTTTTTTTTAGGGAAGTACCTATTCAGTGTTAGACAATATTGATATGCAGATGTCCTTAATGAAAGAAGTTGCAAGGGGAATAACTTAAAACCAAAAATGAAATGCTGCTGATGGGTTTCGAACCCAAGCCAAAAATTAGGCTTCCAAACTGCCATCCGCTGGACTGCAATCAACATTCTTTGTTCAATTGTGTAAGCTTATTAATATGAATCATCCTGCAGCAAAGCGCGGGCTTATTCCCAATAGTAATAACTTAAAACCAAAACTGAAATGCTTCTGATGGGTGTCGAACCCAAGACATAAATTGGCATTGCAAACTTCCATCCGCTGGACTACAATCAAAATTCTTGTTCAATTGTGTACGCTTATTAATATGAATCACGCAAACAATTTGCTTGCCACTTAACCAACAAAAACCTATTTGTCCAAGTTGATTAACGAGCTCTACTATTGTGTACATTTGAGGCCCAAGAGCAGCAACCATTGGGCCAGAAGGCAACCAAACTAGCATCCCAGCCTAAAACATGAACAACCAGGACCAGAAAGTATGAAAATACCCAACCAAACATCATAACGTCCTCCAATCAAAGAACCTAACTCGTCCATAGAGTATCAAACAAATGGCCAGATTCGAAATGTGTCTCCGGACTCCGGTTATTAGAATCCATGCCAATCTTTTCAACTAGCCTTCTTGCTGCTCCTCAGGCCTTCCCTTCTAGTACATGGCTTCTTCTGCAACATTGAATATATAAAGTTTAGTTCCAACGAAATAATTGTTTCCCAAAAGTATTCTAGACACGCACAATGAACTTCTAATATTACAGTTGGTGGATCAGGGATGTCGGTTGTATCAACATCCTCTTCAGTATCCTCCTCTGATAACTCTGGACAAGTTCTGGCATTATGAGTATCCTTCCCACATTTACTGCAATGTTTTGGTTTTCTGCCAATGTGTGGTGCTTGCTGGTCAGCTCCGTTGTTGGCAACGTTTTCACTATTTGGTTCTTCATTAGTTTCAGTATCAGTAGGTTCTGGTATTGTAGGCCTCACATAATCAGGAGGCTTCTTACAAGTGCTTTTTTTATGACCCAATACGCCACATCTGCTACACATTCGTTGCTCCCCTTTCTTCCTTTTGTTTTCTTGTCCACCCGAACCTTTGTATTTCACAGGATGTGGATCCAAAAGTTTCTCTTTTGCCTTTGGTCTATTGATATCTGGGATCTCAGTATCACCTTCGTTCATCATGTCTAGCGATTCACATATGGATGCAATTCCTGTACGAGCAAGGTTGAAGCTTTCGCTTGATTTTGCCCCTTTTAACCATAACTGGGAGCTGCTTTGTTGAAGAAGCCCATATCTGAAAACCACATTCAATATTATTCTGTTAAAACGTCACGAAAAAGTGAAAGCTTATGTTCTAAAACGGGTCAACGCCCTCTGGTACCACCTTAGTATTTAATAAACACATCTGAACTGCTTTCTTAAACACAGTAACACACAATTTCCAGCTTTATACAGTAACTACAAACCTGAATGTGAATAGTCTAGCCTCGTCCATATTGTGTGGTTGTTGTAAGCTATCAAGTGTCTTCGGCTTCTTTGACCACCTTAACTTTACCAACCGTTCTAGAAGTTCCAGCATACCCTCTTCTTTCAGTAGATGAACCATATGAGCGCATGGTATTCCCATATAGTGGTAATAGTTACAACTACACTCCATAGCGAAGGGCTCAATTGTGTATGTGACCTGAAAAACCTTTTGTTTACCTGACATTGTCACTCTGTAAATGCGTTGGTTTTCCGATATCTCTGAATCCATCCTTACACAATCTCCCGACTTTTCAACCTCATCTCTGAATTTGAAAAAGGCTTCTTTTGTGAATAATTTAGACGCACTCTTCTGAAGTGAGACTAATATATTAGACGTTATTGTCCGTTCACGATGGATGGACTCAAAATCAGCTTGTTGCTCCATCTCCCTCATATCCCTAGCCCAACGATCAAAATGAATAAAAAACTCAAGTAGATTATGATTGTTTTCGATATACTTGGTAAGCTGAGAGTTGATTCCTTCACATCTAGACGTTGTTGACAAGCCTGCAAAGAACTTTGAGCGCAAGTATGTATACCCCCATTCGGTTCTTTGGTCAAATAGATGTGAAACCCAATTGTTATGCTGCTGTGAGCACTCCTCGACCATTGTTTTCCACTTCTCTTCAAATACTGAAGGTTCCCAATCAGCTGACACGAAATGTTTCCATTGTGGCAAGAAGTTAGGATTGTCCCTCACTTTTCTGGCAATAGTTTTGTCTATGTGCCAAGCACATAAACGATGTGTCGCATCGGGGAATACTTGCTGAATTGCATTGCGCATGGCTTTATCTCCATCTGTAACAACAGTTTTAGGATCTACACCGCCCAACCTTCTCCTCAAGGCATCTAGAACCCATACATAGTTTTCTTCTTTCTCATTTGCCAAAAATGAACATCCAAATATGCAACTGTTGAAGTGGTGGTTCACACCTAAAAAATAAACAGGTTATTAAATTACTTCACTAATAAGACAAGAATTACACTGTACCCATAACGCATGGAAGTGATATTGCATTAGGCTCTTTAACGTTTGGTATTAAGTTTCAATGAATAAATTCTTTATACTTTATAGGAATGAAAATATAAGTTTCTATGAACCGAAAATAAAAGAATTAGTACCTGAAAAAATGACTAGAGGCATATTGTAGACGTTCTTTTTGTAAGTCGCATCGAAAGCCAATAATTCTCCAAAGCATGCATAATCAGCCACTGAAATACTATCTGCCCAGAACAAGTTAACAAGCCTGTCTTCATCGTCTTTTTTTAGCTCAATTACGAACTGTTCATCAGCACTTAGTTTCGCCTGTAGGTAAGCTAGTGCTGTCGCAGCATCACCATCACTAATCTGTTCCTTCCGATCTTTGTCCACGTAATTATACGCATCTTTCCTCGTGAACCCCATCTTGCTATAGCCTCCTGCCTCTGCAACCGCTAGTGAAACAATCTGTGATGTTTTCATTCCTGCTGCTCTCCGGAAATTGATTGCTGCTTTAACTGCATCACTCAACTGTCGATTCCCTTTCATGTAGTGTCGGTATATTTTTGGAACCGTTACGTGAGAGTGCACGTTATGAAAGGTATCCACAAACCACTTCCCATCTGACTTGTCTAGTCGTACACGAATCCTAGCTTTGCAGTCAAATCTCGTCTCTCCTTTTGGTTCCCTCTTTCATTCACCCTTTCGGTCGCGCTTTGTTCCTTGACCAAAACATACAAACCGACGCCATATCATGACCTTGTCTTTATCTCGGCCAATATCTTCTTTCCTGACGTCAAAGCCGGTGACCAGCCCATAGTTCCTCCAAAAATCATAGGCTTCTTCAGTGTTAACGAATCTTAGCTTCTCGATATCTTCTTGCTGTAGAAGTAAGAGATCGGCAAGATCATCATCTTCTACCTCTGAACTTTGGTGAACGTTGTGAATAGTTGAACCGTTACTGTTGTTAATATCTTCATTGTTTTCCACTTCGACGATTTCATCGTCTTCCATGATCGTCGCGCTTGTGATTGTCCAAGCCAACTAACCCTAACTAGCCAAAGTAGTACTAAGGAACTAGCCTCTCCGCTGGCGCTTCACTATGAAAAACCTAACGGATGTTGTATATAAGCTGTGAAATTAAATCCTTGTTTTTAACAGATCAATTTGGGTCAAAACATCCATGGGCTGGACTGAATTCGTTTGGCCTATTTAAATAAAACTAGTGGGCCTAAATAACCTCCTTGGTTCGCATAACCAAGCCTGCCGCGGGAAGCCTAGATCACTCTTAATTTATTGGTTGAAAATGGGCCAAACGTGAATTCATAAACTGGCGGAGCCACAACCAACCAAGGAGGTTAAATTGGCATCGTCTTCTTCCCTTCTTCCATCTGCTTTCGTGGTCATGTCGTTTCGAACCTTAAAACCCTAAAATGAAGCCCCTAATCGGTTTAATGAGGTGGATAAATATAGAAGTTCACACATAACTAGTTAATTCCTTATTAAGTTCATTTAATGAGGTGGATAAATATAGAAGTTCCCACACATAAAAAAAAATCTAATTGATATCTCACGGGTTTTCCTAATAGACGAGGTTAAACACCCCTCTGGCGCATCTATTAATATGGCCAAACATCTTGCCCAAAACTCATTCAACTAAAAGTAGCGCAGAGGCCCTTTGGTAAACATTGTGTCTGTAACATTATGGGGAAGGAAGTGTAAGTTATGCAATCCGCTAATGTGTTTTCTTTAACTGTTTAGTCAGCTATTTCGTTGTATTTGTTCTTATATTCCACTCTCTCGTTGCTTTTTTGTACAATTATATTAGGGAGAAGAACAAGATGACGAGCGACCAGTCTACTGTACGCCTAACGCGTCCTCTAGCCAAGTCTATGGTTCGTCCAGGAGCTTTAACAGTAGGTTTTTTATACAAAACTTATTCTGACTTGATTGTTCATTATTGTAGGAATTGGAGAACTATGTATCTCCTGCAAAGAAAACAAGAATGCAAGACGTCATCCCCCCACCTACACCCGACTCCAAGGTGATTGTTCTTGATGCTGAACCAGGGCTGGAACATTATGAGCTAGGTGTGCAAAACAAACCCCTCACGCCTCCACAAAAATTGTCAATGAAGGTATGTAATCCTAGTGATGTACATATGCTTCCTTTTCGCCCACTATTTTCGTTGTTTTCCTTCGTTCCTTTCTCCGCCACTTGTAATCCTAGTGAAAACCTCTTCTTATTTCCTCTATTTGTTCGTTCTCCATGATTGAAGGGTACCACAAGGTTTGAGCTCCCTACAGCCGTCAACTACAGTGACGAAGAAGTGAGTTTTGCTCACTATATATTTGCAGAAGACCTTCCTCCTGATGAAGCTTTGGTCAAAACAATGATGAAATCATACACCAGGCAGACATTATGGAGCTTATGCCCCGAGTCAAGCGTTGATGCTGATGTAAGTACTTCTGCGAAAAGCCCCTAGTTGACCTGAACGTGCTTAACGATTTTTAATCATTGGATTTTATTTCTATTGTGTTTTAGGTAATTACAGCGTTAGCATGCCACTTGACCTTGGACGAAGTTAAAAGCGATACTGGTCGTGGAAGAAGAGTGTGCTTTCTGCCTACGGAATTGCAGGTAAGTGTTGCTTTTGCTTTGTAATTCTAATTCAGTTTACACAGGGTTGGTTGTTTATTAAGTAAGATTAGTGTTCAATGATTTAACTTCATTTTCCTACCATGATATGGTCGTTAATTATGGCATGACATCTGCAAAGGCATTAGAGTTATATGATACAAAATTCCTATCAAAAGCTCGTAACTGTAGAAAGGTTATGACTTCTCCACAATTCTTCCTTCTCATTTCTGCTTATTTAGTAGCGGTTTTCACAACATATGTGCGCGTGAATTATGCCTGCCCTTCTGCTTAATTTCTTGAATGAATTATGTCGGAAAACTAATTAGTTAATTGGATTGTTTTCTCGTACCTGTGAAGGTTTGTCTTCCCATGAAAGATATGATGAATGATGAAGGCATCCACTGGTATTTAGCTATAATTTTGATGGACCAGAAACAAGTACACATTCTGGATTCATGCCCATCAAAAGAGCGCCAGACAATCCGTAGGAATGCAGTTAACACAATGGTATAGTTAAAATTTGTGCCATTGAATACATACTTCAATACACGTGTTTGTAATTCAATTATGTGGCATTATATTTTCCAACAAAATTTTGTAATTCATAGGTTACTTTTTGAACGTTGTAGATTGAATTTCTGAAAGACTTGTTCGATGCCTTACACAAGGAAGTTCAATCAACATGTGCACCACCACAAATTAAGGAGTTTTCTTTGACCACTCCTGAAGTTCCTACACAACGACACAAGTAAGAATGTATATTTGGTCATAATTTCACTAGAAAAATAAAATATTTGTGTCTTACGTAATGCATCTTTCTAAACAGGAATGATAGTGGGATCTGGGTTTGTGTGTGGATGATGGGATCAACTTGGGATGATGACTATTATATTTGGGTAAGAAATCACCTACTACCTAGGCCCATTTATTTCTACGAGCACATTAAATAAACTATGTCAACTATTGTATTAATACGTTATATTTTCTGTCCTTACAGCCATGCAATCATTTGAGAAGAATGCAGGTGGCATTGTACCTAGTCAAAGAGCCTACCAATTACATAAGACACAAGGTGCTCAAGAAAGCAAATCAGAATGCGCCTAGGTTTGAAGCTCAGACACTCGAGTACAAAATAGCTTCCCAAGAGAGGAAAGCAGGTTCCCAGAAGAGGCTAATTCAGGAAAGCGGCTTCCCAGAAGAGGCGAATTCAGGGCTCAAGGATATCTAGTCGCATAGTGTGTTCTGCTAAAACATTTTAGCATTTAGTTTTGTTTCTTCCTTTCCAACGAATGCCCTCTTTATGGTAACGATTTAAGGATATCTAGTCGCATAGTGTGTTCTGCTAAAACATTTTAGCATTTTGTTTTGTTTCTTCCTTTCCAACGAATGCCCTCTTTATGGTAACGATTTAAGGATATCTAGTCGCATAGTGTGTTCTGCTAAAACATTTTAGCATTTAGTTTTGTTTCTTCCTTTCCAACAAATGCCCTCTTTATGGTAACGATTTAAGGACACGTTTATTATTCAGCCGAATAAACACAAGTACACAGCCAGAGGCTAGTTTGCCAAACAGAAATGGAACCGCTACAGTAATCTCACATTGCAGACAGATAGCCAAAATAGCAGCAGCAGAAATGTAATCACCCTCTTGTTTCTTCATATCTTCTTCAGACAACTTATCAACTGTGCTAAACATGAAACTATCAAGATCGACTTCCTTGTTCCTCGGATCCATTCTGACCTGGAAAAAGAAAACCACCAAACAAGCTCCTCAACAGATCATGTCAAAGACTACTGAAAGAATGGACCAAAAACACACATGATCCTGGAAAGGGACATCTTAAGCACCTAATTCCGATACACATTAACTCGGTTTATCATCAATGCATAAAACCGTCACCACAATTCGTCAAAACCCTTACCTTGTCAAAGTTAACCACGAAGATAGAAGCAGGACTGGGCCTGTCGGGGTCTCTGTTTAGTTCGAACCCCACGGTTTCAGTGTAAAAAAATGTAGGAATAGAATTTTTGAAATACAGAATCCACAGCTGTAGCCTCCGCTTCAAACAACGAGACCTCTCTTCCCAAATCAGTCTACAATACACCTCATCCATATCAGAGATCCATCCAAAATCACAGCATTGTAGTTCGAAAATCAATTTCGGCAATTTCAATTCAAAATCCCTTTCTTACCTCCCTAGCAGATCCTGAAGGAACCATGGCCTCTTTCATTGCCTTCTCCAGTGCAATCATCTCCGCCTGCCCAGCTGTTTACACAAGTGAATTACTCATACAAGCAACAATTAGTTTTCATTCAAAGGGATGGGGGTGCTTATGCTTGCACAGCTTGACGCCGAGATTACCTGCGATATTCGGCCAGTTTAGGGTTCAAACAATCGATTGGGAGGAATCATAGGACAGGTGTGAAATATAACAGTCGAGAACGGGAAAACGAAGAAGAAAAAGAGGAGGAAACAGAGTGGTTCAATTATCGCTGCCATTTTCTGAGACGGCTGGGATGATTTACAGGAGTAGGGAGGAAGAACAGGGTTATTCCCAATTCGAACAGAAAAATGGAGAAGAGAGAAGGTCCAAGGTCGGGATTTGGAGGAGAGGGGTAGGGCTGCGAGTGGGGCAAGGTAGGTGTCCTTTCTCTTAGGGTGGTTGGGTTTTGGGTCAATTCAATAACTAAACAGAACCAACCCGATTTGGTTTACAATGGACTAAAATGAAAGAAAAACTAATTTTATGAGTTGATCTGTAATTTTATTTAATATAAATTCTGAAAAAACAAATCATTTAATAAAATTTAATCTCAGCCGTCGAGATCACACGTACGGTCAAGATCACCCAAGGTACGCCATACCCCGGAATTTACCCGGGGTACGATAGATATATATATATATATATGGTGCCTTCTACGGTACCCCGGGTGAAATCCGGGGTACCGCATACCTTGAGTATAAAAACGCTATCTAGACATCGAATTAGCAGGATTTTTGGGCATGATACTATACCCTAACCCTTAATGAGTGAACCCTAGGTCCTAATTATCTAAATCATAAACTATAAACCCTAAAATGGTGCATTACTTTTTTTGCCTGTATTTGGACGAATCATAACCGTCGATTATTGTTTCTAATTAAATTGATCTTGGGGTATAAGATTTAGAGAATTAAGACCTAGATTTTGATCTTTATGGGTTAGAGTATAGTATAATGTCCGAAAGATTAGTCAATTCAAGTTCTAGATAGCGTTTTTATACTCAAGGTATGCGGTACCCCGGATTTCACCCGGGGTACCGTAGAACTCCCCATATATATATATATATATATATATATATATAAGGTTTAATAACTACCGATGTTTATCCCAAGTTCATGTACCTTAGACTAAACCCTAACTATTTTCCCGCGGGAAAAATATGCCGCCACAATTTATCGTTCTAACCTAGTATATATAATTAATCTTCAGCGGTAGAGCAGTGGTTCCATATCCTTCTTTGCTGCAATTTTGAGTACATACTAGAAGCTTAGAGGCACAACATGGAAAATAGGAGGATTACTCGCTCTTCGTCAAAGCTTGTGGTATGTCTAATAGCGCTTTAACCATTGAAATTCATTCTAGTTAATTTATTAATCATAGGTTCACTGTTATTGAAGGAGACCGACGAATTTGTGACTCCAACAAAGAAACCAAGGCTACCCAAAGGTGTGCGCACTCCAACCACTCCTGCTTCAGTCGTCGTTTTTATTTCGGACGATGAATCTGACTCTGAGGTAACACCAAAAAAGCCAAATGGAAAAAGTATTTCCCTAAGTTCTGTTGACAAGGTAATAAAGGTGACCTATTTGCCATTTATGTGTTAGGTTTGTTCTTTGCCATGCTTCCGGCAGACATAACGAATGCATTTCAACTCGTGTTTATTTGTGGTCCTTATTCCAGGTCGTTTTGAAGTTTAAGCTACCTACTGGTATGGAATACGATGATGAGAAAATCCAGCTTGCTCACTATATATTTTTAGTCAATCTGCCACCCAACGAAGTATTGGTCAAAACTTCAAACAACTCTTGTACCAGGAAGTCATTGTGGTCCTTAAGCCCTCGCTCATTCGTAGATGCTGAAGTAATCTACGGAACTCCAAAATTTTGTTTTGTTTGTCCACTATACATGCGTTATACGTAGAAATATTTTGTAAAAAATCTATAGTATCATGAAGTGTTTTTTGTCCATGTTATATTAGGTTATAAGAGCGGTGGCCTGTCACTTGACTCTTGAAGAGTTGTGGACAAATTCTAAGGACGGAAAAAGAGTGTGCTATATGCCTGCTGAACTACAGGTTGTGGGCCGATTTTGCTTAAGATTAATTTCATGTCAGCAAACAAATACAACACATGTTTTTTTTTACGTGAATGATATTGTGTTGACAAAATTTCAATTGTGCAACTACCA
This sequence comes from Linum tenue, assembly GCA_946122785.1. Lineage (NCBI taxonomy): Eukaryota > Viridiplantae > Streptophyta > Magnoliopsida > Malpighiales > Linaceae > Linum > Linum tenue. The sequence continues at coordinate 49,394,744 of CAMGYJ010000008.1, read as the reverse complement.
CATGGGCAGGAACTAGTGATTTCATGTGGAATAACACCCAACAGGGCATTAGACCTATACGAATCAAAATTCCTTAGTCGAACCAATATGGTGAACAAGGTAAGTTGTTCGTCTTGCTCTACTCTGTATGGCCCTCCTCTGGTTTTTTAATAAGTACTACATGGTTTGCAGTTTATTTTTTTAATACGTGTTGACAATTTCCGCATATGTAGGTGTGTATTCCGATGAGGGATAATGCCCACTGGTACTTGGTTGTCATTAAGTTGGACAAGGAAGAAGTCCATATCTTGGATCCACAACCAACAGAAGCCCGCACTTCCTTTCGACTACAAGTTGTTCAAACAATGGTAAATTTGTGACATTGTGCCGTTATAACGCAAAACAATGTAAATATCTCTTTCTCAATACAAACGTTTCTTTATTTGTACATATGGGATTTATGCAAGCCTTGTGGAAGACTCTCTATCGTGAACAAGGTCTGGGATTGTCCCCACCAAGGATTGCAGAGTTTTCGTACACAAATCCTTCAAAGGATCAAGAACAACAACATCGGTAAGTATGTCCATTTTGCGTGATATTAAACGACGGCTTATCAACTTGTTTATCATGCAATGCTTTCATTTTATGTATGTCTGGCAGTGGAGTGTGGGTCTGCATGTGGATGTATGGCGCAAGCTGGGACTCCTCTTATATTTGGGTAAAGACAATTCTAGTTCGCATATTTGATAACCACACTTCTTTGTTATTTTTGAATCATGCGTTAAGCACCATGGTTGTTGATGTTGATAGCCATGCACTCAAATAAGGAGGATGCAGATCGCTTTGTACCTTGTTCGAGAGCCCATGAACTATATAAGGCATACGGTGCTCACGGAAGCAAGAACAGTTGCACCTCAACTTGAAGCTGCATTCGAAGAGTACAAGAAAGCACATGAAAGGAGGAAAAAGGAAAGAGAAGAGCACAAGGATACCCAGTCGAAGAGCCCAAGGACAACCTGATTTTGCATTTTTTTTTTCAAGATGATGGACAACCATTTTATGATTTGTTTTTCAAGATGATGGACAAACATTTTTGGTTTGGTGAATGCTTTCTACATTTGTTTTTTCGTGGAAACTATATTGACTTTTCGGAAAGGAGTTTGCTTTTAAAACCCTATGCCAAGTAGGCAAGTACGCTATTGGGGTCTTCTTCAATAACAAATTGCTTTTAAACCCCTATGCCAAGTAGGCAAGTCGCAACTCGTCCACAATTAAGGTGGCTACTCAATTGATGCAGAGCTCACTTGATTGATGGAATTAATCCAATCAAACCAAGGACCAATTCACGAGATAAACTCAATCAACAAACGAGTTTATTCGATTATAACTTGAATGAATTACAACGCAAAACAACTCTTAAATAGACCTAGATAGCTTACAGAACAAGGTAAGACATCCTAATCCTATTACAACTCGAAATAGAACCCAAAAAAACAAGGAAAGAACTCAAACGCAAAACAGTCTAGGAATCCTAATCCTACAAGGATTCGGATTACTTGCTTCCAACGTCAGAAAATGCAGCTTCGACACGATCTTTGGACTCTTCGTTCGAAGGCTTCCAAGGTCCAAATCACTCAACCAATTCCTCGACGTTGTACTCTGAATCATGTATTTTGATGTGGTTCAAATCGTGGAACTCGACTCGCAGACATCCCTTCCGAATCGAGTCTCAAAGTATCTAGCTTGAACCTGGCTACTGCCTTAGCCAAAAACTGGCAATTTCCAGCTTTCCAGTTACACTTTTGCACAACCTGAAAAAGGGACCTTCTGGACATGATCTCCAGCTCCCAAGTAATCCCAGGTGTTTACAAACATCCCAGGTTCAATACAAATCAATAAACTCCCATTTTCATCGAGCCATGTGTGACGAACAGGATTCCAAAGTGAGCTACCCGAAATGGCAAAGGGACTTAACCAAAATTCCAGCTTCCAGCTTGTGAGTGAGGTTGCTTCTGTTTCAAGCCATTGTATGTTGTAGAGAGGTCTAATTGAGATCATATCATTCCACTTCGTTCCCAATTGCCCTCGTCTAATTAAATTTGCATTGATGTATGGTTAACCCAAAAAGTAAAACTGATTGGCTCCCAATCAGCATAATTAATGGCGAAAACCCGTACAAAGCAGATAGAAAATTTTTAGGTAATTAATTTAATGTTCTTAGGATATGGAAAGGCTTCCATTCCTTGAATTTCCACCAACGATGTATTAACTCCCCTTTTAGTGAGAGAATTCATTGTATTAATAAATACAATAAAAAGGCTTACATAATTGATGGATTCTTTATTGTGTATAATTAAAAGGGTATATTTACTATAAACGAAGCATGATAGATTCACCAGTGGAATTAAAGAAGCATGATAGTCTTGATGAAAAAGGGGAAAAAATTTACCTTAGATCAAAATTCATTATAATCAAGCCATTTAAAATCCATACTATTCAAGCCTATCATCATTATACTTGTGACCAAATATAAATAAAACCATAATTTTCGAAAACCACGAAAAATTGAAGATGAAATAAGCAACACATTCTTTGACCTAATTGGAACTGCTTAGAACAAAAGCGGATTAAAATCTCCCCCAATGAAATTCATTTGCAATTTCATAGGTAGTCCCTACTTCCACTTCTACAATTTTGAGAAAACACCACTTCTCAACTTCATCCTCTCTACAACAATGAAATCCAATTGCAATTTTAATGAGTGGGACCAACATATTAATTTACCACTACTAAACAATTTATTTATCATCTCCATCATCTTAAATCTTTAAAATATATAATAAAGAGTAAAAAAGGGCCCACCATCGGGTCCATTTGAACTGCAAGAAGAATTGCACATGATGCAAATTGCACCCTTGCAATAGCTTCCCACATCAATGCAATTTAAAGTTGCAATTGCACCTCCTTGCCACATCATCTTGCAAGTCACTAAAATTGCACCATTGGAGATGAGCATTACTGCATCTCGTCACCTGTCTTAGGGATCCTAGCCATGGCAAATTCAGAAAATACTACATGCATAGAAAATTCCAGGTATGGACATTTCAGAAATCAAAATAGGAGACTTTCCTAGTTAGATGATGTACTGGCTCCCCTCAATACCTGACAGTTTTGAATGCTGGAGAATAAAGGAAAAGACACAAGATTGAAAAAAAACCAACAAAGACTTAGTAAACTTGATAACAAAAGACATCCATTGCTGGCCCCTTTGCTGCTCCAACGCCCCACCCCACCCTGCATCAATCGACTCTCATGCAAGCCGAGGACGTTTGCTTGAGGAGGCCTCAAGGGTCTCTTGATGCTCCTTATGCCGATTCTCAAGAAAAGTATTAGTCAATTCGGCTATACAGTACACCGGCAAATAAGCAGAATGGTCCTCCTTAACATAAACGATAAGATCCATCCCAACCCTTTCAAGAAAGGTGGTGACGAAGGTGGCATAGGGAAAGGCAGTATACCAGTTTCCCCTTTGGGAGCAGCTTCGACCATGTTCAAGCACATTAGAGATGCGAGGTTAACAGGAACACCTCTCTGAGCTTGCACAAGGATAAACAAGTCGAGTTTACGAATAATGGAATGACCACGGTACCTTGGAAGGAAGTAATTGGCGATCAACCAGTGGAGGAATCGAAGAGGATCTGGGAGGAAAGAAGCCTGGATGCGCCCCTTCGTGAGTTTGGACAGTTCAACTTCAAACTCAAATCGTGCAGCCGCGCAAGATCGCTTCTGCTCTCAATGGGGTCTCCTCCAATGGGAAGATCAAGGATCTCAACAAATTGATGAGGCTGAAAGCAGACACTATGTCCGAGGAAGATCGACACCATATGAGAATCAGAGAGACCAGAAAGCTCTAGATTATGGTAGAACTTACTCACGACATGGGGGCAGTAACTTGTTCTTCCTCGACCCCGGAGAACGAAGAAATCTTCCCAGCCAAGATTTTTTATTAATGTCTTCACTTCGGGAGGAAAAGGACTGAGGTGGATGAACTCGTACTCGACGACAATGGCGGTTTTGCTTGAAAACGAGAGATAGTCACCAAGACTGGAGGTCGATTGGCAGTCGTCGTTGGATAAAGAAAGTATCCCCATTTCCGCAAACGATCGATTGTTCTTTGCCATTGATTCTGGAGGAAGAAGGAACTGGAGGAAGGTGAAGACGGAAGAAAGAGAGAATGTAGGTGTAAGAAAAAAGTGATCGTGGGGGCTTGAGTCTGGAGGCGTGAGGGTGATGGAGATGGTGGACCGTGGAGGTAAGTGGAATGTCAAGAGTCGAGAAGATTACGGAAGATATGTAATGATGATGGTAACTCGTGTAGGTTAAACTAGGGTAAGTCATGCTAGTTAAACTAGGGTTGGCGCAGGAATCAATGGTCGTAGCCTCGTAGTTTCGTAACTTCTTCGAGGCCAAACAAATAGATGATACGTCAGGAGAAATGAAATGGGCTCGCATGTTCCAGACCCACTTTTGAATATTCCATGGATCATGTACAAGCCCACTTTTGAATGTTATTTAAAAGCCTGCAAAAGTCAATGATCAGACCCATAAATAATACGGATCCCAGTCTAACTAGAATTAGTCCTAAATGCACCGTTAATACATAAACACAAGTTAAGGCGACCTCTCCATCCGATTTGAATCAAATTATGTCTTCTTCATCTTCTTCCTCAATCCTCTGGGTGAGACGATCCCTACATATCAGGAAACCTTAATTTCACCGAGAGATAGAAGTTTCGAGGAAAAAAAGAATAACGCTAAGACAAGATGAACCCTAGGGTTAGCAAAATGAAAAGTTTGATGAACACAATAATAGACATGGTCGTCGTAATCGTGTTAGAAAGAGATAGGCGAGGGGAAATAAAATGGCGAAGAACAAACAAGACAAAAGAAATGGGGAAATTCAAACTCGTCGAATGTGGATGCAAGGAATTGTGAATAAAAAAGATGATTATGTTGGGGAGTTCAAATTGGATGGGGAGCTTCTCTTGGAACTGTGAAGGTGCGTCCCTCCAAGACAAGTGAGGGATAGTGTAATTGGTTAGGGAGACTAAAAATTGGTTAGGGCGGCAGTGGGTCTACCCAATTGGGTTTGCAGTCTTAATCCATTTAATTTAATCGGTGCAGTTAGTTGGACTAGAATGAAAACAATCTTAACGCGTAAGGAGGCTTTTTGTAATTTGTTTAGTTATTTAGTGGCGCAGTTAGGTTCAACAAACGCGAGCCGTGGAGACTGAGAATGAATGGTTAAGATCGGCTAAGGTACCCGTACCCGAATTTTACCCGGGGTACCGTAGAAGTCACCATAAATATATATATAATAGAGGAGTATATTATACCTATAACCTGTTAAAAAATATACAACAAATTTGTTCAGTCTAATTTGTTATGACCAAGGTTGTCACTCGGATTCCACCAATGAGTCGTTTAAGCAAGTGGATTAAGGATTAATGGATGAATTGAATTAACCTGGTTAAGCCTAGCTTTACCCAGGTGCATGAAAATTTTATTGATTTCACATGTATTATACTTATATATTTATGAAATTTCTATGATAAATTTAGATACAATGACGATTTAATATAACTTATTCGTTGGAATTGAGTTTCATTTTTATACTTTTCTCCCACTTGTAACTCATGCTTTAAAATGATGCTTTAATTCTAAATCTCTTCCCTCTTTCTTTTTATATTTTTCCATTTCATTTTCTAGTTTTTTCTTTTCTTGTTTTTCATTGCATATCATATTTCATTCTCAATGTTCTTACTCTTTTTCTCCAATTCGATTTCATGTATATATACAAATGAGGACATTGGTCTTTGTTAATCACACCAAGTCTCAATCCAAATATATGTTCGTCTAATCTTGTGGCTTATTAATTATTTGTTTGAGATGTGGTTGATTGGTGACGTGACCTTGTTGCTGGAAGGAAAATGAAATTAACTACTAAGAAACTGTGTTGGCTTTTGAGATGATTGGGACTTGTATTGTTGCATGCCGATACTAAAGGAGGAAAAGATATTATGGGATAACTGAACACGGGTGGTTGATGTATGTTGCTGCATGGGTCTTTGATAAGGAAAAGGACGACATGTCAACAGAGCTAGTGATTAGATTTGTTGAAAATGATGTCAGTTTGAGGTGACTCAATGCTTAGATGAGTTAGTTTAATCAACTCGATTTCCTAATTCAATTAGTTTTCTTAGTTTGACCAAGTTTGGGTTGATAACCAACTGGGCCTCCAACATCCTAACAAATACTCGGGTTTGGGCAAAACTGATTCGCCTAACCATGTCAAACTTGGGTTTATAATCAGACTTATGATTCTTGTCTTTTTTGGAAGATACATTGGTTCAAATTCCAATACTTGATTATTTTCTACAAATAAATAAGTTTAATAATTGTGAAGGCAAATATACCATTCATACTTTCGCTCTCGTTGTAGGAATTTGAAACGGGAAAATACTTTTCTCATCTCAGTCTTATATATTTTATTGTGTTTTGACGTACATATATGTCATTGCCCAAGAAATTCATTAACATGTCAAAAAATGGTGAAATAAACCAATAACTAAGCTCAATCTTGTACAATGATCATTGGATCTAATCATGCCAGATTTGGAACATGTTGAAAGCTTAGCAGTTAACCCGGCTAAAACGTTAAAAAACCAGTCCCGTATAGTCTACATAAGGATATGATTTCTTCATAGTTAATTCTAAAAACTAATACTAATTTAAAATTTTGACATTGCTTCTACCTATTTAATACTCTAATTTTATATGCAATATTCAACCAAGTGATATATGGGTTGCAATTTTAAAGTTATCCTCCATATATAATATACATTGAAATATAAATTAAGTATTAAAATACAATTAAAATAATAAAAAATATGAAAGTCGAAGTATCAAATCACCAAATAAGTACTTATGAGAGATTTAGTTGCTAGCTAACCGCTGAAAAGGTCTTCTGATTTTTGAGATTTTAGGTTTGTGTATGTTTTTCTTTTAAAGGATACAACAAATATATGTAGTGTGATTGGTTGTAGCCCTTTCCTCTCTGAAAAGTGGTCATTGTTCAAATCCCCATATGTATATATTTTTTATGAATAAATAAGAAAGAAATAAGTAGTTGTGAAGACAAAAATGTACTTCCTACTTTCACTCTCGATGCAGGAAATTTGAAATGGAGCAATGGGTTTTGGCTTTCAACTTTAATAATACTAGCTTATAACCCGGCCCGTTGGCCGGAATGCTCATATTTGATTATTTATATATTTATGTTACTTTTAAGTCTATCCCCCCGTTTAATTTTATTGATAATCTTTCGATCGAGATGATACATAAAGAAAGAATATATAGGTCGAACATTGGAGAGATATCATAATCATTTAAGAATATAAAATATAAAAATGTATCATTGATCCTATTTTCATAATGATAATTAAGTCCCCGTTAAAATGTTATTGGTTAGTTGATTGTCATGAAATATATAGTATAAAAGCTCACTGAAATTTCCACACGACCCATAGATAGTTTGAAACTAAATCTTAAACCTCACAATCGTATATAAAGGGTTCAATGCTCTCTTTTTAGGAACAATATGTCACTAATCATAAAGAAATGGAGATTTTTTTATTCAAGTCAACTATATACTAAGAACTCGGATAAGAGGGGACCATCACAACTTGAGAGCAAACAAAAAAAAATCAGGTTTACCTCCAATCAGAGTAGTCAAAATCCCGATTTAAATCCTAAAATCTTACGCTTTTACGATTTTACTTAACTATTCTGATTCTGATTTCACTATAAATCTATGGACACCATAATTTACAAAAATTACGCCTCTTTTTCTTCTTGTCCACCAACGTCATCTAGTTCTCTCACACTAACCACCATCGACTATAATCAATTCACATCAACCTATTAATCATCATCGATTCATCACCTCTTAACATTAACCTTGAGAAATTATCATTGTGAGTGTTACGTGCTTTTGTGTTATTCATGATTTTCCTTACTAATATTATTCCGTCTTCATTTTTATATGGACCTTAAAGTCCTACGATTTTATGATTCGATTTTACCCTCATTTATTATTTTACGTAAAATCCCGATTTTGACTACTTTGCCTCCAATATACGAATAGAATTGATCAAAGTAATAAGACACAAAATTAGACACTCTTTATCTATTAGTTTCAGTAGGTTGAATAAAGAATCGACCTACTTCAATAAATCAATCAATGATTCCTCGTTTTAAGATAGAAAGGCAGTTGCAAAAACTATAAACCTAAAGATCCAATATCCGTCACTCTCCGTTGTACCACCAAATTTTTATCTCAATAGCCATATGATTCAACCAAAAAATTCAATTTCTAATCCTCCTTCTGCAACTCCATTTATTGATGAACTCCATTCTATTCACCATGGATTGATATTGGAGTTGAAATCTTCTACTCGACCAGCCTAAATCTCCAACAATAAAACCATAGTGCCAAAAGATGCCTGAAGATTGATTTTCAATGGCAGCCTAGTGCTGGGAAGTGAAAGGAGCGCAACCTATTGCACGATGGACAAAATTTCGGAGGAAGTTAGAAAGAGAAAAGAACAAAGATAAAAAACACAAAAATTAAATTTAAATTAAAAAAATGCAAGGATACCATACAAATTAACATAATTAGTTTCTTCCATGTTAGCCAATTACCAATTTACCTTTAGCAAAAATTAAGAAGAGAGCAGAAATTTAAAATTGGGAAAATTACCTGAAACTCTATTATGAAAATAGAAGTATCAAGCACGATAAAAATACATACGGTAGACTTAGTGGGCTTGCTAATCATGATGGAAAATTTCTCTAATTTTCAGAGTTTAACTTCGTCTATGTTTTGTATCAAAAAGGAATCAACAAATTTGTTTAGTGTAATTGGTTTATTTGAAGAGACCCGTGTTCAAATCGTGATGTAGATATTTTTTAGGAAATAAATAATTTATGTGTAAAGACAAAAATGTCTTTCCTACTTTCACTCTCGTTGCAGGAAATTTAAAATGGAGAAAAATACACAAAACTCTATCATATATTATTGGAGGATGTGTTGATTGATGATCACGGTGCATGATTTTTACAATTTATTTAATAATTTTGAACATGTCGTTGCTAAACTTTTTCATTTAAATCGTACTTTTAGTGCTTATAATTCTCTTAAATAACATTTTTGGGGTGACATCTATATATATTTTTTTACGTTAATAAAATATTCGCTCCCCCGCCCGAACTTAAAATCCTAGCTCCGACCCTGAATTAGACAACATTTTTTCTCCGCAACGCCATGGTCTTCCTCCAAAACCTAGTTGTTTACTTCCACTAATGGAAATTGAGATAAAACAAACTGATATTCAAACCAGAGAGCCTTCATTTTGCCATCTCTTTCGCATAACCAATATTCCTATGCGCAGAGAGACGGAAGTGATGGAGTAGCCCCAAGAAACTAACCCACTAAGTTGTTTGCTCATCTTTTGGTACCCTCATCCAGTCTAGATGGTCTCAAAGGCTTATTCACAAATTCAAGTATGAAGTACTGTAGACAACCATCCTCAAGAACACCAAATAGGGAAGCCTAGGAGCAACCTCCCCCAACAGCACTTGAGAAGGCTCCATCAGAAACCACAACCATCATAAGAATAGATGGAGAGACAATGTTTTGTTGATTTTAGGTGTCACATGACAAAAACAAAACATGCATATGATTGTAGCTATGGAGAAAAACCAAAATGTTATGCATGCTAGTTACCACTAGCCAATGAATACAATATTTAGAAATGCAAATCCCAACCCTTAAGTTGTTTTCCTGCATAAAAATACAACTAGCTTATTACCCGGCCCGTTGGCCGGATTACTGTATGTTACCCACTTGTGGAATGGGAGAGAAAGCAAGTGAGAGTGAAGGGATTGAGATTCCACTTGATTAGGACCGACCCACTAATCCAATTCTTCCCGACCCACCCCCAACCTACAGGGTCAGAAAGAGTCATTAAGAAAATACGAACGCGGAGGATTAGTCATATATCTTGACTCTTCAGAAGTGGGTCAAACAGGATCAAGGTTGGGTGAGGGCAATTTTTAGCGCTAAGCAGAGTTCTGGGTTGAATACCTTTACTTAGGCCTAGAAATTGGTGCTGATGCAGACTGCAGTTTTTATTATACCATCATCAATCATCATTGAATTAGTCCTGGGCATCCCTCCCTTTGTCGGTCTGAATTCTAATGATGGCTTCATTCCTTGCACCAGCCATATCAGCGAGTTGCCATCTCGAGCATGATTTGCCTATGTACAAATAATACAATTAGAGTATGAAAATGAATTCAATGAAAAGGAAAAGAGAATTCTATCACATGCCAATAAATACACACATAATAGTTGAAGCTAAGTGAAAGTCATTACTCGCACATCAATTCTCAAAAATTACAGACTAAACATTGGCTAGAATGGTACTGAAACTACCAAGAATCATGGACGGAACAACTTGTCAAATTAAATAATCCTTATACTGAAACTACCTTCTAACTTGAAATAAGACATGATCACAGTTCATAGCTCTCTTCTCACTATGAATTGGTTGCAGCTCGTCCTTATCACTGCCTCTCAAGCTCAATTCAAACAGAATAGAGACCTTTATGTAAGATAACCATATTCTTACTGATCATAATTCCTTTCTTCACTCCATTTTTGTCGGAGAAAAGAGTTATCCCCCTCTCCTGCATTTCCCTTTCCCCCTCTCTTCTCCCTCTTCTTCACAAACCGATCCCTAAACCAGCAACAACAACACAAAAATAGCCTTCGCCTCTCCCGTCTCCATCTATTGAACGCGTTGGTGGCAAGATAGGATTGCAGAAGCAAAATTTCTAAAATCAAACTAAATTTTTTGAAGCAGACTCAACCACGAAAAAAGAGTAAAGCAACAATGCAGTAGAACCCTAAATTTAACTACAATCAAGCACATATCAGCAATATTTTCGATTTGTCTGAGAGTTAACTACACGGAGAGAACAATTGATGCATAATTGAAATGCTCCAAGCAAGTTGAAGGCAAACCATAACTTTAGAATTTGGTCATTATAATAACCTTCAAGTACTGATGCTTCTAAGAACTATCATGTCCAACCCCCACTTATACAACTACGTAGCCATAGTAATTAGCTGTATAATGAGAAATATTACAAAGAAAACTACATAAACAACCAATGTAAGTAAATATTAAAATTAACAACTGATAAAACTTAAAATCTCTCTATTGGTATAAATGTATCTATTAGTAACTACTATGCAATCGAGTATATATGATTGTTAGGCACTGAATAAGAAAAGTATAGATGGCTCACAAATGAAGACGTAGCAACTGAAGGTAGCACACAAAAACCAAAAATAGAAAAAGAGATAAGAAAAAAGGTGAGAAAAAGTCAAACAAAGAAAAAGCCCACATAGGAATACCTCGCTAGCTTTAGGGACTCTCTGCCACAACAAACAACCTTCTTAAAAATCTAACACCCTGAGACATCAAACAAACCTCCCACGACACTAATGTATGGCATTCCTATTGTCCAATAGGTTTGCCCAATTTAGACTTCTAAATAAATGGACTTTTCACCATTAAACCAAAACTCACAATCATTAACAGTTAATGCAAAGACATACATTTCTGAGGCCAATCACAGCATTTAAGCATAATTTTTAGTTGAAAAGAACAACTAAGTATTTAGCTAAATGATATAGTAGAATGGACACAATCTGCTACCTACTAATGATATAAACGTGTACCGGTACCATCATTGTATCCTGACTTGCCATTTGCAACGGGCACTTTGAAAGACAGCTGCATTTTAGAGAATAAACACCCATAAGGGCGTTACGAAACCAAGCTTAATCCAAAATCTTCATATTCCACTTCGAAGACTCCATTTTCAAAAATAAGAGAGTTTAACATGTCAAATCACTCATTTGAAAAATCTCAAACAACTATTAATCAATGCAATATAAAGGCACGTTCCAAATTATGTACTTGTAGGAATAATCCCAAATAATTATCAATTAATGCTCCAACTACCTAATGTGCAGAATAGCCCTGGAGCTGTGCTGTTGTTTGCGTTGGTCTACCTTCAAACATAACATAGTTGCATCACGAACCAAAGCAATTAAGCAAAAATCTTCATATTCCAAGTAGAATGACTCAATTCAATTTGGCTAACGCTTTATACATATTGTTTACCCCTGGACCTGTTGCACTTGCGCCTTCAGATCTTCATGAACACAATACAATTGCGGAGAGGAGGCTGTCAACGGAATAAAAATTGTTAATTAAGTGAATCACCATACAACTAAACAAACGCGCTCTTCTTGATTAGCTATCAAAATAGTGGGGGTCGCTACAATCCATCGGTTGCTCCCTCTGCGCCTAAGTTGTAGATATTAGGTTTCAGTGAGAACTTTGAGTACATGAGGAGATATTTTGTAGAGGAGGAGATGACCCGGCGAGTAGAATAGGAAGATTTGGAGAGGCTGCGATGGGCAAAGCAGTTAAAATCGAGATTTTACCTAAAATCGAAAACTGGGGTAAAATCAAAATCGTATAATCGAATCGTAAAATCGTAGGATTTTAAGTACCATATAGAACATAGCATATAAGAATATTAATAAGGTAAATTATTAATATCACAAAGACACATAGCATTTAAAATGATAATTCAGAAGATTTTTTTTCCATAAGATAATTCTCAAGATTAATGTTCCAAAATCACTATTTTAATTGTTATTTAATGTGTAACTCAAAATAATTCATGATGAAGGGATATAGTTCATGGGTTTGGCTCTTATTTTCATGTTATGTCTAGGTTGTTTAACTCAAAGTAATATTTCGACATCGTCTACTAAGTATGATTTAAAACTAAAAATAATTGAACTCCAATAAAAAAAGTAAGGGTTAATATTTTCGTATGGCCTGAACTTTGACCAAAATAAACATTCTGGCCAATCTTTTCGATCTATAACATCGTGTCCCGAACTATACACCAAAATAAACAATTTGGCCAAACCCGATGTTTGACCATTAACTTGGACGGTCAAACGCGTTGACTAACGGTCAACGTGCCACGTCACTGCCAAGTCAGAAAATCTGATAAATATTTAATTTTTTCGCTTTTTATTTTTGGTTTAACTAAGGTATTAGATGATTTTTTTAATTTATAATAATTTAAAATTAGGGAATGTGTGGAAATTGTGAATTATTTTAAATATTTTATGCTGACTTGGCAGTGACATGGTGCATTGACTAACGGTCAACGCGTTTGACCGTCCAAGTTAACGGTCAAAAGTCGGATCTGGCCAAATTGTTTATTTTGGTGTATAGTTCGGGTCATGATGTTATAGATCGAAAAGATTGGCCAGGATGTTTATTTTGGTCAAAGTTCAGGCCATACGAAAATATTAACCCAAAAAGTAATGTTAGTGGCTTGGTACAAATATATTCATTAATAAATTAATTAGTTAATAATGATGTTAGTTCTTACATACTTCCAATATTAGGACAGGTGTTTTACCAATAAGTTAAATGGGGTGAAGAGAAAGAGATTAACCGAACCCTAATTTGGTTATTTTTATTATTTTTGAATATTTTTCTAATAGAAAAATATCCGAGAAGATTCCATTGCCCTTTCTGCTGAAACAGTTATACTTATTTTAAATTGGCTCAAACCACCTATTTTGTTCTCTTACGATCAAAATCCCGATTTTAAACGATTTTAAGGTCCACCGATTTTATAGTAAAATCAAGATCGGAATCCCTAAGTAAAATCCTACGATTTTACGATCAAAATCCCGAATTTGACTGCATTGGCGATGGGTGCACGATTAGTGGGCCAAATAACAGTTTGGACCCGTTTAAATGAAAACATATTTTTACTTTCGTGCTCAACAGACCGACCGCACTGGCATCTTCTAAATTTACCCCTAAAAAATTGCTCCGTACGCATCAAATTTGAAATGGAATCCCTCTTTTCTCATTTGACATTTCACATTTATATGATGTGTAGATTGTGATGAGTGTAGATGTAGACATGTCATTGTCCTACAAATTCATTAACACGCCAAAAAGTGGTGAAATGAGCCACCCTATTAAACACAATCTTGTATAATGATCATTGGATCCAATCATGCCAGATTATGAAGAAGTTTAAAATGTAGCGGTTATCCCGACTAAAACATTAAAAGAACCAGTCTCATATAGTTTGCACAAAGATATAATTTCTCCATAGTAATTCTGAAAAATAATATTAATTTAAGAAGTCGATATTGCTTCTACATGTTTAATGTTGCAATTCGATATGCAATATTCGAACCAGTGATATTTGGGCTGCAATTTTAGGGTTATTGTATATTTATAAAATAGATAGAAATTTAAATTAAGTATTAAACTACAACTAAAATAATCAAAGTATTAAAACACCAAATAAGTACTTACGGGAGATTTAGTGGCCAACTAATCGTTAAAAAAGTCATATGATTTTCATAATTTAGGTTCGTGTATGTTTGAATTTAAATAGATACAACAAATATACTTAGTGTGATTGGTTATGATCCTTGCTTGCCTTTAAAGAGACCAAGGTTCAAATCCCAGTGCATGCCTTTTTTATGAATAAATAAATAAGAAAATAAGCAATTGTGAAGACCAAAATGTCCTTCCTATAATCACTCTCGTTGCAGGAAATTTGAAACGGAGCAACAGTTTTCATCATTCGGCTTTTATTTATTATCTAGATCAATACTGTTGAGCCTTCCAACCAAGAGTAAAGACGTTGGGCCTGAAAATCACCTACCTAGGTCCATATAGTAAGCTCGGTCTGACCCACAAACAAAATAATCTTAACCCAACATAGTTAATTATAAAGGGCCCATATCCTGACAGGGTTACCCCAATCAGCCCCCTTCGTCTTTACTAAACCCTAGATATAAATTTGATCATCCTTCCTCGCCATCGTCTCTTGCTATCCAACCTTTCCCTCGGACTGCAGGCGGAAAAGCGCTCCACAGCTACCTTAGCCTACTCACTTTCGTTTCTCCTCGCAGCCATGGTGAGAAGCCTCTTCTTTTCCATCTCTACCCATCTATTTTGCCCTGGATCTCGCGTGCCTTGGTTGCTGTGAAAATGCCTTCTAGATTGGCGCGATTCCTTCTACTGTTTGCTATTTCTTCGACTTATCTATCGCAAAGGGATTGAAGATTGGAATTCGTGTTTGATTCCGAGTTTCAACTTATGTTCCTACGGTGTTCCGGCTGTGAGATTAAGGCAAAGTTAAACCTGCAAATTTGGTTCGTTGTTTCCAATGTCTAGGACTAGGAGCTTCTACTTTCGATTTTGGTTCAGCTAGCTTCGTTTGGGAATCTATTAGTTTTAGTTTATGACCGCAAGAGTGGGATGTCCAGTTTCAGATGGCGCAGAAAGTCAGCAACTCCTTTGCTCTGCTTTGAAATGGCCCGAAGGCGTTTTTTATTTGTTTTGTTGCACTAATATGCTTGTATAATTTGGATTTTCGATTGCTTTCTGAACCCTGAATGTTGGTCATCTTTGACTGCCTGCAGTCTAAGCGTAAGGTTAGAGAGGTGAAGGAGGAGCCTGCTAGCCTCGGACCTGCAGTGAAGGATGGAGAGGTTGTTTTTGGCACTGCTCACATTTTCGCATCATTCAATGACACCTTCATTGTAAGTTTCCCGTTCGGTATGCCTTCTTCTAGCTGGATTTTTATTTTTCCAATTACAATTCTAATTTTCAAAATGTCTATTGTCTAATTTAGCACGTGACTGATCTCTCTGGAAGAGAAACTTTGGTTCGCATTACTGGTATGCTGCTTGCTTTCAATCTAGTAAGAAAGACAATATGCATTATCGCTTAGTAAGTGCTTCCTTCGTATGATGCCATCCATCTAATAATTTGGCTATTTTGTTTGAGTTCAGGTGGTATGAAGGTGAAAGCCGATAGGGATGAGTCATCTCCTTATGCTGCTATGCTTGCAGCACAGGATGTTGCTCAACGATGCAAGGTTTGTCGAAACTGGTGCTCTTTTATTTCTACATGAGCACTATATAGTTGAGCTCATTTTCATCTATCAGTAGTCTATGCATTTCCTTGCTTCTAATTCACATTGCAACACAGGAGCTTGGCATCAATGCTCTTCATATAAAGCTCAGAGCTACAGGAGGAAACAAGACCAAGACTCCTGGCCCTGGTGCTCAGTCAGCACTTCGGGCTCTTGCACGTTCTGGCATGAAAATTGGTCGTATCGGTAAGGCATTTTTCCCACTGTTACTCAATTTTCTCAATAAAGTGAAGTTTTCCTTCTGTTTTGACTTTATGTTGGTACCTTTTTCTACAGAGGATGTGACTCCGATCCCCACGGATAGCACTCGCAGAAAGGGAGGCAGGAGGGGTAGGAGGCTGTGAATCGTCACTTGCTCTTTTCATCTTTATGTGGTTGTCCCTTTTGTGTGGTAGTGTTTTGGTGTTGGATCTTTCTTTGCGGTTCAAAATGTTTAGTTGCAAACATTTTATTATCCAATTTTGTTGTTAGAGGTGTCCTTGTTCTCGACTTTCACAGAACAATCTTGTTATCCATGCTTAAGCAGATTAGCTTATAGTGGCTTTACAACCAGATTGATGGCCTAGTTGACTTGTTGCATATTAGTTTGGTTTTACTTAACACGTGGAGTTGGTGCGCGGCTTGTTCAATGGTGAATGATCCATGATTCTGAAAAGTCAGATTTAGTACGATGTGTTTTTTTGTTGTTGGTTGCGTTAATTTACTGTTGCGCATTGGAGCTTGAGTTCATCAATTCACGGTGCGTTTTTTTTTTGGTCAAATTTCCAGGAGTTTCTTCATTCGTTGGTTTTCTAAGTACACAACTTTTTTTTACCAAATTGCTTGTAATGGCAACCGTTCTACACTAAAATTGTTGGAGAGAAATGCGTTGAATTGTGAATCACTTCTGTTTAAAGCCATCAAAGTGTAAGTAGCTTATATTGACAGCGATTTACATTTAATCGCATTCGAATAAAGCTATCCTACAAATCGCTTAAGAAGCAAGAGATCAACGATAAAAATGTTATGAAGCTAATGAAAAATATAAACAACTAGAAGAGAAGATTAGAGAGGGAAAGACACAAAGAAAAGAGGGGGAAGTAGGGATGTCAATCCAACCCGTAATCATGGGTACCCTACTCGACCGTAACCGGTCAACGAGGGTAATTACCCTCTTTGACGGGTTAAGGGGTGGGTATGGGTAATACCCGGTTTCAAAATAAAGGGTAGGGTACGGGTATGGTAATCGATAATACCCGCTTCGTTATACCCGCCCCGCTAACCAAAGGGTCAATTTCCCTTGAGAAATTTAGATTAGCTTGAGAAATTGAGTTTAGCTACCATTATTGATGATGAAGATGTAGACGATTATTATGTTTGTGTGGATTGTAGAAACAAGAACAATTATTATGTGTTTGCTATTTTTATTTGTGTGGATTGTTGAAGCTCGAACTATTGAGAATTTTTTTTTATAAAGAAGTATTGAGAATTTTTAATGAACAACAGTATGTATGTGTATATATGTGTATAAGTTCATAGTTTAGGATTCGTACCTATGGTTACCCGAATACCCGTGATTACCCGGTGGGTAGGGTATGGTTATATAATTTTCATACCCGGTGGTTATTTGGTCGGGTATCTTAGAAAGCTCTACCCGGCGGGTTAGGAGTTGGTATAGGGTAAAGCCGCACCCGACCCTACCCATTGACATCCCTAGGGGGAAGTGAGCTTTCTTATTCATTATTCTCTTTTGATATAATGGTGTGCTTTATTTATAGGCACACCTTGATAACCACTACATCCTTATATCAATGAGAGATAATGAAACATAAAGGAGCCATCAAATGTAGGAATGAGGGTTACATATAACTCCAAAGTGAGCATCTAATGTGGTAATAGCAATTAGGGGTGGCTATACGGTCTGGTCCGGTTAAATTGGCCCAAATTGATCCGGTCCAGTCCGGTTTTTTTGAAAATATAAGGACCGAAGATTGGATTGGATACAGTCCGGTCTTGATCCGGTCCGGTCTTGTCCCGGTCCGGTCCAATTCGGTCTTGATTTTATATTGAGATTGTGGGAATTTGAGTGGCCTAAGGCCTAAAAGGGTGAGGAGTTGGTTAAGTTTTGTACTAAGTGCAAAGGTTTGTGACCGTTTATGCAAATTACCCTTAAGTTTTGGGTGTTGAGCTCTCTTATCCGGTCTTTATCCGGTTTTTTACCTCAAATCTAAGCCCAAAGATTGGATTGGATTGTTTACTATCCGGTCCCGGTCCGGTCTCGGTCCGGGTTATACGGTCCGGTTTCCGGTTTTTCATCCGGTCCCGGTCCAAATAGCCACCCCTAATAGCAATGGTCATCCATATATCAATATTTACATAATACTCCCCCTTGGATGACCACTAGATTGCATTACGTTATCTCATACTGCCTCGTTAAAAACCTTACCAGGAAAACCCAGTGGAAAAAAACCATGGTTAAGGGAAAAAGAGTGCAGTGCGTATATGCTCCCCCTCATGACCACATCACTTCAAATCTTTGAGTCGTTGAACTCAAATTTCACGGACAACTTTTGGAAAGATTGTTGTCGGGAGTTAGTTAGCGAACAATCTTCTTGATTGTCAATCTTATGCATAATCTTTAGATTTTCTTTATACATGATCGTCAGGATCATTTCCTTTAGAAATAGTTTACAACCACAAGTCCTTTAGATATGGTGAATCACAAAGTGTAACGAAATACATTCAGGACTTGCCTACTATAGTTTGTTTTGGATATCTATGAAACAATCACATCACTATATGTAAGAGATAGCTCGTCTCTGATCAACCGATATGAGGATCAAATAATATATAGGATTTGGATATATAGTTCACCAAATCTCTCTTTGATAGTACCATAATAGAACAATCGCATATATTAAGGTAACAAAGTATTTCCAACGTTCTATTGAGGGAAACATTGTATGTTGCTAATATTATCAACATCAAAATGATAGTTTATATGGTGCTTAGGTAGCAAGATGCATTGGTGCTTTGATGCATCAACATATGGTACTTCAGGACCTAGTACATCAACATAAAGTACTTCAGGACCTAATGTTTCACTTCTTTCTTGATGCCTAATTGGATCTTTGGTCACTTCTAGTGATCTTAGGATCCTAATGTTATTTGATGAACATAATTTGTTCATGTAAAATTACTTTTCCACTTTTTCAACATTACCTTCCTTGCCCATAAAAAGGATCTTAAATCCTTCAATTTAACTTATGTCTCTAAGCAATCAATTACTTTAGGAAGCTCTTCAGGAGCTCCAATAATAGTCATATCATCAACACAATATGAGACCGTCGCAGAAAAAAACTTAACTAACACAAATTGATGCAAACAATTCTTTTATATCACGAAAGATAATAACAAAAATCACATCATAGAAACATATGAGCTGGACAGAGCACAGTCATAAAACACAACTCATACTTTAAAGTAAAACACAACTCATAAACCAAGATTTTAAAATCCTTGAAGCACATACAGACAACACAACTATATATGCACAATGCAAATGCTCTAATGCACTCTATTCGGATTTAACCTTTTTAAGGTCCATTCACCCTACTGTTGTAGGTGTTCACTTAGACGAGTATTTCACATTCGTCTATATTGTCTCAACCCACACAAGGGATTTTCTTAGTCTATCGATATATGTTCTCAAGAACTTTACTTGTTTACTTCAGGTAAATAAAACCTTCTAGGAGTAACTAATCCTTCTCGGAGTTTCAAATATATATAACATCTTCAGGGAATTCAAACAAATAGGCTGTCACAACAATTTTCAAACATTGATTTGAAAAGGTAGTAGCATCCACCACAGGGGAGTATAACTCCTCTTAAACAATGATAGGTCTCTTCGAGAAACCCATTGCATAACATTATTCTATATCTCTCACAATTTCATACTTTCCAATATCACAAAAATTTGTTTGTATCCCGCTAGTTTTGCCCTTTTTTAGGTGCAAGGACTTCTGGTCCTTAAACTTTATGCTCCTTAAGCAAGTTTCATGATTTCTTTCTATATTTGCAAATAACATCATCATTTGCATGCATTAATAGAGTTTTACTCTTGATCCTCACTTGTACATATCATATTCAGTACTGAAGTAACAACAAACAAATTTCATCGACAATGATTTCATTACGGTTCCAGTATTGTAGTCTAATATGGTTTTGAGATCTCTTCGCTTTCACAACTTTCAGAGACATGTGTTCTTCTAGAACTAAAATTGTATTTTATTCTTGGTCACTCTTCTTGAGTTTTCATGTCCTCGAGTTGACCATTCTAATTACAGCTCCTTTTCTTTCTCGAGATGTTTATCATTGGAACCGATTGGTCTATCACGCTTCATGCGCTCTTTCATACACATTTTTTTTATATTAGAGTATCCAACAAGGATATCAAATTTAGTTGGAGCATTCACAGCTAGTATATGTGACTTGGTCACTTCGTATGGCCAATAAAGGCATTTGATAGTTGGTAACGATAATTCATCTTATGAACTTCAGGTTCATGTTTCTTACTTTGAGGATCAAAACTAGATAATGATAACTCATTCCAACTTATCTCTTTGTCTAGCTGTTTTTTTCTCTCTCCCCCTTAATGTTGGAAAAGTGATTCATCAAAACAATAATTTCGCAAACAAATTTCCCATTTGGGATTCATACCCAACACAAATTCTCAATTTCCAACGAGAATGAACTTAAGATACTGTAGTGGAGCAATTGGGATGTATGCGGCACACCCTGATATTCTCATATGAGAATGTTAGGTTTTTTACCAAAATCATTTGTAAAAGGGGGGAACTTATGATAACTTGTTGGTTAGATGTGAACCAATACTATCACTTGCCAGCTAGATGTCCTCGACAAGAGACCAGAAGGCTCAGTTTGTTCTCTTAAACAAAGTGATGTTTGCTGGATAACCATCAAAATGTATCCATAGTGAGGCAATCAATCTCGCAAACATCGGGTTGCCATTAGATAAAATAAAAGTGATCATCCATTTGATGCAGCAACCCATAAAATTCACAAATGATCCACATGACTGATGTATTGTTCTGCATACACGTCCATAAAATCTCAAAAAATTTGCCAACTCTTGTACAAGCGATGATCAATTGTTCTATTCTCCTTGAGAACAAACATGACATAATCTCTTTTAGTTGAAGAGTTCTTTGAATTCTCATTTGATGTTCTCATGAATTCTCAAAGAACCTTTTTTCACATCAAGATCTGGGATGGTCTAACTGGATCAACCAATTATCAAGTTATCAAATCTTGTAAACTTCTGGTTTACCCTTTTATGTGTACTGATTGTACTAATATACATGTACATATTTGTGATGCAAATATTATTTTCACTATTTTCTTGATACGATATTCATTTTATGAATATCCTTTTAATTGGGTAATGCATCATCACTAGGTAGTTTGGTTCCTTCAGGCCACAAAACATTAGCTCTTTTAGAATTTTACCATATTTTGTACCATATTTCGCCCTTCCGGGGACTTATGATTTGATGCATTCTTAGTAAACACAAATTCATAGTGAATATCATCACAAATTGTTATCACGAGTACATAATTTAGTTACTTCAAGTAACCAAACATAAGCTTTTCGGAAGCTTTTTCTCATTTATGTACTCTACCATATAGTTAATATGGAATTTTTCTAACAATCATACTTTACAAAAACATACTAAAATAATAAATGAGAATATTTCAAACTTAAGACAACAGTCATGAACTTATCAAGTTAATCGTTCTAGATAAAAGTTATCAAGTTAAATTATGCATGAAAATTATGGCACAATAAAACATAATAGAAAATAAGAATCATAATACTACAATTGTGAAAATTTAGATAAGCTTTTTGGAACAATACCATCACTAACTAGGTGATTTTAAATTTATTTCATTATACATTATAATGTACAACAGGTACATTATGCTATCATGACTTTGATAATGCAATTGTGGTGTCATCCTTATTTATAGTTCTCCTTATTTATGGTGAAAAGATCCAAACAATACATTTAACATATATATAATTATGTTTATAGCTCTATTCACTTCGTAGAATAGATTATTTCATTCACTTCTGGAAATGAAAATTTCTCATGATATCATTTTCATCTTTAATGGAGAATATACCAACTTATAATACAAAAAATATGTTCCATAATTTTGATATTGCAGGAGCGTATATGAATTAGCTTTTCCCTTTGATTCTTGGTATAATAAGGTCTTTTGCGTACAACGGGTACCAGACAAATGCAATTTTCCATTACAATGGTAACATACAAAACCAATCTTCTGGTTACCATGTCCACTTCTTTCTTTGTCCTTGGATTCTTCAATTTCCACTTTTGGGCAATATATGGGCTCTTG
Source organism: Linum tenue (assembly GCA_946122785.1). Classification (NCBI taxonomy): domain Eukaryota; kingdom Viridiplantae; phylum Streptophyta; class Magnoliopsida; order Malpighiales; family Linaceae; genus Linum; species Linum tenue. The sequence continues at coordinate 49,372,142 of CAMGYJ010000008.1, read as the reverse complement.
GAACTTGCATTTTCCACATATCAATGTATGATGGATAAGAATAGGATAACACTGAGAACTGAGAAATTAACTCATCACTTATATTACTTTTCTTGTTAATCCAAATAGATCGACGTGATAAAATATCGATGGATACAAGAAGTAGCACCCATCTTGATATATTGGAATGAGATAATCTCGACACAAATAAGACAATAAGATAAGAAAGGATCTAAGAATTACATACCTTGATCATATTGTGATCTTACTCCAATATCTTAGATTATGTCGAGAGTCTTTGAGCAATGATAATTTTGGCAAAGCTTCGTGCTGATAACGTGTTATGAAACTAATGGAAAATATAAACAACTAGAAGAGAAGATTAGAGAGGGAAAGACACAAAGAAAAGAGGGGAAAGTGAGCTTTCTTATTCATTATTCTCTTTTGATATAATGGTGTGCTTTATTTATAGGTACACCTTGATAACCACTACATCCTTATATCAATGAGAGATAATGAACATAAAGGAGCTATCAAATGTAGGAATGAGGGTTACATGTAACTCCCAAGTGAGCATCTAATGTGGTAATAGCAATGGTCATCCATATATCAATATTTACATAATAAAAAATGATTTTTCCTTCACTGCTTTAGTTACAAGCAATCATGCTAAATTGCTTTACTTGACTGCGATCATTATTCAGCACGAGGATGGGGTTAAGTGCAACAGCCTAGGCATCATCTCTTAAGTTGATCGCTTTGTCCTAAAAAGATCAAGGTCCAATCTGATTCTAATTTAAAAATACCACCCTCCCATTCTATTTCACTCTCATTTTCCCTCTTCTCCACCTTCATAATAGAAACTTCCCACTTCTCCGCAACATTTGCAGAAAATCCCACTGCCACACCAGAACTCCATTCCATCATTTTAACTATAAGATATGTATGAATTTAATTAGCATGGTCATGCTTAAGTAGTTATGTGTTTGTGCTTCACTAATTACGCTTAATATGAATAATGTTATATATTCATATTTATATTGAATGTATGATGGATTATGGTTTTGGATGTTGTATGTGATCGTAAGTTATTTTAAATTGCAGACATGGGTAGATTTCGAAAGTTCAAGCTTCTTATTCGGTGGAATGGTCGGGTGACAAACTCCCACAAAGGGATCGGTTATGAAAATGGTGAATCTAGTAAGTTGAAAATTGAGACCAGATTCACGTGACAAGAACTCTATGACATTTGTGCAGCCCAGATTTGTATGGGGGACAAACAAGAGTTTGTAAAATTACTTATTGATATCCAAACATCGGTGGAGGCGGTGTCACGTACGAAGGAGTCGTCATACCTGACAATGATGGGTTAACATGACGTTGTACTTTCTAGCTGAAAACAAGATCGGGCTTGCAGAGGTGTATGTTCATAAGTTTCGAAAATGATGGCGTGAAACGTCTTATCACCACCATTCTTATGGTGATGGTGTTGCAGGAGGGTACGAATGGGGTTGTTATTCAAACAACTATGAAAGAGGTAGTTATGCAGGCGGCGATGTGGGAGATGAGGTACCATGGGAAGATGCTCCTCATCACGTTAATAATGTTGAGCCCGCCTTACTTGTTGAGTCAGATGACTGGCTAACTTGGGGTCAAGAATGGAGTGACATTGAAAATACCATTCGCGCATCCAAGCGATCTCCAAAGAATCGAGATGGTGATGTTGGCGATAATGGTCACGAGGATCCCACTAACGAGATGCCGAGTTATCCATTCAAAAGAGACAAAGTTAGTGAAGAAAATTTGGGATCCGTGAGTGAGGAAGAGAACACAGACAATGAGGTGGGGTCCGGGAGCCACCTACTTCATACTACACATATATCCTTACTCATCCATTATATGCTCATAAAGAAGATCCTGACTTTCTCCCTATGCCAGCATGGAATCCGACGGCCGAATTAGAGGTGGGAATGACATTTCCCACCAAGGATGTTATTCGTGATGCTTTTAGAGAAGAAGCCATGCGACAGAATTTTGAATGAAAGGTCAAATATTCTAACAAAAAACAACTCTATGTCATATGCAAGAATGCTGGAGATGGATGTCGGTGGGAGCTTCGAGCTGCATGGATGAAGAAAAATGATGCTTGGGTAATTCGCTCGGTGCCGAACAACCACGACTGCTCCTCATTCGTACTTTTCCAGGACAACCACTAACTAAATGTAAAGAAAGAATGCCACTATTAAGCACTTGAACAAGGCACAACCAGATATCTCCATCAAAGCTTTCATGGCCGAGGTGAAAGATCATCATTCCTACACAATGAGGTATATGATGGTATGACATGGAAAGCAAAATGCCATGGTTGACGCGTATGGCGATTGGGATGACTCATGCGCTCTCCTTCCTAGATTGATAGATGTGATGGAGGAGTCTAACACCGTGACTGTTTTAGTGCCGTGGTACCACAATGTAGAAACTGAGGACCAAGTTCGGGTGCAAAATGAACTGATGTTTCACCGCTTTAGTCATTCAAGCCATGCATTGATGGGTTCGCTTTATGCATTTCAGTGATCCAAGTAGATGACACCTTCCTTTCTTGAAAGTACAAAGACACTCTTAATATTGCCACATTATTTGGTTTATAAAATTATTTGGTTTATCAACAAATCGTCAAAATACAATAAGTTCAAATACATGGAAAACATTATTGGTGTAGAAGATCGGGCTTGGCCGCAACTGTAGAGCATACAAGAATTCCTTGATTTGGAGTATTTGGGGAAAAATCATAAGTATTCCAAAAATAAACAACTAGTCAATCATGGTTAAACTACTAAGACATTATTGGTCTTATAGCGCCCCACCATGATTCATGTTGATAAATCACAAAAATAAAAATATATATGAAAAATTGAAAAATTTAATGAACAATAAATCATAGAAGGAAAAGCAAGTAGGTACCCTAAGAGCCTCTTCGTTCATTTTTTGTAGAAGTCAGACAACAGTTCAACCAAGTTTTTAGAGGAGAAAGTTATATCAGAACTCAAGGAAACCTTTTTTTTTTTTTTGTATGGAAGATCGGACTTACCCGCAAACATAGAGCATACAAGAATTCCTTGAAGTGGTGAAGGAGAGGGAGGAAGCAAGTTGCGGTGGTGCGTAGGGGTGGACATTCAACCGAACCGAAATGTTGCATACCATGTCCCCCATTTCTGCCAAACCTCAAACCGATTCTGAACCGAAATATATTTTGATTTGGTAAATCCGAACCGAAATATATATCGGTTCGGTCGGATTTCAGCCCCAAACCCGAAAAAGCTTTCCCTTCCTCTTTGTAAATTGTGGATGTGTTCACTCTCCAAACCATTATTGTCCTCCCCCCCCCCCCCTTCTCTCACCCCATTCAATTTTCCCTCTCCATCTCCTTTCTTACACTCTACCTGCACACACAACGCACTAAAATCTTCTACAAAAAAGACAACATCAACATGTGAGGAAGATCAGTGAATGAAGAATGCGGTTGCAGGCATGGCGGCGGAGAATAGTGACGACGAAGAGAAGACAGCGGAGGACACTGCCGCTCCACAAGGCCAAGCATGCCGCTGCCATTGGTGCCGCTCCTTAAGGCAAGCCCACCACCGTCGAATCTACTCTTCTTTGCCTTCTCCCTTTCTTTCTCCTTTAGATATGAAAGAAGTATTGGGCATCCTGCTCCAGACCCACTTCTCCAGTTGGCGACGACGATGATGACTTGCATGTCGTCAGTGAAGAGGAGGAATCCGCTGCCGATGATCCCTCTCAGGATCTGTGTTCACCTCATCGAAGGAGCTCAGGGTAGGTTGAGGTGTTGAGGAAGAGGTTGAGGGTTGGTGGCGGTTGTCGTATAAGGTTGTGGTTGACTAGGCTTAGGGTTGTGCTGAGTTGGGTGGGCTCACCTGAGGGACTGGGATGTGTAACTTGTGTGTGTGAGTATGTGGGCTGAGATGAGAAGCTGAGCTGGGAGGGCGGGCTTGGTTATGTTCGGTTTTTCGGTCGGTTAATCAAAATACGGGTTCGGTAATACATACCTTGGTTTTCGTAATGTAGAATTTTGCCTTCCGAATTCTGAACCAAATTTATATTGTTCGGTTTAGGTTTGGTTGTATTCGGTTCGGATTTATCGAACCGGATGCCCACCCCCTAGTGGTGTGAATGAATTGAGGGGGGGGGGGGGGGGGGGGGGGAGGAGGAGGCGCTGCATTGGGGGAGAAAAAACCCCGACCGTTAAACGTGATCTAAGGGCTGATAGCTTGTCACGAAAGCAATCCATGGCTGCCCGCGGTACGCGTCAACGATTTAGGCTGCTGTCTCCCAACCAATTGTGTGTGAAGGAAGCGATTAAAGCAGATTGCTTTTCGCAAACGCTATCATATGGCTGATCGCCGGCCACCTCAGCGATCCGTGCCGATCGCTTTTTCCGAAAGCAGTTATTACTAACTTGCTTTTCTCGGCCACAATTAATAGTGAAGTCGCGTTTGTTTACAGCGGTTTTATGTAAACATGTGTCCTTTTGGAATTTTCATAATATCTATTTGATTTTGGGATTTTTGTTTGAGAACTAGTGTTGTTCGTGGAAAAAAATGTGAAATTTCCATTTGGTAATTTGCAAGTTTGGTCACAATGATTATTAAAAAATTCTAAATTTTTTCGCTAAATTATTTTTTTCCTATTATTAGTACTAAAATTGGTTAAATATGTTAACTTTTGTCTCTCTTCTTTCAACTCTGTTAGTTATGTTTGATGTGGCAGTCTGAATCTCATAGTTGATCGTTAAATATGTGATGTAACAATTAAATGATAAAATTTTCTAAATTTTCCACCACTTTTGTCCCTAATCGCCCCTAGAAGTTTCCTTTTATCATCCTCTTCCCTTGCTCAATAAGCGACTTGGGGGGAATGAATTAGGGGGAATAACGCAGTAGCACATCACACCTATTCACCGTGGCCCATGAACTACAAGTAATGTGTAACATCCCGTTCCGTCAAAACCCATATTTCGATCGATAAAAAGTTCGCGATTTAAAATCGAGCGTTTTAATAGTATTTCGGCGAAAATCGAATTATCAATCGATCGGATAAGTATAATATATAATTATATATATAATATATAATTATATATATAATATATTATATATACAAGCGGTCACACGACACCACTTATATAAACTTTCCCCCGGTCCATTAATTCCCATCACCATCATCATCTTTTCCATTTCTGAACCGAGAGTAAACGAGAAGCAGAGCGCACACAGGGAGGCTTCTGTGCAAAATTCCAAAGCTCCAATCTTGAGCCCTAGTGATCCAAAAATCCCGTAAGTAATGCCTAATTCATCTATACATCGTGAATTATCAATTTAGAGCTTTAAAACGCGTTTTTGGATCAGGAATTTCTTCAGTTTCCGATCGAAGAAATTAGGGTCTCGGAGTATCCGGAAGCTAGATTAAGCCCAAATTTTATATACGAGCTTCCTGCAGCGAGGTAATTAATCCTGTAGTTCTAATCCCTGAATTTCGGCAATTATTTAGGTCGGGGTCCAAATCGCTGAATTTAGCTCCGGCCAGGGTTTGATGTGTTTTTATCGAGAATTTGACCCAGAGCCTAGAACTAATATTGACGGGGATACTGCAGGGGATATTAGGACGGTCTCGGATTTTAATTCGGGGTTCGTTCCTGAAATTGACGTTTTAGTACGGGAAGGTTAAACCGGTGTTTGAACGACCAGAACTGGTGAGGGATTAGCACGACATACCGGGTTTGTCGTATCACGATAATTATATTGATGCTTAGAATGGATCTAGGTGAACTAGAATGGCATGATTAGGGATGTATGAACTTTTGTGCTATATGTTGAACCCTGGATTGCTGTATGATATTATTGACTTGCCCTAATCGATATGAACCTTGTTTATGCTAATGATTGTGTATATGTTGCAAATTGTGGGCTTAACTGTTAATATGCTTTACGATGGTTCGAGAAGGTGATTAGGTATGATTTTTTATGATTATTGTATTTGGATGTACAAGTGGGAAAATATATATCCCATGGTGATATTATGATGTTTAAGGAGGATGACTTGCACGAGGGTTTATCCCGAGGAAGTGCAATTATACGACTCCTGATTTATCTATGTTGAGCCAATTATGGCCAAGTCAAGTTCATGTGCAAGTAATGAATTATGATTAAGCAAGATGAGATATGAATCATGTATAAGGATACCAAATATGAGTGTTGTGGTCTCACGGTCAACTACATAGTAATTAGGGCTCCCTATGCTATTACTCTATTATGATATGTATGATAGTCACACCTCTCATGTGGTGGTGACTTAAGAACTCTTACGAGTTATGACCACACCCAGAGCGGTGTCGGGGTATGACTACACCCATAGTGGTGTGGGGTATGTATGACTACATCCGACGGGATGTGGGGTATGTTTCCCGGGAGAGTTATTAGCATGGGAGTAGCCAGGCGCCTATAAGTAAAACATGATAAGATGCATATGCATAAGTCAAGGTGGTTGAGTCTTTTGCCTATTGGGATGTCGGATGCCTGAGGTCTGATCCTAGTGCTTTGGCTTGTTTGTTAGATGTATGGTAGGGGTATGCTCTGTTATGAACTCACGATGCTATGATTATCTCACTCAGCTATGAGCTGACCCTCTTTTATTCTTTTTCTATGCTTATGCTATGTGTAAGAAGATCATCAGCGGCAGTAGTAGATAAGTGTTAGGTGGGAGAGGAGCTAGAGTTGAAGTCAAGATGAGGTATGGTCTTCAACTATTCTGTGCTTGGACGACTACTTGAGATTTTGGCCAGTGATCCACACCTTTTTGTAAAAATGTTTTGAGAATGTTTTTCTTGTGCATACTAGCTTCTGATGTAGTGTGAGATATCCACAGGTGTGGAAAGTTGATGATATGTGTATATTTACGTGGTTGTGTAAGTTATGACGACTATGATATGTATTAGTAAGGTATGCAGTTGTGGAGTATGAAACTGTGCATATGGCTATAAAAGCCAATGTACATGGTTGTGAGTATATATGTATGTCTACGCATGCAGGGGTTCAGATGAATTATTTTGCAGGTCTAGTTGCAAGAACTGTTAGCCCATTACGCGAGTAATTCATGTCGAAATTTTATTTGGGTAAATTTTGATAATTAATGTAACACCCAAGATTAATTTCGCTGCAATTGTATGAACAATATGATTAGGTAATACGTACAGGTAGGGTGTTACATAATGTGTCGAGAATGGAGGTGGTTACACCTTCATCACTGGGCAGAGGGATGGGATTCGACTTCAAATGATGCGAAGCCACTGACATCCTTGAGCATCGACTTCCCTGCGACGGTTCAACGACTACACCCTCAGCGCTCCGACCAATCTATTACAGCCTGTTTGGATACAATTCAAGAAGAAATGGAAATGGAATTCTATTTCCAATTCCTATTTTTACATTAATTCCATCTTCATAAACACAATTCCTATCACTTTTGATAGGAATTGTAATTCCTAAAACTTAGCCCAAATGGAATTCATTTCTCAACCTTCGTATCCTTCCAAACATAAAATATGGAACTGGAATTGAAAATGGAATTCCAATTCCTGAGTTTTTTGTCTATCCAAACAGGCTGTTAAGGATGGAGAAGTTCTACAACAGCTTCGAGAACTTCTCTATGATGGGCTATTATGTAGAGTAGAGCGATGATGTCCCTTTTCACTGGGAAGTAAAACCAGGGACATCCAAATCGCCCTAGAAGTTGCCTCCCTTTAAGGACGAGAATTTCGCTTTTGATTTCAACGTCGACTCAGAGAAGTCCTCTCTTACTGTCGATGAGCTGTTTGATGATGGCAAAACCGGACATTTGAAGCTCCCGTCAAAGTTGCAGGTGGAAGAGAAGATTCATTCCCCCAGGTCGCCTATAGAGAAAGGGAAGAGGATCATAAAATGCAACTTTTAGGGCGATTTAGGATTATAGAATTTAAGTTCTTTAATTATGTGGAAAATTCAATTTAATTTTTTAATTGCCACATCACATATTTAATCAACTATGAGACTGAGAGTCGACTGCCACATCAGACATAGTAAACAGACTTGGACAAAGAGTAACTAAACTTGAAATATTTAACTAATCTTAGTGACAACGAATATAATAAATATTTTTAGTGACCAAATGTAAGACTTTTTGGTAATCCCAACGACCAAATTTGCAATTTACCCAAGTTCTTATTATCAACCCGCTGTGGCTTCGTTTCTGATGGATAAAGTAACTTTTGGGTTTCTCTTGGGGATAACAATTACCCACCTATGATAATTTTACACAAACTCAATTAAACCAATTGATTATGGGTAGGATATGTATGAAGTATATATGAGTTTAGGATTTTAGAAATGGTTTTGGGTAGAGTATGGATATTACTTTCATAGTTTAAAAATGGGCATAGGTAGGGTGTGGACACCCATTTAGTCGAGGTTGTTTTAACTACACATACAAAAATTAGACCTATTTGTAAAACTTATAAAATTTGGATATTAAAATGTAATAAAAAATGTAGGTACTAAATGTTATTTTCTATCAATATTTTGAGGACTTATACGAAAAAAAAATAAGTACTAAATCTAAAGATATATTTAGTTTAGGTGCCAACAAGTACTTTGCATATGTGTATGAGTACAAATCCAAATCTGTAGAATAAAAACTCAACTCAATCCAAATAAATGGGTATGGTATACACCCATCAAACTCTACTAATTTACCATGTATTTAGATTTTATAGCCAATTCAATTGGGTTGGATAGTAAAATGCCCAGGGATTTGGGCAAAATTGTCATTGCTAGACTTTCCATTGTACACTATTGGATCCTTTAAAGGGGGGGAACTTGATGAGACCTTGCCCAAATCAATCTCGATAATTTTCTAGTCTCGAATTGTTTTTCAACCGGATTTTTAAAAGGAATTGGAATGTGATAGGATATATCATAAAATGAGCTATCCTCGAAATCCTAGAACCTGGCTACTTACCATCAGAGAAGAAGTTAACCACCTTGATTCCCATTTCCCAAGGTGAGGCGTCTTTCTAGTGGCGGAGCCAGAAAATTAGCCAAGGGAGTGTCTTTTCTTCATAAACAAATTAGCATACATAAATAGAAAATTCAACCTTAAACGAAATAAAAAGTCAACGACATGATACTCAAGATGTACAATATTATTGTAAGATAATAGTTTGACCCACAATGCTTACAACGAACCACGAGGAGATTTCATATTCTGAAATTAAAATATTGTGGAACACATTTATTGTCCAAACTAGTAACACACATCTTATTCAATATATGTCACCAATGTAACATTCTACCCATTATCGTTCATCCGATTTCTAAGATCATTTTTGGAATGACCAAATTGTTTTAGGTGTAAGTTTTAGGATAAATTAAATTGTTATTTTAAATAAATGAGAATACGTAATTGCATATTAAACCTACTTGATCGGAATTTATGGAAGGCTATACCTGGTTCAAACTTTCCATGTTGGAATTTTTTTTCCTGTTCCTCCAAGGGTGCTGCAAAGCACCCCCCCCCAGGTTTGTGAGTGGCTCCGCCACTGCATCCTTCTCACCTAAAGGAGTCCAGGCCAATTAATTTATGTCATGTCATCTACAAGCTAGTTTGGAAGATTCTTGCTAATAGGACTAAAGGCGATTTTAGAAAATTTTATATATGAAACTCAAAATGCCTTTGTGTCGAGACAAAAAATCATATTTTTCATGCCTTTGGTTGGGATATTTGAAAGGAGAGATTTGCAAGATCATTATGCGATGAGAGGAAACTGTGGTAGTTGTGTTTCACAAAACTTGTTGAATTTTGCTTAAGTGGACATCTGCCGTAAGGTTTAATAAGTAAAGGGAACAAAGGCGAACAAGGGCATGATCCAGTTACCACTAGTCTTGAACCTATAGATCCTAGGTTCAGATCCTTGAGTAGCACCTTCTCTTCTGCCAACTCGTGGATCAAGCCTTGTGATCCTTGTGTAGTTTTCTGGTTTGGCCTCGATGTTAAATCATTTGTTGATTGGAGAGTCTACGTAAAAGTGATAATGAAGATTGGGTTTTGGGGAAAGGTGGGTTCAAATTTTCTTGTTGCATCTCATCTGTCTCTTACTCAGTGCTTGTGAATAGGCAAAAATGTGTCATAGAGGGCGACCTCCTATCCCTACACTTGCTTTAACTTTATGTCGAAGGCCTTATATCACCGATTCTAAAATCAACAACGAAGTTCCATGGGATCCAAATTTGTTGCGATCCCCAAAAATATTACATCTCTTCTTTGCTATGATTGTGTGATCTTTGCTCGGGCCATGAACCAAGAAAACCAAAATCTCAAAGAGCTCCTTCATATATTTGAGATGGACTCGGGCCAAAAAGCGAGTCAGGACATATATAAGAAATATTATTCAATAAGAACATTCTACCAAAAAAAGAAGGGAAGTTTGTGATTCTGACCATGAAGGAGGTAGATAAGAATGATAGATATATTGGCCTTCCTAGTTGTATTTGGAGATAAAAAAGTGTTCATCAAGGATTAAAGAAAAGGTGAGAATGAAGTTGGATAATTGGAAAGACAATTTATGTCCAATGAAGAAAATGAAATTCTTATCGAATATGTTGCTGAAACATAGTTTCTCTACCCGATGTTAGTATTCCAGATCCCATAAGATAAATCACAAAGATCAAGAGTCGAATTTTGGACTTTTGATGGGGAATGAGGGGGGGGGGGGGGAGGGAAGATATTGTGGACTTAGAGGGACAAACTGTTTGACATAAAAGAGGAAGCCAGGTCGTGGATAACGGCTTGTGATCCATGTGTGGGTTTTCCGGTTTGGCCTCGAAGGTGAATCTTTTGTTGATTGGAGAGTATACGCAAAAGTGATGAGAAGATTGGGTTTTGAGGAATGGTGGGTTCAAATTATCTTGTAATCTCATCAGTCTCTTACTCACTTCTTGTGAAAAGGCATTAATGTGCCGACTTAAGAAATATCCATGTCCCCAGAGAGGGCGACCTACTATCCCTACACTTGTTTTTACTTAGTGTTGATGGCCTTGCATCACTGATTCTAAAACTAGAAGGGAAGCTCCATGAGATCTAGATTTGCTGCGAGCCCCAACAATATAATATCTCTTCTTTGCTGATGACTTTGTGATCTTTGCTCAGGCCACAAACCATGAAGACCAAATTATCAAAGAGATCCATCATATACATGAGATGGAGTCGGGCAAAAAAGCGAGTTTGGTTAAATTATAAACATCATTCAACAAGAACATTCTACAAAAAAAAGGGGAAGTTTGTGATACTATGAGTATGTGTAGACACCACATTTTGTCTGGGACGAACATTTTACTTAATACACGAAAGGAGAAAACTACAATGACTGATTGAAAAGGAAACATGGAAAGATTGGTTGAGATTATCAGTGGTGAGTCAATATGCACCAATTACTTTCAAGTTCTCCCCTATTTGATTCCATGATTGAATTAGTTAAGATTAAAAGTGGCGAATCTAAAACATCAATGACAAGGTCGGGTGGAGTATTAGAAGAATGATAGAATAATCAAACCTAGTTACAATAATCTGGTCTCGCATTCATGTACAAATACAATTTCTAAAACAATTAAATAGACTCTTCAATTGTTTCAATACAATCTTGACTTGGAGGCCCAAAGCCAACCAAAGGATCTGCATAGAAAGAAAGAAATAGTTAGGTTCAAGCCCAAACACAAAACCCACACTTAGGGCCATGATGAATAAGCTAAACTCATTTTCGGCCCACCAATTTCGGCAATCTCGAGGCAACTTTAGTCAACCTGGTAAACTTCAATCAACCAAAATGTTGGTCCATATTGCAGCCCAAAGGGCAACAGAAAATACTTATGCCTCTTAAAAAGAGGAAGCGACCACCTCTTCAAAGAACTACTCAAGACTCACTACATTACCAAATGCATAGTAACTTAAAATGGAAAGGGAACGAGGAGCTAATTTATTGGGGAGGGGGAGAGGTCTTTCAAGTACAAGACAAAAACAACAAAAGAGGCACATTCAACCAACATAATCTCACTCTACACAATTCCAGGTTGGTATTTCTCAAATCCAACCACATCCAATAATTCATCCTTTTATAAGGTCAATCGTTCATCTCAACATAATAAACATAACTGAAAGTAGAAATGAAAGTTCATGCTAGATATGAAATCATCATTTCTTTCATTATAGATATGAGTATCTGATAGATCTATAGGCCATGGTTGTTTAGAAATCTAATATTGCTCCCACTTTTTCTTTTTCATTTGAAATTAACTCAAGCTAATAGATATATAACATAACCTTAATAAGCTGATGTTGACACCTTAAAATTATTTTGGGTTAATTAAATACGGCATTAATTAGTCTCGGCATTTAATTTGATACCGCATGGCAAAAAACTATGTCGTTTGGATTCGAGCAACGTCGTGGAGAGTGTAAACGGCACCGTAAGGAAGCTTGACGGCACCGCGGTACTTGAAATGACATTGTTGTTGGACAAGGAGTGCGTTTTTTGATTCCTTGTCGGAGGAGGAGAGAAACAGCACCGTTTGGAGTCAAGCAATGTCGCGAAGAGGTAAAACGGTGACCCGAAGCTCAAAGCTCAATGACATCGTGGGACTGGAAAACGATGTTGTTTGGCTAAAAACGACACTGTTGAGAGACGAGTAATGTCGCGGAGGGTTAAACGGCACCATGAATAAGGCCAGTTCAACACTGTCGCGGCACTAAAAACGATGTCATTTAATAGAAAAACAACGCTGAGTGGCTAGAGTTCAGTTCAAGAGCTCGATGTCGTCGTGGACTGAAGTGAAGCAAAGTCGCGACATCGCCACCTCAACAATGATGTCAAGCGGTGCCGAGTTTTATGAAGCTAGCGAGGTTGCCAATTTAATGATGTCGCGCGAGGCCGAACAGTGTTGCGGAATTAAAAACGACACTGTTTGATGGACAACAAGTTCGGCTAACGATGTCGCTGGTCAAACTGGACCAGAGCAATTGAGTTGTGGTTGTAAATTCGACAAGGTCGACATTAATTAGTGAAAATCGATGACGCCAAAAGAATAAACGGTGTCGCGAAGTTCAACAACATCGCAGGACTAGAAAACGATGTTGTTTAACTAAGAACGGCGCTAAGGGGTCAGAGATTGACGGGGTGTCAATAATGAATTAATTAGTATTTTATGATTATTTTGGACGGTGTCATTTAGTTGAAAACGACGCCGCGAGAGGTATCAACAACACCGCGGATTAGAAAACGACAGTTTTTAATATAAAACAATGTCATCAGAAATTGCACATAAACGATGTCGTTTAACATAAAACAATGTCGTGGGTTGAATACGGGGCGCATGGGTGGCATTTCAGTGTTGCGGCCAACTTGGCCTACACTGTTGTGTTTTGGTTTTAAAGCCACTGCAAAAGCAACTACATTGCGACACTAAGGAAACAACATCGTTTTAGTTGAAGACAAGGCTGCAAGAATTTGACAATCTCATGGAGTGAGAAAGCGACGTTGTTTAGTAAAAAAAACGTCGCAAGTTCGGTGAAATTGATGACTGGGTTGGGGAGACATGTTTGTGGGAATCGATTTTTTGTTCTGAGCTCTACGAGCAAGGATCGTGAAAACAACACCATCACAGAATTCAAACAACTTTGTCAGTAGAGAACAATGGTGCGGAGCGGGTTCGTATTTAATAACATCAAGGCGCCACTGTTCGGTCTAACACAAGTTTGATGGCAAAGTTCACAACGACGTCGCGACATTAGAAAACCACGTTGTTTAGAAAGGAGAAACATCGTTGAGCAGGGGCATCAATGTTGCGAGGTTGAGAAACTCTACTTTGTCATATACGGCAAGACTGGTTGCTACAGAAGTCGAGCCCAAAGGTGACAATGTCGTGATAGCAAGCGGGCTAATAGTCCAGACTGTGTTGAATTACCAATTTGACAATGTCACGGGTTTAAGGCAGTTGCAACGTTATGGTCTAGTGAGTTTCAACAGCGCATATCCAAGTTCAACGATGTTGGGAAGCCAACAGTGTTGCTAGGTCCACGAAATGACATTGCTAGACCGAGAAGCCACGTTGTTAGGCCACAACAATGCTGGTGGATCATTGGCCACTTACATCTCGGGGTCAGTTGGTGTCACCACGATGAGGGCTCAAAGCTTGTTGTAAGCTCAACATTTTTTAATTAAGTAGACAATGTTGCAGCCTAGCCTAGGTGTAGGGAAGCAAAGTCGTGAGGTTCATGATTTTGTCATGGATGATGAGAACGACGACGTTATGAACGAAGGAGGTTTATTTGCTTAGTTTATGGAGGTGAAGCGACATCGTTGCGTGGACAAGGTTGTAGAATTTGACTCAATGTCGTTTTTTCAAATTTTTGCGTAGCGGGAGCGGTTTGTTATACAAGTGAGTATCACGCAACACGGTGGAGGTTAGCAACACGGTTGAGAGGAATGGAGAAGGTGGGAGATAATAACGGAGCGAGGCGGTTACTGCTATTGCGGAAAGAAGTTTGGGTATAAACATCAGGAGGAGTGAGAAGCTCAGGATGGTAAAATCAAATCACAAACTACACCATCGCAGACCTATCTTTTTTCTCTCTAGTTTTGTAGAACTTCTCTGCAAAGATCTTCTTTGTAGAGTCGTAGATCGTAGAGTAGTCGTAGTCGCGGAGCTCTCCAGAGGAACCTCCATAGGAGTAGAGGTAATGTAACTTAGAATTCCTCGTTGTTCGTGAAACACCCTCATTCGAACATTGTTTAGAGAGGTGTGAACCGAGTAATGGTTGTTCTTGGTTAGAAGTCAAAGGTGCATCGATCAAATCAACATCACTCGACGCTCGGCAGTGGATATTTGATGGTCTTCTTGATTCTGTTTGATCTTGTGTTTTGTGTTTCCTTGCATAACAGAGCGCATTAAACACGCGATTTTCCACAGCGAAACAAATTGGCACACCTGGTGGGCCCGTGTGTTCTTGATGCCTCCACGATGAAGGAATCATGAAGGGGATGTTCCACCTGACTTTGTGGAGGAACAAGTGGCCAACATTGAAGGTGGCCAAGCAATCGGTGCTGAAGACATCGGCGAGGCTGAAACCCTGCCGTCCACAGCTAGGCCGACTGAAGATTTGTCAATCCGCTATTTCATGGAGGAGAACCATCACATGTTTGCTATTCTCAACAACAAGTTTGCAAGCTTCAAAGGCGAGGTAAATCATCATTTTGATGCTTTAACTGCACGACATGATTCTCTTGAGTCTCGTGTTGATAGACGTTTAAGCCAACTCTTTGAAGTTGTGACTAAAAACAGACATGAGTTTGATGTTTTTGTGGATAAAAATCTATGTGATATGAATGAAATTAGGGAGCTTTTGGGTAGACCAGTGATGCAAACTAGGGATTTGCCGCTAAACGGTGAAAACAATTTAAACAACGAAAGTGGTTTTCCAAACAATGGTGCTTGAATTAGTCCGTCGAGATAGGGAAATACGCCTACCTCAGTGGTGAACCCAACTTTGCCGCCACGAGTGAATCTTGGCGAGACTAGCACTGCCACTAATACTAGTGCCGAACCACCACCGATTCACGGTGTGGGTCTACAAATATCCCGGAGGCTAGACCCTACGTGGCCCCAATGACTGGTGTTGTTGGTGGAGGAAAGATCAACAATGATCATGCTCCGCCAAGCGGCTACCCGCAAAATGTGTCTCCTCCTCCATACATGCATGGTATGGATCTCAGTGGATTCATGCCGCAAGGGAGGCAACTAGGGGGGCAAGACGTGAACGTCATCCGAGATCGAGTCGCACAGATGCTGGCGGATCATTTTGGTTTAGGAATTAGACCACCGATGTCGCCGGTGTACCAAAAACCATATATGAACTAGGTTGATAGATACTGCCACTTTCCACGTAGTTTTCGTGTGCCTGATTTCATCACCTTCAACAAAACAGGAGATCAGTCCACCATTGAACACGTTGGACGATTTACTGTTCAGTGTGGAGACGTGAGTGATTTCCTAAAGCTGCATTTATTTGGCAATTTGTTGACTAGTCCCGCATTCGTGTAGTACGTCAACTTGCCATCAAACTCGGTTCAAACATGGCGGAAAATGGAACAGATGTTCCATGCCCAGTTTTACTGTTCCGAGCCAGAAGTAACAATGGCAGACCTGTAGGGGTGGGCAACGGGAAACGGATATTTGGGTATACCCATACCCGTCCCGTTTTTTGAGGGTTACGGGTAACCAAATACCCGTAATTTTTTATACGGGATGGGACTTGGGATCAAAAAATTCTACAACGGGTACCCGTAATACCCGCCATCTCTCCAAATTAGTAATGAAAGATAAGGTTAATAAGCTTATTAAACTTATAGTACGTAGCCAGAACGGTCCATAACTAATCACCAAATGCGGTTATGGAATCCTTACCAAACGGTTGATGGTTTAGTCGTCAAAATTGATGTGGGTTTGTTTCTTTTCTGTACATTCAAAGGAAAGATTGTTTAGTTTGAAACGACGTATTGATTACAGTTGAAATGGTTTAAATGAAGGAAAGATGAAGGCATGAAGGAATAATTTGAAGAGGGCAGCAGCAAATAAAGATAGCTAAACACTTAGTACGTAGCTAGCAAATGAAGAGTGGGCGGGTAGTACGGGTAGTTTGGGTATTACGGATTCCATAACTTCATTTGGTGATTAGTTATAAACCTTTTTCTTTAAAAATGACTCAAGTATGTACGTCTGTATTACAAGGAATTGAAATGATAAGATGCTTAATGAATGATTCAACTTTCTTCTGGATAGGTAATTAAGCAGCAGCAGCAGGCATGTATGTTTTGTGATTTGTTTTGGGATATGGGTAATTAAAATAGTTGCAAATATCAACATATGACTCCTAAACAAATTTTACGAGGTAGGATATTACTATGGATGAGGTGATTTAGGTAAGCAGTTGAGTAGAACTAGAATCTCACTGCTCTGTCATCTATGGCCACAGGCCACTTAGCTTAATTATTGTAGCTTAATTATTATGGGTACCCGCGGGTACACGTTATCCGTCCCGTATGGGTAATGGGTACCCGTTAACTCGGACGGGTACCCGGTCCCGTCCCGTTGCCCAGCCCTACAGACTTGGCACGAATGCGCCAATAGCCAGGAAAAATGGTGGAACACTTCTTAACCAATTTTAAGAACGCAAGTGTTATAAACGCGCTGCTACGGATCGGGAAATCGCCGGAATCGATAAAGCAAAAATACGAAAGCGAGAATCGAAAAACACAGACACACGATTTACGTGGTTCACTAACACGATGTGTGTTAGCTACGTCCACGGGCGAGAGAGAGCCAATTTCACTATATCGAGGAGATTACAGATTACAGAGGAGTATGAGAAGTATTTATAGTACTTCTCCATGTGGGTCTAAACCTAATACAATCTGGCAAAGGAAACGGTTACAGACGAGGCCCAGAACCCGAACCCAAATAACATTGAGCCCATACACCGCGGGCAGGGGGCGTTACCCCTGGACCCCACTCGCTGACCGGGCAGCGAGACCCCCGACTGCCAGTCGTAGCGGCTGATAGTCCGATTCGAGTCACATCAATAAATCTCCACCTTGACTTGAATCATCTTCCTCTGAAATCTCTGATGTACTCTGCTCCTTCTCTCTCTCCCACCATCAATGCCCCGCAGGGCGGAGTCACCCACTCAAGACATTCAGCAAGTCCAAGCAGTGTTGGAACTTGCCATGTGGAACCGGCTTCATGAACATATCAACAGGATTATCTGTGGTGCCAACCTTCTTCACCTTAATCCTCTTCTCTGTCCTCAAGAAATGATACCTCACGTCGATGTGCTTAGTCCTCTCATGGTGGACTTGATCCTTGGCCAAGCATATTGCACTCAAACTATCACAATACACCACTGCCTGATCATGATGTAGACCCAGATCACCAATCAGCCCCTTCAACCATATTCCTTCCTTAGCAGCTTCTTTCAATGCCATATACTCTGCCTCAGTAGTAGACAATGTCACCGTCGATTTTAGAGTTGCCTTCCAGCTCACTACAGAACTCCCAAGAGTGATAAACGGTCATCGATCTCCTCGTGTCAACATCTACAACATAGTCTTAGTCAGAATACCCAGACACCTGTTAGTGGCGTCGAGCGCGAGACGCCTCCTTTGCGTGATTCGAAATTTGGTTCCTGCGAACCCTAAACTCCCTTTCGGAAAGATCAAGTGTAGGTGACAAGAGACGATTGCTGAATCGAGAACAATTTGGAAACCAACTCAAGTATATGTTTGTAGGCCGAGGGATTACCTTCTTGTGTTGGGCTCAACTGCACCGGCCCACTCAAATTATAAACCTGCGAATTACTCACCTCTTAGCAAAACGACTCGTTTTACCTTTCCTGTTCAGCGCCTTCTTCTTCCTTTGCAACGACCTGATTTCCTTGAACAGACTCGAACTTCCCTGCCACTGCAAAACAGAGAATAGCCACCCAAACAAACGATATAGTGCTGAATTGAAAGACACGGGCTCAGTTTTTACGTGGTTTCCAGTATTGGGAGAAAATGAATCCCAATACTGACTACTCCACGGTTGGAAGATCACGATTCGTGACTTCCAACGATTCACTAGATGTTCTGCTCTTGATCTATGACAGTTATACACTCACGAGATCAACCAAACCAATCCAGGATGGTTGATCGAGATTTCTATCAACTAAACCCAATCCCAAGCTATCCAGCTTCTGTGTTTTCCAACACTCTTTCTCTCTAACACTGTTTCACTCCAGAACCAATGCTAAAACCCCTTTTCACTATCAATCACACTTGCTATGTCCCTAGCGTTTCCTGTGTAATTTGATCTCCTGTAAAAGTGTCTTCTTCTTGATTCTGAGCGAGCTATTTGTATTCCATGCTGACTAGCCGTTGTCTTCAAGTATGGTAGGTCTTCTCCTTTGAATTCCTTCCTGGAATCCCTTGTCTCAATCAATCCTTCTGATTCTCCAAATCTGCTTTCCCTTCGTTCATATTTCTTTCCAAATGCTGCTTCACCAAGGTCACGATCTCTTTCCCTTGATTTAAGATTATTGACTGGCTTGATTTGTCAACAACACCAAGCACTCTGTATCACTTCCGAAGCTAATCCCCACATCAGGTGTACCCTTAAGGTACCAGAAGATCCTCTTCACAACCTATCAATGCTCCTTCCCAGGTTGTATCATAAACCTGCTGACAACACTAACAGCATGTGCAAGATCAGGTCTAATGCATACCATAGCGTACATCAAGCTACCTACTGCACTAGCATATGGGACTCTCGACATGTACTCCTTCTCAGCCTCTCACTGCGGTGCATAAGCTGAGGATAGATGAACATTTGAAGCACTAGGAGTATTTAAGGGTTTTGCTGAAGACATGCCAAACCTTGACAGTATCTTCTAGATGTAGCTCTTTTGTGACAAGAAAAGCTTCTTCTTCGACATGTCCCTGTAAATCTCCATAACCAAGATCTTCTGAGCAGCTCCCAAATCCTTCATCTCAAACTCAGCACTGAGAAGCCCCTTTAACTTCTGGATATCAGACTTCGACCTCGCAGCTATGAGCATATAATCCACACACAGAACAAGATAGATCATCGAACCATCCTCCACCTTGTTGTGATAAACACAACAATCATTTGGACTTCCGTTGTAGCACAGCTCAAGCATGTAACTGTCAAATCTCTTGTACCACTGCCTCGGAGACTGCTTAATTTCATACAAGGACTTCTTCATCTTACAAACATAGTCTTCTTTTCCCGGAACCTCGAATCCTTCTGGCTGAGTCATGTAAATTTCTTCCTCCAAATCTCCGTGTATGAAAGCTATCTTCACGTCTAGCTGCTCGAGCTCCAAGTCATAATGTGTCACTATTGCTAGTAACACTCTGATCGAAGTATGTCTGACCACTGGTGAGAAAATCTCATTGTAGTTAACTCCTTCCCTCTGCGAGAAGCCTCGTGCAACCACCGAGCTTTAAACTTCATGCCCTCTTTAGAAGTGATTCCTTCCTTCTTCTTGTAGATCCACTTGTTTGTAACAATCTTCCTTCCCTGTGGTCGTTTGACTAGCTCCCAAGTCTGATTCTTGTCATGGGATTCCATCTCATCTCCCATTGCGGCAAGCCACTGATCAGCTTCACCACCCGAAACTGCTTCTCTATAGGACTGTGGCTCTCCTGCATCCACTTCTTCAGCAACCTGAAATGAATACGCCACCATGTCCTCGAAGCCATACCTCTGTGGAGGTACTCCTGCAGTCGCTCTCTTCGGTCTACCGGAAGCAATAGACTGTTGAGCTCGTGCACTAGACTCTGAATTTTCTGGCTCTGCAGAGACATCCTCATCATGTTTATCTTCTCCACCTTGGTGCTCAAACTCACTCTCTTTGAGAGTTTGCATCTCCACCTGTTTATCAACATTCCTGCTACCTTCAACAATAGTAACCTTCAACATGGGGTTATACATAGACTTCACATCAAATATCACATTTCTACTGAGTATAACTCGATGCTCAGAAGGTGACCAGACTCGAAATCCCTTACTCCATCTCTGTAACCCACAAATACACCCTTCTTTGCCCTTGGGTTCAGTTTACCCTCATCCACATGATAATAAACAGGACACCCAAAAACTTTCAGTGAAGAGTAATCAGCAGGCTTACCATACCACACCTCATAAGGAGTCTTCAACTTGATACCTGTGTGAGGTCCACGGTTGATCAGGAAGCACGCCATGTTCACTGCTTCTGCCCAGAATCTTCTCTCTAGTCCAACATTAGAGAGCATGCACCGTGCTCTCTCCAACAATGTCTGGTTCATCCTTTCTGCAACGCCATTCTGCTGGGGTGTATCTCTAACAGTCCGATGACGGGCAATCCCTTCATCCTTGCAGAATTCGTTGAACTCAGAATTGCAGAACTCCAGACCATTGTCCGTTCGCAGCTTCTTGATCTTCTTCCCGGTCTGATTCTCCACCAATGTCTTCCACTGCTTGAACTTTGTGAAAGCCTCACTTTTCTGCTTCATCATAAAAATCCAAGTAAATCTCGAATAATCATCAATAATAGACAGAAAATACCTGCTGCCTCCAATGGATTCAACTCGTGAAGGACCCCAACAGTCGGAGTGGAGGTAATCCAGTATCCCCTTCGTCCGGTGGATACCCTTTTTGGGAAACTTGCTGCGATGTAGCTTCCCAAACACACAATGCTCGCAGAATTCCAAATTATGCACCTTGTGCCCGAAAAGAAGATCCCTCTTCGACAGAACTTGCATCCCTCGTTCACTCATATGCCCCAGTCTCATGTGCCGGAGAGTGGTCATATCTTCCTGATGTACCTGAGACGATGCAACTGCAGCAGAACCAGACAACACAGACCCTTGTAATGCATACAAGGTCCCACGCTAAATGCCCTTCAGCACCTTCCTTGAACCTTTGCAGACATACACAACTCCACCTTTTCCTTTGAAACTGAAACCCTTGCTGTCGAGTAGACTCAAGGAGATCAGGTTTTTTGTCATTCGTGGAACATGTCTGACATCATTCATAGTACAGAACGAACCATCATGTGCCTGAACCTTTATGGACCCGATTCCAACAACCTTGTAGGCATCTCCATTAGCCATTACCACGTTACCACCATCTATCTGCTCATAGGTTGTGAAGTAATCCCTGTTCGAAGACGTATGGTATGAGGTTGCAGTATCCAGAAACCACACATCACCACAATGTGCCTTCTCATCTACAGCCAAGGCGAGATCGTCTTCAGAACTGTTGTCCTCTTCTCCTGGAACAGTTGTACTTCCAATGCCCCACTTCCTTACAGTTGTGACAAGCATCACCTGGCTGTGGACCGGGACCCTTGGAATTCTTGTTTGAATTCCCTGTACCAGATTTCTTCTTTCCCTTTCCACCTGTAACAGCCAAACCCGATGCCTCACCACCTGTACCAAATCCGAACCCCTTATGCCTGATCTCTCTCGTATGAAGAGCATACCTGACATCTTCCAACGACACGCTTTCTTTACGGCAATAAAAGAATCAACGAAATTCTCATATGAACTCGGCAAAGAAACCAGTAGGATTAGGGCAGCATCCTCGTCATCAACTTGAACATATATAGTACGCAGATCCAGCAAAATAGAGTTAAGTTGTTCGAGATGTTCCCTCAAAGGCGTACCTTCTTGCATCCTCAAGCTGAACAACCGTTGCTTGAGATGCAGCTTGTTGGTTAGAGACTTTGTCATATACAGACTCTCCAGTATCAACCACATACCCGCGACAGTCTTCTCAGCAACGACTTCAATGATGACGTCATCAAACAATGATAACATGATGGTCGAGTGGGCCTTCTCCTCCAGGGTATTCCACTCATCGTCATCGACCGCTGCCTTCTTCTGTTTCGCAGACAGCGGCCCCCACAGCCCTTGTTGTTTTAATAAAGCCTGCATCTTGATCTGCCATATAGCGAAGTTGTTCTTCCTCGTGAACTTTTTTATCTTTATGTTCACTGACGTCATTCTTCTGAATCGAAAAACACAGACACACTATTTACGTGGTTCATTAACACGATGTGTGTTAGCTACGTCCACGGGCGAGAGAGAGCCAGTTTCACTATATCAAGGAGATTGCAGATTACAGATTATAGAGGAGTATGAGAAGTATTTATAGTACTTCTCCATGTGGGTCTAAACCTAATCAAATCTGGCAAAGGAAACGGTTACAGACCAGGCCCAGAACCCGAACCCAAATAACATTGAGCCCATACACCGCGGGCCGGGGGCGTTTCCCCTGGACCCCACTCGCTGACCGGGCATTGAGACCCCCGACTACCAGTCGTAGTGGCTGATAGTCCGATTCGAGTCACATCAACAGCAAGGAATCGTTGTTTTCTAAACTTGACAGAATGCGAGTTTGTTAAACTTGCTCGAGGTGGTTTAAATTTTGAGCTACGTAAAAAATTTCAAGACAGATAATTTTCAGATATGTTCCAATTAATGTCTAGTCCTATTAGGAATGAGTCTCTTCTCCATGAAGAAGAACATAGGAGAAGTGGCTCTCGTGGGCAATATTTTCCTAATTTTGAAAACTGTGGTGTTAACCACGTTGGCAACAATGTTGGCGAGGTTGAAGTTGATTTGGCTGAGATTGTGCAAGGGAAGCCCTATGTATGTGCTTCTCTAGCCAAGGCCGATGGGGAACCACAAGGTGGAAATCCCAATCGTGCTCCAATTCAACCTAGAAAATATTCTTTCGATGTTTCAAAGTCACATTTGATTTTCGACCAGCTTTACAAAGATGGTCAAATTAAATTAACTGGAGGGCATACGATCCCGCCAGCTGAGAAATTAAAAGGAAAAAGGTACTGTAAGTGGCACAATAGTGCATCTCACTCGACTAACATGTGTGTGATGTTGCGCAATGTTGTGCAGGATGCAATCGAGAAGGGCCGGTTCAAATTCTCGGAGCCGAGGAAGGAATCCATGATTGTTGACACGGATCCTTTTCCCAGCGTTGTCGGCATCAACATGGTCAATCTTGACTTCTCCAAACTCAATGTTCCACGTTTCAAGCTGGTGCTGGATACGACACCGTCGTCGAGTGATAGTTCTAATATGGCCCAGGGTGATTCATCCTCGCAAGTGCAAGAGGGGCCACACTGGGATCCAACTGAACATGAGAAACTGTGTGCCCAATGCCGCGGAAAGATGAACATTAGGGGAGCAAGGCGGAGCCAGTTGGTCCACCAGAGATTAAGACCATGCCTGTTCAAGCAAGGTACCCTTCATATGAACGCAATGTTGAACGAGTACGAGCTCAGGCTTGGGGACGTGGACATCCAAGGAATTGGGTGGCTCATGGCATTCCACGTGGTGGAAGAAACTTAAAGATGCCAAATGTGCCATGTGGTGGTTGGCACACGTATGACGTCCGCTGTCAGCAGCCCATCGCGGTTGATGGGATGACAATGACGCGGTATCGAAGGTACATCCGCAAGAATGCTCAAGGAAGGAGGATTGCAAACTTGCAAGCAAATGTAAATGTGGACAACTCTGCCACGAGTCTGAGAGTGACCGTGGCCAGTGCTGGAAAAGTTGCGAGAACAACCAAGGAGTCTCCGGAGAGGCTGAGTACGATGCTGAGTTGGATGACTCCTTCATCGAAGAGGAGATGCTGAAATTGGATGAGCCAAAGTCGAAATTTGATCAAAAAAACAAGGACGACAATGATGACAACCAAGGTGCACCCATGAAGATCCAGTTTGGGAGTCTACCACCAGGGGTGGTGAATAACTACATCTTGCCTTTGATTTTCCACATTGGTTTGGAAAATCAGGGAGAGGATGGCGAGGTTGTGATGGAGGTTGAAGAGGTCGACGAAGTTGCTCTAGATGCCAACGTTGCTGAGTTGGTGAGCGGTTTTGCTCAACTGACTTTAGATTAGGAGAGTGAAGAGCCAGCCGCAGCCGAGCTAGTTAGTGAGTCTGCGGATTTTCCTGTCGAGGCCGAGCCATGGAGTACAATGATGGCTTACACGGGTGGTCGAATCGATTTGGCCGTAGAGTCGGCCAGGCAGAACAATAGTTCGTAGCGGATTTTGAAAGAGCTGTATGAGGCTGGACATAAGGCCATTGGGCTTCTAGGAGAAGATGGAGGGAGATATCCGTACTACGTGTTATACCAAGGCCCAAAAGAGTCACCAAACATGCCAATGGAGAATATTTCATGGGGATCCGAGTTCGACGAAGTAGAGAGGTCTATTTAGGTCGCAGCAGCGAAGGGAAAGGCCGTAGATGAAGGGTCGACTAATGACGAACCAAACAAGGTCGTTGTCTTCAATGAGACCGAACCAAGGATGTTGCACCATTTGAGGCCTCTCTACATCAAGGCCACACTTGATGACATACTAGTGTCGAGAGTCCTGGTCGAAAATGGCGCCGCAGTAAATGTGATGCCAACAAGGATACTAAAGAAGTTGGGCAAGAGTACGAATGACTTTATCCCAACGGAAGTGTTTGTGACAAGCTTCAATGGCGGGTAACTTCCGTCAAAGGAATCCTCCCAGTCTTCGTGGGAGTTGGATCACAGAAGCAGATGAGCGCCTTCTTCGTGGTGGATGAGATGATAAGCTACAACGCACAGGATTGGATCCATGCCAACAAGTGTGCTCCTTCTTCATTACACCAGTGTTTGATGCTTTAGAACAAAGACGATGTCATTGAGGTGGTACAGGCTGACACGAAGCCATTTGCCGTGGGGGGCAACATGGCTGAAGCTTATTTATACCATGGGAATTTTGGCCCGCTTGAGATTAGGAGCGGGGAAGGAGGAACGTCTAACGCTATAGTGTCAAGCGCAAAGGTGTTGAGTAAGGCATGCTTGGACCCATTGTCCGAGATCTTGAGACCATCGATGATGACATTAGATGGTCCACTCAAGTCTGATGAACAAGCTGATGATGAATGAACCACCTCGGGAAAAGGTGGCGGAGGCCGAAATCACGGCCTTGTGGGAGAAGTTGGTCGTGTATCAATGTGAGTAGAGGCTTGTACGCGTGGAGCCTGCCTTGATGGCCGATTGCGTTCCAGATGATGATGACTTGCCGACCAACAACAAGGATGTGAGTCCCAAGTGGAAAAGAAAAGCAACCTTGCTGCATGTGACATTTTTGAGGAGATCAACCTTGGCACGGAGGAGGATCCACGTCCAACCTTCATCAGAGCCATCTTGTGAGAGTCTGACAGGTATGAATTAATTGAATTCCTTAAAAAGTTTAAGGACTACTTTGCATGGGATTATCATGAAATGCCTGGTTTTGATAGGAAATTTGTTGAAGATAGACTTCCAATCAAAGAAGGGTATAAGCCACATAGACAACCACCTAGACGTTTTTCACATGATGTTTTGCCTAAAGTGAAAAAGGAAATTGAACATTTGATGAAAGATAAATTTATCAGAACTGCTAGGTATGTAGTGTTGTTTTCGACATTGTCCATGTTGGAAAGAAAAATGACAAAATACGTGTTTGTGTGGATTTTACAAATTTGAACAATGCCACACCGAAAGATCTGTATCCCATATGCCGGTTGCTGACATGTTAATCGATGTTGTAACCAGGCATGTCAAATTCTCTTTCATGGATTGTTACTCGGGTTATAACCAAATATACATAGTCGAGGAGGATGTACACAAAATGGCGTTTTGATGTCTAGGATCCATTGGTTGTTTCGAGTGGATCATGATGCCATTTGGATTGGCCAACGCCGGGGAAACTTACCAACGAGCCATAAATGCAATATTTCATGACTTGATTGGCGAGCTTATCAAAGTGTACGTGGACGACATCATCGTCAAATCAAAGGTGACAAACCACCACCTTGCTCATTTGCGCAAAGCATTTCTGCGTATGCGACTATGCATGATCTTAAGTTAAAATTAAATCCACTCAAATGTGCGTTTGGTGTGAGTGCGGAAATTTTCTTGGTTTTTTGGTAAACCAACGTGGAACTGAAGCAGAGTACCATGCCATGGAAAGCATAGTGAGTGAGATCATCTGGTTACGATGGTTACTACAAGAGCTCGGAGTTAGTCAGTCAGGCCCCACGCCTCTGCATTGCGGCAATCATGCGGCTCTCCACATTGCTGAGAATCCAGTCTTCCATGAACGCACTAAGCATGTGGAAATGGACTGTTACTTTGTCAGGGAGCGGGTTCAATCGCGTGACATCTTGCCCGTGAAGGTTCATACTAACCTTCAACTTGCCGATCTCTTCACAAAAGACCTTGGAGCCGTTCGTTTTCATTTCCTCTTGTCCAAGCTGCACGTTCGTGACCTCCACACGCCAGCATGCGGGGGAGTATTGGATCGAGATAGAGAGGCGGCCCAATATGAGATCATAGCGCCTCATGCAGCCCATGCAACTCGCATACATGAGTTGGAGTTACGCAAAGAACTCAACACTAACACCCTTTCGGGTGTAAACCATGTAACCCTAGGAGATTGTGAAATAAGGTATAAATACATGTGTAAGGCTGCGTGCCTCCTCAATCAATAAGATCGTCTATTTCCCATGGATATAAGCCTCACACTCCGTGAGGAAGAACCACGTTAAATCGTGTCTCTTTTACAATTCTGCACGATTTCTCATTTTTAGAGAGGGAAACACCTTGGGAGAGCTTCATTGAAGATCCAATCCATACAAGGAGCAAGAAGAAGGTGGAAGCAAGGAGAAGAAGATTGATTCCGTCACTCCCTCTCTTCTAGTTTGTGTTCTTTTCTCTCTCTATGACTTGAATCTCTAATGGTAGTTTAGGGAAGATGAACCCTAGTTTATAGGTTGTGTATGTGTGGGTATATAATGAATGTGTTTGTCTAGTTGATTTTAATGCTTCATCTAGCTTTAATTGTGCTTAGGTAAGTCTCCCTAATTTTATCTACTAGCTTACTTGAGCTTCTACGTTGGGTATGAAGTTTCAGGGTTAGACCGGTATGCGCAATTTGGCAAATTAGGGTTAGATGAATGAGTAGGATCTTGTAGTGGACGAGGTGACCAAACCCCTGCCATAAGAATGCCTTCCTAGATGGTACCCGGGATGAAATCTCGGTGTAGATGGTACCCATTGAAAGGAGATAGGTTCTTAAAGCCCTAGATACGTGAGCCTATATCAAGGTGACAATAGGGTAGGTAAGGCGTACTCGGAGGCGTTTGGATAATCATGAAGGCCCAAAGAAAAGAGCTCACTCGCCATATTCTCTTAACCCTACATGACAACCATAGCGATGAGGATTTGACTCTAGGCAACTGTATCATCTCTAGCAATCTCCCAACCACTAGGTTATGCTTGGGTTAGTAGGATTGAATAGAGAGTGTGCATCGATTTATAAATTTAAAACTCGATCACGCAAGCGATCAATGCCCCACGGTGGAAGGTTTGCGGTCACCGCCAACATAGACTAATGCTGCCAAGCTTGGGCCACCGTCGATTCTTAATCTCTTCGCTCTCACCATCTCTTCCCAACAACCACCTGAAATTGAAATCCACCACCACCCTTTTCGACACACTCAATCTCAAATCAAATTCCGCCACCGTCGTCACTTCGGCTCACCACAACTCACTACAACCCTGACCTTTTTTTGCCACATCCAATCTGAAATTGAATCCCCAGCCGTCTCGCTCTTTCTCTGTACTTTGTCGATCGTCACTATGTTTGTTGGCATCTGTCTGTCTTGCAAGCCCTCGAAAAAAAATCACGACTACCCAACGTCTTGCCGTTTGTTTCGCCGGCGCAATGTGTCTCTCTCGCCGTCTCTCTTCCAAACCCTCCAAAAAAAACCTTCGCGTTGTTGTTTCTCGCTGATTCTAAAATCCTAAGAGCTTATATGCTATCCAAGGTGTGTTTTAGAGGAACAATTCACCAAATTAGAATAATTAATTATGGCAGCTCAGTTGTTCTAGAGGCTCTCCCTTGCTGCTACTATTGTACTCCCCAGATTATTGGTGGCTTTTACAAGAATTGTTCTGTTCACTTTTATATCCAATCTTCGATTCTATTTTCTGCGCGGAGATATTGTGCCCTTCTGTGAAATTCAATCTCCCCGCCCATAATTTGATTCGCATCTATATGTTGAGATAGGAACATATCTTCTTCTGATCCTCAGATCCCTATAAAAGTTGGTGCTCTCTGCCACAGTTACTGCACAATGAAGTTGCTCGCCACCCAAGCTTGGACTTGAAATTAATTATTGTTGATATGACCTGAATCGGACTATCAGCCGCTACAACTGGAATAGTCGGGGGTCTCACTATCGAAGAAGAAGCTTTTCTTGTCACAGAAGAGCTACATCCAGAAATAATGTCGAGGTTTGGCATGTCTTCATAAGGCCCTTAAATACTTCTAGTGATTCAAATGTTCATCTATACTCAGCTTATGCATCGCAGTCAGAGGCTGAGAAGGAGTACATGTCGAGAGTCCCATATGCTAGTGCAGTAGGTAGCTTGATGTACGCTATGGCATGCACTGGACCCGATCTTGCACATGATGTTAGTGTTGTCAGCAGGTTCATGATACAAAGTGCTTGGTGTCTAGGTATTCTAACTCGGACTATGCTGGAGATGTTGACACGAGAAGATCGATGACCGGTTATGTATTCATCTTGGAAGTTCTGTAGTGAGCTGGAAGGCAACTCTGCAGTCGATGGTGACATTGTCTACTATTGAGGCTGAGTAGATGGCGTTGACAGAAGCTGCTAAGGAGGGAATATGGTTGAAGGGACTGGTTGTTGATCTAGGTTTACATCATGACCAGGCAGTGGTGTATTGCGACAGTTTTAGTGCAATATGCTTGGCCTAGCATCAAGTTCACCATGAGAGCACTAACCACATTGACGTGAGGTACCATTTCTTGAGTACAGAGAAGAGGATTAAGGTGAAGAAGGTTGGCACCGCAGATAATCCTACTGATATGTTCACGAAGCCGGTTCCACATGGCAAGTTCCAACACTACTTGGACTTGCTGAATGTCTTGAGTGGGTGACTCTGCCCTACGGGGCATTGATGGCGGGAGAGAGAGAGGAGCAGAGTACATCAGAGATTTCAGAGGAAGACGATTCAAGTCAAGGTGGAGATTTGTTGATATGACTTGAATCGGACTATCAGCCGCTACGACTGGAATACTCGGGGGTCTCGCTGTTATTTGGGTTCAGGTTCTGGGCCTGGTCTGTAACTGTTTCCTTTACCAGATTGTATTAGGTTTAGACCCACATGGAGAAGTATAAATACTTCTCATCTCCTCTGTAATCTGTAATCTCCTCGATATAGTGAATATGGCTCTCTCTCGCACGTGGACTAGCTAACACACATCGTGTTAGTGAACCACGTAAATCGTTTGATGTTTTTTCGATTCTCACTTTTATATTCTTGCTTTCTCGATTCCGGCGATTTTTTGATCCGTTGCTGCGCGTTTATAACAATTATAATATTTTTTTATGAATAATTAATTATAATTTTCAGGATTCAAAGAGCTACAGGTTATTCCCAACTTCATTCCATCTTTTTGAATTCAATAGTTGCTATGGATTTTAGTTGGTGTGTGAATTTATTAATTATTATCAGCCTTGGGAGTTATGTCAATTCAGCTTGATGTCCCTGAGTGCAGTAGTAGATGAGGCAGAACGTGTGATGTAATACACGTTCAGAATGTGATTGGACTTGGGCAGTGCCCAAAAAGAAGAATTGGGGGCCAGGGCCCAAAAAGGGCTCCATTAGAAGCCCTCAGGCCCAAGCAAGGGGAAGGGCCCAAGGAATAAAACACTAAAAGCCAAAGGGAGACCAGCTGGCAGGTGGTCCACTGCCTGCAGGCGCCTGTCGCATGTCAGGAGCCTGACAAGGCAGTTGGGTGTCTGACAAAGGAGGCACAGAGCATTAAATTAGAACAGTGACGTGGAGGAGATCAACCTCGAGTTCGGTGAGTATAAATAGGGGCAGTTGGTAGCATTAACCCAGGTTGGACTCTCTCACCTAAATCACTACCTAAGAACACTTCTCTCTCTAAGGGAACTAACTTGGGCGTCAGAGGATTAACGGGCCCAGGCACCCTCCTCTTCGTGTGTGCAGGCAGGCGTCGGGAGAAAGGAGGTTCCCGTAGTACACGGCGGGTATCGTGGCACAAACAATTGGCGCGCCAGGTAGGGGGATATAACCAGAAATCATGAGTGAGGAGGCAGCGTTAAACGAGGAGATGGAAGGGAGGAAGTTACGGAGGACCAATCGGAGCGATTAAGGGGGCTGGCGCCCGAGATGGAGGAGGGAGAGGAGAGCGACGACATGTTTCGGGGATCGGAAGGCGCCTCGATGACAAAGAGAGAACTGTTCAGAATCATTGAAGACCAAGACGGAGCAATCGAGGCACTTCGGAGGGAGGTCGACGCCCTAAAGAGGTGTGGAGGGATGACGCCCAGTCCAACGAAGAAAAGGGAAAGGGTGGCGGAGACGGAAAGTGAGTCGGAATACCAGAGGCGCCCCAGCTTGTGGCGCCCGCGAGAGTACGACGGGCCGAAAACAGGAGGATGGAATGGGGGAAGTTTGGGGCGCCTGTCTCGTCACGGACCCGTGAGACAACCTTTGGCGCGTAACATACTAACGGAGCCAGCGGGAACCAACATTCCCCCACTCCCCACCTACGATGGGACCGCTGATCCGGAGGACCACCTCAACGGTTACTTTACCAAGATGCAGCTTTACAACAGCACAGACGCCACACTGTGCAAAGTGTTCCCGTCAACTTTCGCAGGCGTGGTCCTCGATTGGTATTATCAGATTGAAGAGGGGCGCATTGAGTGCTTCGAGCAGTTTGCGGAGATGTTTCTCGCGAAGTTCGCCAGCAGGAAACGTCGCACCCTGACCATAGGCGCCCTGTTCAAGATCAAACAAAGAGATGGAGAGGCGTTGAGGGAATTCTACGAGAGGTGGTTATCTGTGGCCTTGGAGGTGAAGGATGCGCAGCCGTCAGTGTTAGGGGTGTGTCTTAATGAATGCACCACAAGGGAGGAGTTGTGCAGGTCGCTGGCGAAAAGAGATGTGGTGTGCACCGAGGATCTGGATCGCAGAGTGCAGAAGGTAATCATGCTCAAAGAAACTTTGGCGGCCAGAAGGGCCGATAGACGGAAGGCGAAGGGAGAAGAGGCGGAGACGACAAGGAGGCCGCACTTTGCGAGCGGGTCGGGCTATGCGCCCGCAAACACCCCCCTCCCAGGAGAATGGACGTCGGACGCCCGGCTCCCAGGGGACCCTTTGCCGAGTATAATGATACGCTGAAAAATGTACTCCAACATGTTAAAGAAAAGGGGTATCATATCAGGTGGCCGGGCCCCATGAGAGGACAGCCCAACGAGCGAAACCTAGATCGATATTGTGACTTCCACCGAGAGGTGGGCACCATACAGCCGACTGTTATCAACTGAAAACCGAGCTGCAAGGCCTGGCCGACAGAGGGATGCTCAATGACTTCGTCAAGAAGCCCGAAGAAAGAGTACACAGGGCCTGTGTGGCCGGTGTGGAAAGAGAAAAAGAAGAGCTACCACCCCTGCCATACGAGCTCGATCAAGAAAACGCGCCCGGACGGGTGCGCCTGACTATAGAGGCAATTTCAGGGACGATGGACTTAAGGGAGAAAATAGAAGCAAATCGCCGCTTAAGGGCAGCTTCGGCAGACGTTCAAGAGGCGATAGACATCAGCTTCAATAGAGCGCCAGAAGAAGCATGCATGCTCCCATCTATGGACGCCCTGGAAATTCAAGGAGTGGTGGCGGGGTGCCAATTTAGGAGAATGCTTGTGGACTAGGGAAGTTCGATGGATGTGTTGTTCGAGGACACGGTGGCCCGCATGCAACTATCGCCGGAACTCATTAGGCCATCCGAGTCGGTGCTTGTTGGCTTTTCGGGGGCGCCCGCAAGGGTAATAGGGCGAGTGCGCCTGCCGGTTACTCTGGGAGATGGGGAGCAAAGGGTAACGCGAGCCATCGAATTTGCAATAGTGGACTGCCCGTCGCCATACAACGCAATTCTGGGGAGACCCCTCTTGGCCTTGTTTAATGGCGTGGCCTCCACTTGCCATCAAACGCTGAAGTTCATTGCGCCACAAGGTGTAGGAGTAGCACGGGGACGGGGCGCCCCGCGTTACGCGAAAGAAACGGGACGAAAGGGGAGGTGTTCTGAAGCTGTGAACGTGATGGAAATCGCAGCAGAAGAGGCGCCCCGAGCCGAGGCGGCCGATAAGGAACTTATGGTGGCACTAGACGAAGAACGCCCGGAAAGACAAGTGAGGATATCGGCGGAGGCGCCCGACGAAATGAAAGAACGCATCGTCGCCCTGCTGAGGGAGTTCGCGGAACTCTTCGCCTGGAGTGCACTGGAAATGCCGGGTGTCGCCCCCGAAACGACCGTGCATCGACTGGCGGTCAAAGAAGGTAAGCGCCCCGTTAAGCAGAAACGGAGAAACCTATCGGCGGAAAAGGAGGCGGCGCTCAGGATCGAAGTGGATAAGCTCATGGGCGCCAATTTGGTCGAAGAAACATCCTATGTTACGTGGTTATCAAATGTGGTTTTCGTGTCGAAACCGTCAGGGGATTGGAGAATGTGTGTAGATTACACAAGCCTCAACAGAGCGTGTCCAACGGACGCCTATCCAATGCCCCGAATAGACCAACTGGTGGATGCCACGGCGTATCATGAGATGCTGAGCTGCGTGGAAATGTTCTCGGGGTACCACCAGATCCCGATGGCGGAGGAAGATCGGCCCAAAACAGCCTTCATGACACCCTTTGGAAACTTTTGCTATCGGGTCATGGCGTTTGGGCTCAAAAACGCAGGCGCCACTTATCAGAGGATGGTCAACAAGGTCTTCCGCCAGCAAATTGGTCGAAACGTGGAAGCCTACGTGGACGACTTGATTGTCAAAAGTCGAAGACGCGAAGACCACCTTGACGACTTGCGGGAAACGTTCCAGGCCATGCGGGCGCACAGGCTTCGCCTCAACCCACTTAAGTGTGTGTTTGGCGCCGAGGCAGGCAAGTTCCTGGGATTCATGATCACTAAGCGGGGCATTGAGGCCAACCCGAAGCAGGTGGACGTTGTTCTCCAACTGGCCCAGCCAAAAGCGCCCAAAGAGGTACAAGGTCTGGCAGGAAGGTTAGCGGCCCTAGGATGCTTCATTCCCCGTTCTGCGGACAAAGCCGCCCCTTTCTTTCGGACGCTCAAAAAGGCAGTACGTTTCCAGTGGACTGCCGAGTGTGATGTAGCGTTTGAGGAGCTGAAGCAACTCCTAGCTGCCCCAACGGTGATGACGGCGCCCAAGGTGGGTGAAACATTGTATCTCTATATCGCTGTGTCAGAAGTTTCGGTAAGCGCAGTGCTTGTTTCAAAGGAAGCCCACTCAGGAGAAGAAAGGCCGGTGTACTATGTCAGTCGCACCATGGTTGCCCACGAAAGGCGATATGCGCCCATAGAGAAAGCTGCTTTGGCGGTTGTGATGGCGGCGACCAAGTTAAGACCATACTTCCAGGCGCACACCATCGTGGTGCTCATCAATTTGCCGTTGAAGTCTACGTTGGGATCGATGGATGTGGCCGGACGCCTAGTCAAGTGGGCGGTGCAGTTGAGTGAGTTTGACATCAGATATGCGCCCCGATCGGCGATAAAAGCAAAAGTCTTGGCTGATTTCATTGCTGAGGGGGTCACAGAATCAGAGAGGGGCACGAATGATTGTTGGCAAGTGCAGGTGGATGGAGCCGCCAGTCGTACGGGTGCAGGAGCAGGCATAGTGATGATAAGTCCAGGCGGTGCGATGCATGAAGTTGCGTTGCGATTCGCAAAGCTGAAAACAAACAATGCCGCTGAGTATGAAGCGGTTATCGCCGGCATGAGTATGGTCAAGGAATTGGGCGCCCAAAGGGTCCAGATCAGATCCGACTCGGCCCTTGTGGTCAATCAACTTCATGGCGTCTTTGAAGTTAAGGAGGAAGCACTGGAGGGGTACGTGCGAAGAGTGCGAGAGCTGGGGCGTGGTTCGGGGAAATCCCCTTCATACACGTCCCACGAGAAGAAAATGCCCATGCTGACGCTTTATCCAAGCTAGCAACGGCAGTAGATTTCGAGGAGGAGCGAAAGGTCATAGTCACCTCTGAGGCACCTCGTGAGCACTTGGTCGCTACCCTAACCGGTGGAGACGCCGGGTCCGGATGGATGGCACCCATCGTCCTGTTCCTAACCCAAGGCGTGGTGCCTGACGATCAGAAGGAAGCTTGGCGCCTCCGCCGCAAGGCGCTAGATGCTCCATAATTGAGGGACAGCTGTACAAACGATCTCATACAGGAGCTTATTTAAGGTGCCTAAACGAGGAGGAAAGCAGGGGGCAATTGAGGAGGTACATGGGGGCACCTGCGGCATGCACGCAGGCGCCCGAAGTCTGGAAAAAACATTGCTGCGACAGGGGTTTTACTGGCCGACGATGAGGCGAGATGCAAAGGCACACGTGGGCGCCTGTCACCAGTGCCAAATCCATGCAAATGACATCCACGTTCCGGCGGCGCCCATGCAAGGCAATGTAGGAGCCTGGTCGTTCGCCCAGTGGGGCATGGACCTTTTGGGCCCTTTTCCCAAGGCGCCCGGTCAAATGAAGTACTTGATTGTAGCGGTCGACTACTTCTCCAAGTGGATAGAGGCGGAACCCTTGGCCACAGTCACAGAGGCCCAGGTGCGCAAGTTCACCAGGAAGAACATATTCACCCGGTTTGGCCTGCCTGAATCCATCGTCACGGATCATGGAAAGCAGTTCGATTGCAAAAAATTCATAGAGTTTTGTGACGACAACGGGGTTGTGTTGCGTTTCTCTTCGGTGGCCTACCCACAAGCAAATGGTCAAGCAGAGGCAGCTAACAAAAGCATTCTTCATGGCTTACACACACGACTGACAGGCGCCAAGGGGAGATGGTTTGAAGAGCTGCCAAGTGTGTTGTGGGCGCTCTGCACTACCTACAAAACCGCCACAGGAGAAATGCCCTTTGCCCTCACCTACGGGAGCGAGGCAGTCATTCCGGTAGAACTCAACACCCCAAGTTACCGCGTTGCCCAGTACGATCCAAATGACAATGACGAGGCACGGTCGACTGACTTAGACATGGTAGACGAGGTGAGGGAAGTAGCGGCGATCCGCCTGGAAAAAACGAAGAGGCAGGTGGCACGGTACTACAACAAAAAGATGTGTGCCCATGGGATCACAGAAGGCGCCCTGGTCCTTAAACGTGACTTCCGCACCGACGCCCGCGAAGGGAAGTTAGCACCAAAAATGGAAAGGCCCATATCGAGTCCGGGAGATGGTAGGACCCAGTACGTTCAAGTTAGAACATACTGATGGCCGAGTAGTGAAAAGGACATGGAATGCGCAAAACCTGCGATCTTACTTGGCGGGCGCCATATCTGGAGAGGACGCCTTGATTTGAGAGAAACGAAAGAGTATTGAGTGCTGAAAGTGTTTGTTTTGTGTTAAGACAAGTATGTAGGTGTGTTTGTGTTGTGACTAAAGCGCCCGAAAAATAGCGTCGTATTGTGACTAAAGCACCCATTCTATAGCGCCCCAATAGTGATTTTGTGTTCGGTTTAATTGTTTCGCATGACACAAAAGCGCCCCAACATCGCGCCCGGCAATACCGACTTAGTTAAAGCGCCACATCTCGCGCCCATCTTTTGCAAAAGCGCCCTAACATTGCGCCTTCACGTGAAACATAAATGCGCCCGCAACCACACAGGGGCCTCATTCCATCCACCCCAATAAAACAATATAAGTCAAGCAAACGATAAGAATGATGCAAGAAATGTCTTTATATTAAAAAAAAAGATACAAGTAGTACGACAGAAAGAAAGAAAGCAAAAGCAATACGCCCATCCTCTATGCAGCGCCGGAGTTGGCGTCCTCCGCACCTGCCGCCTTCGGAGAAGGAGAAGTAGGAGCAGGAGGCTGGGGCGCCCCACTTGTCCCGCGAGGCGTCTCCAATCCGCCGATCACGTACTCGGCCATCTCTGTAAGATCCCAAGTGTGGTCGGGGTGGTCCTGCTGCAGCTTCACCTTCAAAATCTCAAGGCCGGTCAGAATAGCGTTGGCGCACATTCCTTTCCCAGCCTCCGACTCCTCGAAGTTGTCCAAAGAGCGCCGCAAGTCGGAAATTTCTTTCCGGGCCTCCTTCAAGGATTTCTTAGCGTCCTTGCAGGCGTCCTACAGCCTCTTCTTCTCCTCCTTGAGGATGTCTATTTCGCTGGCGTGGGCGCCCGCCTCCTGCGCCAACGCCTCCTTCTCCGCCTGGAGATCCGCCGACTTCTTCTGCTCGTCCTCGAGGGCGCCCTGAAGGCGCGACACCTCCATGGCCGCAGTCATCTGGGCCTCCTCACACTCTTTCGCAAACTGCTCGCGGCGTGCAGTTGCGTTTTCCAGGTCCAGCTTCATCTGGGAAGCAGAAGAGGAGGCCTCGAGCGCCTCCCGTTTTGTCTCGTTGAGGCGTCGGGCGCCTCTCTCGGCAAAAAGGAGGATCTACAATATTTAGAAAGAAGTCAGCAAACTGTGCAAGTAACAGAACATTCCCTTAACTTCAAGAAAACACAAGTAGAAGAGCACGTACCTTGGCGCCCACTTGGGCCAACTCAGCAAAGAGGTGATCACCGTTCACCTCGGACGGCACCTGCCATGACTTGGCGGCCGCAATCGCCAAGCCCATGGCACACCCTCGGTCGACGGCAACCAAGGGAGAGCAGTTCAAGTTGACGGGCCCAACATCGGCGCGGCGTGGCCGGAAGATGGGAGGACGCCCATCGGGGCCAACATAGCTCCCCTCTTCGTTGAGGTGTAAGTGGGCGTCCTCCCCCGCCTCCTCCTCCACCTCCACCTCCTCGCCGACGTCAGCATCGGTGCCTACTTTCCCCTTTCCCCTGTCGGCCTTTTTGCTAGCAGAGGCTAAGGGAGAACCAGTCCTCTTCCCCCGCCGGAGCAGAGGCTCCTCTTCTGCTTCTTCTGCGGAGTTAACTTCTTGCTCCGCAGGGTCGGAGTTAGGCGCCCCCTCACCTTCCTCCGGAGCGGAAGACGCCACGCTGGCAGTCTTCGCACGATAGGTGCCTCCCTTCACTGCCCTCTTCTTCTTCTTCTTGGGGGTAGCAGTGGGCGCCTCCGATTGGTTGGCGGCCGGTTCGGGTGCCTCTTGTTGAACCGGCGGCGGCGAACCCGCAGCAAACGCAGCAAGTCGACTTTTCATCAGCTTGGTGATACTGGAGTAATCCGATCCTGCACAATGGCGAACATAGTTAGTCAAATCACAAAGAAAACACAACTCAAGGAACACACAACACCTAGGCGCCTACAGACCATCATTGTAATACGCCTGAATAATGGGAGGACGATTCTCCGCAGGACGCAAGTCCACACTCTCCCCCGCACAGATCAAGCGGACGCCTTCTTTCTCGGTTTTCGATAGTACCACGGGCGAGTTGAATTCCTCAATATGGCCCAACTCCCACTGCCTAAGGAAGGCGCCTCCACTCTCGAAAAATGAATCCCGATACGCCTTCATAAAAAAGAAGCCGTTGAACCATTTTCGGTTGAGTTTGGGACATCGTAACACGAAATGGTACGGGCGCTTCTTCCGCTTCTGAAGCGATAAACAGTTGTCGAGGGGCGCCATCTTGAAAAAATACCTAAATAGGTTAAAGGTAGGCTCCACGTTGTTCTCCCGGCACCTCAGCTTGAAGAGAATCACGATAGTTATCACAGAAGGGGAGAGGCGCCCCAACGAGCAGCCGCACGTCGTCAGAATCCCCTCCATAATGTGGTCGAGGGGGAAGCGCAGCCCGAATCGGAAGTACTCCTGGTACACCCCGATCCACTTGGGCCCGCAGACGCCCACTTGTGAGATAGGAGAGGGGGGCGCATACCACCAGTCGCGCGGCAGTTGCAGGCTAGTGACAAGTTCATGAACGCGCGCCAAAGTGACCGTCGACTGATGCTTCGGCCCGGCCACCTCGAAAGGCAATTGGGCCGTCTCCGTTGGTAGATGGTCTGGGGGAAAGCACTTCTCCCACGTGGTGATTTTATAGGAGCCGTTCGCCGGCAGAAATCCGGGCGCCGTGGAACTTGATGGTCCGGCCGATGTCGAAGCAGGCGCCCCCTCTAAACCAATAAACGATCCAGGCGCAACGGGGACACGGGGTAAGTGACGCCCTACCCTAAGCAACTAGAACGAATGCAACACAACCAACGAAAGAAAGAAGATTCCTTACCGCGTTGAGTTGGACGACTTGCCTCGCCACCTGCTCCCGAGGCGCCCGCACCAGTCGCGTCGCTGCCTGAGGCGCCTTGGCCGGAAGCATTGTCTTGTTGTGCAGACATTTTCGAGGGGCAAAGAAAAAGGACGGTTGCTGCAGAGACTGACAAGAAACAAGTCAGAGCAGACTCTAGAGAGAAGTCAGAGGAAACTTTAGAGAGAGAGTGAATGGTGGAAAGTGACAAGAACTAAGGGGGAGGGGGTATTTAAAGGAAGCAAAGGTCCACGACAGGACCCGCATGAACGTGCCACGTGTCAGGTCCCGCGCCGACGTGCCACGTGTCCATATCACGGGCGGACTTTTGAGCTTCCCCCACCTTTCCCTTTCTTGGAAATTCCGAAATTTCAAATTCTAATTTCTTTTTTAAATTCCAAGTTTGAAATTTCGCATTTTCCCGCCAAGCCAAAGGTGGGACTCACGTCAAAATTCCCCCCGCGAGGGGGGCATAAGGGCTTGGGACGCCTGCACGGAAAGTGCCATTAGGAGGCGTCCGAGAAACACAAACGAAGAGCCATTAGGAGGCGTCCGAGAAACACGAACGAAGAGGCATCGCAAGGAGCAGCAGCAACGACGGGACGCCCGTCAGCGAAAAGGGGATTAGCAAGTGTGCCCCCGAACCATGAAGGTAGTAAGAATGCATCATAGTAACAAAGAGGATGCCAGACCGCAATAGGAGAATCAGCCAGGCGCTCAAAGGCGAAGCCATGAGCACCTGACTGGGGGGCAATTGTTGGGGGTATTACCCAGCAATCAGGAGTTGGGCCCCCCAAAAAGAAGAATTGGGGGCCAGGGCCCAAAAAGGGCTCCATTAGAAGCCCTCAGGCCCAAGCAAGGGGAAGGGCCCAAGGAATAAAACACTAAAAGCCAAAGGGAGACCAGCTGGCAGGTGGTCCACTGCCTGCAGGCGCCTGTCGCGTGTCAGGAGCCTAACAAGGCAGTTTGGTGTCTGACAAAGGGGGCACAGAGCATTAAATTAGAACAGTGACGTGGAGGAGATCAACCTCGAGTTCAATGAGTATAAATAGGGGCAGTTGGTAGCATTAACCCAGGTTGGACTCTCTCACCTAAATCACTACCTAAGAACACTTCTCTCTCTAAGGGAACTAACTTGGGCGTCGGAGGATTAACGGGCCCAGGCGCCCTCCTCTTCGTGTGTGCAGGCAGGCGTCGGGAGAACGGAGGTTCCCGTAGTACACGGCGGGTATCGTGGCACAAACAAAAATAGTTGGGGATAAAGAAATAGCGTTTTACTAGTTGCATGATGTTGAAAATAGAATAACAAATGAGTAGCAACATAATTAGAATATGTTTGATAATAGTAGTGTCCTAGGTTGGAATAACACGGAGTACCACTTATATTTTGTTAATCAAAAGCAAACTATTATCGAGGGTAGGATAATCATTTTTTCAAATGTTAGGGTGTCCCGAATTACCAATTATATTTTGTATACCCATACGAAATTACTACCGGAGGTTGGATAATCGTTTTTCCAAATTTTAGGGGTGTCCCGGGACACCCCTAGAAGCCCATGTATCCGCCCCTGGACTTGGGAATGCTTGGCAATTTGTTCAGTCATATGTTCTGCAATTGTGGTTTCATTTTTCCGGATTATACTGTAATCGTGTTTCCCTCTGTCGTTGTGCAACGATCACAGAGGTGCTTTTCCTTTTTTTGTGTGGTCCAACCCTTCTCTCTTTACTACAACAAGTCCTGAAAACTACCATCTGTATCAACATTTGGACCGCCTCATGTTTCCTGAAATCTGGTATTCCAAAGATTTTGTTGTTAGAATTTGGCAAAATACACTTGTATAGTCAAAACTTTTGCGTTTGTGCCAATAATAGCCAAATTTGGAGAAATACTACTTATAGCCACTTCCGTCCAAACGTTAAATATGATTGGACAATCGAAAATGCTGATGTGGCGAGCTCTTATCTCTAAATTTCATCTGTAAATATCCACTTGGATTTAGAAAATGAAAAAATATAGGATAAAAATTGAAAAGCCCTCACTATCCCACTCCCCTCTGTCTTATCTTCATCTTCCCACCACCCAGCTCTTCCCCATCGTAGTTTTTTCTCCTCTCATGATGAAAACAAGCAGCAAAATGCTCGCAGAAGAAGAAGAAAAGTAGCAAGAAGATACAACCAATCCAAAAAATGAATTCATCCATCCATTCATCAAGAGAGGGAGTGGGCAAGAGGGAAAGAGAGGGAGATTGAAGTGTGGTGGTGAGGCAATCTTTGTTCTTTCTGGGAATTGTGCGGTGGTTGGGACTGAGAAGTTGAGAAAGAGAAGGAAGGCGAAACGATTTGGGAGATGAGATTGATAGGGTTTAGAAAAAATAATTAATTTGTAAAAGGATAGCGTGGGAGTCGGCCGTAGCGGAGCAGAAATCGCCGTCGAACATGAGACGGCCAGATGCTGGCGACGAATTCGACATCGACGTCGCCGGCCTATCCCCCTTCCCCTCAGCTGATGAGCAGTAGCGTTGGCGAATTACGTCAGAATTCATGGGGAGAGTGGAGCTCGATTTCAACCGTGAACTCCATCCGCACTTCTTCAAACTCTTGGAGAAGCTTCTCACAGTCGTCGCGGAATCCCAAGCAACTTCGTCAAATCCTCCGTCCGATCGCTTGCAGTTCGTCGAAGAAGAATCCTCCATTTCTCTCTCTCTCTCCCTCTCTCTAACTTTTTGAAAACCCCAATCTATGAACCCTAATCTCTATGCCAATAATCTTGGTTTGTTGAAGGCGGTGGAGGATTTGGGTATGGATTGGGGTTTTCATTATTGAGAGCTCGTAGAAAGGGATTTGTGAGGATGAAAAGCTGGCTGAGGGGGATTTTCAGGGTGGCGGCGACGGTCGGATTTTCAGGGCGGTAGGGAGGTTTGTGATGGTAGGAAGAAGAAGATGAAGGGGACAGATCTCTTTTTTTTTTTTTTTTTTTGTCCGGGAAGGAGAAGGAGATGGAGAAGAGATCTTTAAAATTAAATGAAATGATATAAAAAAATTACTTTAAATTGTGACATGGCTGCCATGTGGCATGGCAAGATTGATGTGGACAGGATGTGTCGTCTAGGTGGCAGCCACATTAGCCTAACGTCCACCTTACTGACGGAATAGTTGACGGTGTTAAAGTATTTGACGGAAATGGCTAAATTAGTCCAATAAGTTTTAAAAATGTGGCTATAAGTGCTATTTCTCCAAATTTGCCTATTATTGACACAAACGTGAAAGTTTTGGCTATGGAAATATATTTTGCCTTAGAATTTTTCCAAATTTGTTAGGTAAACAAATTCGAATCTGAATTGTAATATTGCTCAAAGATTACATGGAACTCGCATAGTCGCATTCAATTCATCTTAGTCAAATTTAATATATTTCGTTCAATGTAAGTAATATCTATGAATTGATTTCCAGCAAACTCTTTCTTGCTCCATCAGTTTCGTTTTTACATGACCTCTGTTACATTTAAATAGAATGAGTTTAAATAAAGCTTTTGTTTAAGTTAGGTGGACCAAAGCTAGGTCTTGCGAATCATTCCAAGCTCAAGTAATCTGAATTAGTGAAATCAAATTAATGTATTCACAGTTAGCTTATGCAGCCTCATTTAACAATTGTTTGAAACCATTATGTTTTGTGGGCTACACAATTACCTTTTCTTATAGAGCTCTCATTTACTTGTTTAAAAAAAATGCATGATGTCAATTTAAAGGTTCTGAACAATCTGCCTTCCTTTGGTCATTTTATTTAAAAGTCTGAAATCAGAAACTAATTGTCTATTTTTCCTATAAGGAGAGCTTTGTTTGTCACCAACAAGAGCGACGCTGCTAAAAAGCAATCTGTATATTCGAAAAGTGCATCAATTTAGTATTTGGTATGTGTGTCTATAATAGTAATCGCTTAATTACTATGTTCATTACACCACCAACTCAGAATTTCATGTGTTTGTGATTGCTACAATAAGAAGAATGCAGTGGCCTTTAGGGGACAGCTTCAAGCTCCGTGAGTACTCACTACTAGACTCTATTCTGTTAGATTTTTTCTAGAAATACCACTAAAAAGAAATAAAATTTCAAAAATATCATCCATTTCCAAAAATACTATCATTTTTCGAAAATCTCATGGTGGGGCGCGGTTTTCGATGTAACCCACATGAGAGAGGGCGGTTTTGGTGACCGCATGAGGTCGGGGCGGTTTGGTCCAAAAAAAATTTCCCGATCAATCCTAACCTAGGTGGAAACTTCTAAAAATACCACAATTTCTCGAAAACCTCATGGTGGAGCGCGGTTTTTTATGTAAACCACATGGGAGAGGGCGGTTTTGGTGACCGCATGAGGTCGGGGTGGTTTGGTCCAAAAAAAAAATTTCCCGATCAATCCTAACCTAGGTGGAAACTTCAAACGAACGTAT
This sequence comes from Linum tenue, assembly GCA_946122785.1. Classification (NCBI taxonomy): domain Eukaryota; kingdom Viridiplantae; phylum Streptophyta; class Magnoliopsida; order Malpighiales; family Linaceae; genus Linum; species Linum tenue. The sequence continues at coordinate 49,328,710 of CAMGYJ010000008.1, read as the reverse complement.
CTTTGTGCTCGGGTATCCGATCGTAGCGAAATGTTTTTTGATTGACTTTTTGAGATCTTGCAAGCCGCAAACAGCTTTTTGAGATCTTGCAAGCCGCAAACAGTCGTAGGCGCTTTGGTCCCGCCTTCGTCTCGAAAAAACGTCGTTTGCTACCCCGAACGATCTTTTTTTCGATTTCGCCAAACTTTGGACGACTATAACTTTGTGCTTCGCACTCCGAACGTCATGAATTTTTTTTATTTCGCATAACTATTTAAGGACTACAACTTTTAGTAGGAAGGAATTTTGAAAACATGAATTATTGTTGGATATACATGATCTTTGCAATAACATTACCTTCACTTTTCCAAAACCGCCCCCACCCATGCGGTTTACATCGAAAACCGTGCCCCACCAGGCGATTTTCGAGAAATGGTGGTATTATTGGGAAATTTAGAAAAATGTAGATATTTTGGATTTTTTTCTTTTTAGTGGTATTTCTGGAAAAAAAGTATGTATTCTTTGATCTAGCAGTTTCATTTGCTGCTGGTCTTTCTGTTGAATTTGAGGAATCAAGTTTGCTTCAAAATGAAATAGCTTGAATAGCTAAAGAAACATGATGATATTCCTTTCAATCTAGACCTGGTCTGTTTTAACTTAATTTGAATTGTCATTAATAGCCGTTAATGTCATAATGCAAACATGTATTTATTATTTTTTGTACTCTCTTTTTATGGGTAAAGTTCCAGCTTCGTAACTAAATTTCCAGCTTCGTCGCTAAGATTACTAAAAAAAATTATGGTGTGGTGTATATATTTTTTAGGGTTAAATTAGGCCGATTAGACAATTATGTTTACCACGTCAGCAATTAAGGAACTCAATTAACGGAGACTAATGAAGAGTGATCAAACTTGAAGTATTTAACTAATTTTAGTGACTATGAACGGAATTAGAATATTTAGTCGCGAAACTTTTTAGTAATTCCTGCGACACCAATCTTGCAATTTACCCCTAATTTGATTGTAGGAATTGATTGAGACACCAAGTCCTGAGGACCTTGGTGGGACAACCTTAACCGAGCTGAAAAGGAAACACGTGTTGTCGACTATGACCCCAAGGAATAGAAGTAGTATTGCTGAAAACTTTGTGTAGTTAAGGGCCATAATGTGAAGCTACTATTTAGTATTATGTTATAAGGTGATAATACTCTTATATAGATGTTATTTGTATTGTTTTCCATGTGAATAGAATCTCATAAGCGGTTTGTAAAAAAAATCTCATAAGCTAACAATTTTTTAATGATCATAAGGCAAAAATTTGATTAAGCATAACCATTAACTACAGATTCTACTGCTTAATCATTGATATGTTCTTCAAATAGAATAAAACAGAGCTAATACCACTGGGAAACCCGAACTATTAACTTTGTGCCATTTGTGTCCTAAAGTATTCGATATGACATTTGTATCACAATGTATGATAGTTGTGTGTCATTTATGTCCTGACGATTTCGTTGACCGTTATAGATAACGGTTGACCAAACAGAAGTCAACATTAACATTGACTTTTGTTGACGTGGCAGCCACGTAGATGCCACGTCAATTACACCTCATATTTTTAATTAAAAATTAAATAAAAATTATAAAATAATATATTATTATAAAAATTATAAAATGTAAACTCAATTAATTAATATTGTTTCTAAAAATAAAAAAAAAAGTAAAGGAAAACTCCCCCACTGCCTCCTACTCCCTCTGCTCTTCAGCTTGTCCACAGCCGATCCTCCTTCATCCAATTACAAACCCATATCAAAAAAATACCAACCATCGCAATCGAGAAGAAGGATGAATAGGATGGGGCACCGGAATCGCCAACGATGAAGGGTCTGAGAGAGCACAAAGATGGATCGGGAGAGGGAAAAGACAGGCCGACGACTAGGCGACATCCAATTCCGGCATCACCTGCCGCTCTCTGGTTTTTCCGGTCGCCCGAGCTCCGCAGCCACTCTTTCCTTTCTCTTTTTCTTTGTAAAATCGACTCACACCCCTACCTTCTTCATTTCTACCTTAGCAGAAGCTTGGATTTCTCTTGCGGTCATATCCAGAGCAAGAGCATACCCTGAGAGAAAGCATTACCAGATCTGAGTCCCTCTCTCATCATAAACAAAAATCCGAATTTCACAGAGACGAGAAAAGAACTTGCATCAAACCTCCGACGGAATCCATGGCAGAATCCTCTGTCACATCGCGTAAGTCGCCACTCCCCCATGCCATTCTTCTTGAAATTGTTTATACGAGTTGGGATTCAGATAAGAAAGGAACCCTGAAATTTTTAGGGATTTTGATTATTTTGTTGGCCATCTGGGTTGGGTTTCGGAGATTGAATCCCTCGTTCCTGCCGCCTCGACCTCTACTTGTCTTCGTTCGTCTCCTCCCACCGCTGTGAAACGCCACAACCACCCACAGCCACCGCTCGCCTCCCATCTGGGTTGGGGTTTCTGATTTCGTTGTGGTATTGAGATCTGGGTTGGGTTTCGGAGATGGTATTTGGGATGGATTTTTGGAGATGGTATTTGATATTGGTTTGTTATTGTTTGTTGCAGGTGACGGCGTTAGAGGCGGCCAGGAGGAGGATGTGTTGTCGGCGGCGGAGGTGAGGAGAGAAGACGAAGAAGCGGCGGGAGGAGTTCCGGCGGCGAAGACTACGGAGGAGAGATAGAAGAGTTATTTATTTTGTATTTTTATATTTAATTTTTTGTATTTTGTAATTTTTGTTTTGTTAGTATATTTATTTTTTATAATAAAATAAATAAATAATAAATAATAATATTCCACGTCGGATGCCACATCAGCGCTTACTGGATTTTCTGTTAAAAACTAACGGTCAACGCCGGTCAACTCTAACGGTGAAATAGTTTAGGACACAAATGTCGTATCGAATACTTTAGGACACAAATGACACAAAGTTAATAGTTCGGGTTTCCTAGTGGTATTAGCCCAATAAAACAATATGACAAAAAAAAATAGAACAAAATTCACACCGATTTTATACGACACCGACCAACAGGCCGGACCCAATGCTAGTTGGCCCCTGCAGCAAGTGTTTATAAAAGAATCAATTTGAACTCATACACGGGCCCATTATTATCAGGAGCCATTTGAATAAACCCAATAAGGAACGAAGTCCATGCCCAGATCAACATTGGATAGGCTTTCATCTTCTCGGCGAGTCGGGCGGTATCCCAGAAAACCCTAGCATTATATAAACCCTAGGAGAGTCCTGCTTGTAGTTTCATTTCACATTATCCCCAAGGGGTCTGTGTTTAGCGGCAGGAATCGCGAAGATGCAGATATTCGTGAAAACCCTAACCGGGAAGACCATTACTCTCGAGGTCGAGAGCAGTGATACCATTGACAATGTCAAGGCTAAGATCCAAGATAAGGAAGGTTCGTACTAGTTGCTCTATGGGTTGTTGAAACCACTCTTCTTCTCACTGTTTTCCCCGCTACAACCCAATGTTTCTCTAGTTTGGTTTCATTATTAATTCCTCAGGGGGTTTTGGCTGCAGGAATTCCTCCGGATCAGCAGCGTTTGATCTTTGCCGGAAAGCAGCTTGAAGATGGCCGAACCCTAGCCGACTACAACATCCAGAAAGGTTTCCGATCTTATTCTTGGTCTTATAGCTTGTTTAGGTTCCTGATTCAGTCTTTATGTTGCTAAATTGGTTTGGTTTGTTTTGGTGCTCAGAGTCGACTCTTCATCTGGTGTTGAGGCTCAGGGGGGGAATCATCGAGCCGTCTCTGATGGCTTTGGCTCGAAAATACAACCAGGAGAAGATGATTTGCCGAAAGTAAGACCCTGCTTCCCTTTAGCCATTTCAATATTGATTTGGTATTTATAAGTGAGTTACCTGCATGATTGACATTTGGATTGTTGTTGAGGAGTTTCGGGGAACTTGAAATCTTTTGCAAAGTAAGTAATATACGGGGCTTCACTTAACTTCTTTAGCTAATCTATGCTTAAGAAGTCATACGAGTACCCAAAACTGAATCTTCCATTCTTCTACTTTGTCAGCTTTGGATCATTCATACTTGGCTGATTTTCTCGACTGGGACATTGATATTTAGACAAGCACTTGCTGTTTATGTACTCTATTGTTGATCTTGAACTTCTTTTGACGTCTGTGCGTGTAGGAAATCTGTATTGATTAGCTTTCTCCATTGATTGAATTTGGTAGTTTATTCGCCTTTCATATAGAGCATGTGATGTGTGTTGTTTGGGACTGTCTGTTGAACTCTCATACCCTCGCAACTGTGCGCTCGAGGGCATGATCTGTTCCCGTACGGATCTCCATCTCTTGGATTTTGTGAATTTGCTTTCTTTGTGATTCTCAGGGGTGGGTAAATTGTATTTACCTGTCTGTTGCCCCTCATGGTTTCATATGATTTTTTGTGTGCTTCTGGTTACTGATTGTGCTCATATTTATTGAATATGTTTGTTTGTCCTGGGCGACTTTGTCCTTGTAGGTGTTATGCTCGCCTGCATCCAAGAGCAGTTAATTGCCGCAAGAAGAAGTGTGGGCACAGCAATCAGGTTGGTTTCATTCATAGAACTAGGTTATTGTTTATTGACGTTTCACGTTGCATTGCTGACGGGATACAATTTCTGCTCTCTTTGCACAGTTGAGGCCCAAGAAGAAGATCAAGTAGACTCCGAGTCGTACGGAGATCTTGCTGATCTGGTGCTGTCGTGATAGTTTGTCGCCTTTATTTCCTCTGGTCTAGCTGTTTTGTTCAAGGAGCTTGAATACAGAACTATGAACAGTTTCTTTGTAAACAACATTGTCCCCAGTTTCTTTGAGAGTGTTCTATCATCCAGTCTTCTGCCGTAAAATCTACCATTGAGCATATTAACCGCCGAATTTCCCCATTCTCTGCATGCAATGTATTGAAACAGAAATAATGCTCCGAAGGATATACAACAATCAGAAATAATGATGAGCTCAGGAGGATATACAACTCAGAAGGTTCAAAATAATACGCCTCAATGAGTTGCAGGCATATGTACAAAATAATGAGATTTGTGAAGGCGTACGAGATGATTTGCCTACACTAAAATAGTGGACATTTAGATTATAGTTCGATGTAATTTGGTGGGATTAATGAGTTGAGTAATTGTTGTGGGGTTTTCAATTCTTTAATAAAATTTTACGGTAGAATAGTGTAAGTGTGTACTTGTTGGATTGAGTTTATTATTAGTTGATATATGAGGGACATTTTACGGTGATTACCATAAAATAGTAATCACCGTGGTTACTAAGGGCAAATTGGATATAAAAAAAAATTATTAATGATCTTTTTTAATAAATTACATTTTAGGAAATTACATAAATATATTAAATGCAATTTTTCTCTCTCTCTCACTTCCACAATTTTTCAGCGAGATCTCTCCTCCTTTTTCTCAATCTTTCCTTGATTTCGTTGCTGCAACAACAAAACAATAAATCAATACCAATCCATTAAAAAAATACTACCATTGTACAAAACATCAATACCATTCAAGAAATAAAAACACTACCATTTCAGAAAACATCAATACCATTGCAGATTTAATCACTACCAATGCGACAAAATCAATACCAATGCGACAAAAATAATACCAATGCGACAAAAACAATACCAATACGACCATAACACTACCACTACGGGAAAAAATGACTACCATTTAAAAAAAATCACTACGGAAAAAAATGACTACCATTGAGGTAAGCCTTCACCTTCGGTATACCAGAACCGGCGGCAGCCAGAGCTATGAATGCCGTGATGAGGGTTGCAAACAGAGTCAACAGGGAGAGGACGTCGGCGGAGGTTGATTGAGGTAAGCCAACAGCGGTCAAAGCCCAAAAAAAAAAAAAATTGGGCGGAAACGAAGAGAGGGAGAGAATCCGGAGTTCAATAGAAAAAGGGGGGAGAAGAAAGAGGGACCTGGATGCTTCGCTTCCTGCGTTCGGCCTCAGCGCGCTTGGCGAGATCGGCGACGCACCGGAATCGCCGGCGGGGGTTTTTGACGATGCTGACAGCTCTCCGCCATCGCATCAACGCCTCCTCCGACGGATTCTTGTGGTGCAGATCGAACTCCTTCTTCAGATCGAACTCCTTCTTCAGACAGCGAGAGCGGGGCCGACGAGGCGGAGGTTGATCGAGAGCGGGAGCGACAGGGAGAGGAGGGAGGAGACGACGGCTAGGCATTAGGGTTTGAGTAAAATATATACAGTAATCAGGTGTGGTATATTTTTCATTTCCTAAATTACCCTTAGCTAATCTTAATCATTAATTTAAAATTATAATAAAATAAAGATAATGAATGGTATAGATGTTGGTAGCCACCGTGGTTACTGAAAATTGAGTAACCACCCTAACCTATTCCGTTGATATATGTGTTACAATCCTCTCTATTCAATGATAAAAACTTTAGAATAAAAAATTAAAAAAAATTGCGTGAAGGAAAAAATTTACAAAAAGCACAATTGAAAAAGAAAGATGTCTTCTTTTAGTTAGGTTATCGGTCGGTTATTTTGGTGTAACCTTTCCGAATCGCTCGATTAACGACTATTCGATTAACCGCATAAATAACAGATAACCGACTATACTGTTACAGTTAATCGATTAAAATAAAGTGTGTTGTTAACAATAAACACAAATCGCTTAACCGTTAACCGATAGCGACTAAACAGTTACGGTCAATGCTGTCAAGAGCACGATTCTACCTAGAAGCGATTGGGTGACCTAGAAGCGTAAAACCGTAAGTTTTTAGTTTTAAAGCGTAGATTTTGACTACATTTGTAAGGAAAAATCACGATTCTACGTAGAAGCGTTTTGGTGACCTAAAATGATAAAAGCGTTAACTTTTAAGTTTTAAAGCGCGATTTTGACTGCATTAGTTACGGTTATGATTGAACGAAACTGACTAACAACCCTAGATAGAGCTACAGAATGAGATGTGAAGGTTAGTACCAAACTAATCATACTTTTAGGCATAAATTAAAATAGCACTTATGGAGTTTTCTAAGAATTTTTATCATTAAAATATTCCTTGCCTCATTAATTTCTGGCACGCGATCAATGACCACATCGCATTTTGGAGCAGCGATCTGCATGCATTGCTTAGACGGACAATGATTGGACTGGATTCCCGACAGGGATCACTAGGCGGAGAGTGGAGAAGTAGTTGATCGCGTTTGACAAACGCGATCTGCACAGTCTGCTTTTGCTCTCAACGGTGTGTGCTATACATACCACTTTTCCCTTCTTCATCCACACCGTAACATTTATTTCTTCCTCTTTTTCACCACTCAAGAAATTCTTCATATGATATGCTATGTGTGTGCGGTTAAGCTCGAAAGCCCACACTAGAAAAAATTTCCTTGAGTTTGTGATACAATTTCTCAAAATTTGCCGAACCTTTTTTTGACTTTCTCAAAAATTGGACGAAGAGACTCTTAGGGTATCTACTTGTTTTTCGTCTTATGATTTATTGTTTAGTAAATTTTTTGTATATTTGGTTTCTATTGTAATTTATCAACGTGAATCTTTTGAATGACTCTTTAAGACCAATAATCTCTTAGTAGTCTAACCATGATTGATTAGTTGATTTTTTGGAATTCTGAATGTTTTTGCCCAAAGTACTCCACATTAAGGAATTCTGAGTATGCTCTGTGTTGCGGCTAAGACCAACCTTCCACATTAGAAAATTTGCCCAGATCAATCAAACCATTATCAAAATTAAGACTAACACTAATTATTAGCCAAACCTTTTTCGTATTTTTTTTATTATTCAAACCTATTGAATTACTAATAAGTAACCAAATGTTAACTTCCCGTTAGCAATTTTGTTAGTAATATTGACTTGTGAACATGATACTTACTTGGAAGAGACACATGGAGGTCAACATTCAAAAACTTTAGGATTTTAACTAAGAAAAGAGTTACAAAATTATTAACAAAAACAAAAAATGGCTGTTTGATAGAAAGATTTGGCTAATTATTAGTAATTCAATAGGTTTGACTAATAAAAAAGCATGCGAAAAAGATTTGGCTAATAATTAGTATTTACTCTAAAAAATAAACTCATTGAAGTGTCTAACATTTGTCTGATTAGGAGGTCTTCCTCCTTCCCTCTCACGACTTCCTGTAATATCATTAAAATCACCTATTAAACCCACTTTTCTGAATCTTGGGTTTTGAGACTCGCAATTCTATTCCACACAGTTATAAGAAAGAAACACTTCTCACCTTCCACTTGACAATGGATAAAGTTCTTATCGCAACAGATTACCTAACTTTAAGATTCCTAGTTTACCAAAGCGACAAACCTCCAGAGAGACCTTCAGGATCCACATACTCCTTATTCTTTTTTTACTTCAGTTTATTCCTACGCTTTTCCATGTTTTGTTTTGTTTTTTGTTTCCATAAGACAGATAATCGAGGGACAATATTTGCAGATCAAAAGCTTCAGATGGTTGTGTTTACGCCTAGAATGTGCCAGGCGGGAATGTGAAGACCCTTGGAGAATACCGTTGTTCCTTGATACGTGGGCACTACGTTCACTGCACAAAAGGTCCGGGGCGTGGCCCGCGAACACTCTCCGACGATCAAATTAGTAATAGAGAGAAAGTAGCTTAGAGAGAGAGAGAGTAGCTTAGAGAGAGAGAGAGTATTTAGAATCAGTTACCATTTAATGGGGTGGTTGGCTGCTATTTATAGTCCGAGGTGGCTGGTGTAAGTGTCTTGTCAGTCGGGCGCTTTCCCGCTGCTATGACACACGCTCACGGCGGCATTTAATGAAGTGTCAGTGATGGCATGACTGGTATGGACTCTTCTTTACTGGTCGTACTTACCCGCCTCCTACTGGCACGACCCGGTCCCTTCGTCCCTTGGGCCGGCCCATTCCTTGACTTACTTCTATTGGGCTTTTCCCCTTCTGGGCCGTCTCTGGTTATGTGGGCCTTGCTTTAGGCAGCGATCCCCTATGGCCCAACAATTGTCCCGCAGGCGGGTAAAGCCTCCGGGTTTGGGCGGCTGATGCTTGGAATATAGGGCGGGATCGTTTCCTAAATCAAGGGAAAACGCCCTACATGGCCCTTCCCCCAGCCGTCCAGATCGAGCTTCACGCCTCGGGCCGATCTTATCCTCTCGTGGTTGCCACGTGTGACGACACACCCTCCCAGCAGCCGAAGTGACGCGCCGCCGTCCCTCCTTCATCGCCATGATTACCCTATATAGCCTCTAGGGTAACTCAACCGTCGCTCCTGGAAATTGTGCCCTCCGACGTTTAAAAGCCTCTGAAGGATCCACGAAGGTACTTTCTCTTCTTTTTCTTCTTCTCCGTTTATGCTTGGTTCGCCGGTCTCTCTGCTCACTACTCTTTGCTTTCCTTGGCCCTTTTTGCTCGAACACCCTCGCCGTCGGGTTCCTCCCCTTTGCTCTTGTAGTTCGCCGCGATCGCTATCGAGTTCAATACTCCCTTGCAATGGCCGGAGCAGATGAAACGTCCCAACTACCTCTTTCCGCCGGATCAGGATCCTCGCCGGGACGGAGGAAGTCCCCTGCTGGTGTGCTCGTCGCCGCTAATGCCGCCGGCAGCGGTGCCTCCGCCGCTCCCACTGTTCCGGCGTCTGGACCTATCAACCTAGACTCGTCGGAAACACTTACAGATCCCATAACCGCTGCCGCCCAAGGTATGCTTAATCTGAACATTTTACCGCCTTTATGTACGTCAGAACTTGGCTGGGATTTTAGCGGGGTAGATTTCAATTTTGATTTCGGCGGCTCCTGGTCTGATGACGGCCGGTTCGTGCTGGGTAGGTCAGAGGACGGGTCATATGAATTGACCGATGTTACTTTGGGTTTAGGCGTAGAGAATGTAGCTTCTAGGAAAGACGCTTCCGCCATGGGGGATAACCTGGCAAGTTTTGGTGACGTCTCTATAGCGAGTTCAGAGGAGGGGATTAGTCTTGATGAGCAAAACTCGCCAGAAATGCCCGACTCACCCTCCTTAGAGCTTGCGGAGGATACCTCGAGTGAGGATTACCGAGTGGTGGAGGACGATGCGTATTCCATACGCCTGCATGAGCACATGTGGGGGAAGCAAGAGATACCCGCCCGCGCTTTCGAAAGGGGCCCCGATCGGCACAGTAGACTAACGCCCGCCACTATTCTGACGCGGCTTAGAAATCACCAGCTTCCCACCGATTGGAAATATGCAGCACCGTCTCCCACTTCCCGGGCCGGTACATGTCCCAAGGGCTGGATAACCATATACACCGAGCAGTTGAAGTGCGGCTTGCGGTTCCCCTTGGATCCCATTATAACAGAGTCACTCCTGTGCTTGAACTGCACCCTTGGCCGCCTGTCACCTACCGTCATCTTCCACGCATGCGCTTACAGGCTCGCGTGCAGACGACTCGGGGTTGACCCATCTTTTGACGCCTTCCGATTTATGTACGGTCTCCGGCGGGTTGCCAATGCTTGGTCCTTCGGACGGCGGGACAAGGTGTATGGATTCGTCACTGGGTCTCCCAAGCTAGACAATGCGTGGTTCAGAGACTTCTTTTATGCCAAGCCCACATCGAAATGGTATGCGGGTGACAAAGAACCTAGGACGGGGTTTGCATACGGTCGGAAGGAAAATTGGGATGCTAAGCTCTGGACCCTTGATTCTCAAAAGGATCACGTCGTTCGTCTCGCCGAATTCACTCTCTTTAGAATGAAGCCACGGGGCCCCGATTCAGTGAAGTCTATTCTGACCGAACTCTTCGGAGATGGTCAGTAGCGTGATTGACCTGTTTTCTTATTTTCACAAGTGGTTTGTATTCTGTAGCTCTAACCATCTTTTCCTTTTTATGCAGCCATGCATTTCGGGAGCGTGGCGATGATGGCGAGACCGCCGAGGCGGGGCAAGATTGCTTCGAAACCAGGCCCGTCTACTAAACCAGGCTTGTCTACTATTGCTCCCTCGAAGTCACTGATCACTTTGAGCAGGGCTCCCCTTCCACCAGCGGGTCAAACCACGCTTGCGAGCGGGGCGGACGGGCAGCTGACTGTGCAGGCCGGCGGAGACGTGACGCGGAGGGGGCGTGACGTTGGGAAGCATGTTGCCGAGAGCCCTGCTGAGGAGAATGATGACGGCCGGAAGAAGACCAAGGCGACCTCCCTGACCGAAACCGTTGACTTCTCCCCCCATTCCTCTTTGCGCGAGGACTGCGCCCGCCGTATGCTGCATGAACTGTCCGGGAAGCTTCTCGTCCCGCCCGAGTATACGGAGGTTGAGGACCCTTCGAGTAGGCATTGGGTTGGCACTGCCGCCCGGTTTCTCCTCGCGGTACGTGTTTTTACCTTGTTCAACCATAGCTTTTTTTTTCTTTCTTTTGAACGTTGCTAAGGGGAAGTTTGAAACTGTAGGCGGGTGTTGGCTTGTCTCAAGTCGGGATGATCAACGAGAAGCTGCAGATGGCCACCCTTCATGGGGAGGTGGAGATGGAAAAACTTCGGAAGCGGATAGGGGAGCTGGAAGCGGAGTCACTCAAGGGGCGGGCTGCATTCCGGGCCGAGGCCAAAGCAGAGTTGGAGAAGGAGCATGGTGATACCGTTAAGGATCTTCGAGCGGAATTGTCTCGAGGAGTGCAAAAGGTGAATAGTTTAATGGCTAATAAGGAGATTCTGAAAGCAGATGTGTCCCGGCTTCGTGGGCGTGTGGAGGAGCTGGAGAAGGAGAGGACGGAGGGTTTTCTGCGCCACAAGACGGAAGTGGACGCCGCGTCTAAGGCTGCTGTTGCTTCCTATTTGTTATCTCCCGCATTCCGCCAGATTGACGATGCTAAGAGGAGCAAAGCTATTGGAGACACGGTGGCATCTGTTCCGCCGCGATCATCCAGAGCTGGAGTGGGACACTGACGCCGTGTGGGATGCGGTGGTGGCCTGGGGTTCGTCTGAAGATGATGTCAACTCGGAAGGTACTCTCTCGGCAGCGGCGGGCGGGGATGAAGCGAGCTCTCAAGGAGGACATTGATAACTTGTTGGCTAAACTAGTGATATTTTGGAGTCGAGTATGTCTCGACTATAAACTGGTGGTTGTACTTTAATTTTCTTGCTTTTTCCAAACATTGCCGCTCCAATGCGGTTGTTGCTTTCCCCCTCCTCTTTATATATATGCGTGTGATGGTGACGTTCCTTTTTTCCCATATAATTGTCTGAGATGCTATCTTGAATATTTAGGTACAGGCGTAAGCGGGTCTCTGTCGTAGAGCGGGTTATTTGATTCCGCGAAGCGAAATAGGTTTCAGATACAGCGGCGAGTTCCGCGGGGCGGGTTATCCTTGCTTCGTGATAGCGTTTCTAGGAATAACCCGTGTCCCGGGAAGCGTTTAGGATCCCGCTCTGCCTTCGTGGTGGCGTATTACGAGCGAGTCCCTGCCCCTCAGGGCATTCCGCGGGTGGGTTATCCTTGCTTCGTGGTAGCTTTTCTAGGAATAACCCGTGTCCCGGGATGTTTTTGTTAGGATCCCACTCTGCCTTCATGGTGGCGTATTACGAGCGAGTCCCTGCCCCTCAGGGCATTCCGCAGGCGGGTTATCCTTGCTTCGTGGTAGCGTTTCTAGGAATAACCCGTGTCCCGGGATGTTTTTGTTAGGATCCCGCTCTGCCTTCGTGGTGGCGTATTACGAGCGAGTCCCTGCCCCTCAGGGCATTCCGCGGGCGGGTTATCCTTGCTTCGTGGTAGCGTTTCTAGGAATAACCCGTGTCCCGAGATGTTTTTGTTAGGATCCCGCTCTACCTTCGTGGTGGCGTATTACGAGCGAGTCCCTGCCCCTCAGGGCATTCTGCGGGCGGGTTATCCTTGCTTCGTGGTAGCGTTTCTAGGAATAACCCATGTCCCGGGAAGCGTTTTAAGATCCCGCTCTGCCTTCGTGGTGGCGTATTACGATCGAGTCCCTGCCCCTCATGGCATTCCGCGGGCGGGTTATCCTTGCTTCGTGGTAGCGTTTCCAGGAATAACCCGTGTCCCGGGATGTTTTTGTTAGGATCCCGCTCTGCCTTCGTGGTGGCGTATTACGAGCGAGTCCCTGCCCCTTAGGGCATTCCGCGGGGCAGGTTATCCTTGCTTCGTGGTAGCGTTTCTAGGAATAACCCGTGTCCCGGGATGTTTTTTGTTAGGATCCCGCTCTGCCTTCGTGGTGGCGTATTACGAGCGAGTCCCTGCCCCTCAGGGCATTCTGCGGGCGGGTTATCCTTGCTTCGTGGTAGCGTTTCCAGGAATAACCCGTGTCCCGGGATGTTTTTGTTAGGATCCCGCTCTGCTTCGTGGTGGCGTATTACGAGGGAGTCCCTGCCCCTCAGGGCATTCCGCGGGCGGGTTATCCTTGCTTCGTGGTAGCGTTTCTAGGAATAACCCGTGTCCCGGGATGTTTTTGTTAGGATCCCGCTCTGCCTTCGTGGTGGCGTATTACGAGCAAGTCAATAGGGCATCGAGCGTCGGAAGTGGCATGCATTGATCATTTCATGAAAGAGAGTTACAATTTTACTCCGCCGAGTAGTACTTGCGTAAGTGAAGAGAGTTCCATGTCTTGCTTACTGCTTCCCCGCCCATGGTGGCGAGCTTGTAGGTACTTGGTCCAATCTTGTCGCTAATGAGGTAGGGCCCTTCCCAGTTAGCTGTAAGCTTCCCATGCCTTTCCTTCTCTCGCTTGTCGAACATCCTCTTGAGCACCATGTCTCCTTCCTCCAGCGGTTGGGGGCGTACCTTGTTGTTGTAGGCTCGTGACACCTTTTCCTTTTCCGCGATCGTTCGGGTCAGGGCCGCTTCCCTTCTCACTTATGTCATGTCCAACTGGTGAAGTAAATTGGCGTGGTTCTCTTCTGGGTCGTAGGCTCGTATGCGGAGCGTCGGGAGATGCGTCTCTGTGGGGATCACCGCTTCGCTCCCGTATGTGAGGGAGAACGGAGTTTCGCCTGTTGCCGTCTTATACGTGGTTCGGTGGGCCCACAAGATGTGCGGGAGCTCGGTTGTCCAGGCTCCCTTTGCTTCCCCCAGTCTTCTTTTTAATCCTCTCAAAATGAGTTTGTTGGATGATTCCACTTGTCCGTTTGCCTGCGGGTACGCCACCGATGCCATGCTATACCTTATTCCGTGCTCTTGGCAGAACCTTTCGAACGGGAGGCAGTCGAATTGAGTGCCGTGATCCGTTACGATGGACTCCGGGATCCCGAAGCGGATCAGTATATTGTTGAAAAGGAACTTTTGTATCCGGGCGCTGGTGATGGTTTCAAGAGGTTCGGCCTCTATCCATTTGGTGAAGTAGTCCACGGCTACCACCAAGTACTTCTTGCCCAGTGGGGCGTTGGGGAAAGGCCCTAGGAGGTCTAAACCCCATTTTGCAAAAGGCCACGGGCTCACTATTCCCTTCATTTCGGAGGCCGGGTGATGGTGCTTATCTGCGTGCTCCTGGCATGCATGGCACTCTCGCACTGTTTTGAGAGCGTCCTTCTTAACGGTAGGCCAGTAATATCCTTGTAGGAGGACTGCTCTTTCAAGGCTTCTAGGGCCGACATGGGTGGCGCATGTGCCCCTATGTATCATCGTCAGAGCTTGTTCAGCCTCCTCACTCCCCAGACACTTCAAGTAGGCACCAGTGAAGGAGCGTTTGTGTAGCTCGCCCCCCACCAAGCTGTATCGAGTGGCCTTTCGACGAAGCGCCTTGGCCGCCAGCCGGTCCTCGGGCACCTCGTCACGCTCAAGGAAAGCGATTAGCTGAGCTCGCCAATCTTGAACGCCTCCAGCGACCTCGTCTCCTATCTCTGCTACCTCTTTCATTACAGTGACCTGTCTTTCCCCCTCAAAGTCCATGGCGGTGGCTAGTTTTGACAGCGCGTCGGCGTGCGCATTGCCTTCCCGCCTGACATGTTCCAAAGACCAGTCTTCCATTTGCGCAAGCACCCCTTGTGCTTTTCCAGCCAACTTCATCAGTTCCTCCTCTTTGATTTCGAAATTTCCATTGATTTGACCCACCGGCCACCACCAACGATGAATCGGAAAAGATCTTCACTTTCGTTGCTCCCATGCCTGAGATTACCTTTACTCCATTGATCAGCGCTTCGTATTCAGCGACATTGTTTGTCTTCAGGGAGTCGAAGCGCATGGCAATCTCATGGATAACTCCTTCGGGGGTCTCAATAACTATGCCCGCTCCGGCTCCTCTCTTTCCCGCCGCCCCATCGACTGACAATTTCCATGCTTCGCCGCGCCTGTGTTCTCCGTCCAGGGTAAAGCCTTCGACAATGAAGTCCGCCAGGACTTGGGCTTTCACTGCCGGTCAGGGGGCGTAGGATATATCATGCTCGCTCAGCTCGACCGCCCACTTAGTCATCCTTCCTGAGGCGTCCATCCCATGCAGTATTTTCTTGAGAGGGAGATTCGAGAGGACGGTGATGGGGTGACCTTGGAAATAAGGTCGTAGTTTCCTGGCGGTCATGGCGACGGCAAGGACCGCCTTCTCAACCACTAGGTACCTGGTTTCAGCCGGGAGCAACGCCTTGCTGACATAGTAAACGGGTAGGTCCTTGCCATCCTCAGATCTCCTCACAAGCACTGAACTCACGGCTTGATGCAAAACTGCCAAATACAGAAAAAGACGCTCTCCAAATACCGGAGCACTGAGTACGGGTGGCGCCACCAATTGCTCTTTGAGGCGTAGAAAGGCCTCGTTGCATTCCTCACTCCACTTAAATCGGGTTGCTGATTTCTTGAGGATTTGAAAGAATGGGGAGCATTTGTCCGCTGACCGGGGTATGAACCGACTAAGCGCCGCCATCTTCCCATTAAAAGCTTGTATTTCCTTGATCGTCTTTGGGGCCTTGAGCTGCAAGATGGCGTCAATCTGCCGCGGGTTAGCCTCAATTCCCCGCTTTGTGATCAGGAACCCCAAAAATTTACCCGCTTCAGCCCCGAACACACATTTGGTGGGATTCGGACGTAATCCGTGCTCCCTCATATTTGTGAATGTTTCCCTTAGATCTTGTAGGTGTGATCCCACCTCTTTGCTTTTTACCAATACATCATCAACGTACGCCTCCACATTTCGCCCGATCTGTTGACGTAGCACCGCATCCACCATCCTTTGGTAAGTCGCCCCCGCATTCTTCAGACCAAAGGGCATGACCACCCAACAGTAGTTTCCTGTAGCCGTCATGAAAGCGGTCTTCTCTTGGTCCTCTTCTGCCAGGCTTATCTGGTGGTACCCCGAGAACATGTCCAGGAAACTTAACATGGCATGGTTTGCCGTGGCGTCTATGAGTTGGTCAATTCGTGGGAGCGGGTATGCGTCCTTGGGACAGGCACTGTTGAGACTTGTAAAGTCTATGCACATACGCCACAGGCCCGAGCTCTTTTGACGAATACTGGGTTGGCCAGCCAGGTGGGGTACCGCACTTCCCGGATAAACCCCGCTTTGAGTAGCTTCTGTATCTCTTCCTCCAACGCCATTTGCTTTTCGACGGATATGTTCCTCCGTTTCTGCTTCACTAGGCGGGTATTCGGTTTCACTGCCAGGTGGTGCTCTGCGAGCGCGCACGGTACGCCCGGCATGTCTTCCGGTCCCCAAGCAAAGAGATCGGAGAACTCTCGGAGGAGGCCGACCAGGCTTGCCGTCAGGTCAGGTTGAAGGTGTGCCGATATGCGCACCGTTTTTTCTGGTTCCTCCTCTCGTAATGGTACCGCCACATCTCCCTCTAACGCTTCCGGTCTGGGATTGTTGCCCCTTGTATCCACCAAATCTACCTCAAGTTGTTTAACCGTTGCTTGGTAGCATTCTCGGGCTTGTTGCGTGTTCCCTTTGACACAGCCGACACCTTTTCCCACCGTAAATTTCAATCTATGATGACAGGTAGACGCCACAGCTCCGAAGATTGAAAGAAAGCTTCGTCCCAAGATGGCGTTGTATGCCGAGGGGCAATCCGCCACGTAAAATTCCATCGGCTTGGTTTTGGTCACGTTCCCTTCTCCGATCGTGACGCGTAAGGTGACCATGCCTAGCACCTTTATTTTTGATCCCGAAAACCCCACCAGCTGTGTTGAGGATGGTTTGAGGTCTTCGACCCCTTTTTTCATGCTCTTCAAGGTAGAGAAGAAAAGGATGTCCGCCGAGCTTCCGTTGTCAATGAGTGTTTTCGTTACTTAGTACTTCCCTGTGCGGAACGATATGACCAGAGGATCCTCTGCCGCCTCCGGGCTGGCCAGCTCCGCTGCCTCGAACACGACCTCGGCAGTTGAGGCGGAGGAAACGGTCAGGCACGTTTCCCCGGGGTTCGCGACCCGGGGTCGCTTTCTTCCTCCGGCGATAGTAATAATCTCCAGATCGTCATCGTCGAGGCGCGGTTGTCTCCTTGGTGGAGGCGCGTTGGGTGGCGATGGGAGTCTCTCTCTTCCTCCCCTGACGCGGGACCTCGACCTCCGAGGTGTTCTGGATCTCCTTGCCCTCGATCTTGACCGTGGTCTTCTGGGGGATCTGCTCCGGTATCGCTTGAGCGACGGTGACCTAACTTCACGCTCCTACCTCTTCGCCTCCAATCTGCTCCTCAAATCTCCAGGAGCAAGGTTGGCGATGCTCATTTGGAAATTTCGACAGTCCACAGTGTTATGCGAGGTCTTTTGATGCCAGTCGCACCACCTTCGGAACACCGGGGCTTCAGGACGCTTTTGAGCATCACGGCGGGGGCCCTCTTCTCCAGTTCTGCGCGGGTGGGCGTCCTCTCTCTCCCTTTCGGTGGTGTAGACTTCCCTTTTATTTTCCCCTGCTCGCGCCTTTCCCTTGTGGTGCCGCTCTGGGGACCGCCCTCTTCGAAATGGGGATCTGTTCCCCCTTCTCCCTGACGTTCTTCCCCCTCGATCCGCAGACACCAACGCTTCCTCCAATGTTATCACCCTACGCACCAGGTTGTCCAGGTCGGGCCAAGTTTTTATGTCTTGCTCCTTTTTTATCAATGCTCGTTGGAGCTCCTTGCTCTTGGATGCCATCCTTAGGCTTCCCGCCGCCACATTAGGGGTTACGCCCTGAATTTCACTGGCGATCGTGTTCCATCGATCGTAGAAGGCCGTCAGGCTCTCGCCTTCCCCCTGCGTGCAGTTTATTAGTGCGGTGACGGTGAGACGCCTGCGAATCTGGGAGGCAAACTTAGATGTGAATAGGGTTGCGAACTGCTCGAAATTGTCTATGATCCCTTCGGGGAGGGACGTGTACCACGTGCGACACCTCCCCCCAAAGGTTATGGGAAAGGCCTTGCAAAGATCCGCGTCCGAGGCGTTTATGAGCTGCATCTTTAGCGTGAAGGCACTTAGATGGTCGTTTGGATCGGTGTCCCCATTGTAAGCCGGAAGGCCTAGCGATGAAAAGTTTGGGGGAACCGGATTCCGGAATAACTTCTTTGAGAGAGGGTTGTGCAGGATGCTTGGCCCCTTCGTCTTCCCGCTTCCCTTCCCGAAGCTTGCCTGCAGGTGCTCTTCCAGGAAACTTAAGTCGGTCTCCGGCCTTTCTTCATCAGTTTCTTCATCTTCCGACTCGACTTCTACTACCTTCTTCTTTCCTCTGTCCCCCGGTGTGGAGGACGGGCCCGGGGTTTCTTGGCGCCTCATTCCTTCCTTGATCAACGATAGGATCTGACTTATACTGCTCCGCATCTGCGTGATTTGCTCCCCTTGACTTTTCACCCTATCTTCGAGCTCTACTTCTTCTTCGACTCTGGGAGACAAACCACGCATCGTTATTGGCTCGACAACTTCCTTCATTGGGGTGATGGAGTCACCCGACATTTCAAGGAGAACGATACTCTCTTCGGGCCCCACGGTGGGCGCCAAATTGTTTACGCCTAGAATGTGCCAGGCGGGAATGTGAAGACCCTTGGAGAATACCGTTGTTCCTTGATACGTGGGCACTACGTTCACTGCACAAAAGGTCCGGGGCGTGGCCCGCGAACACTCTCCGACGATCAAATTAGTAATAGAGAGAGAAAGTAGCTTAGAGAGAGAGAGTAGCTTAGAGAGAGAGATAGTATTTAGAATCAGTTACCATTTAATGGGGTGGTTGGCTGCTATTTATAGTCCGAGGTGGCTGGTGTAAGTGTCTTGTCAGTCGGGCGCTTTCCCGCTGCTATGACACACGCTCACGGCGGCATTTAATGAAGTGTCAGTGATGGCATGACTGGTATGGACTCTTCTTTACTGGTCGTACTTACCCGCCTCCTACTGGCACGACCCGGTCCCTTCGTCCCTTGGGCCGACCCATTCCTTGACTTACTTCTCTTGGGCTTTTCCCCTTCTGGGCCGTCTCTGGTTATGTGGGCCTTGCTTTAGGCAGCGATCCCCTATGGCCCAACAGGTTGACTGTAGCATGATGTCCCGCCCCTCTATAGTTCCAACTCATAATAGAATTCATGGGTTTGTTGGTGGCCTTTGGCATACCACCTTAACCTTTTCACATTCCACTACATGGTTCTCTTTGTCAACAACAACGATGTGAGGAGTAGGGGTGGGCAACGGGAAACGGGTATTTGGGTATACCCGTACCCGTCCCATTTTTTAAGGGTTACGGGTACCCATATTACCCGTAATATTATAAACGGATGGGACTTGGGATTGTACATTCCTAATATGGGTACCCGCGGGTTACCCGCGAATACCCGTTTGGGTAATATGGGTACCCGTTATACCAATTCAAATCATGAATCATCCCAATATCAACTATATGCCCAGCCTGCCCTTAACCTTTTTGCTCCTAACTATTCTTCTTTGCAGGACAACACTTTCTGCATTCAACAACACAAGAAAAGTAGTAGCATGCCTCCCATTGGTTGTGTTGAATGAAACTTCTTATTTGATAATTTGGTGCTTGGAATGATTTATTTCTATGTGTTGTGATTGTTCATGAATGTGTAATTTGCAAATCAAGTATTTGTGATTGAGATGTATTTTGTGTCTTGTGATTGTTAAGCAAATACAAGTTAAGTTTAAACTTTTGTTAAAATTTTAGTGGTTTAAACTTTGGGTATTTATGGGTAGTATGGGTACCCGTTATCCGTCTCGTACGGGTAATGGGTACCCGTTTCCCATATGGGTTTGGGATATGGGATAGACTTTGGTCTTCAAATGGGACTGGGTACCCGTTTAAAACGGGACGGTATCCCGTCCCGTTGCCCACCCCTAGTGAGGAGTAATCTTTTGAAATTAGGCAACTCAAGTTATTATTTTTATTTTCAAATAGAAAGAAATAAGGAGAGGTCTCGTGGTGGAGCCTCATGACAACTCAAGTTCACAAGCCCTCAATCATGGATTCGTCCAAAACTCGTGACTTGAGACATCACCTCACCGACGAGAACCTCAACTTCAAGGAGATTTTTGGGTGGACCGAAACTTGAGCAAACCTCCGGCTCACGACTTTAAAGAAGCGCTTGGTGGGAGGCAACCCAACCATCATCGGCTTGCATCTCTTTTCCTTTTCAATAAGATGACCATTAGAGAGATTTTGGTGGTGTTTTGCCGTCTGCACGCTCTTCCAGATCTCACCCGCCCTCCGCTCCCGAATACCAACATTCACCACTATCCGGTAACATCGTTCTACCTCCTTATTTTACGCCATTGAGGGCAATGTCGAGTTTAAGTGTGTGTGTGTGGGGGGGGGGGGTAGTCTATTATGCTTGTGTGTGTGAATGATTGGTGTGATTTTGAATGCTTTGGAGCCTAGTTTTCTGCCCAAAATTTTAAAATCCGAGGGCTTCAACCATAGCAACTTCTACATTTGCATGATCATAGTGGCATCTTTGGTGATTTGTTTTGAATCTCGTGGTTATTAGCATTGTCTATGGATGATTTGCTTCAGTTGGTGTGCTACCTATTATGATGACTGAGACTTGTATTAGGTTTGTGCATAGTTCATTTCTCATGTGTTTGTGAACCGATAGATGTTTTGAATCGATTACTTTCTTTTCACAGTTGCCTATGCATCGAGTTTAGAGAATTAGAACGAATGATTGAGCACCTAGGTAGCCATGTGAGACTTGTGTCGTTCTTTCGTTCTTGTGCGATAGATCCCCTTTTACATGATGTGTAGCATTCACATTGTTGCTAGAAAGGAAGATGAAGGCATAGGTTTAGTCCACGAACCAAAATTTGACTTGTCTTCATTGCATTATCCCCTAGTTGATAACGTCATATTTGCACATGTTTGCACCATTATATCTTAACCATTTTGGCTCGATTTTGTTGCTACTTGGCCTATTTTACCCTAGGTTGTGCTATTTTGTCATATTTCAGGCCCTAGCGGGTGTATGAAGGTTTAGGCGCAAGTTTCGGGTCGTTTGGAGATCATTTTATGATTGTAGAGCAAAATCACGGTTGTCCCCTGCTTTTATTAGCCTGGCCGTGTTTTTACTGGCGAACGCAAACCAAGAGAAGGCTGAAGAAAAATGAAATACGGGCAGACCAGGGGAAAAGCACGACCGTGCTTAGTCAAACACCACCAATATTTCACCCAGACTTGCCCGTATTTCTCCCGTTTTGCACTAAGTGAAACGCGTATTTTGGGCAAAGCACGATCAAGGTAGGAAGCACGACCGTGCTTCTGCCCGTATTTCGCCCAGAATCGGGTTGAAAGAGGCAAATTCGAGTCAAAGGAAGGCATTTTGATTTTTAGGAGCAAAAACAGAGTTATAGAGAGTGAAAGTGCGAAGAACAAACCTTGGGAGCTATTTGGAGTGGATTTCTCATCATTGAAGCCTAGATTGCATCCCTAGGAGTGAAGATTGATCTCCCAGAGTAGATTATTTCCATCTTTATGAGTATGACTGCTTTGATTTATGTTTTCCTCTCTCTCTCTCTCTCTCTCTCTCTCTCTATGGAGTACTCTATGGAGTAGAACTTTCTCTCACTTGGGTATGAAGAACCCTAGTTCCATGTGTTAGGGATCTTGATTGTAATGAATTTTTTTATAATCGATTGAAGTGTGTTTATTGAGCCAATTGAATCATGATCAACTTCTTTTGATTTCTGATGCAACCTTAGATAGATAGAATCTGATTAGGTTGTTAGAGCTTCTTTAATCGATAGGAGTGAATTGATTGTACGAGAGTCAGTCAATTCATTGCTTTGTACTAGAATATGTTTCCTGTAGTGGAGTTCTGTGTTAATTACCTTAGCATTCTATCTCGGTGAAGACTACTCGTCTGCCGGTTAGTCTATCTAAGAGGGCTTGGTCAGCTAAAGAGATTCCAAGCTACTGTCGGATCTTCCACAGTTTAAACAACAATGAATCAACCAAAGGAAATTACAACTTGAACCTATCTAAGGAGCTAGGGGGACTCATTCCCGAGTGACTCTCCTCTTGCTTCAGAAAACCGGACTAATTACTGCTTTCTTTCTGCTTTAGTTTAAACTCATTTTCACTAAAATTTCCCTCTAGATAATAGATAATCACGGAGTAGGCAGTACATCTAGGCCCTGGGTTGACATTTATTACTTGATTCCACTATACTGCATTTCCATTCTGCGATTACACTTAGTCGCAGATTGGTGTTGTGTCATAGTGTGTCACTAGTCAACCCTTATGTGTCTAAGGGTCGTTCCCGTGTTAGGTAGATCTTGCTACTTGAGCGTGATTGATTTAAATAGAACGACCCTACTTTCTTCGTGTCTACACCATATCGAGTCACCCTTGTCTTTAGAAGCTCCATTCATACAATTTGAGATTAAATGAGGTTCCACATGAATGATTTGTGTATGGTTTTGCTAAGAATGTGAAGTGAGTGTGGAGGTAGTTCATAAAAGTGAGCATTGTTCCTTAAGTAAAAAAATGTGGCATGTGTACATAGCTCCCTATGGCCCTCAAAGAAAAGAAAAAAAAAAGATAAAGAAATCAATAAAATGACAAAGAAGAAAAGAGAGGGGTCACCAAAAATATAATAAATGTTGGACATGCTCTTAGAAGTGGTTGTTGGCATGCAAGCTATAGAAATACTTACATGTTGTTGACCTCTACACTCTTGTGCTTGAATTGACTAGCAAATGTAGAAAGTAAGTATGTGTGACATGGTTTGGTGATTGGTTGTGGTTTGGAATGGAGGGAAGTGTGGTTTTTGGCCGATGCTAGTGATCATTGCTTGTAGAAGAGGGTTCTAGTCGAAACCATAGAAGCTTGTTTTGGTTTTAGGTTGAAGATGTGGAACCTCACGTTATGTTTGCCACCACCCAAAAAGCCTTTTCCCCATGTCCTAGACCCTAGCCAGTCATTTGAACCCGTGTCTAAGACCTCCGGACAAGTTAGCAACGACAACTATCTTGTGAGCTCTAACATTTAGAGGCTATCGCCATGGTAAAGGGACGTTAGGATTGAGCGTGAATATGCACATCTTTTGCATGAAATGGTCATGATCCCACTGGTCGAGAGTGAGCAATTATTCATCGTGTTTTGTTCGTTTCTTTTACCCCGGTGAGAACCTAGGTTGCTCGATCGTTCGTTCCTATGATGTGATCTTCATGCATGAGTAACTGTGATTGGTAATTCTTCGATGCATGTTGTGTGTTGGTTCATGAATAATGTGAGAACTCTTCATTTGCACAATCTTAATACAGTTGAATGTCGTTGTGGTGGTTGACATGATTACTTTGTTTTTGTCCATAGGTTGGTGTCAAATAACCATTGTGATTCATTCGTTTTGTGCCCTATGACATGCCTCAAAACAAATTTTATTGAAAAAAAAGTTGTAAGCTTGCTTGTTTTGTACTTGTTTGCTTGGGGACAAGCAAACGTTCAAGTGTGTGGGTGTGATTCGATTCCAATTGTACACATTTACCCCTCATTTCTTGTTCCCTTTGCTTAGTAGATCACCGTCCCTTGACCTATTTTACGCTAGGTTTTGCTTGTTTTGGTACATTTCAGGTCATAGCACGTGTGTGAAGGTCCGGGACGAGTTTCGGGTCATTCGGAGGTCAAAACGAGCAAAAAAGTGGAGGCTGAGCACTGTTCACGGGTCGTAGCTTCCTTATTGCTTGAATCACCCTTGAGAGATGAAAATCTTCACTCTTCTAGTAAAGCGCAAACCCTAAACCTCTTCTTTTTCCTTTGTTATTCAATTTCTCTCTCTAATTTCCAAAAAAGTAGAGGACTACTCTCTCACTAGTATTCCTCCTCCTTTGGGGTTTTGAGCTAGAATCCTAGAAGGGAACATAGAAATTCTAACCCATCCAAGCTCTCCTTTATCCCTCAAAGCTTCCATCTATTTACAGAGTCGACAGTCAAAATCAGGGGTAGAATGTCATGGTCGTGACATCGTTTGAAAATGTAGGTAGCTACTGTCATTTCAGTCTGACCTTCCCTCACGCATTAGGACCTAAGATATAACAAAAGAGGCACAACTTAGCGTAAAAGAGGTTGAGAGACAATGATTTACCAAATCAAACTATCAATAAATGAAGGTTAAAACATGTGTAATTAACCCCGAATCAATCACTTTTTCCCTCGGGCTTGAATCACAAGCAATTTTTTGTGGGAGTTGATATGGGTGAGGTTGTAGGGAGGGTGAGGGGGGGGGGGTTATTTATTGTAGGGGTCCAAACCATAAAGATTTGGAGGATTCTCTCCTGGTCAGCAAGTGGAAGGTGGGAAAAGACGCCGGTAATGAGGGGGACATCAATCGTGGTGAGGAGTTTAAATAGATACTCAGTGGATGTTTGACTAAGGTCAGCTTCCGTCAGATCAGTACGAGAAAGGGCCAGGTTTGTTAGCAGGGCATGGTCAAGGGATCTGTTGATAGGGGATGGATTCATATTGATTTCTTTATGCAAGAGATCTGGGGTAGAGGTAAGGTCAGATGTTTGGTTTTGGTTAGATTGTCTTGTAAGTTGGAATAAAGGAGAAGGTTGGTGAGGAGCTCATATTAGCATTGACATAATAGAGTGGTTAACTTGAGTCCCTAGTTTGGTTTGGAATCAGCATGCATGCTTCAAAGTGTTCTTGAATTCTCAGCTTTAAGCCTTAATCCATACCTAGGCTCTCGCCTACCATCATAAGAGAATCTACCCTTTGATCCATTCTTGACAATCTCTTGTATTTTGGCCAAGCTTCTGTTAGGAATATATATTAGTAGAATAATAATAATTAGTAGTGTTAGGATTAGTAGGGTTAGGCGGCCATGTTAGCTGAATTGGTTAGGGTTAATTGTTAGAGTTTTGGGTTTATTTCCTATAAATATGTACTTTGGGTTTACGTCATAATCAATCAAGAAGAATATTAAGAAGAATCTCCTAAACCCTAGTTTATCCTCTCAACTCCTAATTGCTCATCTCAACCAATCCAAGGCCTCGGCCGATTCTTTATATATTTTGTTCTTTCTCATCTAAATCTCTAATATCAACTCTAAATCCCTATTCGTTACAAGTAGTTGCAGGTGCCGAAGATCAGCCCCTAGAATCCCTAGAAGCGGGGTTCTTTTAGTGGTATCAGAGGATGGTTGCAGGCACTCATACCAGAGCCATGTCGAGATTCGAAGAGATCTCAATCAAGGCACTTACACTAGCTCTTAAGATGAAGTTGGAAGCGGCGAGAACGGATAGGAGTCCAACCCCACCACTAGTCGCAATAATCAAACCGCGGATCACAGAAACGAATTTTGAGGATTTGTTGGAATAACCTGCGTTCCCAATAGAGCTCGAGCAAGCTAAGAAGGCAGCTGTAGCAGCGACTACCCTCTGTACGACATCGCCATCATCGCTGCCCCGAGCAAGCGGCCTCGATGTCATTCCTGTGACCACCATCGACGCCAAAGTTCTTTCCATCTGGGATAAGAAGCTCGCCGTGAATACCGATGTTGTGATGATTCCAACATCACCAATAAGTGCTCCAACCAAAGGGAAGTCAATCCTCTCATCCGCAATCATCACCCATGATCCCAAAAATAATCAGGAGCGCAACGGACAAATCAAACCCACGTCATCGACTACTTTGGATTCAACATCAGTTTCATTGATTTCCCTAATCAGTGGCTGGAAGTTCCGAAAGAAGAGGAGTTCGGGAAGAGCCTCTGTTTCTCTCGCGATAAATGAAGACTATGAGGATTGGACGGCCTAGAGCGTGGTGAGCAGAAGGCCGTTGATAGAGCTCGGCGGGGAAGTGGCCAACGACGCGGCGAGGAGATGAGGTCGGAGAAGAGGCACGCTGAATCGTGCTTGCCTCCGGGAAACGAAGCACCGAGGAAGCAGACGTCGGAGGTGGACGAGTCAGAGATGCTGCGGCTGGGCAGGTCTTGCTGCCGACGAGTGGGTCCTATGCCGCTGGGGAAGGAGACGCCGGAAGAAGAGCCTCTATCGACGCAAGAAGCTCAGCGTCGTCTTCTGCGCGGTGCGCCGCCGGAAGAAGAGTCGCCGCCGGAAGAAGAAGCAGAACCACCAGAAAATAAGTTGTCGGAGAGAGAGAGAGGAAGAAGGAGAACAGCGGCCGCGTTTCTTCGCTCACAAACCTTACGAATGGAGCGTTGGGCCAAGGACCACCACAACAGCCGCTGTTTCTTATGTTGATGCTAAACAATTGGGTCGTGGGTCTGGTTGAGTTAAAGGAAGCAAGTTGGGAGGAGAAAAATAAGTCCACTAGGCTGAGTGGAGAAAGCATGCCACGTCAAGTGATATTTGGGCCGCAAATTTGTTCACTTATTGGATTTCTTTTGCATGAAAAGATGGAGGCAAATGTGGATTGTGTCTTAAAGAAGACAGGCTTGGAAGAGGTCTTTATGTTGTTGGATGGGCTTGCAAGAGAGCAAGGCCCAAACGAAATTGAGAAGAAGAAGAAGAACACATAGAAGCTTGACAATGATTTGGGCCACACCTCTTTCTTTCAAGAGCTTGTGGGCCGAATCCAAGGAAAAGTAATAGTAGGGTGGGAAGAGTTATGGGCTATTTTCGCCACCAAGCCCATAGAGGAGTTTATGGATCCCTTCTTTGAAGACCTCAAGCTAGAACACAAGGAAGAACAATTCTCCGATTCTTATTTCGTGAAATTCAAAAAGGAAGAAGAATTGTTTGGCTATGGATTGGGATGTATGTGCCACGTGGCGGAAGAAGAGTCGTGGAAAGTGGAAGTTGCTGGAGTAAGTTTAGTTTATAGAATTGAGCGCAATTGGAAGCGAAGGAAGCGGAAGATCAAGAAGACGAAAGTTGACTGCAACCTTGAGGACAAGGTCGCTTTCAAGGAGGGTGGAATGTTAGGAATATATATTAGTAAAATATAATAATTAGTAGTGTTAGGATTAGTAGGGTTAGGCGGCCATGGTGGCCGAATTGGTTAGGGTTAATTGTTAGGATTTTGGGTTTATTTCCTATAAATATGTACTTTGGGTTTACGCCATAATCAATCAAGAAGAATATTAAAAAGAATCTCCTAAACCCTAGTTTTCCTCTCAACTCCTAATTGCTCGTCTCAACCAATCCAAGATCTCGGCCGTTCTTTATCTATTTTGTTCTTTCTCATCTAAATCTCTAATATCAACCCTAAATCTCTATTCGTTACAAGTAGTTGCGGGTACCGAAAATCAATCCCTAGAAGCGGGTTTCTTTCAGCTTCCCACACTCATAACAAAATTCAGATAAATTCTCTTTACCTAAATTCCACCTCATCAACATGGTTTTCATCCTAGCTCCACCAGTGCAAAAGAGACACTGACATTCTGGAATTGAGGGTCCATCTCCACCTATATGTGCAACAAGACAAGTTTGGTGGCGTCTGTGCAGGGACGCAACCGTCGCTATGGAAGGAGGAAGAAACGATGGGAATAGAAGGGTGACCAGGTGGGGGCACAAGGAAAGAAAGGATTTTAAACATTGATGCTTTTGTTATTTTATTATTAGGTTTAACACATTTTGACCTTATTTCGGTGAGAAAAATGAGCATATGTGCTCGTAACAAGGTTCCCGGATCTGAGGTCATATATAATTATTTTTCCTATTTGATTTGTGAAATTAATGCGCATCTTTTCTGGTTTTCCTCTTTGCCTAACCCTATTGTTGAAATCCTAAGTTGAATTTGAATATAAAGTGATTTTGAATTTTCACTATATATCCAAGTACGATCTACGATTTTGGTGTAATGTTATATGTTATAAAACATTTATTAGATGATATTTTCTATATATTGACATTTTCATAGATACATGCTAAATCGGAATAAAGCGAACGTACTATATATTAACAGTTAATCCACTTGTTCAACTGGGTCAACAGAATAGACCGAATTAACAACCTTGATTTTAACCTTTTACCTTTAAAAAAAAAAGGAAAGTGTTTCGAGAGTAATAACAAATAGCACAAGAATAATAGCACTCTATCCATTCAATTAAACATTGATGGAGGGAAAACTAACTACATTTAGCTCTCCACAAAACATATAGATCCAAACAGCTAATATTATACGTACTAATTACTTAACAAAATATATCATACATCTTGTGATTGATGTCGCCACGCGCTAAGTACTCTTTATTTTACTATGTTACGCCTATATCCGGATTAACCTTCGATCGGCTGCAGCACCGAATTCAATCCAATCAGAGCTCGGTGTTAATGGATGCTTTCTCCAAAGGCACGTTCATGACTGGCTTGGCCATGTCCCATGCCGTGAGTTTGTCGACCGTGACCTCCTCCGTCCCGTTATTGAACAAGAACAAATGGGCTTTCGGGCCGACTGCCAGCGTTGGATAAACCCTCGACGATATCACCGTTTTCCCTCCTTCCGCGAAGCTCTCCACCACCGAGTGATCAATCTATTCATTCAGAATAACGATAATTTAATTTCATGGGCAATTAATGTTCAAAAAAATGGAAAACATTGTTGTATCTAAAAGGGCAAAAGTTGTTCAGAATTAGTTACCAAGCTTCTCAGGGCAATCTTCTTAGTTTTAGACAGATCAACATCCACGTATCCAGCAAACGACGGCTTGTACATCATTTCGTCCCTGGTCAGGTTAGAACTTTTTTCGTCGTCCTTGGTCAGGGTAGAACTGAAATCAAACCAGAAGATATTACATACATTGATACATATATACCTTCAGCGAAAATGTGACTAACTAGACCTGAAGGTAAATTTAACATGCCAAAAGATAGATATAGATGGTCCAGGCCAGGGAGGTAGTGACCTGGTGGCATCGGAGCAGAAGAGAACAACGTGGTTGTCGCCTTTCTTGAACACCCTGAACATGACCGGAGTCAACTCCTCGAGCTTCTCGGAGGCCAGGGTGAGGAGCCCAAACGGCCCAACCCCACCTGGAACAGTGGAGCCCTTCTCATGACAGACGTCTTGGGCCGGAAGGTCGGCCCACTTGGGGTCGAAGGGTTCTGCTTTGTCGAGGCTCTGGAACGAGAAGCTCACCTCCACGTCAGCCTGGGCAGCAGTGATGCCCTCCACTTCAATGTTCTGTCCTTGCTTCAACACCTTGGAGCTCAACGTAACTGGGCGAGCGCTTCTAAGCGTCTCCAGCTCTTCAACTGGCCACTGCAACAGCTGCTTCCCATTTGGGTCCAGCCACACCTTTCTTGGGATCAACTGCGATGCTCATCAAATCAAACCACATTAATATATACAAGTTTCAGTTTTTTTTTTCTGTCCCGACGAAATAAATAGCAAGACGTCGAAAGAAAAAAAACCCTCTAATGTTGTTTAATTACCTGAATTCCGGCCCAACCCTTATTGACATCACGGGTTTTACCGTCGGACTCGTTGGCCCACCCCCACAAAATCCTGCGGTGCTTCTTATAGTCGAAGAAGGATTTAGAAGCATAGAAGTTGCCGTAGTCGTAGCGGATCCCGGCCCAACTGTCCACCGAGCCCTCGTCGGGAATGTACTTTTCCTTGTCGGTGTCGTAAACTCCGATGGTGTAGTACTCGAACCTCGTGAGATCCAAGCTCACCTTAAACACGTGCTTCACAGACTTGTCCACTGCCGACGTGTCCAAGCCCCTGTCCCCGGTTTGGGAGACCGGGTAGAAATCGGGGCACTCCCACATCCCGGTTCCCTGGACGGAGTGGAGCGGCTCCTTGGCCTTCACCCACTTCTTGAAGTCCTTGCTCGTGTACAGGTACGCAATCCCGAGCATGTCCTTCTTGCTGCCAACCACAGTGTGCCACTCCCCGTTGACGAACCAGGCGGTGGTCGGGTCACGGAAGGCGCTGGCGTTGACCGACGGGTCCGGGTCGATGAACGGGTTCCCCTGGTCGGGTTTGACCCACTCCCGGAGGTAAGGGTCGGAGAGGTTCTTGGGAACGGCGAAGTCCTGGAGCTGGCGTTCGTCTTTGTCGATCCCGGTGTACTGGATGAAGGGCTTGTTGCCTGGAAGGATGGTGGCGGATCCGGACCAGCAGCCCTTGATGTCGAACGGCTTCGAGGCCTCGATTGCGGGCTCCAGGGCCTCCCAGTTTATCAGGTCCTTGGATACCGAGTGGGCCCATACGATGTTGCCCCACACCGAACCTTTGGGGTTGTATTGGTAGAACAGATGGTAAAGCCCGTTGAAGTACATTGGGCCTGGATTCAATGGAAATTCACACTAATTTGTTATTTTCTTTCCGCAACTGAAGAAGAACAACACATCAGAATCAGACGCAAAACAAAAACCGCCTTCTTACTTACCATTTGGATCTGTGGGCCGTTCACAATTTTCCGTTCATGACCAGTACATGGTGTGACAAAACAGAAACGAGCACAAGTTAGTGAAACTTTAGTCAACAACTTAAATATGACTAGGAACATAGGGTCACTCTCCTTATGGTTGGGTTGGGTATAGGGAGGGAGGGAGGGAGCATAGAGCCTTCTTTTTGGCAAATGCATGTGTCCCCTTTTTTCTATCTTTGATTGGTCTTTTAATTTTCGGAGGATACTCAGATTGAGGACTAGTTCGGTCAATCAGGCGCCGGTTTTGCTTAATCGCACAATAACTAGGAAGATGAAATAATTTTTTGTATCATTTGGTGGAAATAAAAATTGATCCCAAACCATTATAAGCAAATGCTATGTGTTGCTAAATTCGGTGTTATTGAGACATTCCTTGTGAAATGGTTTCATATTCTGAACTTGTTATCAACGTATCTGAATATACTACCAATCAGGGGCGGAGCTACAACTTGGCTCTCGAAAGTTCCGCGTAAACCCCACGAGCTTCCTGAAATTTTCGTATTAACTAAGGCTAAATATTAATATAGTTTAGTGTGCATTATAGTGACAAGAAACGTGTAGTAGGCCAGCGGATGGGAATGCTTTAATTAACCCCCCAAGTCAGCTGTTCAAATCGGGCATGGTAGTTTTTCTTACTTTTTTAATCTTTTAGTTGAAAAATGTCATTCGACAACCTAATATTTTGCTTTCCTCAAATTCTTTAATTTAAAACTTGATGGATTAAGTTTTCAAATATTTTGTAAATTGAATTTTGTAAAACTTGAATGAATTGTTCTCCAGATACTTATATATTCATTTTCTAAATTATGAAAATATGATGGATATATAATTTAAAACACATTATTAATTTTTTTCTATTCTAATCTATATTGAGTTTGCCATGGTAAAAAAATTTAGTTTAGATTTTATTTTCAATGATTTTAATCATGTTTAAAAAGTATAGTTATCCTCATATTTCGAATTTTTTCTTTTATTATTTTCATTAATTTTAAAGCTCCCCCCGAACACCAAATCCTTCTTCCGCCCCTGCTACCAATGAAAGAAAGTAAACAAACAAATCAAAATACAATAGGTGTTACATATATTCTCCTTCTCCGTATATATTTTTTTCCTAGCTTCATTGTAAAGGGAACATCTCGACTTTGTCATATCTACAGTAACATATACCACAATAGATAAATCACAAATTTGTTACTAACTTTTCTTATCAAAGACAAAGTTGGTAGTTATACTTATAATCCCTGCAAACATAGGTGGAGGCAGGCTACTTTGGATGTGTCTAGGACACAGGTGAAATTTGTCGTAGAGAAATAATATCCATTAGTGTATCAAGTTAGAGGTGGAAATTGGTACGGTGTTTGGTTTCGGAATATCAATACCGAATTACATCCTAAATTGGAGAAGAGGTGACATCTAAAATTCTTGTCATTGGTAATCTTTAATATGACGTATTGGAGGTTGAGAGACACTAATACTAGTGTTTGTTTTTTGGAGTTATGAAAATAACAAGAGATTAGGTGAGATACGAGAGTGACTTAGACTGGAAAGTCAAAATTATGTTGGATGGAGGCTTCTAAGTTGTGAAAGAGTGAGGAATGACCTAAGGTTGTGTGTTGTATTTCATTAATTTTTAACTTTCGGTATTTCGGTATATACCGACCCCAATCTCGTAATCCCGAATACCGAATAACACTTGAAAATGAATCTCAATCTCAATTCCTAAAAAATAAGCCGGAATTCAATAATACCTAATAGTGATAAATTCGGTACGGTATACAGTATATCCCAAATACAGGTACCAAACTTCGAGCCCTATATCAAGTATTGAACCCTTGACTTTTTGGATAATGAATAAGTATCATATCACTACAATAAAGATTATTTCTTGTTTATTTTCAATTTTATTAATTTTAATTTTATTTATTAATTTTATTTATTTATATTCTGAGAAGAGGACACAGGTATGTTTGAATCCTGGCTTCGCCATTGCCTTCAAATTAATTATTAACCTTTGTTTTCATCCCTCGATTTTGTCAGGTAACATGCACATGAAGTCGTTATAAGAAGGAAAACAAGATCCGAAACCACCATTATTCAAACAAAAAAAAAAGAATAACAATATGAAACAACGTAAGTACCGTTGATCCAGTGCTTAGGGGGCTGGAAATGGTAGCCAGTCCGGTGAGTTTCGATGACCTTATCGGCGGGGACAGACTGCAACTCCCGGTACACTTTGTGGGAACCTTGGACGCCGCTGTTCCCGATTATGGTCGCCACAACCACGCAAAATGCGGTGACATGCAACAACGTCGTCGCCATCGAAGGACGAAGGTTTTTCCCACCCATCATTAGTTTTCCAGTTTTTCTTAGTTTACTTTTTTGATTTTTCACTACACCATCCACAACCCGACGCGGTTTGAATAAATAGAGAACTGGCGAAGGACTCCGCGGTAGTAAGTAACTCGGTTTCTCTCCGTTTCTTTAGAGAGGCGGAGGAAGCGGGTTGTGTTCGGAGCCTATTTTTAGGGCAGCGACCCGGGTCGGAGTCTGGCTATTTACAGACTGGAATTCAAACCAAAAAAACAGCAGCATTTTTTTACCTTTTTAGATAAAAAGAGTGTTTGGCAGTTTTTGTTTGTGGGATTCCATTTATTCATATACGGCCTATTTGTCATTTACTGTTTGGATATAAGTTGCCATTTTTGGAGAAGGGAAACAAACAAATCATTGGCTGATATTTAATCTTCTGTTTGTTAATTATGTTTTATGGATTTCATTTTTATGAATAATTACTTACTCGTATAATATGTTGGGTTTGGGATAGAGTGAATAATCAGTTTTAAGTGGGTCAGATTCAGATCTAAGAGATATAAATGAGTGATTTTTTCATTTTCTTTTTTTTAATTGTTTTTTTTTAATTTGGATTTTCAAGAAAATTTCACATATCGAACGTGTTCGTTGTGATCTAAAAATTTATATCCATTTTTAATATATGTAGGGTAAAAAAATTCAAACCACTCGTTACCACTCTACTACCACCTATCCTTGGTTGCACTCTTTCCCGAGAATTTTCCTACATCAAAACCCCCATTCCTCAACCACAGTGGCTGATTAGATTGATCCGGAGAGTCGACGGCGGAAGCAGGACGTCTTTGGTAGTGAGGTGTCCATTGAGAACGCAAATGACATCCGAAGTATCCCCATTGGTCCAGAGAATGGGGTTGATTTGTGGGCTAGGAAATTCATGGATTATGAGAATTTCTCGGTTCAGTCTACTTGCCACACATTCCACATGTCGAATGGGAGAGCGGAACCACACTAAACAACACCATGCATCTCGGTGTTTGACAAAGATAGATGGAAATGTATTTGGAGCTTGTCCCTCCCTCCAAAATTTCATTACTTCATTTGGTGATGCATTAAAGACCTCATTGCTACAAAAAGCAATCTGAGAAGAAAATGCTCTCCAAACACCAATTGTCTTTGTTGTCAATGCCATATGAATCTATCCTTCACTGTTTATTTCTTTGTGACTATGCGGCTAATACTTGGAACGTATCCTTCCCATCTCTTCCATTTCCCTCGAGCTACTCCTCGTTCTTTGGTTTGGTTTTGCAGTTTGAAGGAAAATCTCACACCCTTAAGCATCCTCAAAATTGTGTAGTTGTATTGGAATATCTGGAAGGCGAGTAATGAACTTGTTTTTAGGAAATCCACTCCATCACCTATAATACTTGCATCAAAACATTTCGTGAGTTCCACAAGTGGTTGAGGTGTCCCAAGAGGCCCTTAATGTATCCTCTTTCCAGAGTCATCCCAAATGGCCCGTTCTTATCACCGTCAGGCAATCCCATTTTGGAGATTTACTATGATGGGTCATTTCTACATTATTCCTAGTAGGCAGCTTATGGTATTGTTATCATCAACAACCACAGGCAGATTTGTGATGGACGAGCTGACTCAAGACTTTGCTCTTCAGTCTTCACTGATCGAGGCAGAAGCATGTGCTCTGTTGGAAGGTTTGAACCTAGCTCAAGCAATTAGTCTCCAGTGTGTGATTAAGTCAGATTGTGAGATCCTAGTGATAGCCCTCTCTTCTTGCCCCTCAACATGGCCATGGCATTTGTCGACACAACGATGAGTGGGATCCTTAGAACAACTTATCATATCAAGGTGGTAGCCATCCGTCTTCCTCTTAACGTTAGAGCTGATTAGGTAGCACGTAATCAAGCTCACTCCACTCTTCCTCACAACTGGATCATTGTTCTTGATTCGATCTCAAACTTGATCACATGAGTGTAACCACGTTGCCCTTGATAAGCTATGGAATGAAAGTATCTTATTGTTAAAAAACCAAAAATGGCTAAATTACACGTATGGTCACTAAAATTATACAAATTTTTTACTTTTGCCACCCGAATTACTTTTCTTTCTTATTCGTCACTAACTTTATGAATCGTTTCACCATTAGTCACCAGCCGTTATACTGTATTAAATTTTTTCAACGTGGCAGTCAACTATAAAGTTGGCTAAATTACACATTTGGTCACTCAAATTATACAAATCTTTCATGTTTGCCACCCGTATTACTTTTCTTTCTTATTCTCCACTAACTTTACGAATTGAATCACCGTTAGTCACTGACCGTTAGACTCTGTTAAATTTGTTATACGTGGCAGTCAACTATAAAGTTTGATTGTTAACTAGATGACGTGAAAATTATAAAAAAAAATAAAAAAAAATGTTTATTTGTCCACATCATCATTTCACTTAGATTTATCATATTACTTATTTAATAAAAATTAAATAAATTACAAAAATAAATAATATGATTAATTAATCACCAGCTCCGACATCACCAGATCCTAACTCGCCGGCTGCGACACGATGATGACCCTTCCAGTGAGTCGAACATGCTCGAGTAGTAATGCAACGCCTCTGTGAACCTGTCCACGAACACCGACGGTGAACAGAAGTCTCTATGATTTCCTGGCACCAGGCTTTCCCAATTTCTTGACCGACCTCCTCTGGCAGCTGGTCGAGGAACATGATGAAAGAGGAATGTGCGGGGTCATTAGAGCAATCGATTAGGTAGGACGAACGGAAGGAGAAATTCGGCCAGCTACTGCAATTGTTGAAGAAGGAGAGGTGAAGCGTGTCGGGCGAGATGTGGAAGTGAGTTCGAGCGAGGGTGAGGTTGTGGAGAGGGGTTTTGCAGGAATGGTCGTCGCCGAAGGAAATGCGAATAGGAGGGAGTGGGTCCAGTAGAAGATGTCTCTGATCTCATATTCGACATTGGAGACGGCGAGAGATGGGTAGCCTTATTCGTTGCAGGTGATTTGGAAATTGGGGAAGCTGCAGAAACGTTCCTGTTCCTGATCGTGGTTGGATAGCCAGAAGGGGTAGCTGATGGAAAGGTCACCGCTGCTGCTGGCTCTGGGTTCGCAGGAGCTGTACTTTGTGCGTTGAGTAGAGCAAGTTCTGTGGGATAAGGTGTTGATGATGAAAATAGTGAAAAGAAGAGCACTCAAAGATTCCATGGCGGTCCATTTGGAATGAAGGGGGAGAAGAGAGGATTATGGAAAGGAACTGATGAGAAGGGAGAAGATTTTTAGTAATGATCCAAATTCGAAGAGAACCCTCGAACTCGGATTATATGACCAAAGTACGCAGCCTTCCTTCTTTTTAAGGATTTTTGAAGCTTTTCTCCAATTTGAAATAAAAGATAGATGCGGAATCAATCGGACAATCACAACTCGTGATGAAGGGCAATTGATATATTAAACCAATCGGACAACACCAACTTGTGGAAAGGGGCAATTGATATAGTCAATACTCGCCATAACTAAATGCATTCTCTAGTTGATAAGAGACCACTCAATTCTCCCGAATCCTCAAAGGAAATAATAAGCAAACGTTCACAAAGGAACTAGAGTAAACACTAAATGTAATTGATAACTGAAATCTTGGGTACCAAATTCGTAGCTCTTACACCCTCTATTTATAGAGGTCACAAAAACATAAATCTAACCTAAAAGGAATAGGAAAACAAATCACAAACTAACTAGGAAACATAATACTACTTAAATAAGGACTATAACTCATTTTTTATAACCAAAGGAAGCTCTTTAGCAACTAAGTAATCTCCAAACACATTTTTTAATGCTTAAGGAAGCTCCTTCGTGGTTAAGCAATCTCTTTACTTGTCCTTTTCATACTTGGACGACTTGGGCAGCAAGGATGGACGTTTTGGGCTCCAAGAAATGTTGTAGGCCGGATCCTTAATGCATTCTCCATTTTATCCATCAAGAATGCTCCTAATTGATTCTTAAATCGTTGAATTCGAACCTTCATTTTGGGACAACGAGAATTGAATATCGCGGTAGTTGATATCGCATCATTCTCTCTCTCTCTTGAAGAAGATTTGACCTCAGATCTTTATAGAACTTTGATCTCCAATCAGCATCACTCTTCTTGGCCTTCGTATTAAATTGTCTTGGTAGTGAGGATTGTATCATTCCCCCCTTCTTAAAGACAATTCGTCCACAAATTATAGAGACTCCATTTTGGTGAACACCTTCCACATAGCTCTACAATTCTCGTCACTTTTCCATGCGTGCTCCCTCTTCGAAAATTGCATCGCCAACCACGAAATCAATATGATCATATTCTGGAACAGTTAATGTATCCCCCAGAATTTTCATGCATTCATCTCCTCCTTTGGATTCTGATTCCTCAATGTGTTGCTTAACTTCTTGCGCACTCAAATCTGGAACATCAACAAGAATATCTCCTTTTACTTCTTCTGCCTCTTCTTCGACTTTCTCCTCTACTTCAAGTTTTGGTTCTTCTCGAGATGAAATCAAAGCTTGTGAATCCTCTTCACAAGTTACTATAGTAAGTCCATCAACAAGAACCTCTTCTTTCTCTTCCACGTTTTCTTTGACTTCCTCTTCTACTTTGGCTTGTAACTCTTTCTCTTTCTCCTTCTTCAAATTCTGTTGCATTTGAAGTTGATCCTCATAGATTTCTTTGGGAGATAAAGGCTTCAATACAAACTTCTGACCTCTATGCGAACACTTGTACTTCTTGGTGACTCCATCTTGTTGTCCATTTCGATCAAATTGCCATGGTCTTCCAAGCAAAACATGAGCCGCTTCCATTGCCACCACATCACAAAGAACTTCATCTTTATAGCTTTCAATCTCAAACTTCAATATGGCTTGCTTGGTGACCTCAATTGATCCATCTTTATTAAATCATTGAAGAGTGTAGGGCTTCGCATGTTTGAATGTGTTTAGCCCCAATTTCTTCACCGAATATTCACTCACAAAATTAGTGCAACTATCTCCATCAATCACAATTCACAACTGATAGTAGCTTACCATCCACTAAGCATCTTTTTTGAAATTCAGTCTCCCTTTGCTCGAGATCTTGCATTGGATTTGGACTCCCTATCATCAAAGGAGTTTCGGGTTGGATTACCATTGCTGGCGCATTATTCCCCTTTAACCCTTGAAGAATAACTTCTGTCGTCTTGAGCATTTGCTTCATCATCTCTATCAATCGTTGATTTGCTCCATTCTTGCTTTTCAAGAGCTTTTCGCCACTGAGTTCGAACCAGGAATCTTCAAAAATCGCCGCTGGTAATTTTCAATTAGCCGTTGAGTTTGAACAGGCTCTGATACCACTTGATATTATCCAAATTCGAAGAGAACCCTCGAACTCGGATTATATGACCAAAGTACGCAGCTTTCCTTCCTTTTAAAGATTTTTGAAGCTTTTCTCCAACTTGAAATGGAAGATAGATGCGGAATCAATCGGCCAATCCCAACTCGCGATGAAGGGCAATTGGTATATTAAACCAATCGGACAGCAACAACTCATGGACAGGGACAATTGATATAGTCGATGCTCGCCACTGACGCGTTCCCTAGTTGATAAGAGACCACTCAATTCTCCCGAATACTCAAATGAGATATTAAGAAAACGTTCACAAAGGAAATAGAGTAAACACTCAATGTAATTGATAATTGAAATCTTGGGTACCAAATTCGTAGCTCTTACACCCTCTATTTATAGAGGTCACAAAAACATAAATTTAACCTAAAAGGAATAGGAAAACAAATCTCAAACTAACTAGGAAACATAATACTACTTAAATAAGGACTATAACTCGTTTTTATAACCAAAGGAAGCTCCTTAGCAGCTAAATAATCTCCAAACACGTTTTTTAATGCTTAAGGAAGCTCCTTAGTGGTTAAGCAATCTCTTTCCTTGTCCTTTTCATACTTGGACGACTTGGGCAGCAAGGATGGACGTTTTGGGCTCCAAGAAATGTTGTTGGCCGGATCCTTAATGCATTCTCCATTTTATCCATCAAGAATGCTCCCAATTGATCCTTAAATCGTTGAATTCGAACCTTCATTTTGGGACAACGAAAATTGAATATCGCGCTAGTCGTTATCGCATTATATGTACCATCTTCTACGACCAGGCCACTGGCACACTGCCGTCGATCTCCTCGAGTACGCCAATCCCAGAACTATATGAGAATAAATTAATCATATTATTTGTTTTTGTAATTTAATGAATTTTTATTAAATAAGTAATATGATAAATCTAAGTGGAATGATGAGGTGGGAAAATAAATATATTTTTATTTTTTTGAATTTCCACGTCATCTAGTTAACGGTCAAACTTTATAGTTGACTGTCACGTAGGACAAATTTAACGGAGTCTAACGGCCGGTGACTAGTTTGAAACAATTCGTAAAGTTAATGGAGAATAAGAAAGAAAAGTAATTTGGGTGGCAAACTTGAAAGATTTGTATAATTCGAGTGACCAAATGTGTAGTTTAGCCAATAAAGTTTTACCGTTGAATTTCCACCTTATCATTCCACTTACTTTGTCTATATGATTTATCATACTAATTATTTAATAAATATTAATTAAATAAAAATAATAATTTTGAGCGACGTTGAGAAGGAGGATCATCCGGCTACGACTGTGGTCAGGAATATCCACAAACCGAAACATGTCCCCGTCCAGAGGTACAAGGAGCTCTTGGTGGAGCTCGATCGAGAACGGGTGGCTCGACGAACAGCGGAGGATTCGAAAGAAGAGGTAGTGGAGAAGTTCAATCGAGTCAGGAAAGCTGGTCAGGAGGTAATCTAGAAGCATGACGAGTGCTTCAGACAGCGAGACCAAGCGGAGAGCGAAAGAGACAAGGCGCTGAAATCACGAGAGCGGATAATGGCGGAGTTGATCAATGAGGTCGGGGAGTAGAGAGATGAGATTTCCAGACAGCTAGACGAAGCGCTCCAAGTGAGGGATTCGTTGCGGCTGGAGATGGAGAATTCAAGGATATCTGGCAAGCTAAGCGAGTACAGGAATTTCACAAAGGCCGGTGGTGGATTACCAAAGTCGCCCAAGTAGAGGACAAATGAGATTGTGGAGGAGCTGGTTAAGCAGATTAACACAGCAAATTAGTCCGTAAATGATGCTAGGTTTCAAATTAAGAAGCGGAATTTCGAGATTGCGATTGAAGTTACCCAGCTCGAGGCCACCATTCGTGGGCGGAGATGAGAATTAGAGGGTAAAACGACATTGATCAGGGAGTTGCAAAAAACTATGTCGGAGAAGGAAATCATGGCGTCTGAAATTGAGAGAGGGATGTGGGAAAAGGCGCAGTTGGAGGTATAGATGTCAAAACATTACCCGACCCGAGTACCGCCCAACCAACTCAATTCGCGACCCGCCCGCAACCCGACTGGACTAAAAGTCAAAGACCCGCAACCCGCCCAACCCGCAACTCGCTTGACCCGCAACCCGCTTGACCTGATCCGAAGCCGCCCGATTGGCATGAATAATACTACATAATATATTTTTATGCATGAATATTATATGTAGATAATATATATATATAAAGCTTACGTGACTTGCCCTATTATTTTTTCATCTTTCCCACCAAGAACAAATGTTTACTTTGTGTTGACAAATGACAACTGTCATTAAATTGAATCACATAATAGTCTCACTGTCTCGATAGATAAGTAGAAATTCTAGGAGGGTTATCAACATTTTTTACATTTGATTGATGTATATAAATAATATATATAGATAACGCATACATATGATTGACTTAATTAAGCCAATCCCAGTACCTAATAATTACAACATGTCTTGGTCTCTTTGCCTTTCAGTTCAACCAAGTTAACAACAAATTCGAATTGTAACAAATTAATTATGTGGACTAGCTGGCTTATGTGCTGGCATATTTTTTTAACATGTTTTTGTTAATAAAAAGTTAGATAGGTACACGTTTCAAAGCCTAGCAGAGGCATATTTTTTTAACATGTTTTTGTTAATAAAAAGTTAGATTGTAAAATACGGTAACTTCACTTAATGTATAGCATAGTTAGTAAAATACGGTACGGGAAAGTTACGTATAAAATACTTACGGGTATTATAGTTCGTCTCTTAGATAATGTTACGTTTAATAATACGTTAATAGTCATAAATATATAAAACTAATTACTTTTATAAATAAATCAATATGTAAAAAGAGTAAAGTTCATAATTCATTTCATTAAATACGGATATTAAACGTGTTATTAAACAGAGTATTTACTAGTTTAGAGTTCAGTGTTTGCCTGTTTGGGTTATGGACTTATGGTTAAGGGTTGGGGTTAGTTTTAGGGTTAATTACTTAATGTTGTGATTTAAGATAATGTATGGTTGATGGTTAAGGTTAGTTTTAGGTTTCAGATTTAAAATGGTGTTATAAGGTTATGGTTTAGGGTTAGGGTTTAGGGTTTAGGGTTTAGGATTTCTTCATGGTTATGCTTTATTATAGATATTTTGGTTTTTATAGTTTAGTAATTAATTTGATTTTAACAATTAATTTAACTTGTGAATGTACATATTAAATATATCAT
The DNA here is from genome assembly GCA_946122785.1 of Linum tenue. Lineage (NCBI taxonomy): Eukaryota > Viridiplantae > Streptophyta > Magnoliopsida > Malpighiales > Linaceae > Linum > Linum tenue. The sequence goes on along the minus strand of CAMGYJ010000008.1, from coordinate 49,287,045 downwards.
ATTCAAATGACATTCCAACCGACGGATCGAACAACAAACTAGTGAATATACGGTTGTGGACTCGTGGTTTAGAGTTAGGAGGATTAGGACATATGTTCTTCTCAATAACCAAATATAAAATTGACTTAACTTACATTCTTCACATAACATACATTATAGTTTATACTAACAATTTCATAACATATAACTATAGCTCATGGTTTAAGGTTAGTGTAGAGGGTATACGGTCGTGGACTCATGGTTTAGAGTAAGGAGGATTAGGACGTATGTTCTTCTCAATAACCGAATATAAAATTGACTTAACTTACATTTTTCACATAACATACATTATAGTTTATGCTAACAATTTCATAACTTATAACTATAGTTCATTGTTTATGGTTAGAGTATAGGGTCATGGTTTTGAGTTCAGTGTTTGAGTTATGGTTAGGGGTTGAGGTTAGTTTTAGGGTTAATGACTTAATGTTGTGGTTTAGGATAATGTATGGTTGATGGTGTTATAGGATAAGGGTTTAGGATTTCTTCATGGTTATGCTTTACGATAGTTATTTTGGTTTTTATATTTTATTATTTAATTTGATTTTAACAATTAATTTAGCTATAGGGTAAAAGTATGAATTTAAAATATTTTGAAAACTTCTGAATGTACATCATAAATATATCATATTCAAATGACATCCCGATCAACGAATCGAATCATAAACTAATTAATCGGTATAAAATTTATCATTTATAATAATAAATATCAAAGAAATGAAAGAACAAAATTTTAACAAATATTTGAGGGAACATTTTTGAATAGAATTTAAACAATAAATTTTTGAACCCCAAATATCTCCACCAAAATTCCCTCCCCAAACGGCAAAAGAGCTTTTAAACCCCGCCCAAAATTTGGTCCAAACTTCCCCTCCCAAACCCGAAAAAAGTTTTAAAACCCCCGCCCTATACTTTGGCCAAAATTCCCTCCATCCCACAGCTAGGGATGGCAACAAAAACCGAACCCACGGGTACCCACCCGACCCAACTCGGTCAACGCGGGTAAAACCCGTGTTGACGGGTTTTGGGTCGGGTTCGGGTTTAAACCCACTACATTATTCACCGGGTCAGGTTGGGTTTAGGTAAACCTGCCCCATGGGTACCCGTCCACACACATATAATTACTTTTCCGGTATATTTAATATTCCAAATAATATATCTTCCTTAAATAACTAATATTATTTATGTTTATGGAGACATGTATAATTTGTTCTTTCTAATTGTTTAGAATGAAGTTGGTATTATAAAGTGGAGAGTGAAGAAACTTAGTTGACGAGGAAGAAGCTTTCAATTAATTTTATTGTTTATAGATGTTTATCTTTAATTTTGAACAATTTGTATTGATCATTTGCAGTTTTCTTGTATGCTCTAAATTGGTGTTTTTTGTATGATTAATTTGTATGATAAAATTGATGTTAAACTTTTATTTTGAAAGAAACTTATTATTGTAAAATTTTTACCACAAAAACCCACGGGTACCCATGAACCCGCGAATACCCAGCGGGTTGGGTTGCGTTTGAGTTTTTCAAACCCAACGGGTTTTGCCCCGGGTTTTTTTGGTGGATAAACCCATGGGTTTGGGTTTGGGTTTGACAAAACCCGCCCCAATCCTACCCATTGCCATCCCTAGTCCCAGCCTCTTTCTATAACAATATATATATAATATTAACAATAAAACTCTGGCCAAAATTCTTAATAATCCCTGCAACGTACCAACAAACTAGCAACATTCAACTTGTTTATGATATATTCAAGCAAAATCTAGCCACTCATTTGTTTAATAATTGACCTTCATATTTTTTCATTGCAAAATGGTGACCCGTGAGTTTGTTTTGAATTAGTGTAATAACTTATTATAAAAAAAAACATCGACAGTTTGGACCGAACAACCCGCAACCCGACCTGTTGTAACCCGCAATCCGATCAACCCAAACCCGATTGATCCGCAACCCGATCAACCCGTAACCCGACTGATCCGCAACCTGATCAACCCGAACCCGATTTTCCCGTAACCCGATCGACCCGCAACCCAATCAACCAGCAACCCGATTAACCCAACCCGACTTGACCAGCAACCCGATCAACCCGCAACTCGACTAAATCCGATCCGAACCAGCCTGATTGACACCTATAGTTGGAGGATAAATTAAGGAAATTAAAAACTAAATTGGAATATCTAAAGCCTTTGCTTATCGATCAATCAAATTTCTCCATGAAAATCCTCCTCCTAAACGTCTCTCAAAATTAATATTTATTAAGCAATAAATCATTTGGACAAAGCAAGTGGAATGATGAGGTAGAAAAATAAATTTAGTTTTTAAGTTTCTAAATTTGCATCATCTAGTTAACGGCCAAACTTTATAGTTGACAATCACGTAGGACAAATTTAACGGAATGATCGGTGACTAACGGTGAGACGATTCGTAAAGTTAGTGGTGAATAAGAAAGAAAAGTAATTCAGGTGGCAAATGTGAAAATTTTGTATAATTTAAGTGACCAAATGTATAATTTAGCCAACCAAAAACAAATTGAACAGGACAACCGTCTGCTTACAAGTTAAACCTTAATATAAAGCGAATGACAAGGCTATTCATGATCATAGTTAGTAAATACTTCGTTAAATACACGTATATGTACCTATACGTATTTTATCCGTTTAAAAATTTTGTATGCGTATTATTGTCAAGTTGTTTCATTTTTTCCGGTTCATTTGATGGCTCCCGTACTAAACACATATAAAACTCATATAACACGTTTCATATCCGTATTTAATGAATTAAATTGTTAAATTTACTATCATTTATATATTTATTTATTTTTAAAATAATTATTTTTATATAATTTATGATTATTAACGTACTATTAAACGTAACATTAAATTAGAGACGAAATAAAATACCTGTACGTATTTTATATGTAACTTTTCTGTATAGTATTTTGCTAACTATGTTCATGATCAAGAAAAAGTCAATTTTCTCCCCTTTGATTTATTTCTCTACCACAAGAACTTGAAGAAGGCAGCAATGACGCAGCTGCTGCTTCTTCCCCCATCACCAAACAATACATACATGAATGTTCTCCTCCAGCACCCTCTTAATCTAGCTTTTCCCGGCTCTAGCGTAGACCACGGAAGGGGCTTCTGGTCATTTCATTTTTAAGGGCTAATTCCACTAGAAAATCACAAACTATTCAAAAGTGTCATTTGTGTCCTAAACTATTCAATATGACAAATCTGGCACGACTATTTTTTCGTTAATGTTGATCGGCGTTGACCGTTAGTATTTAACAGAAAATCTAGTCAATATTTATGTGGTTTGTGTCAGATTTTTCATTTTAAATAGTTTAGTACACAAATGTACTTTATAGAAAAATTAGCCCTATTTTTAATTATTGAGGGACTTCGCACAAAATGGTTTTAATTATATGGGCCTCCAACTTCTTTAGCTAACCAATGGCTAACTTATAATTATCCCTATTTTTAAGGGGTTGCTATTCGTCGCCCTAAAAATCCTTAATCGTCGCCCTAATTAACTTAATTTTACTTTAATGTCCTTAATCATTTATTTGTACTTTAAATATTTAAACCCAAAACAAACTATTACCGGAAATAATAAAAAAAAACAATAATAACTGCGTAACATTCGGCCGGGCTACTCCTTTTCAACTATGTACACGGAAGCAGCTGTGTACTTATTTGGACCACAATTTATAAGGTCTCTTTCCATCTGGGAGACTAGGACATAACTGGGGAATTAATTGGACAAGCAATAGGAGTAGGACACGAGAGGAGTTGGAGAAGGAGAGAGTTTTGGGCGACAACTGTTCTTTCTTCGACTGCGATTTTGGGATTAATTTCCAGACAATCATCAAGAATTAAGGTTAGAGAAACGGGTTACTTTATTCGTAAATTTTCTTTTTTTGTTTGAATTCTAAGATGTTGAACCTAGAATTATTCGTTATTTTATTTTTCATGATTATGAACTAAACCTTAGTTTTTGGGGAAGACAGTAGGATGTAGCTATCGAATTTCTATGATTTGATTCGAATTATTTGTCCTTCTCATGTAAACGAATTGAATAAGGTAATTAGGTAGTGAATTTCAGGCCTTTTTTCCGACAGCTTCTCTTTGTTGATTTTTCTACTTGTTTTCTAGTTTAGTTATTATATTGTCTTTCGTTTACTACAAAAACACTTTTGTTCTTTCACTTCCTTGATATAATCGTCAAATATGAAGTTGTACCAATCCTTGTGCAACGATAATATTACTTACTTTTATTACTCAGTCGATAATCGGCATATACATTGTTGTACCAGGAGGAAAGAAAGTTGTTTTTCACTCTTGGTGGACATCAGCAGAGCAGACAGGACAAGGGTGAGCCAGAGCATGTAGAACTTGAGTAGTTACATTGTTTAGCTTTTCGGTACTTATCTATGTAGTGTAGATTGTTTAGCTACATGGTTCATCATTTCGGTACTTATCTATGTAGAAGATATTGTTTACTACGTATTAGCAAATTGAAGTACTCTACCTAATAAAATCTGTTCGATCTAAAGGATTCCTGACCAGCCTGTCTCATTTGATGGAGATACATCAATATAGTTTGATTGGGCTTTGTCTTTCTCCAGCCCAATTATTATTATTGTTATTGCTCTAGGTCTTAGTCGAGCAGCAGAGGAAGTCTTCTTTCTCATCATTTCCCCTTTCCCTTCTGCTGCTTCTGACCTGGTCAAAATCCCTAATTTGATTTCTAATTCATTTCATAAGTAATTAACCCAACAGAACATCGAGAACGGGGAATGCTGCTTCTGACCTGGTCAAAATCCCTAATTTGATTTCTAATTCATTTCATAAGTAATCTCCCTTCTGTTACAATAGAACATCGGTTGGTGAGGTCGTGAACTGGGGAGTTGGAAATAGGGAACGAAGTTCTGGATCCGGGAGACGGAGACGACAGGGAATTGGAATTGGAATTAGAGTCGGCGACGGGTGATGGGCTCGGAGGCTGTGAGGTGGCGCTGAGTGAGACGAAGACGAGGAGGGGGAAGACTAGAATGAGGAGTCTGTGAGCTCTGGGATCCGCGCGATGCTGGGATCCGCGCAGTCGGAGTCTGTGGGCTCGGGCGATCAGGAGCTCAGCGACGTCAACGACCACCGACGCGGTGATGAGACGACGGATCGCCGGGTCTCTTCGCCGGAGGTGCGAATCGCTCATCTAGAGACGAGGAAAAAGAAGCGTTGGGAGAGAGATGAAGGTAGGAGCGACCAAGGTATGAGCGTTTTCTTCGCCGGGGTTTGACGGTAGGAGTTGCAGATATGAAAGGAAGAAGAAGCGTTTCTTCGAGCTGGGTAGAGATGAAGTCCAGAACAGAGAAAAGCAATTTTTTTTTGGTGAAAGAATAAAGCAAATTAGCTGCCGAATAACGAATTTTTTGTGTGTGGAAAGAATAAAGCAAATAAAACAATTGTTTTATGTTCAGGGCTACATATGTCAATTCAATACGTTTTAGGGCGATAAAATTTGAATTTTAGGGCGACGAATAGCGATTCAGATTTTTAATTATTGAGGGACTTCGCACAAAATGGTTTTAATTATATGGGCCTCCAACTTCTTTAACTAACCAATGGCTAACTAATAATTATCCAGTATATGGGCTACCGCCTACCATTCACCATGTCCATACAATTTAGGGTATCAATTATGATATTACCCATGCCTCACTTTTATTAGACATTTAGTCCATTAAATGAGACACTTGCAAAGTGCAGGTTGCAAGAAAACCATTGTTTTCATAACCGATAGGATGCTAAAACGGAAAAGTTAGTGGTTCGTGTTTGAATGATCAACCGATATAGAACTGTTGGTTAACCGTTGATAGAATTTTTCATGCGCTATATTTAAAATACATATATAATACACTAATTTAGAAGTAAATTTATCACTACCCATAAAAAATTACAAATCCCAAGTATAACTCATCAGTTCATTCCAAAACATATACAACACACAAATAGTGTTTGAATTGAATAGAAATACCAAAAAAATGGTATTACCTTGCAATTCATAAAGATGATTACCGTAGATAAGTGTAACTTGCAAGTGTAATTATCTTTAGCATTCACCTGTCATTATCTTGTATCTGTATTTATCCTAGGCTAGTTGGTTGTACATATTAGAGTCCTTTTGTAATTATATATATATGTACAGTATGGCTATTTAAAGCCATTCAATCAATGGAATCAACCACCAATTCTCAAAACCTTATATGGTATTAGAGCACGCATAATAGCTTCACAGCTTCCGATCCTCACTTTATCACTCTCTTATCTCACCTTTCCAGCTTTCCTCTTTCTATTCGTTTTCTGCACCCATGAGTTCCAACTCCACTACCACAAATAACAGCAGCTCTGGCACCCAGAGCACTCTCTCTGTCGATGCTGGGGACTCCAATCTCATCACTATCAACCCTGCTGCTCAGCTTTCTTTGAAGCTCACGACGACCAACTTTCCCTCCTGGAGAGCCCAAATCTTCACTCTTCTCATGGGGCTCGATTTTCTTGGTTATCCCGATGGCACTCTTGCTGCCCCATCCAAAACTATTGGTGACGCTCCCAACCTAGCTTACAATCCATGGTTTCGTCAGGATAAGTTGCTCCTCCATGCTATTTTTGCCTTTGTTTCAGAATCTATTTTATCTTATATTGTTGTTGTTGTCACCGCAAACGAGGCATGGGTTATCTTGCAGAAGATGTTTGCTAATAGATTTCGTTCTCGACTGATGATGCAAAAGAATGATCAGAGTGTTGTGACCAATCTTCAGAAGATAAAGAATCTCGCGGCAGAACTTTTTTGCTTCAGTGTCCTGTTCCTGAAGAAGATCTTGTTATCCACGTTCTTCGTGGCTTGGGTCCAGAATACAGGGAATTTTTCGGCTGCCATTAGAGCTCGTGATTCCTCCATTACTATTGAAGATCTCCATGACAAGATGCTGGAATTTGAAGCTGATATTGCCACTATTCGTCCTCGCTCTACTGCATCTCCGACCACTACGCACAATACTCAGCGCAATCATCGTGTTATCGACGTTGGTCGTGGACGTCGAGACAATAGGGACAGCCGCGGCCTTCTTCCTTCGCCTGTTCTTGCGCCACTTCCCTCTCCGGCTGACAATAGTCTTTGCTCTCGGTCTTTCTTTATCTGCCAATTCTGTGACAAACCTGGTCATACCGCCAAGAAGTGTTTCTGTATCAATCCTCAACCATGTCAAGCTCATTATACTGTTGTTCCTGCCGCTCCACCACCTCCTCCATCCTCTCGGCTAGTTGACAGTGCTTCCACCAATCATGTCACCTCTGATCTTGGCGATTTGGCGCTCTATTCTGACTAGCGCAGCCCGGACAAGATCCTCGTTGGTGATGGACAAGGTTTGAAAATCTCTCATATTGGTCATTCTTCTATTTCCACTCCCCAAACTACTCTTGTTCTTTGTGACATCTTAAGAGTTCCCGCAATTTGTTAACAATTACTATCTGTTGCTCGACTTTGCAAAGCTAACCCGGTGTTTATTGAATTCTTTGCTAATTTTTTTGTTGTTAAGGATCTAAGCACGGGGGCTACACTTCTGAAAGGCCGGAATAAAGGAAACGTTTATGAGTTGTCGAGGGATCTTCGAGAGATGCGTCTCGCCCTTGTCTCAACTCGTGTCACTCCCAACTTATGGCATCGTCGACTTGGCCATGCTAACTCCAAGACACTCTCTCAATTTCTTCATTCTCATGTTTTACCTTTTCAATCCATCCAGTTGGTTTTTCCTTGCAATTCTTGTTTTATCCACAAGAGTCATAAATTCTCGTATCATGTTTCTAGCTTAACTAGTAGTTGGCCTCTCGATCTCTTGTATTCCGATGTTTGGGGTTCTGCCCCTATTATTTCTATGAAAAGATTTTCTTATTATCTCATCTTTGTTGATCACTACACCCGTTATACCTGGTTTTATCCATTACAACGCAAGTCTGATGTGTTACAGGTATTTCTGGATTTCAAAGCTTTAGACGAAAATTACTTTCGTACCTCCATCTCTCATCTCTATACCGATGGCGGGGGTGAGTTTATCAAAATTCGATCCTCTCTTCTCGCTAGTGGTATATCTCATCTACTTACACTACCTCAAACACCTGAATAGAATGGTATGGTTGAATGAAAACACCGTCATATTGTAGAGACCGGACTCACTCTCCCTCACCAAGCATTGGTCTCACGTATTTGCAGTTGTTGTTTACTTAATTAATCAATTGCCATCATCTACTCTTCATGGTGCAATCCCCTTCTATAGTCTCTTCACTGACCATCCCCATTACACCAAACTCAAGATTTTTGGGTGCCTTTGCTTCCCATGACTTCGGCCATACTCCCACCACAAGCTTGACCCAAAGTCACGCCATGCATATTTATTGGTTATTCATCACAACAAAGTGCATATCGCTGCTATGATCCGTCCTCCAACAAAGTATTTGTTTCACGCCATGTTCGCTTTGTTAAGACCCAATTTCCCGGCTTGGCATTATCCTCCTCTTCGCCTACTCACTATTCAGCTAGTGCTTGGTTACCGGCTCTTGAACCACCTATTACTCTGCTTCCTTTACCTATATCTTCCTCTCTAGGTGCCCAACCCTCTTCTTGTCCCTTGGTGCTCCCTTCCCTAGCTTCGGCAGTGCTACCCCCCCCCCCCCCCAGCTTGGACTCACAACAACAACAATCATAGTCGTCTCCTACACCGACAGCTCCTGCCGCAGCTCCTCCTGCGCTGCCCTGCCCACGTAGAATGGTAACTCGCTCTCAGAATAATATATTTAAACCGAAGAAGTTATTTTCTGCTGTCAAGTATCCTCTTTCATCCTCTCTCCCAGCATATGTTGCGATTGCTCTCCATGATCCTAATTGGAACGCAACTATGCGCCATGAGCATGATGCATTAATGAAGAATATGACATGGGATTTGGTGCCTCGCACAACAACTCAGAATATTGTTGGTTCTCAATGGGTGTACCGCATTAAACAAAAATCAGATGGGAGCATTGATGGTTATAGAGCCCGGGTGGTGGCCAAGGGCTTCCAACAACGCCCCGGTGTTGATTTTTCAGATACCTACAGCCCGGTTTTGAAACTTGTCACTGTTCGAACAGTGTTCACCATTAGTGTATCCCATGTTTGGCCTATTGATTCGGGTCCAATTGTACACATTTTACCCCTCATTTCTTGATAGTTTGGCTTTGCATTTCATCGTCCCTCGAACGCTAGGTTGTGCTTGTTTGATACATTTCAAGTCTTAGCGCGTGTGAAAGGGTCGAGGACGAGTTTCGGGTCGATTGGAGGTCGAAAAATGCAAAAAGGTGAAAAAATGTCCAAAATCACGGTTTGAAAGCAATTATCACGGTCCATGCAGCGAGTTCACGATCGCCAGGACCGTGAACTGCAACCACAAATCGTGAACCACGACGCATCCAGAGAGGTTTCAAAGGTGACTCGTCCCGAATATCACAATTAATTCTCTCCTAAGGTCCAAGTATAAACCTTAGTAGGGTGCAATACAGGGCAAGTATGTTTAAATATCGACTTAGGCCGGTCCGTGTACCCCTACTTCAATTGTTTGAAACATTATCTAGCGAATCGGTTTTGGTTGAAAAGATTGCTAATTAAAGTAAAGCAAGGCAAAAGTAAACGGTTTTAAAAGCTCTATGTGAGAAGGATCACTCGGGTACCGCTTCCCCCTAACTACTACCATGGCACGAGGAATTGAATTACTTGTTAAGGGCAAGGTGACCGTGAACCGCTAGGAAATGCAACTATGGTCGTAGACCACACTCTCGTTTGCTAACCAAGGGATACATTATAGGCTACTCAAGTACCCTCTTGGTTAAGGCAATCGATGGCTGACTTACTCTCTCACTCAACCCAATGGTTGGTCGGCTTAATCACGCTTAACCAAATTGCTCAATTCAACGTAGAGGTTTGCCCTACATTAACCTAGATAGGTGGCTTAAAAAGCCCAAGGAATCCCAACTCAATTGAACCTCCCTTGAAAGGGGGTTTCCTTCTCATCTAGGTTAGAATGGCCAATTGGATTGCTAAGCACAAACATCCACAATCAACATGAAAAATACCTCAATCATTGAATTAAACAACACCCATATACAATCATTCAATTCACCCAACAACTACATGGCAAATAGTTAGGGTTTCACAACACCCAGTGAAAAAGAGTACTACTCCATGCTATGAAGGGGTAGAACACAAGAGGAAGAGGTAGAAACCATCATGGTGATGCCTCCAATATCCTTTGAGCTTGTGTTGACCTTCTCTTGGGGAGAATCTTCCCAATCCACCACTTAGAGCAAACCCTATCCTTCTTTCTTCGTTGGTTCGTCCTTTCGCTCTCTAAAATCTGAAGAAGACACTTTCTCACACTTTGGGCTCTCCTCTCTCTCTTCCTTTCAGCTCACATTATATACCAAGAACGGGCTCAGTTCACGACCGTGAACTCTTCAACGCGTCCGTGAACACAGAGCGCGATGTCGAAACGCACCGTTTTGCCATCAGGAGTTCACGGTTTGGCCTCAATCTTCATGGTCTTGTTGACCGTGAACTCGTCCTATGGTAGTAACTGCAGAATTCTCTCTAGACGCATTGCGGTTCATGGTTTTGGGCTTCATTTCACGGTCATAGTGGACAGTGAACTCCCATGGGAAACCGTGAACTGCGCCTGGATCACCCTCTTTGCCTGGTCTTCACCTCTTTTCGTCCAACTTTCGACTCCGGGGCTAGTTTCACCTGTTGGATCCTGAAACACACTAAAAGCACAAAACCTAGCATAAACCACCCTTTTAGGAGTCCAAATGCTACAAACGCCCAAGAGAAACGGGGATAAAATGTGTGCAATTAGGCCCCAATCACTCCCCCACGCTTAAACGTTTGCTTGTCCCCAAGCAAACCATTCCACACAAGGTAAAAACTCAACCTATCAAAATGCTTTGGGGACAATTCAAAGGGCACAAAGTGGCGAATCTCAAATGGCTATTCGCAATTAACACAAGGACTGTTGCAAGAAATACGTATATCCACCACAAACGACATTCGAGGCTACCAGAAATGGGAAAATGAAAATTTCTCACCTTGTTCATGAATCAATGCAAGTTTCAACAAGATCACTTACCAACAACAACTAACCATGCATAGAGTTCGTGTCCAAGGAACAAACGGATGGGAAACAAAGGTCCTCACCGGGGTATGATATGGCATGCAAAACAAGAATGAATCACTCACTCTCTTGACCAGTGGGGTCGGGACCTTTTGGTGCAAAAGATGTGCACAATCATCAAATCTCGGTCCTATCGTCTCAACACCATGGCGGCAACCTCTAAATGCTAGAGTTCATGGAACGGTTGTCATCACTAGCTTGTCTTGAGGTCTTAGACATGGGGAAGAGGCTTTTTGGGTGGTGGCAAACACTTCATGAGGTCCTACATCTTCGCCCTAAACCCAAAGGTTCTATGGTTTCGACTAAGGACCTTCCTCACAAACAACGGCCACTAGCATCGGCCAAAAACCTTGCTTCTCCCTTCCAAACTATCACCCATCATGAACTTCCCTTAAGCACTCTTCCTCGGTCCACTCTTGCTATCACACTTTGATTTGGTGGCGAAGGAGTTATAAGACAATGTGGAGGTTTCAATGGCTTGTGTGCCAAGAAACCTCACCTAGGGCATACTCTTTGATTCCTTGTGGCACTCTCTACTTTATTTACCCTATTTTATTACCTCTTTTCGTTTCTCTTTCTTTTTCTTTCTACTTTCCTTTTTCTTTTCTTTTTGAGGGGGATACTTGAGAGTTAAACACATGCCACACTACTTTTAACGACCAACACTACTCTTCCTTTCACTTTCGATCCTAGCAAGAACCGCACACAATCCTCCTATGTAGAACTTCAATGGAACTCAAAAGCGAGAGCTCTGAGACACAAGGACGACACATGTAGAGACACGAAGAAAGGATGGGGGTCGTTCTCTTAACACCATTAAGCTCAAAAGAAAAAAGCTCCTAACATGAGAACGACCCCCTAAGTCACAAGGCTCAAAGGGGTTGACTAGTGGATAATTCATTTCGGGACAATCAACATTTGGGCGTGGACTGATCCTATGCCTCTATCATACTCACTAGTGACAACTGTGATGTTACTCACCATGGTAAGAGGGAGCTAAGCACACAAGAAGAAAACGATCGGCTCAAAGCTCACATGGCTACCTAATCACCCAACCATCTATTCCAATTCACAAAGCAACATGCATGTCCATTGTAATCAACAAGTAATCGAGTCAAAACATCCATTCATTTTTGCACACATGAGAACTAAACCTTTGCACTATCCTAATTCACCTCTCAATCATCATAGGACATAATCGATCACATGCAACAATTCAAGGTCAATGCCAATAACCACAAGATTCTCCTACAAATCGGCCACTTTGATCATGCAAACATTGCTTGGGGCCCTCAAATTTTTCAAATTTCGGCATACGTCAAGGCTCCAGGCATCAACCACACTCACACAAGCATAAAAGTAGACTACCCCCACACACTTAAGCTCGACATTGCCCTCAATGGTGTAAGATAAGGGCAGAACGACGTTACCACTTTGCTTGGTGAGTGAAAGTTGGAATTGTTTCTAGGGTAGGAGATTTGGAGTTCAAGAAAAAGACAAAAACACACACATACAAACACAATATGATAGTCGTATCAGTTGGGTTTCCTCCCAACAAGCGCTTCTTTAACGTCTTAAGCTAGAAGAAGACTCCGGGTCATGCATCTTGCAGGAACACCACCTCTTTTTGCGGCATTACCTCTCCTTCAAGGTAAAGTTTCAGGCGGTGTCCATTCACTTTGAAAGTTCATTCCTCTGGGTGGGAGATCTCAACCACCCCGTATGGGAACACTTGCGTTACCACAAACGGGCCTGACCATTTCGACCTTAGCTTCCCTGGGAATAATCTCAACCGGAAGTTGTATAAGAGAACCTGGTCTCCCAGTTGGAAATCCTTCCCTCCTTTTAGTCGAGCATCATGCAAGCTCTTCGTCTTTTCCTTGTAAATCTTGGTGTTCTCATAGGCTTGGAGACGCCATTCCTCGAGTTCAAGCACCTGCAACTTACGTTCATTGCCACACAAAATAGGGTCCATATTCAAAAGCTTTGTGGCTCTAAAAGCCTTATGCTCTAGATCTACGGGCAAGTTGCACGCTTTGCCATGGGCCAAATGGTAAGGCGAGACCCCTATTGGGGTTTTGTTGGCCGTGCGGTACGCCCATATAGCATCATCGAGTTTTGCGGACCAATCCTTGCGGGATTGATCCAAGGTCTTTTCTAGTATTCATTTCAGTTCCCTATTTGATAACTCGACTTGTCCACTAGTTTGGAGATGATAGGCCATGGACACCTGGTGGGTGACACCGTAGCGATCGAGGAGTTTTTGGAATTGCCCTTGAAAATGGGTTCCTCGGTCGCTAACGATGGCCCTCGGGGTCTCGAACCGTGAAAACATCTTTTGCATGAATCCACAGACTTGCCTTGCATCATTGGTGGCGAGAGTTTGAGCCTTAACCCACCTCGAGACGTAGTCTAGGCCACAAGAATGTACTTGTCACCAAAAGACGAGGGGAAAAGACCCATAAAATTGAGGCCCCACACGTCAAAGATCTCACAAGTGATAGAAATCGTTTGGGGCATCTCATTTCGGTTAGAAGCATTACCTGTCCTTTGGCATTTGTCACAATGACTCACAAATTTGTAGGCATCCCGAAAAAGGCTCGGCCAATAGAATCCCGACTGGAACACCTTTTTTCCCGTTCGGTTGCCTCCGTGATGGCCTCCCGCTGGTCTTGTATGACAGTGGTTTAAAATATCTGTCATTTCCTCCTCCAGTACACACCTCTGAATGACTCTATCGGCCCCAATCCGAAAGAGGTGGGGATCATCCCAAAAGTAGCATCAGAGGTCGGAGAAAAACTTATTTCTTCATGTGTATTCATTCCCTTGCGCAGCTGACCTCCAACCAGATAGTTGGCGAAGTCGGCGAACCACGGGGTGGCACTCTCTGCAGCGGCGAGGGCGAATAACCGTTCATCGGGGAAGGTGTCATTTATCTCTCTTGGGGAGGTGCCCCTCCCGGTCCTTCGAGACGCGAGAGGTGGTCAGCTGCAAGATTTTAGGCCCCCTTTTTGTCCTTGATCTCCACATCGAACACTTGATGTAATAGGATCCATCGAATTAGTCAGGGCTCGACATCCGTCTTGCTCATCAAGAAGCGGATGGCGGAGTGGTCAGTGTAGACAATAACCTTTGAGAGCACCAGATTAGACCTGAATTTATCGAAAGCTAAGATTACTGCCAACAACTCTTTTTTCGTAGTTGTGTAGTTCTCCTGAGCATCATTTAGTGTCTTTGAGGCGTAGCAAATAGGTTGAAAATGTCTACCCCACCTTTGACCCAACACTGCTCCCACTGCATAGTCACTAGCATCACACATGAGCTCGAAAGGAAGGCTCCAATCTGGTGAGACCATTATGGGGGTATTTGTAAGCTTCTCCTTAAGGATGTTAAAAGCTTCAGAACATTCCCTTGTGAAAAGGAATGGGGCATCCTTCTCTGACACGCCAAAACACAACACCAAACTGCAACCAAGTGTAATCGCAGTCCGGGAATGCAGTAACAGGCAAGTTCTATTATCAACCCGGGGTCTAGATCTACTGCTTACTCCGTGATTATCTATTATCTAGCCGACTAATTCGATTGATTGTTGTTTAAAACAAAAGCAGTAAGAAAGCAGGAAATGGTTCGGTTTTCAAAAGCAGGAAACAGTCACTCGGGAATGAGTCCCCCTAGCCCCTTAGTTAGGTTCAATTGTAATTCCCCTGGGTTGATTCACTGTTGATTAGACTGCGGAAGATCCGACAGTAGATTGGAATCTCTTAAGCTGACCAAGCCCTCTCAGTCTAACTACCCGGCAGACGACTAGTCTTCACCAGGATAGAAAGCTGAGGCTATGAACACAGAACTCCACTACTGGAATTGAATTCCAGTACAAAGCAGTAAACTGGCTAACTCTCGTATAACCAATCTCCTACTATCCAATGAAGAGGCTCTAACAACCTAATCAGATTCTATCTATCTCAGGTTGCAGCAGAAATCAAGAAAAGCTTATCAGACTTCAATCAATTCAAACATGCATCATTCGATTAAAACCAAACAGTATAATCATCCCAAGTCATTACAATCGAATCCCTAACACAAGGAACTAGGGTTCTTCATACCCAAGTGAGAGAAAGGTTCTACTCCATAGAGAGAGAAAGGAAAACAGAAATCAGAGTAGTCATACTCATAAAGATGAGGAAAATCTGCTCTTGGATATCAATCTTCACTCCTGGGGACGCAATCTGGGCTTCAATGGTGAGAAATCCACTCCAAATAGCTCCTAGGGTTTGTTCTTCGCTCTTTCTCTCTCTAAAACTCTGTTTTTGCTCTAAAAATTTGAATGAATCTTCCTTGGCTCGAATCTGCCTCCAAAAACCCGACTCTGGGCGAAATACGGGCAGAATTACGCCCGTGAATCGCCCAAAACGCACGTTTAACTTTACTCTGATGGAGGAGGATTTACGCCCGTAATTCCACAATTACCGCCAGTATTTTAGTAATTACGGTCGTAATTATATGGATGCTTGCCCGTAATTTTACTGCCGAGAAGAATTCTTGGGAAAAGAGGCTCGGCAATTGTTTTACGGGCATGCCCTGACCAATTACGGTCGTAATTTGGCAGGGGCTGCTCGTAATTTGTCCTGTGAATCGCCCTATGACCTCCAAATGAACCGAAACTTGCGCCTAAACACCTCTTTACTTGCTAGGACCTGAAATACGACAAAACATCACAACCTAGCGTAAAATAGGCCAAGGAACAATCAATTCAAGCCAAAATGGACAGGAAACCAGAGTGAAAACACGTGCAAATACGATGCTATCAAATTCCCCCACACTTAACCGTTTGCTTGTCCCCAAGCAAACCAAGTCAGTCACAAGGTAAGCTCACATATTTCAATCAACCAACATTGGGGACAAGTCATAAAGGCACAGAACACGTGAATCGTACTGGTTTTCAAACATCAACACATGAACAACTTCAATAGCAACCTGGACAACCACCACAAAGGACATTCGAGTGCAGCAAAATCGAGCAACGGAAGAGTCTCCCTTCTGTTCACCAACCAACCCAGACTTGACTCAACCACTCACTCAAAACAGTCAACTCATGCATCCAACTCAAGACATCAGAACAGAGACCGAGCAATCTAGGTCCTCACCGAGGTATAAGAGTATAAAGAATATGAAAATGAATCACTCACTCTCGACCAGTGGGGTCGGGACAATTTAATGCGAAAAATGCGCATGCTATTTCTCTCAATCCCTAACATCTCTTCACCATGATGGCAGCCTCTAAATGCTAGAGTTCACATATGGGATGTCATCACTAACTAATCCGGAGGTCTTAGACACAGGTTCAAATGACTGGCTAGGGTCTTGGACATGGGGAAAAAGCCTTTTAGGTGGTGGAAGTATTCATAGCACAAGGTTCCACATTTCCAAACCCACACAATCACAGTCAAACAAACCGGTATTTCCTTTATGCTATTCTGCATTACTCAACATCTCAAGAGCACAAGAGTGAAGGAGGTATAAATGTTAGCATTTCCAAGCCAGACTGCTAAGAAACACTACTTAATGGGCATTATTCAGATTTTTGGTAGTGGCTCTCTTTTGCTTTCAATTTTTCTTTGTTTTTGTAACACCATACCCTGTACGTATTACCTAATCATATTGTTCATACAATTGCAGCGGAATTTATCTCGGGTGTTACATTAATTATCAAAATTTACCCAAATAAAATTTCGACATGAATTACTCGCGTAATGGGCTAACAGTTCTTGCACATTATCCTGCAAAATAATTCATCACAAAAATATATACTCACAACCATATGCATTGGCTTTTCATAGCCATAGTCACAGTTTCATACTACACAACTGCATACTATACTGATACATGCTATAATCATCACAACTTACATAATTACACAATATACACATATCATCAACTTTCCACACCTGTGGATATCTCACACTACATCAGAAGCTAGTATGCACATGAAAAACGTTCTCAAAACATTTTACAAAAAGGTGTGGATCACTGGCCAAAATCTCAAGTAGTCGTCCAAGCACAGAATAGTTGAAGACCATACCTCATCCTGGCTTCAACTCTAGCTCCTCTCCCACCTAACACTTATCTACTGTTGCTGCTGATGATCTGCTTACACATAGCATAAGCAGAGAAGAAGAATAAAAGAGGGTCAGCTCATAGCTGAGTGAGATAATCATAGCATCGTGAGTTCATAACAGAGCATACCTCTACCATACATCTAGCAAATAAGCCAAAGCACTAGGATCAGACCTCAGCCATCCGACATCCCAATAGGCAAAAGACTCAACCACCTTGACTTATGCATATGCGTCTTATCATGTTTTACTTATAGGCGCCTGGCTACTCCCATGCTAATTACTCTCCCGGGAATACAGACCAAACATCTCGTGGATGTGGTCATATCGGACCCACCACTGCCGGTGTAGTCATATCGGACTCAACACCACTATGGGTGTGGTCATATCGGACTCAACACCACTCTGGGTGTGGTCATATCTCATGATGAATCAACGGTCAACACCACATCAGGGGTGTGACATAACATATCATAACGGAGTAATAGCATGGGGAGCCCTAATTACTATGTAATTGACCATGAGACCAAATCACTCTTATTTGGTAATCTTATACATGATCCATATCTCATCTTGCTTACTCATAATTCGTTACTTGTACATGTACTTGATCTGACCATAATTGGCTCAACATAGGTAGATTAGGAGTCGTATAATTGCACTTCCTCGGGATAAACCCTCGTGCAAGTCATCCTCCTTAAATATCATAATATCACCAGGGAATATATATTTTCCCACTTGTGCATCCAAATACAACAATCATGAAAAATCATACCCAATCACCTTCTCGAACCATCGTAAAGCATAATAACAGTCAAGCCCACAATTTGCAACATATACACAATCATCGGCATAAAAAAGGTTCATATCGATTAGGGCAAGTCAATAATATCATACATCAATCCAGGGTTCAACATATAGCACAAAAGTTCATACACCCCTAATCATGCCATTCTAGTTCACCTAGGTCAATTCTAAGCATCAACATAATTATCGTGATACGACAAACCCGGTATGCCGTGCTAATCCCTCACCAGTTCTGGTCGTTCGAACACCGGTTAAACCTTCCCGTACTAAAACGTCAATTTCACGAACGAACCCGAATTAAAATTCGAGACTGTCCTAATATCCCCTGCAGTATCCCCGTCAATATTAGTTCTATGCTCCGGGTCAAATTCTTGATAAAAACACATCAAACCCTGGCCGGAGCTAAATTCAGTGATCCCGGCTCCGACCTAAATAATTACCAAAATTCAGAGATTAGAACCAGAGGATTAATTACCTCGCTGCAGGAAGCTCGTATATGAAATTTGGCCTCAATCCGGCTTCCGGATACTCCGAAACCCTAATTTGGCTTATCGGGAATTCAAGAAATTCCTGATCCAAAAACTCGTTTTAAAGCTCTAAATCGATAAATCACGATGTATAGATGAATTAGGCATTACTTACGGGATTTTTGGATCACTAGAGCTCAAGATTGGAGCTTTGGAGTTTTGCACAGAAGCCTCCCTGTGCGCGCTCTGCTTCTCGTTTACTCTCGGTTCAGAAATGGAAAAGATGATGATGGTGATGGGAATTAATGGACCGGGGGAAAGTTTATATAAGTGGTGTCGTGTGACCGCTTGTATATATATAAAATATAATATATTATATATATAATTAATACGTATACTTATCCGATCGATCGATAATCCGATTTTCGTCGAAATACTGCCAAAATGATCGATTTTAAATCGTGAAATTTTCTAGTGGCAGTAATACGATTTTAGTCGAAACGGGGTGTTACAGTTTTTCTTTCATTTTCTTTTCATTTCTTAAGAGAGCCACCACTTGTGCACATCTTTCAAACACCTGCCCAACTTTTAAGCACTACCTCCAACACTCACATTCAATTTAGCAGAAACAACAGAGAATCTGTAAAACCACTCTGTGGAACCTTCTAAAAGATGCAAAAGGGTGATTTTTCATTGTAGACCAAAAGAAAGGATAACACACGGCTCAAAGGGGCTGACTAGGGGATATGACACATCAGGACAGTCAAATTTGGTCGTGGGCTAATCCTATGCCCCCATCATCTTAGCTAGTGACAACGTGAATGCTACACATCATGGAAGAGGGATCTATCGCACAAGAAAGAAACGAGCAGGCTCAAATCTCACTTGGCTACCTATATGCTCTATCTCACATTCTGATACCCTGAACTAGATGCATAAACGACTGTCAAGAACAAGTGATCAAATCAAGTCACAGTTGGTAAGCGAACAGTTGAAAGAACTGAACCCCTACACAATTCTACTGCACATCTCAGTCCTCATCATAGGTTGTCCTATTCACAATCAAGCTGTCATGCATTAATCCGAAAACCATTCAATTCATCAATCAGAACACAGTGCCAATATGATCAAACAGCAGTACTTGGAGCCCTCATATCGTAAGATTCGGACAGCGGACTAGGCTCCAAACACCCATATATACGTTCCAATAAATACAAAGAACCCCCCCCCCCCCACACACACACACACTTAGATGCGACAGTGTCCTCAATGGAGCCGAGGGAAGGGGAACGATGTTACCGTGAAACAGTGGTGAGGAACGTTGACTGGATGGCAGACCAGTCAATAGCAGAGGACTGGACAAGGACCAGTCCGACGGGCACAGAGCTAGAGTCAACAAAACACACACATTGGGTGAAAGAAATCATAGTTCCAAGTCAACAATCCACACAACGGAAACAAGAAAGAAAAACCAAACACAATACGGAGTCTAAGTCTGGAAAGAAAGACAAAAGCCGAGCCCAACTCGATTGGCTAGCAAAGCCAGCTCACTGCTCATCGCCAGCTGGAGGCGGGTAGTAGTCTTCATGCCCCGGGGACGCCTCCCAAGGGTAGCTCACAGCAGCAGGATCCATGTCCCAGTAGCTCATCATGTAATGCTGAGCTGAAATGATGCGGCGGCGACCTTCGCGCTCACGGTCGAGGCGGGCGTTGAGGTGCTCCTGGCCAGCAAGGATCTGCTCATTCTGGCGGGAAATGACCGCCAGCTGGTCGGCAATGTAGGTGGTGGGTGCTGCAGCAGATGGCCCGACGGGCTGCAGCATCACTCACCTCGGGGAGTTCCTCACCCTCTGGTGCACGAGGAACAGGGCGAGGAAGGCCCCGAATCCAGATCACGTCCCCTTCGCGCTGCAGTATCAGCTGGCGCCGTAGGGTGTCCCTAGAGAAGGGCGTCGCGGGCTGGATGATAGTGAACCCGGAGAGGTCGATGTTGTAGTACCTTGCCAGGGCAGTGACCACCGGCCCACACGTCAGGGCTTGACCACACCGAGAAGCCTTGACGACAGTCCTGGCGATGAGAGAGGACAGATGGAGGTTGTCCACCTCCTGGCTGATGGAGTGCAGGCAATGCAAGGTGCGGAGTTGAAGATGACTAGTGGAGCCCTCGCTGGGGGTGTAAGATTTCCCCAACAGCTGGTTGAGGATGCGCCACTCTGGGCGCAACTGAGTAGCCGTGGTGTAGCCCGGTGTGAAAACAGCGCCTGCGAACTCCGGGAGGCAGATCCTCTCGTAGAATTGCTGGTCCCGAAAGATGGGACTGTCGGGCTCTTCGATTTCAAGGTGACAGGAGAAAGGTGGAAGGAGCCTCAGTGCCCGACCGAAATCATCATAGCTGAGGGAGTGAAACTCTCCACCGATTCGAAACTGGATGGCGTTGCCGTGCGCACCCGCGTGGGCCCAGAAATGCTCGAAGGAGGAGTAGAACTCCCAGAGGAGCTCCTGATAGATCGGCTCAGCGAGGCAGAGGAGGCGGCGCCAAGAGTAAGCGCGGATGGCAGCCTCCATTGCCTCGCGAGAACCCAGCTCCTCGAAAACCCTCCAATCGAGGTAATGGTGCTGAACGACTTTGCGGCGTCGGATGTCCCGCAGAGTCTTCCTCTGGTCGGCGTCGAGCATGTTCAAGTAAGTGTTCATTTTCCTGCAGCCACAAAACAGCAGAAACCCAACAACATACATGGAAATTCGTCAATGGTGAGGTCACAATCATCCTCACCCGGGGCCCTCGAATCATAAATTCGGAAAATGGACTAGGCCCCAGGAAAGGAAAAACATTCAAACCAATCAGAACCGTTCACCATTCACACAAACTCAAACGCACTTGGAGCCCTCGGATTATAAACCCGGACAGCAAATTAGGCTCCAAGCGGGACAACCACAACTCATGTTACTCGGCAGGCCAACCAAAGGATGAACAAACAAAGCAAGCAATACCGTAGGACTACCGAATTAATTAAAGCACAAACCAATCCCCGAATTTCCTCACTAAACCCACAATATCAATCCTCCACAAATGACAAGTAAAAAATAGAGAAGCACACCTGGAGGCACAAGAAGATATCGCGGGGAAGGTGAGGGCAGAGCGAGAGAACACTACAATCGCCGGGAAACTCGCCGGAAGGCTCGCCGGAGTTTCGTCGCTGGCGACTTCACCAGAGCCAAACTGACCCAAAACTTTGGGGAATGAGGCCCCGGGTACCAGGAACGCGGTGGTGGTCGCAGTTTCTCGATTGGAGGTCGGAGGAGAGAGATCGGGCTGGAGGAACACCGAAGGGTCGCGGTTTTCCGGCGACCCAAACCACCGCCAAACTCGACCCCACTGGTATAGACTTGTGGGCGCCGACGAGAGGAGCACGGGGGTGGTCTCGGAATTCAATTTGGAGCTCCGGTGAGTGAGATATGGCTGGAAAACCACCGGAGAAGAGGGTGGGCCGAACCCGGCCGAACCAGGGTCGAACCGGGAAAGCATATAGGACGCGCAGGGGGGCGGGCAGCAGGGGTTACCCAGCTCTCCAAGGCCAGTTCGACGAATACAGTGGCACTCACCCTCCTTTTGTGAATCAGCGAGGCACCGGCAAGGAACCGATGAGGGCGGGAACAGTTGATCAAAGGCAGAGAAATGAGTTGGGCCGAAGAATGAGATATCAGGAGGAGGAAGAAGATGACTGGGGATATGAAGGGGAACCACGATTCTCGCAGCACTATCACAGTGGGGCCCAAGGATATGGAAGGCACGCCGGTTATTCCCGGGGAGGTGGGGATGAAGATGACATGGTGTTTAGAGCTAAACCTCCTACCATTGAGTTTCCAAAATTCAATGGTCGGGAGGATGCAGGTCTGTGGATATACTCCGCGGAACGGTGGTTCAAGAACCATCCCACTAGGGAAGAACGGAAGGCTCAGCTGGCGTCCTTCTACTTGGAGGGGGATGCATTGCAGTGGTGGGAGTGGATGGAGCGGACCTATGCTGAAGCTCATACGCTAATCACTTGGCCTATGTTCAAGGAGGAGTTGAGGTATCAGTTCGGCAAGTCTG
Source organism: Linum tenue (assembly GCA_946122785.1). Taxonomy (NCBI): domain Eukaryota; kingdom Viridiplantae; phylum Streptophyta; class Magnoliopsida; order Malpighiales; family Linaceae; genus Linum; species Linum tenue. Next base: position 49,264,276 of record CAMGYJ010000008.1, on the reverse strand, counting down.
AAGGGTGGGCTCCAGAGCAGATGGCCAAGCTGCGCCAGACAGGGATGGTGGCAGAGTATAGAGCTGAGTTCTTCAAATTGGGTAACCAATGCAAGGGCGTTCCGGAGGAGACATTGGTGGGCCTATGCATGGCGGGACTCCGTCCGGAGATCGCAGCGGCGGTTCGGGTATTTGAGCCCGATTCACTTCGAGCTGTTTTCCGTCTTGCAGGTAATAAGGAGGAGGAGTTGGCTAGCTGGCGGGGAGTGATAGGCCGATATCAGAAGCCGAGCGGCGGAGGCAGTGGTATTGGGCCAAGCAGCGGGGCGGGTTCATCAGCGTCGGGTCCGAGCACGGGAGGGGGTGCGGCGGCTGGTCCACCCTCTGCGGCCATTCGAGCAGGACCGAGGCCACCACCCAAGGGATTTACTAGGCTATCTCCTGCTGAGATCGAGCAGAAGAGGCGAGAAGGGAAATGTTTTAACTGCGACGAGAGGTTCACCTTTGGTCACAAATGCGGAAAGCCTGATTTGATGTTCCTGGTGGGGCGATGGGAAGACGAGGCAGAGGATGAAATTGCAGAGGACTCAGGAGCGGAGCAGGAGAAGCCGCAACCTTGAGGACAAGGTTGCTTCCCAAGGAGGCGGGGATGTTAGAAACAAACAATTTGCAACTTTTTGTTATTTCGTATTATTGTCGGTCTTTGATAATTGGGTGATCATTTGGGGTATTTAGCAATGGCAGGGAGTCGATTGTTACATTTTATTAATGTGGGTAGGAGTTAGAGAATTGGCAGATTATATATTCTGCAGTAGGGTGTTATTTTGGAATTAAGCAATCAATTACAGAAAACCTAAACTAATCACTCTCTCTCTCTCTCTACCTCCTGAACCGACCCCTCTCCCTTCTTCTTCCTTGCTGCTCGACAGCAGTCTCTTTTCCCCATCTTCTTCCTAAATTCCCCTATTCCCAATCCCTAGCTCGATCAATCCCTAATTGATCTAGCTAATTTCCCTATTCTCACAATCGTTAGAAACTTTGTTTCTAACAAAGAACTTGCGCTTTGCATGAGTAGCCATCCCATTGGGTAACTTCTTTCCCACCAGATAATTAGCAAAGTCAGAATACCAAGGGGCCACGCTGTCCACCAGTGTCATCGCCAGCAATCGCTCACCCGGGAAGGAGTCGTCGATCTCTTCCACAAAGTTGTCCACCGGAGGGGCTTCCAACCGTGAGAGATGATCTGCAACAACATTCTCGGCTCCTTTCTTGTCCCGAATCTCGATGTCAAACTCCTGCAGCAGCAGGATCCAGCGGATGAGCCTAGGCTTTGCATCAGCCTTCCTCATCAGGTAGCGAATCGCCGAGTGGTCAGTGTAGACCACCACATGGGAGAGCACCAGATAGGGTCGGAACTTATCAAATGCATACACCACAGAGAGGAGCTCCTTCTCAGTGGTGGTGTAGTTCTCCTGTGCATCGTTCAAGGTCTTGGACGCGTAGTAGATGGGCTGGAAGTGCTTCTCGCGTCTCTGACCCAGAACTGCTTCGACTGCATAGTCACTCGCATCGCACATCTGCTCAAAAGGAAGAGACCAGTCAGGAGTCACCATGATAGGTGCATGGGTAAGCTTCTCCTTCAGAGTCTCAAATGCAGCTGTGCACTCGGGAGTGAACTGGAATGGTGCATCCTTCTCCAGCAGCTTGGTCAACGGCAGGGCAATCTTCGAGAAATCTTTGATGAAGCGCCGGTAGAAGCCTGCATGACCCAAAAAGCTGTGAATCCCCTTCACAGAAACAGGAGGAGGTAGCTGACTGATCGTCTCAATCTTCGCGCGATCCACCTCAATCCCCTGCTTGGAGATCTTGTGCCCGAGCACAATACCCTCACGAACCATAAAATGGCACTTCTCCCAGCTGAGTGCCAGATTAGTCTCCTCGCACCTCTTCAGAACGAGTTCCAGGTTATGGAGACAGTGAGTGAAGGAGTCTCCATATACCGAGAAATCATCCATGAAGATGGTATCTCTTGCCCCTCGATCGCAGCCTCGTCCAGCTCCGCAAGCTGCTCCTCCAGCTGCACATCATGTGATGCCTGTTCCCCTAGCAAAAGACAACGCTCAAGGAAATCATCAGTACCCGCACTCGTGATGGCGAGTGCGGTCTCAAAATCAGCAACAACATCACAGTAATCTAGATCATCATGGAGCTGGGGGTGTTTCATATTATCAGAAACAGAGAAGTTGATTTGTTCACCCCCATCTCTCAAAATCAGTTTTCCATCATTCACATCAATCAGCGCCTTGGCGGTGGCGAGGAAAGGTCTACCCAGTATCAATGGCACATCAACATCCTCATTTATGTCCAAAATCACAAAATCAACAGGATATGAAAATGGCCCTACTACGACTATCAAGTCCTCTACTATACCCCTAGGATGCACAATGGATCTATCAGCAAGCTGGATGCTCATCCTAGTATTACTGGGTTCACCTAGGCCTAGCTTCTTAAACAGTGTATATGGCATGACATTTATGCTAGCGCCTAAATCCGCCAAGGACTTCCCGACATGCAAACTACCAATCATGCAAGGGATAGTGAAACTCCCTGGGTCTTTTCGCTTCTCTGGTAGTTTGTTCTGCAGGATGGCAGAACACTCCTCGTTGAGCATCACCGTTGACAGCTCCCCAAGCTTCCTCTTGTTGGTGAGGAGATCCTTCATGAACTTGGCATACTTGGGCATCTTCGATAATGCCTCCACGAAGGGCATGCTAATGTTTACCTGCTTCAGCATTGCCATGAATTTGGCAAACTCAGTCTCCAGTCGGTCCTTGTGCAACCGAGTAGGAAAGGGAAGCTGTGGTACATACTCCTTCACCACTGGTTGCGGTTTAGGAGCAGGCACCTCAACCTCCTTCTCCATTTCTTCCTGATTAGCTGGAAGTGCTGAAGCAGGGGTCTCTCTCTCCTCTGCCCGAACAGGTGGATCGGCAGTCACCTTGCCACTCCTGGTTGTGATGGCACTGCAGTTGGCATTCGGGTCCTGCGGGTGAGGGATGGTCTGACCAGGCAAGGTACCTGGAGTCCTCTAAGCGACAGCCTGGGCAACACTCCCAAGCTGGGTCTGTATATCTCGCAGCACAGCCTGTGTGTTTCTCTGACCAGCTTCTAGCTCCAAGAATTTGCCTGAAGCTTTCTCCATGAATTGCTCAATGTTATTGAATTTATTTGCACTGGAGGTGGCCAGAGAACCCACCAGATCTCTCAATTCCGCCATTGGGTCACTCTGTACTAGGGCTGCCGGTGCTGCCCCTGTCTGCTGAAATGGTCGCACCTGTGACTGAGGTGGAACTGGCCCCTGTCTGGGCGGGTAGAGTGGCTGATGTGGCTGCTGAAATTGCCCCTATATGGGCTGGTACGGAGGCCTCTGGAAACCAGGTGGTCCTTGGGGAGCTGGTGGTTTGGGATTTGCCCCAGCCCAAGAAAAGTTAGGATGCTGGCGCCACCCCTCGTTATAAGTGTTGCTATAGGGGTCGAAGCGCCGGGCATTGCTGATGAAGTCCACCTGCTCCTGGGGAGTAGACGATTCCCTCATCGCCTGGCAGTCCTCCACGGTGTGATGGGAGCTCTCACACCACTGGCAGTGCATCGCCTGCGGCTGTCCTGTACCTGCAATCAAACCAGAGCGATCGATAGCTGAAACCAGCTTCGATACCACCTGCACCAAATCAGATGACTGGGTCCCACAGCATGCACGCCCCGTCCTGGTGCTCGTCTTGATCTCCTGGCAGTTCCCCAATCGTACCCGTTCTCCGCCATCTCCTCAAAGAGTTGATTCAGCTGTGGCGGTGTTTTGGTCAGCATGTTCCCGCCACAAACCGAGTCAATCAGCTGCTTGTCCTCCGGGAAGAGGGCGTGATAGAAGGTGCCCACCTTGAAAGCATCATTGAAACCATGATTGGGACACCTGAGAAAGAGACTGGAGTACCTCTCCCAAGCATCCCTGATGGTCTCGTCCTCATCCTGAGCAAAATGGGTAATTTGCTTCTGCAGGTCAGCCGTCTTGGATGGAGGATGGTAGCGGGTGAGGAACTTGTCCGCCAGGTTGGCGAACGTGGTAATAGAGCCCGGAGGTCAAGTGTCTGGCCACTCCTTGGCTTGCCCCTCCAGAGTAAATGGGAAGTACCTCAGCTGGATGACATCTGCTTGTACCCCATTGATCTTGATCCCATCGATGAGCTCGTGGAATCGCCTGAGATGTGATCGGGGGCACTCCCCCTCCTTACCAGGGAACACCACTGAACCGCGCAGCATGGTGATTACTGAGGTGCTCACCTCAAAATTGTTGGCTGGGACATGAGGGTGTTGAATGGGTGACCTCATGTCCGCAGCTCTAGCGGTCCAGTAGGATCCCATGGTCTGCTCATCTGGATTGATCACATCATGGTTCTGTGGATCAGCCATCTCTTCTTCTTCTGCGATCTGCAGCTGTGATAGCGCCTCCTCCGCAGCCAGTCGCGCCTTTAGAGCCCGCTTGAAGTTCCTGCAGGTTCGTTCAAGCTCCTGGTCTAATGGTAGTAGATCTCCCGACTGGCTACGGGTCATGCACTACCTGCACACAATCAGCAGAAGCAACCCGTGAAGGCACACAGGTGGAAGAGAAAAATGCAATAAAGAAAAAGCTAGAGTAACAAACTTTCACGTTTCCCCAATAACCTAGAAGGTCCCTGGCAACGGCGCCAAAAACTTGACACGCCAAAACACAACACCAAACTGCGACCAAGTGTAATCGCAGTCCGGGAATGCAGTAAAAGGCAAGTTCTATTATCAACCCGGGATTTAGATCTACTGCTTACTCCGTGATTATCTATTATCTAGCCGACTGATTCGATTGATTGTTGTTTAAAACAAAAGCAGTAAGAAAGCAGGAAATGGTTCAGTTTTCAAAAGCAGGAAAGAGTCACTTGGGAATGAGTCCCCCTAGCCCCTTAGTTAGGTTCAATTGTAATTCCCCTGGGTTGATTCACTGTTGATTAGACTGCGGAAGATCCGACAGTAGCTTGGAATCTCTTAAGCTGACCAAGCCCTCTCAGTCTAACTACCCGGCAGACGACTAGTCTTCACCGGGATAGAAAGCTGAGGCTATGAACACAGAACCCCACTACTGGAATTGAATTCCAGTACAAAGCAGTAAACTGGCTAACTCTCGTATAACCAATCTCCTACTATCCAATGAAGAGGCTCTAACAACCTAATCAGATTCTATCTATCTCAGGTTGCAGCAGAAATCAAGAAAAGCTTATCAGACTTCAATCAATTCAATAAACATGCATCATTCGATTAAAACCAAACAGTATAATCATCCCAAGTCATTACAATCGAATCCCTAACACAAGGAACTAGGGTTCTTCATACCCAGGTGAGAGAAAGGTTCTACTCCATAAAGAGAGAAAGGAAAATAGAAATCAGAGTAGTCATACTCATAAAGATGAGGAAAATCTGCTCTGGGATATCAATCTTCACTCCTGGGGACGCAATCTGGGCTTCAATGGTGAGAAATCCACTCCAAATAGCTCCTAGGGTTTGTTCTTTGCTCTTTCTCCCTCTAAAACTCTGTTTTTGCTCTAAAAACTTGAATGAATCTTCCTTGACTCGAATCTGCCTCCAAAAACCCGACTCTGGGCGAAATACGGGCAGAATTACGGCCGTAATCACGGCCTGCCCGTAAATCGCCCAAAACGCACGTTTAACTTTACTCTGATGGAGGAGGACTTACGCCCGTAATTCCACAATTACCGCCAGTATTTTAGTAATTACGGTCGTAATTATATGGATGTTTGCCCGTAATTTTACTGCCGAGAAGAATTCTTGGGAAAAGAGGCTCGGCAATTGTTTTACGGGCATGCCCTGACCAATTACGGTCGTAATTTGGCAGGGGCTGCCCGTAATTTGTCCTGTGAATCGCCCTCTGACCTCCAAATGACCCGAAACTTGCGCCTAAGCACCTCTTTAATTGCTAGGACCTGAAATACGACAAAACAACACAACCTAGCGTAAAATAGGCCAAGGAACAATCAATTCGAGCCAAAATGGACAGGAAACCAGAGTGAAAACACGTGCAAATACGATGATATCATTCTCTAAAAGCTTGGTCAAGGGTAATGCAATCTTCGTGAAGTTCTCAATGAACCGTCGGTAAAACCCAGCATGCCCAACGAAACTCCTGATGCCCTTTACCGTGGTTGGTGGATGGAGCTTGCTTATTGTCTCAACTTTGGATCGATCCACCTCAATCCCTCTCTTGGAGATTTTGTGACCCAACACAATGCCCTCCCGAACTATATAAGGCGACTTCTCCCAACTCAAAGCTAGATTGGTTTCTTCACATCGCTCAAGGACCTTCTCCAAGTTGGCAAGACAGTGAGAGAATAAATCTCCAAACACCGAGAAGTCGTCCATGAACACTTCCATTATCTCCCCCACTAGCTTATCAAAAATGGCTATCGTGCATCTCTGGAATGCCACCGAGGCATTTCACAATCCTAACGGGATGCGCCTGTAAGCAAATGTTCTGAAGGGGCATGTGAATGTTGTCTTGGCTTGATCTTCTGGGGCGATTGGAATCTGGAAGTATCCTGACATCCCATCTAGGAAGCAGTAGTAATCGTGTCCAGCGAGCCTCTCCAAGATTTGATCGATGAAAGGCAAAGGGAAGTGCGCTTTACTAGTGGCATCGTTCAATCTTCGATAGTCGATGCACACCCTCCACGCGTCACCGTTCTTGTTGGTATAAGCTCTTCCTTCTCATTGGCTACCACCATCATTCCTCCCTTCTTAGAGACTAACTAGGTTGGACTCACCCACTGGCTATCCGAGATAGGGTAGATAATCTCGGCATACAATATCTTAATCACTTCTACTTTCACCACTTCTTTCATATTAGGATTCATTCGCCTTTGCGGTTGCCGAACAGGTTTGGCACCCTCCTCCATGTGGATCTTGTGTGAACAAAAGTTCAGCCCAATTCCCTGGATATACGTGATCTTCCATGCTATCGCCCTCTCGTGACGCCTTAGGACCCCAATTAATTCCGCCTTCTGCTCCGGTGTAAGATTGGCGTTGATGATGACTAGAAGCTTTCCATCGTCCCTCAAAAAGGCGTATTCGAGGTGAGGAGGCAGAGGCTTCAACTCCAACTCGGGGGGTTCCTCCAAAGAGGTAGGGATTTTGGGCATTGAGGGTAAGGCCTCCACTTCTTGATCTTGTGGGGGTTGGCTTCCATTCTCCGGGGAGTCTGGGATGTCTGTTCCTACCAAACAACACTCTTCAAAAAGGTTAGAAGTAAGGGCATCCGCGGATGTGAGTACCTCCATGAAGTCAAAAACCTCTTCGCAATAATCAAAATCGTCATGGCAACGAGACAACTGCATGTTATCATCAATAGAGAATGTAACCTCTTCCTCCCCTGCCCTAAGCACCAACTTTCCCCCATGCCCATCAATCAAAGCCTTGGAGGTGGCTAAGAAATGCCTACCCAAGATGAGGGGGACCTCAACGTTCTCATCAATATCTAAGATGACGAAGTCGACAGGATAAATGAGAGGTCCTACATTAATGAGCAAGTCCTCCACAACACCTTTAGGCCGTACTATAGACCTATTCGCCAATTGAATGTTCATCCTAGTGAATCTAAGTTCTCCTCGTTCTAGCTTTTGAAACAACTTATAGGGCATCACATTTATACTAGCTCCTAGATCCGCCAAGGATTTTCCTATGCACATGTTACCAATAAAGCAAGGGATAGTGAAACTCCCTGGATCTTTGCGCTTCGCTTTCAATTGGTTCTGCAAGATAGCGGAGCATTCCTCATTCAAGCTCACCGTTGCTACCCCCTCTAGCTTTCTCTTGTTGGTGAGGAGGTCCTTCAAGTATTTGGCGTACTTGGGCATTTGGGTAACGGCCTCCATGAAGGGGATGTTCAAATGCAACTAGTTCATCAAATCCATAAAGTGGGCAAACTCCGTTGCCATGCGGTCATTGCAGAGTCGAGAAGGATAGGGGAGAGTTGGGGTTGCTTTTTCCTTCTCTCGCTCTGGTTGAGGGGTCGGATTGGCATTCCCTTTTTCCTTTTCACTTGTGGCCTCCTGCTGTGCGGGGAAGCTGCCGGCCACTTGTTGCTCCTCTGTTGCGAGCGGCTTCTTCTTTGGGGGTAACTCTTTGGCCTCTCTTCCTCTTCAAAGAGTAACCGCCCCTACTTCTACTTCGTCGGCTGGCTTCCAAGAACGAGCTGCTTGTGAAATAATCCCTACACTTGTGGCCAGAGTTTTCAGACGGTTTTGCTGTCTCTCCAACCCCGCCTAGATGGCCGAGAACTTCTCTGTTGCCTCTCCGATGAACCTATCGATTCTTTCAAACTTTCCCGAGCTGGAGGCGAAAAAGGTCATCACTAACTCCTCAAGGTGGGACATCCGGTCGTCCTGCACAGGGGCGATGGAATAGAGATGCTCGCATGGGGCCGATTCCTCCCTCACCATGTGCCACTCAGCCTCCTCATGTTCCTCACTTGTACCCCACTCAATAGATGGCACTACTCCATTTTCTTGCTCCTTGTCTTCGAGAATCACCTCGATCAACTTGTCAAGCTTCACTTCAAGTGGAGCGCTTGCTCCCACACTTCTCACTCCTCTATCATTACTTCTTCTCCCGTTCCTCTTCAAACCCCAATCGTACCCCTTTAGGGCCATGTCCTCGAGCAATTCGGTTACTTGAGGTGGAGTCATATTCATCAATTTCCCTTGACACAGAGAGTCAATGAGAATTTTGTCTGCTTGGATTAGTCCACCGTAGAAAGTTTTAATCCGAAACTGCTCCTCGAACCCATGGTGAGGGCATTAAAGAAAGTAATCGGAGAATCTCTCCCAAGCATCCCTCAAGGTCTCGTCTTCTTCTTGCTCGAAATGGGTGATCTTCTTCCTCCACTCGGTCGTCTTCGAAGGCGGGCAGTAGCGGTTCATGAATTTGTTGAGAAGATCGTCCCATGAGGTGATTGAACGAGGCGGGCGGTTGTTTAGCCACCATATTGCTTTCCCCGCTAGTGAGTAGGGGAAAAGCCTCAATTGCAAAGCTTCAGCCGGAATGCCATTGATTTTCGAGCTTCCCGCGAGCTCCAAGAATCTCTGCACATGCTCTATTGGTGACTTGCTCGGAAGACCGTAGAACAAATAAAGCATTGTTTTGTATCATGGTCACTAGAGCCGGCTTTATCTCGAAATTGTTAGTTGCCACGGGAGGGTGCAAGATTGGCTATTGGTGACTTGATTTTCGAGCTTCCCGCGAGCTCCAAGAATCTCTGCACATGCTCTATTGGTGACTTGCTCGGAAGACCGTGGAACAAATAAAGCATTGTTTTGTATCATGGTCACTAGAGCCGGATTTATCTCGAAATTGTTGGCTGCCACGGAAGGGTGCAAGATTGGCGATTGAATGTCCGACGGCCGTGGGGCCATATAATATCCCATTGTCCTCGAGATTTCCTCTTCTGCCGCCGCATCATTTAGGTTACGAGCTTGGGCGGCTCCTGCTTCTCTTTGGTTCCCCGCCATTTCTACTCCAATTTCGGGTTCACCTTCCACTTCTTCAACTTCTACTCCACTAACATCGGGACCAAATTGTTGTCCCCTTTCTTCACTTATCCTCCTTGCATCTGCTGTTAGAAATCGAACAAGAAAATTAGGTTACCGATCTGGCTGAGTCGCGGACTAGGTCGCTCTCTTTAAGACGTTCGCGGCACTACCTCGTTATTCGCACAGCAGACTATCAGCCGGTCGCCTCCAGGATAAAACAGCCACTCTTTTGATTTGCTCAGCGGTTTTGTGCGGAAAACCGGAGCTCTTTGAATCTCACTCTCTCTCGTGTTTCTGCTCTCTGAGGTGTTTTTAGAGGGTTTGGGGTGTCTCCTATTTATAGGAGCAGAAAACCCAGAATATTCCCTCTTTCTTTGGGAATAAGTCATAATTAATTAGGGAGATAATTACTCCCATAATTAAAATATATTATATTAGGATAATTAATTCTAATTATCTCCATAATATTCTTTTTATTAATTATCCTTCTATTTTCGTATCTAGAAAGAATACCGGATAATTAATTCAGTATAGCTTTCAAAGCTATTCATTCCCAACAATCCCCCACTTGAATAGTTTTGAAACTATCTCTGAGCATCAACAGATCCATAAGATCGGGCATAAGCTAAAGTATCGCGAAGATTTGAACCTTAGCGTAGTGGTTACACTTCCGATTTCATAAGGGTGACTCGTAGTCTTGAACCCTATCTCAGACAATGTAGCACACCGGATCTTTTCATTGAGTGATATTCTCTCATAGGCCGTGCGTTTATGGCCATGCACGTTATCCCGGTTTAGTGAACGCTCTAGCAACTTTGTGCCTCCAAAGTTCCATAGAGAGCGGCCCCACTCCCACATTCACATAGGTGAGTCTATCAGAAGTACCCCCAAAGTAAAGTACTTCACTCCACATAGAGTATAGATCTCATTAAGAGTTTAACTCAACCTCCAAGGCTTTGGGATTCATGCTTCACTATGCATGAACTTTTCTCAATATTACTCATGACTTGTTATTACCCATTGAACCCGTTTCTTGGGATCTCCAGTCTATCGGGTCGGGTTACCATCACTTGTAATCCATGGTTCGGTAGGCATAAGTCTCATACCCTTCGTGGTATTTTAGACTTTCTCTCTAGCTAGTCCTTTCGTCAAAGGACCAACTAGATTCTTTTATAATCTCAAGTTCATCCTTTCGTCAAAGAATAAACTAGATTCTCTTTTAAGTGATCCACCCTTACTGCTCCAACAGTTAGGGACTCTCTCTTCCAGTACTGTTCTCATGACGAACTTGTCGCCTCTCACCATTTGTTATGGTTCTATTTAGCAATTGCTATCGCAATGGATCAATACCGGCGGATACGGTCTTTCCCATAAGGGAATCTCTAGTAATGACCCTCTCAATCAACTTTCTTCTTTACTAGCCATTGCTAGTTCTATCATATCTGATTCTATAGTTGATTGAGCCAAGATCGTTTACTTCTTTTTCTTAGACTTCCAAGACACAACTTCTCTATCGATGTTTAAAACACATCCTCTTGTTGTCTTGGAGTCCTCTATAGGGTATTCTAATCCGCATCACTATACCCTACCAATACAGCAAAACCTTTGATAACAAATACCAAGGTTTTTCTGTTCTTTTAAGGTGTCTCATGACCCCTTTCAATAGCATTTCAATGCTTCATACTAGGACAATCAGTAAGCCTGCCAAGCACCCCCACTATGTCGGGTCTCATGTTTATCAGCTGTCTCTCGCAGACTGTCGATGCTAGTATGTTCTTACTTTCTTACACCGTCTTTGGTGCTCTTAAAAATTATACTAGCACCATCAAACATTTATGCAGGTGTAGAACTCGTATTTCCTCTAGATCTAACTGTTTAGTTAAACTGATCTAGATGAAATCTCTTTCATTGTCCTAGTAATCTGGTTCTCCGAGCATAACACTTGCTTCATCCAGATCTTTTTACCTTCATAATTCTCAACCAACATGGTTTTTCATCATATTGACATCACGAGTCTTTGTACCAAAGATCGAAGTGTCATTCTTAATGCAAGTGTCATTCTCAATTTGTACTAAATGCACTTGTCACTTTCATTTTAAAACCATGAGAGAGAACCAGTTTATTCATGCCATCGTCTTAGAGTCTATTTCAAATCTTACAATGATTTGTCTAACTATAGACTCCCTAAGCATGTTCAGGAATAACAACCCTATAGGTTGTCCCATGTAGATTTTCCTATCTAAATCACCATTCACAGAAACATGTTTAACAATCCATCTGACGCACAACACTAGCAATCAGAACATACATGGATGTTATTCTACATATGGTGAATAGATAACAAGAAAATTTACAATTTTTCCTTTTCGCTTAAAGCCTTAGCTATTAGGCGATCCTTATACTCATAAACTAAACCAATAGGTTTCACTTTTCCTTTAAGAATCCATTTATTACCCATGACTTCATTGCCAAGAGGTAATTCTCAAAGATGCCAAATCTTGTTCGGTTCCACCGATATATTACCCAAGGTTTGACAACCAAGAGGTAACTCTACAAGATTCTAAGTCTTGCTAGACTCCACAAATTCCATTTCGTTAACAATGGATTCTCCCACAAGTCTACATCTGTATGGAAGTTCGAACTTCTAGCAGACTTGCAGGATCTCTTCTTAGGGTGTGAATAACAAATTCATAATCAAAATCCTTTCGAGATTTATGGTTCATTTGTCTCTTCCGAGTTCATACTCAGATTCATCACCCCCACTAGTTATCCATTATTTCAAATAGTAGGCAGGACACTACCCCCACTATTTCTTGATTTAAAATGGAAGTTTCTTGGCATTAATGGATTTCAAACAACATGAGTATTTCGTTTCATAGGAACTATGTGTTTTTATTGTTAACAACATAAAACACACTCATATGCTCTTCTAGTTATGATGCTACACTGATTTTCTAACGCTACCACATGCATGCCACATATCGAATAATCAGTGGAATCATAATGCAACTAGGCATTTCAAACTATTTCGAATAACTAGTTAGACAATCAGAGCATTCTAAAGAGCAATAAATTATTTATTGTCTTTTCCATCAAGTTTACCCACATAAATCAGATCTATTAATTCTGATTCTCTAATCACATATTTATGGGTCATTTAGCTTGGATATAGAAAATTCATATTTTTCTCAAGCATCCAATAATAATAAGGGAATGCGATATAAGATATTCTAATTCTTCACACTTGGAAGAATTTATCTTATCTACTTAACCATTCCTTACACCTAGGATAGTCAATGACTTTCTAGAGGCAGAATTCTCTTCCACTTTTCCAGAACCATCAACAATAGTGGTGAGGGTCTTGCCCAACAACACTTTCTCCTTCAATACGCGTCAATGTATTATTGAGCTTAGCTCGTTTATCACACACATATCTTGAAGCGGTCCTATCCAACAACCATTCTTCAGAGTTACCATTAAGGTTAACCTCTGCCATCACCTCAGTGAATATTATTACCAAATCCTCTTCTTTAGTCAAGTTAACACTAGGTTAAACTTGTTCTTACACTTTCGTGTCTTATGACCTAGTTTCTCACAGAGAAACATAACGTCATTCTTAGAGGATTGGATGACAATCTTATGGTTACCACGAAGGGTACCATTCTATTTAGTGTGGATCTGGTTCGGCTTGATGCTCTCATTCTTGAAACTTTAATGTTTCAGAGCAACCCCAATGGTTCATCTAATACTGACAACAGTACTTCTTACAATACTGTCGCTATGGGCAATTAACCCATTCTATTCCCATATATTCTTCATATATATGCATGCATTTAAACAAAATCATTCTATTCCACAACATGTATTCTATTTATACTCTAATCATCGAGGTAATACACCTCAATGTCGACATATACATGCATCAATTCTATTTTTACTTTCTCACATTCATATGGTTCTCAATACCATGCATAGGGCTTAATGAAATAGAATCTAATTTATCATTCATTAATGAATCACGAGGATCATTTCGGTTCATACCTATTTTCAAGAAGTCATTGCAAGCTGATTTTGCGATCGATAGCTATCAACAAGCATAGCTTCCTTGTTCTGCGTCATTAAGCCCACAAGGTCGCAATGTGCCATCGTTGGATTCTTCTGGGATAATTAAATATCACCGCATACCCCTAGTCAAGTTCCTGTTGTGCTAACTCTGTATCACAGGGCGGATCGCTTTCATCCTTGCCCTCGGCCTCGTTCTCTCCCAAAATAGAAAAAAAAAAGGTCAATTTATATTGTGGTTTTACACATAAAAAGACCAACCATGGAAAGAAACCGCGACGTTGCCTGGCGAAGTCTTTCCAGAGAACAAAATTGAAAATTCCCTTCCAAATTCGCGTTGATTAATCATGCCTCCTTCACGGTCCACGTAGTAAAACCATGATTACCATCGCCAGTTGCCTGCTCCAAGAGTTGGCCCGGAATGGAACTAAATAAAAGGGAGCCAGCTTCCTAATAAACCTTGTCCAAGTAATTAAACCTTGTCCCGTCGACGTATTCAAAATTCCAATGGCTTCCTTTTAGTGCTTCCGTTAATTCCTGTTTCAAGGAATCTCAAACCAAAAAACAACGTAACAAGAACAATCAATTGTAAAGGTGCAATTAATTTGTCCGAGACGGAATTGAGGGCACAAAAATTACTCCCTCGTCTTTTTTCTAATCGCCAACGTCTTATCACATATTGCGTGCGTCTCGAATCTCGATTACAAGCTCCCAGACCGAGATTTGCAAAAGGGATCACGAGCTCAACTGCGCGCATGCCAGGGCGAGACAAGATTTGCGAAGCCAGATGCGATAATCTGTTCGATCGATTTGACAGTAACACATCGTCTTAAAATTGTTAGAAATCGAACAAGAAAATTAGGTTACCGATCTAGCTGAGTCGCGGACTAGGTCGCTCTCTTTAAGACGTTTGCGGCACTGCCTCGTTATTCGCACAGCAGACTATCAGCCGGTCGCCTCCAGGATAAAACAACCACTCTTTTGATTTGCTCAGCGGTTTTGTGCGGAAAACCGGAGCTCTTTGAATCTCACTCTCTCTCGTATTTCTGCTCTCTGAGGTGTTTTTAGAGGGTTTGGGGCGTCTCCTATTTATAGGAGCAGAAAACCCAGAATATTCCCATAATTAAAATATATTATATTAGGATAATTAATTCTAATTATCTCCATAATATTCTTTTTATTAATTATCCTTCTATTTTCGTATCTAGAAAGAATACCGGATAATTAATTCAATATAGCTTTCAAAGCTATTCATTCCCAACATCTGCTAGCTCCCTCTCCCGTGCTAGGAGTCGGAGAGTTTGGTTTATGTCCACACCACGTGGTAGCAAGGATGTCGAATTGCTCCAGGCCATGCACCTCCATACACTAGAGGTGGGCAATGGGTGGGTTTTGGTCTCAAATTGACCCACCCACTTACTAGCGGGTTGAAATAATTTTGACCCGCAATCCACCCACATACTTTTGCGGGTTGGGTTGGGTGGGTGGCGGTTGGGTGCGATTGGATCGTGGGTCAACCCTTAAAAGCAATTCTTCAACTAGCCATTAAGAAAGTTGACTAACATTTATGATAAGTTCAAAGCAAAATTAGTAAGACTATCATGAATTTGTGATTTTGATACAATTAATAATTTATAGTTTGCATCCCAATATTTAATGGTTATTAACAATAATCTGCATACCAATATCCAATATCTAATGGATATTGCACAGCACAATGACCAATAATAATAGTCAAAACTATTATTTATTCTTCACCTTTTGAAGTATATGGTCAGACTATAGTGCAGTTCGAAAATATGATGAATATTCGATACTATAAGAAACAATATTTTTTCATGTAAAAATAGGATGCGGGTCATATGGGTGACCCGCAATCCACCCACCATCCACCCACATAAGTGCGGGTGGGAGATTTACCAATCCGCAATCCACCCACATCAATCACCCACTACGTGCGGATCGAGTTATTTGCGGGTGGATCGATATCAATCCGCGGATTAACCACCCACGTGCCCACCCCTACCCTACACACTAAGAAAACAATACCAAGTCTAGCACAAGCAAAGCACACACACTTTCAAAACTGGGAATAAAAAGGTAGATTAACACCAAACAACTGTTTCAAAATAACAGACCGGTGCTCCCCGGCAACGGAGCCAAAAACTTCACTCGTCCCGAATATCACAATTAATTCCGCCTAAGGTCCAAGTATAAACCTTAGTAAGGTGCAATACAGGGCAAGTATGTTTAAATATCGACTCGAGCCGGTCTGTGTACCCCTACTTCAATTGTTTGAAACATTATCTAGCGAATCGGTTTTGGTTGAAAAGATTTCTAATTAAAGTAAAGCAAGGCAAAAGTAAACGGTTTTGAAAGCTCTATGTGAAAAGGATCACTCAGGTGTCGCTTCCCCCTAACTACTACCATGGCACGAGGAATTGAATTAATTGTTACGGGCAAGGTGACCGCGAACCGCTAGGAAACGCACCTATGGTCGTAGACCACACTCTCGTTTGCCAAACCAAGGGATGCATTATAGGCTACTCAAGTAGCCCTCTTGGTTAAGGCAATCGATGATTGACTTACTCTCTCAATCAACCCAATGGTTGGTCGGCTTAATCGCGCTTAACCAAATTGCTCAATCCAACATAGAGGTTTGCCCTACATTAACCTAGATAGGTGGCTTAAAAATCCCAAGGAATCACAACTCAATTGAGCCTCCCTTGAAAGGGGGGTTTCCTTCTCATCTAGGTTAGAATGGCCAATTGGATTGCTAAGCACAAACATGCACAATCAACATGAAAAATTCATCAATCATTGAATTAAACAACACCCATAAACAATCATTCAATTCACCCAGCAATTACATGGCAAATAGTTAGGGTTTCACAACACCCAAGTGAAAAAGAGTACTACTCCATGCTAGGAAGGGGAAGAACACAAGAGGAAGAGGTAGAAAACATCATGGTGATGCCTCCAATCTCCTTTGAGCTTGTGTTGATCTTATCTTGGGGAGAATCTTCCAAATCCACCACTTAGAGCAAACCCTAGCCTTCTTTCTTTCTTGGTTCGTCCTTTCTCTCTCTAAAATTTGAAGAAGACACTTTCTCACACTTTGGGCTCTCCCCTCTCTCTTTCTTTTAGCTTACATTATATACCAGAATCGGGCTCAGTTCACGGCCATGAACTCTTCAACGCGTCCGTGAACACAGAGCGCGATGTCGAAACGCACCGCTTCGCCATCAGGAGTTCTCGGTTTGGCCTTAATCTTCACGATCTTTTTGACCGTGAACTCGTCCCGCAGTAGTAACTGCATAATTCTCTTTGGACGCATCGCAGTTCACGGTTTTGGGCTTCAGTTCATGGCCATACTGGACCGTGAACTCCCATGGGAAATCATGAACTACGCCTGGATCACCCTCTTTGACCGGTCTTCGCCTCTTTTAGTCCAACTTTCGACTCCGGGGCTGGTTTCACCTGTTGGATCCTGAAACACACTAAAACGCACTAAACCTAGCGTAAAACCACCCTTTTAGGAGTCCAAAAGCTACAAACGCCCAAGGGAAACGGGATAAAAATGTGTGCAATTAGGCCCGAATCAAAAGGTTACTGACACCAATGCAGTTCACGGTCGCTAAGACAGTGAGCTGGGGCAATGGACCATGAAGACCAGAAGTAAAGCGGCGCGTTTTGCTCACAGTT
Organism: Linum tenue; assembly: GCA_946122785.1. Taxonomy (NCBI): domain Eukaryota; kingdom Viridiplantae; phylum Streptophyta; class Magnoliopsida; order Malpighiales; family Linaceae; genus Linum; species Linum tenue. Next base: position 49,246,907 of record CAMGYJ010000008.1, on the reverse strand, counting down.
CATGAACGCGTCCTGATTTTCACGGCAGTGAAATTAGACCGTGAACTGGGCACGATCTCAGTATACAATGAGAGCTGAAAGGAAGAAGAAAGGAAGCTCAAAGGGAGTTTTTTAGGGTTTTAGTTTCATAATAAAGGAGGGTTTCTAGTGAGAGATTAGGGTTTCCTCTTCCTAATCTAGAGAGATAAAGTGCAATTCAAAGGAGGAAGAAGGAGATTTGGGCTTATTTCAATTTAGAGGAGTGAAGGTTTCTTCTTCTCATGGGAGATTCAAGCAACAAGGAGGAAAGATTTTCATCTCTTCATGGTTCTTTCTCTCCGTTCCCTTGTCTTCCTTTGCCTAGCTATGAAATAGCCTACCTATTCACTTGGGTGTTTGTAAACTCTGCTACAATTATGTGAATGCTTGTATGAATTGAATGATTTGTGTGTGGTTGTGATTAATGTGAATGTGGAGGTATTTTTCATGGTGATTGTGCATTGTGTGTGCTTGACAATCTTGTGTGCAATGTTGACCTAACTTAGAGAGGATATCTCCTTAGGTTAAGAGGCTCAATTAGAGATGGGTGTTCTTGGGTATTGCATTCCCCCTAGGCTAGTTTAGAGAGGAAACCTCCTTTATCCAAAGATACTCAATTTGAGATGGGTTTCCTTGGGCATTTAATGCCTCCTAAACTAGTTTAGAGAGAACCCTCCTTAACCTAAGAGGCTCTATTAGAGATGGGTTTCCTTGAGAATTTCATGCCTCCTATCCTAGGTTAATTAAGGGAAAACCTCCTATTTCGTATCAGCACTTAGGGTTTGGTTGTGGGTGGTCGTACGAATTCCAATTTGAGGGTGAAGTTTAACCATTCCTTGGTCCATAGGTTGAGAGGGTCGCATTGGTGGCTTGGATCGTATTCAATTTCCTCGACCTAGAGACTAAGAGGGTAGCTTTGGCTACTTGTTAGACTTTCCTGCGGTTTATAACCCTCTAACCACACACGGTCATTCGATCCTTCAAGTCGTAATTGTTAGCTAGGGGGAGCAACACCTGGGTGGACTCTTCTCTCATTGGGACAACCTCGATTTACTTTATTTGCTTTTTTTGATTTGTAGTTTTCTTAGTTTTAAACCCAAAAATGTTTGCTAGATAACAAACTAAGCGATTGAAGTAGGGGTAAACAACGCATTCTTGCAGGGAGCACTTACTAAAGAGGTTTTCATGGAGCAACCGCCCTGTTTTAAAGATCCCACTTTCCCTAAACATTTTTGCAGATTGAAGCAAGCAATTTATGGGCTTCGACATGCACCGCAGTCATGGTATACAGCATTATCCACCTTCTTGGAGGGCTATGGGTTTGTTAAAACAATTAGTGATGCATCTCTATTTGTTTACAATCACGGTGGTGTCCTAGCCTATTTTTTAATGTATGTTTATGACTTGCTTTTGACGGGTAACAACTCTTCATTCCTTCGAAAATTTCAGACAGCTCTATCTCAACGATTTAGTCTCAAAGAATTGGGTCACGTTAACTACTTTCTTAGCATTGATATTACCCGGACGGAACATGGTTATTTCTTGTCCCAACACAAGCATATTACAGATGTCCTTGCTGTCTTCTCTATCGCTGAGGCTCATCCTACATATACTCCTCTTGCTGCTACTGCCAAACTCTATATTTCTGATGGTTCAGCTCCCGCAGATGTCACTCTCTACCGCCAAGTACTTGGTTCATTACAGTACTTACTTTATACCCGCCCAAATATCTCTTTTGGTGTCAATAAGCACCCACAATTCATGCATTGCCCCACTCAGTCTCATTGGCGACAAGCGCCTACCTCGCTACTTAAAAGGCACTCTCAGCCATGGCCTGCTCATTCGTCCTACCTCTACTCCACTTACTCTCACTGCCTAGCTACGCCGATGCAGATTGGGTTGGGTATCCTGATGATCAAACGCCCACTTCTGCCTTCCTTCTTTATCTGGGAAACACTTTGGTTTCATGACAGTCTCGGAAGCAGCGGACGGTTGCCCGGTCAAGTACAGAGGCTGAATATCGAGTCATTGCCGCCGCCACTGCTGAAATTCAATGGCTTCGCAACTTGCTGCCTGAGCTGCATTTTCCTCTTTCCAAAGCTCATGTTCTTTATACAGACAATCTTGGTGTTGCCTCATTCTGTTCGAACCTTGTCTTCCATTCTAGAATGAAACACTTAGCTCTTAATTACCATTTTGTTCGTCATCTTGTGCAGCATAAAAAGCCCTTAATTTCAACATGTTTCTACAGTAGCACAGCTTGGCGACCCTCTCACCAAGGCCCTTCCTTTGGCACCGTTTCTTGCTTTACGCTTACGGTCCAAGATTGGAGTCGTCGACTCCGCCTCCATCTTGCAGGGGCGTGATAAAGATAATTACCGCAAATAAGTGTAACTTGCAAGTGTAATTATCTTTAGCAATCACCTGTCATTATCTTGTATTTGTAGTTATCCTAGGCTAGCTAGTTGTACGTATTAAAGTCCTTTTTGTAAGTATGTATCTGTACAGTATATCTATTTAAAGCCATTCAATCAATGGAATCAACCACCAATTCCCAAAACCTTTTAGCAATTGCATTCCTGCTACACTTATCGTAACTTTGCAATTAAGTATCAACAATTGATACGGACAATACTGATAAGAAGGCGGGATACATAATTATACACAGCAACTAACTCTCACCTGACTACTATAGAATTCATGGATTAGAGATACCTTGCTACTCCCACCCAACACATCCATCCTTTCTCGATTGATTATTTGTTAGCTTATAAATTATTGCATGTATTATATGACGACTGCCATTGTCGTTCTTCTTTTACTTTCACCAGGAAGTTCTTATTCAAATGTCGTTGATGCCTTACTAAATTTAGTTTCTTTTTCCAACTCACTATCTAGTTGCAATTGCCTCCGTACCAAATCATGGTTGAACTGAGATTTAGACTACCTGACATCGGCAAATGGCAAGAAAAATGTCAGTTTTATCCCCCGTTTTATTTCTCTGAGTCTCTTCAAAGTGAAATTATTTGGCTATACAAAAAAAAAAACAAAAACAAAAATCTAAAGTGAAATTATTTTGGATATTTTAGACATTTGTGTTGCTCAAACCAAAGTTTGGCCTTGGTTAACGATGTTTGGATGAAAGTTTTAACAAAAGGGCATGTTTGATCATTTTTACAAAGTACAGGGGTATGTATGATGTAAAAAATATTAGAGGGTCATGTTTGATAAAACTTCATAGTAGAGGGGCATATTATACCTATAACCCAACATGTTATTATGTATTGGTAGTAGAAATTAATCTTGTCAATTCATGTATATTCATGGTTGCAGGAGGATTATATCGTATTTAAGTGCTACAATTATTCAATCTTTGCTTCTATATTTACTTTATTTTTAGGTAAATAAAATATATTAGTCAAACCTTTCAAACTTTTCAAATTATTAGTCAAACCTTTAGAAATAACAAATATTAGCCAAATCGTTTGTACACATCAAAATATTAGCTATTTGTCTATTATCGGTAGTAATTTTGTAATATTTATCTTAGTCAAAATACTAAAATTTTGGATTGTTGACCGCCACATGTCTCTTTCAAGTCAGTATCATGTTGTCAAGTCAATATTACTAACAAAACTGTTAACAAGAAGTTAGCATTTGGCTAATATTTATTTTGAAAGGTTTGACTAATAATTTGAAAATTTAGAAAGATTTGGCTAATAAATTTATTTACCTTTTAATTTTACTATCAATATAATATCCATGGTTATATATGCCAAGATTCTTATTTTAGAAAAAGCTCATCTATGTTTCTTTAATCACACAATAATTAATCAAGATTTAGCTTATTACACATTTTGTGACTTAATCTGATATCCATTGTGAAACAAAATAATTGTTTCATTCTTTTTTTAATTGAAAATTAGTCAATATGCAATCCAAACTTATATCTGATCTCACAACTTAAAAGTGGAGTTGGATTCTTTAATGTCACATTTCGAGGAAGTAGCTGTCAATCAATCCCAAGACATATATTATTCTTTTCCTCGATATGATAGTTATCGACTTAAAGTGTAAACTGACAAAAACCATGTGAATTCAACTCTATGATTCGATTTTTGAAAAATGATTAATATTCCTCCTCTTTTTTCTTCGAGCTAATGATATTTGGGTGCAAATTCTCAAAGGGAAAATCTAGGACTTTCGTCCCCTATTTCATGACTAGAGAGTTTACACTATCAATACTTTATGACGAGTATGAATTTACTTTCGTCCCATATTTCAGGTTCGAATTAAAATTCTCAATTCAAATTTACTTCAATCAAATGTGTATACGGCCAAAAACATTGATTAACTTCTTAAAATATTCATTCCACAGATGTTGTTGGCTAGCTTATTCTGTATTCGGGTTTATTGACATCTAAAACTCACTGGAAAAATTACCAGCGAGGATGCTCCAAATAAAACTTTCGGAGTATTTAATTCATTTTTTCAGTTTTAAAATAGGCAAAATTCATTTATATAGCCAAAACTTTAACGTTTGTGACAATAATAGCCACTTTTGGGGAAATACCAATAATAGCCAGAATTTTGAAAGTTTCATGACAAATATAGCCATTTCCGTTACAAACTTTGACGGTGTTAGAAACTCCGTCAGTTAAGTTAACGGTAGGTTGACTAAGATGCCAAGTCATCACACATGTCAGCGACAAGTCATCAATATCATTGCCACGTCATTTTGATTTATCTTTTAACAATTCCAAGTGGATAAATAATTTTTTTTTCAAATAGTCTTTTTTATCTGAACTAATTTTTTTTATGAAAACTAAAAACAAAATAAATTAATAAAAAATAAAAAAATAATTAATTATCTCACATCCCTCTCTTTTCTCTGCCCGTGCCCGCTGAGCTCCCGCAGAGCATTCCCCTGCCTTATCACCACCACATTCTTCTCTCTGCCACCACAAGAAAATTGCTTTGCTTTGACCGAGAAATGAAGGGGAAAAGGGAAGGATACCCATTGCACAGAAATGGACAAGAATGGAATGGAATTTAATCCAAACCCATAGGCAGGTCCTGATCAAAGCATGCCTCGACGACAACGACGAACCACAAAAAAGGTCCTGGTCAAAAATAGCAGAGGCAAATCCGAAAAGCATAGACAAAGGAAAAGGTCGGGTTCTGGGAATAACCAAGAAGTTCTAGATCTAGCTACTTGGGGGACAGGAGAGCTACTCATCCGCCAACTACAAACGAAAATAGAAAGAAGACAACACCGATCTACTCCCATTCTGAGAATCTCAAATGGTGATTAGTCATCGTTGCCACCAGCAGTCACCGATACACTCCAGTTCGTCGCCCGGCCATCCCGTCTCCCCAACGTGGAAGCTGATGGACGGACCCCCAAATCACGGAAGAAAAGAGAACTGGGCAAACAGAGGATCTTCAAGCTTCGGAAAAGAAAAACGAGACCGAGATCTGGGAGATTGGAGAAGAAAAGGAAGAGTCATTCTAGTCTCAACAAAGAAAATGAGTTCGAGATCTGGGAAGCTTTGGGAAGAGAAGGGGAGTTCACAAATCTACTTTCAAGTTTCACTAATAAATAAGGGTCCGGATACTATAACAACACTCATAGTGTTGTTATAGTAACAACAGGGGTAAAAACGGAAATTAATAACAAAATAAAAAAAAAACGTTTTCAAGTCCTATTTGCCCTCTCTCGATCTCCGTACGCTCCCCTCCGCTGTCGGCACGAACGCAGCTACGATTCCGATCTGGCGGCTACGACTCCGATCCGGCAGCTACGATTGAGGCGTCCTTCAATCCCCGTCGTTCCTTCTTTCTTCCGCCGCCGAGGTCGCTAGTTCTCCTGTCGTTCCTATTCGCCGCCGCCAATCATTAGTTCGTCGGTTACCTGCAAAACAGAGCATCAGAAAGCAGGGAACAATCACAAAAACAACGATTCCACACACACGAATACGGAATCATCATCATCATTAGCTCAATCGTCGTCGTCCAGCCTGGAGCAAGAGCCAACTGTTCCACTAACCGTCGGATTTTCGACGGGATACGTTGCAGGATCTTCAATGGGGAAGAAGTAAGGTGGGTCGGCTCCATCAATTCTCCTTCTTCAACCTCGCATGCAGAGGATTTTTGTGTCAAGCCCCCTCTGTCACCGCTGTCTTTCAGCTTTCAGATCCGCTCTCTCCTCTCGCTGGCGGCTTCCGATATTTGACGCAAGTTGCAGATCCGGATCGGAAAGGTAGTTGCAGCGTCATCACCACTGCCAGGCCACCTCCACGTCATCATCGTCGCTCGCCGCCGGTCCCATTCAGCCTTGTCCCATCGCCGGCACCTTGCCTCTCTCATCGTCGATCTTCGCCGCTGCCGCACCGCCAGGCCGCCGCTGCATCTACATCTCCATCGTCGCTTGTTGCAGCCACCACCTCTAGTCGTGTGCCATCTTTGTATTCATGGCTGAGTCATCTGTTAGTCACAAAAGAATGAAAAGAAGGAAATAAATTGATTTGGGTTTCGAATTTTGGGGAAGTTTGGGACAGAATCACAGAACGTAGAGGAAACCTATGATTATAGGGAAAGTAGAATTTATTAAAGAAAAAGGGAAAGTAAATGAAAAATTGATCTTTTGGGGCTTGGGAACGCATTGAGTTTGTGATTTGTGTACGCTCCGGTTGTATACGGTTAATTATCGGTTATCCGATAAACCTTAAATCTCTTGATAATCCGGATTATTGTTCGGTTCGGTTTTGATAACACTAGATTTTAGAGAAGGAGGTGATAATATGTGAAAATAAAAAGTAATCATTTTCTTAATTTATTGTTCTTTTATGATAAAATATTATTAACATAAAAAAATCATAAAAAAACCAACGAGAAACCTTTTAATGAAGCCCACATATTCCCTGAAACATTCTAGAAGAATCACAAAGCAAACCACAAATATTAATTATGCACACCATAAACCTTCTATTGCATACCACAAATCGCATAAAACATACTAGAAATCCCACAAAGTAAATCACAAACATTTTATAAGCACACCAGAAACCTTCTAATACAAACCACAAATGCGATAAAACAAACCACAAAAAGCATATCAGAAACCTCCTAAACCAGACCGCAGTTGTTCTAAAACAAACCAGAAACCCCGCAAAGCAAACCACCGAATTTTAAAAAACACACCAGAAACCTCATAATGCAAACCACAAACACGATAAAGCAAACCACAAAAACAAACCAGAAACATCCTAATGAAGACCAAAAATCTATTAAAACAAACCAGAAACCCCGCAAAGCAAACCACAAATTTTTTGAAAGCAAACCAGAAACCTCATAACGCAAACCACAAACACGTTAAAGCAAACCAAAAAAGCAAACCAGAAACGTCCTAATGCAGACCAAAAATCTACTAAAACAAACCAGAAATCCCGCAAAGCAAACCACAGAATTTTAGAAAACACACCAGAAACCTCATAATGCAAACCACATACACGATAAAGCAAACCACAAAAACAAACCAGAAACGTCCTAAAACAAACCAGAAACCCCGCAAAACAAACCAGAAACTTCTCAATGCAAACCACAAACACGATAAAACAAACCAGAAACTTCTTAATGCAAACCACAAACACGATAAATCAAACCACAAAAGGCATACAAAAATATGAGAAACCAAACCATAAATCTCACAATGCAGACCACAACATCCGGTGGTCGTTGGCCATTGACCGGTCAACGAAGACCGTTGACCAAACTCCGATGACCGTCGGTGAGTAGATTCCGGCGCCGATAGGCATATTCCGGTCCCGATGACTAGATTCCGACGCCGGTGAGCATATTCCGACGACGGTGGCATATTCCGATGGCAAAATAGCATATTCCGGCGACAAAAAAGCATATTCCGGTGACCGGCGACCAGATTCCGGTGACCGGTGGCCGAATTCCGGGGACCAAATTTTTTGTCCGAAAATAAAAAAAATATTTTTTATTTTTTTTATTTTTTTATTATTATTTAAATATATTTTTCATAATGACAATTATACCCCTGCTTTGATTTTACACTAGGTCAACTCATCTAATAAAAAGTTATCACAACCCTAGCTTCCTATTGGTTGGAGACTAGTGTTGTTACAATAACAACACAAGGAGTGTTGTTATAGTATCTAGTCCCAATAAATAATCTGTACACAAAGAGTTTGGGGACGGGAAGGGAAAGGGGAAGGAAGGAAGAAGATGATTTGGGAAAGTGAGTTTTTCGGTGGGGAAGGGGAAGAGGAAGGAAGAGAGATGGAGGGAGAAAAAATTTATTATTATTATTATTTTTTATTTCATATTTATTGTTCCTTTATTTAATTTTTAATTTAAGTCTATGTGGAAAATATGTATGAGACAAAAATTGCCAGATCGGACGATCCGTTAGTCCAGTCAGCACCTTAACTCACACCGTCAAAGAATTGGACGGAAGTGGCTATTTTTGGTATTTCGTCAAATCTGGCTATATTTGACCAAACCGTCAAAGTTTTGGCTACACAGTTGTATTTTGCCTTTAAAATAGCAGGCATTACTTCAACTCTAATCGCAAATCTAATATACAATTTGGGTGTGGGATTGGTTGTCAAGATAACTCTCTTTGGTACGATAGTTACCCAATTAAATGTCATCCTTGCAAATGCGGCTAACCGCCCTCTCATCCTGGTCATTACATCATTATATGTCGTTTTGTACAGTACTAAGTGAACATCTTATTACTTTGTCATTATTAATCAAACCATTTGCAAATAAATTTGACATTTAACTAAACGATCGTTAAATTTGCAAGCGAGAAAACCTTATCCTCATCTGGAGAGACTTTGCTATTGGAAAATCCAAGAATTCATGAATCATTAATTTTGGGGCAAGGTGAAATTCATGACAATTCAATCACCGTATTTGGTTGACATTTATAAGTTTAAAGTTCCAAATAGGAAAGAGAATTAATTATCAATTTTTTGTAAAAAAATGATTGAGATTGACCAATTCTTCCGGTGAAAAACCTGAAAGCACATCAACAATTAATTTCAACCAAAATAGTGCAAAAACTAAATCGGTTAAAAATGAAGGATGTAGAAGAAGTATCAATTTCAATTAACGGCCCATTAACTATCAAAATGCTAACACTTTCTTTAATATGTATTTCGTAAAAAAACAAAGTTGTCAAAGTTAAGAAGGGTGGTATTATGCTGGGTGTGAAACATGTCCACAGAAAGTATTGGATTCTATTGTTGTTTATGTCATTACTAACATTATACTTATTCAAGATCTACCTTTGAATTGAGGGCAAAACCACTTAGGCTAACTTTTGTTGTTATGGATCAAGTGGGAGATGAATTTTTCAAAATACCAGCTAAAATGTTATTCCAATTCAACGATAGAATGAGAGGATTATCAGTTGCTCATCTATTACAAACTGAGGGAATGATATTGAAGTTCGATAGCAAGCTCACATATGACATTGCTAATCAATAAGTGAGTAAACGATTTCCATGATTGGGAAGGATGAGAAGATCAAAACTCATACGATCTTCCTGACTTGATCGAGCTAAATTATACTTGCATGAAAATAATGATCAATATTAATTATAAATTTTTTATATTCTCTATTGAATTTGGAGTATATTTGGAACATGCACTATCTGATTATAATTTAACAAACCTGCCTACCATGTCTACTTCTCGCATGGTGATTTTGCAAGGCAACTAATTGTGTCTATTGTCTCATAAATAAATTGTTATCAATTGTATACAAGGTGTAAATTATACTTAGTTCTAGAATCAAGTATATAGTTCTCCAATTTTTATACCACGCAAAAATGATACTCATTTGTATTCTTTAACTTGGACAAATGTATTTAAATGTAGGGCTAATTCCATTAGAAAGTCCAAACTATACTAAAAGTGTCATGTGTCCTAAACTATTCAATATGACAAATTTGGCATAAACCACATAGATGCTAACTAGATTTTCTGTTAAATACTAACAGTCAACGCCAATCAACATTAACGAAAAATAGTTTGTGTCAGATTTGTCATATTGAATAGTTTAGTACACAAATAACACTTTGTGAATAGTTTGGACTTCCTAGTGGAATTAGCCCTTAAATGTAAACTTAAAACTTCAAAGGAACTTTCCTTTATTACCCACTAGCATGCATGCAATTGTATACTTGCTTGTATTTTCAAGTGTATATGTCTTCAATTTGTATACCATGCACAAATATATGCCTTCATGTTGCTCATGCAAGAGGAAGTGCAAACAAGTCAAAATGAAAATGTGAAGTAATCTCTCACGATGAATAGTAAATAAAACTATAGAAGGGTGATTTTAAAATGTCTTTAGGAGTCGGTCTAGATTTATCTTTTATTATCGTAAAAGAATTTTAGTCGACGAGTCAGTTGCGTACAATGTCGAAAAACATTATGATATTTATCATTTTGAATTGTTGAAGTGCTTTAATAATTGGCCAAATTCACTTGTATAGCCAAAACTTTGACGTTTGTGACAAATGTAGCCACTTTTGGAGAAATACCAGAAATAGTCAATAACACCGTTAGTCAAATTAACCAAACGCTTACCTGGCTGCCAACTCACCGGACACATCATTGACAACTCAACAATATTTGCCATGTCATATAACAATACTTGCCATGTCATTTTTAATTTAAAAATAAATAAAAAATGACAAAAAAAAATTCATCCCTTTCCTTCCACCACCGACCCCAACCCCAAACCCATATCCTCTCCTCCCACTCCGACAGCGTTCCAGATCCAACCCACCACCGACCCCGCTGCTACAGCATACTAACCCTACGATCTCCCTCTGGCTCATAGCATCCGATGGAAATTTTTGTCTCTGTTTTGTTCTCACCAGAGACAGAGAAGACGAACTCGACTCCGGTGGCGAGCAGCACTCCGACGCTAAAAACAATCCCATGCCGCAACTCCTCCCGTCGTCATCTCCCTACAAAAACCCAGCGGAAAGAAAAGCAAGAATCCAACACCCGCTATCCAAAAGCAGGGATTTCCCCCTAACCCTATGGTTCTCGAACCCAGAATCAATTTTTCAAAAACCCAGAATCGATTTCCCCCCTAACCCTATCGTTCAAAAACCCAGAATTGATTGTTCTCTTCTAGCTCAAATCGGCGGTTCTGGAGGGAGAGATCGCGCGACGGAAGATGACGGTCAGATCCATCCCTTCTTCTTCTTCTTCTTTTCTCCTCCCTCGAAGATGCAGACGAAGACAGATTGACGGGGCCCGAGACAACGGCGATGATGATACTGCAACAACGATGAAGATCTGGGTGCGATGGCATAGGGGCGGATCGATGGTGGCCGGTAGTGGGAGACGATGGCGAGCAGCGTAACAGGGGAAGATCGATTCGGGGGAGTTAACTGGTTGGAGAAGATGATGCGAAGGTGAAGGTGGTCTGACGGGTTTCGATTTGAAGGGGAAGGAAGAGGATGATGATTTGGGGGATGTCGGGTTTAGGAATAGCAATGGGTCGGGTTGGGGCGGGTTTTGTCAAACCCAAACCCAAACCCATGGGTTTATCCGCCAAAAAAACCCGGGGTAGAACCCGCTGGGTATCCGCGGGTTCATGGGTACCCGTGGGTTTTGGTGGTAAAAAATTTACAATAACAAGTTTCTTTCAAAATAAAAGTTTAACATCAATTTTTCTCATACAAATTATTCATACAAAAAACACCAATCTAGAGCATACAAGCAAACCGCAAATGATCAATACAAATTGTTCAAAATTAAAGATAAATATCTATAAACAATCAGATTAATTGAAAGCTTATTCCTCGTCAACTAAGTTTCTTCACTCTCCACTTCATAATATCAACTTCATTCTAAACAATTAGAAAGAACAAATTATACATATCTCCACAAACATAAAGAATATTAGTTGTTTAAGGAAATTATATTATTTAGAATATTAAATATATCGGGAAAGTAATTATATGTGTGTGGGCGGGTACCCATGGGGCGGGTTTACCTAAACCCAAACCCAACCCGACCTGGTGAATAGTGTAGCGGGTTTAAACCCGAACCCGGCCCAAAACCCGTCAACGCGGGTATGACTGGGTTGGGTCGGGTGGGTACCCGTGGGTTCGGGTTTTGTTGCCATCCCTAGTCGGGTTGAAACAGAGACGGAGTTGGGTTTAGGGGGATGTGGGGTTTGGACAATTTTTCTTTTTATTTTTTTATTAAGTTTTTCATTAATCTATGTGGCAATGTTGTTTAAAAATGTCACCACCACCTCAGCAATACTGTTAGTCTAGTCAACTATTTGGTTAACACCGTCAAAGAATTGGATGGAAGTGGCTATTATAGGTATTTTCCCAAAAGTGGTTATATTTGGCAAAACCGTCAAAGTTTTGGCTATACAAGTGTATTTGGCCTTAATAATTTAGATTCTCTTATTCTACCAAACAATTTGAATGTTTTAACTATTTGAATAATTTAGATTTGGTTATATTGTCAAAATCCATGTATCTCATTTACAATTTGATAATATTATTTATTAGACCTGGCAATCGGGTCGGGTTGGGTGATTTCATGTTGGGCTTACGATTATGGGTCTGGGCATTTTGGGTTGGCTAATTTTGGGTCAAATATTGACCCAACCCATTCGGTTTCGGGTCGGGTTATGAGCACTCTCAGAAACAATATCTAGCGTGCTTCATATTTTCTTAAAGAATACAAATTTTCACATCTATATGATAATAGTTTACCTAACACATGTCAATTAACATATTCTCAAATCCTCCCATGTTAATGAAGTGAAATACAAATTATGCAAATCGTCAAAAAACAATCACAAGAGTAATGCTACTACAAGAAACTCATGATATTTGATTATCCTTACACTCCAAACATGTCATTCAAATCCTTGTGAACTGTTAAAATATCCTACCAATTTATGAGTGATTTTATCATTTTGAGAGTGATCTATAAAATGAAACGGGTCTAACAGGTCGGCACTAATCCACCCAACCCGACCCAAAAAATTACGAGTTATTGGGTTCGCATCATTCGGATTTCGAGTTATAAGTACTTCTACTTTTTCGGACAGATTCGGGTCAGATCGGGTCAACAGATCAAGTTATAATTTGCGAGGTCTACTATTTATGTAATTGACACCCGGCCAACTAGCCGAGTCCTTGACTACTATACATAAAACCAAAGAGTATAGAAGAGGCCGTCGTCTATAGCATTTTAGACTCTTTGAACATATTCTTCCCCGCTAGGCGGATACAACGACAGGAAAAAGTTAGTTAAATCCCGAGAAGGGATTTATTCATGCATTACAGCCAATACCCAGAAACCGAAACTTAATGGATGGCTACGAAAGAGTGCGCAATACTGGTACAAGCAAAGCTACAAACTGAAGCATCATACTGAAAGTGTGTATATGAATATGGGAGAAGAATAAAGTTCCCCCGCCAGAATGCAGTTGTTTTCTTCCTTCCCCAACTAATTGATCTCGGCGAGCGGCGAGCGTGGGACGAGATTTGTTTTGGGTTCCTTCACCTCAAACGAGTCGTAAGAGTTGTTCTCCCGGAATTCCTCGACTAATGCTTCCATCGGCATTGCTCTTAGGGATTCGATTGTCCCCTTGCTTGGAACATCGGGCTCTGTCCTCATCGGAGTCGTCCCCGTTGGATCATAATCCTGCATCAACACAACCAAGGAATCACGATTCACAATTGGCCATATGGGATTTGTATATTATGCTGCAGCATTAGTTCAGACTACCGTACGTACCATAAAGTGCTGCTGGAAGGTTTCTTGTGATTTTTTCTCCATAACTGCCGCTTGGCCGGAGTGACCCTCCCGGAATGTCTCCAGCGTTTTCGTGTGTGATTCGACGGTGCCCAATATGCCTGAAACTGATTCCCGTTCTTGGGCTGACATACCTGCAGCAGGCAACCAAGAAGGAAGATAAGTTTGTTTTCTTTGTCAACTTATGGATAATGCAGATAATGCTGCTTATGAACTGAGGACATGTAACGGGGATCACAAACACTTACCATCAATGTGCTGAAGAATTTCTTGGTTATTCGTTGCTACATCTTGCTCGGCTGCTGTCCTTGCTGAATCAATATCAGCATCGTGCTGCTCGATGTGATCAGTTGCATCTCTACAACATGAAACAGAAACAATGAGAAATTCTGGGGACTCGGAGCTCTAAATAATGAGGGAAGTCCAGAAGGAGCAGAGTGGTTATTATTACCTGACGAGGGAAGACAAAGACGAGACGTGCTTGGTGCACATTTCGTTCACAGAGTCACGAGTCTTTTTGCAATGCTGGAAAGCTGATTCGGCATTGGTCACACTACAGAGTCACCAAATGGTAAGTATCAAAACAGTGGGGAAAGAAATACACAAGGACCACAAAGAAGCAGCAGCTAGTACCTTTGCTGCAGGAGTATCTCCATGCGACAATGTTTTGCAGCAGAATAATCTGCACCACCCTTGGCGTCACTTTCAGCTTGGACGCAGAACTCCTGCCACTTTCGTTTCGCTTCCGTGGCAATATTCTTCAATGAAGAAACTTGGCCATCCATAAATGACCGGTTTTCAACAGCTGCTTCTCTGAGACCATCAAGCCTTGTATTCACCAGCTCTTTTTGTCGGAGAATGTGATTAGAAAAAAGATTGCTGACATCGACAAGAAACTTCTCTGCATCAGATTTGGATTGTTCCTGCAGAAGAAGTGCGATGAGGATGATGTTCATAGGGAAACAAACATAAATCAACCACTTGCAAACTATTCAGCCTTACCTCATAAGCTTTCTGAAAATCAGCAATGCTCTTCATTTGGATGTTGTCAACTCCCGTCACATGATTTTGGATAGTTTTGGATTGGTCCATTAGTTTGCTAAGGAATCCATCTGTGTAATCTGAAATCTGCTTTGTTTGCTCGCTACTTGAATTGAATCTCTGTCATCCAAGTCAAATGAATATCCAAGCAATCAAACCCAAGTCCAGATAGAAATTACCTATGTACACAAGTAATAATTTGTTCAATCCTCATGTGGAAAGAAGGAATAACCTGACGTAGCTCCCTTGCGAAAATGGCCATTTCACCCTGGTGAGCTGAGAGAGCGTTCTGGAGATCATCAAATACAGAAGCCGCTTGGACACCCTCTGAAGCTAGATACTGAACCAAAATGAGACAATTACAAACCAAACCTAAAATACGAAAAGAAAACTAGAACTCAAATAAAGGTTAGAGGGAAAAGAAAACATGTTGCCTCTTACATCTTCAATAGACTGCGCATTGGAGGAAGCCAAAGTTGAGATCTCATCAAGGCCAGCAACAGAATTCGACTTGTGCAGACGAACCACATTTTGCAATGCTTCAATGTGGGACATGTATACTGTCCTCGTGTTTGTCAATTTCTTCTTCATTTCCTTAACCGCCTACACAGACAAAGTATTAGACAAAATTGAAGATGAATCATTCAAAATTTGGTCATGTGTCCTTCAGTACCTTGTCATGGTTCTCCCTAAAAGAATTACAGAGTTTGCCAACACACTGCAGATGCTCGTCCTGCTGAGAAATTGAGTTTGCAACTATGCTACGAAGACAACCAATCTGCTGACAGAGCTCTGAATGGAAACTGTTGACTACTGATCTATTATCAGAATGCAGTTTGTCTTCCCTACCTGTACACGGACTAAATTAGTAAGCATGTTTAAGTATAACATCAGAAAAGTAGGTGCTGCGATAGTAAGCCATGAACTGCTTACTTATCTTTTCAAACAACGAAGTATTGTCTTTTAGAGCTTTCTCTAAGTCGGACTGCAAAGCACAAGCTTGCTGAGTCAAAGCATTTTCTGTTTGCAACATTCAGAATAAAAATATTAATGTGGTTCATAGATACGATAAAACGATAATACAATGCTTTAACCAATCAACTATACCAGCTTTTCTCTGTTCAGAAATGACGAAATCCCTTTCGTTCAGTGTATAACGACACTTTTTCAGTTCTTCTTCAGTATAAGCTAGCAATCTGCTTGTTTCCAACAAGTTTTTCTGCAGGTACCAGATAATTCAATTAACCCTGCTGAAAATTGTTTGTTAATAGATATGACAGCACAATACCTCTGTGTGAGTAAGTTTGGTACTTAGATCAGAGCACTGCCGAACTTGTACATCATACTTCTCTTGCAATTCCTCAAGTTGCTGCCCACATAATAGAAAGGAGGACACAGAAATGAATGGTGTAACAATCAAACGATTTGCAACAGCAAATGAAAATTCGATATTCCTCCAGGAATTGAAAAGAAGTTCTTCACTGACCTTCTGATGAGTTTCTATAGTGATCCCCATTTGTTCTATCTGATCAGCCATAGCCTACGGATAAACAGAATGCCAACACAAAAACATGAGACTACTGCGAAAGAACTATAGGAATAGCAAAACAAAGCGAAATATAACCAAGTATCTCATATAAATCAACAGAAACAATAAACAAACTCATACTGCGAATTGATAAATACCTTCCTTTCCGACTCCTCTTGATAGTATCGTTCCTTGGGGATGTAGACACCATTCTTTTCACGAGCAGCATAAACCTCTGAAAGAAATGACATATTTGCTGCCAAGTCAATACAACTAAAAAACAGCAGTCACTTGATCACAATACTAGTGGCAATGCTATGCAGTATGAAACCTTCTCACCTGCCTTCAGTCTATCAATTTCACCATAAAGATCCTTGATAAGGGTTGATTTCATCATTTTCTGGTTCACCTACACATAACATATAGCAGCTCAGCTTACTGAGCAATAAAACATCTAGATGTCTAGCATCTCCAATAATATGTATTATGAAAGGTTGAACCAAACCTCTGGTTTATTCTTGATATGCTTGGCCCGGTGTGCATAATCCAGTGTACTCAATGTCTCTTCCAAGCAGTGAACAGCAGGGGAAACAGTGGCTATAATGCAGGTTTTTGTTCTTCCCCCAAGTGAATCACGAAGCAATCTAGTGAGCTTGCTGTCCCTGAAAATTTCAGTCACAGATACCAGTCAGAAGAGAATGAAATAGGAGTATTATGCAGACTAACAGAGAATAAACCACTCAAACCTGTATGGAATATGTCCAAGATGCTCCACGAGAGCATTAATGACTCGGCCCAGTGTAAGCAAACTTTTGTTAATTTCACCAGCTTCTCTGGCTCGGCCCTAGTTTAAGCAACCTTGGCTATTCATTAATCAATAAAATGAAGTCAACCTGAACAAGATCATGACAAGAACGAGAACAAATACCTCTCTGGCACCAGACCGGGAAATATTTTCTGAACCAGCTAGATCCACCAAATTCAGTTTCCCACATTTGATTAGTTCCTCGCCCTCAGGAGACGGTTCTTTGATGTGGATTGTAATGGAAAAGAGAGAATGCGAACGACTGTAGCAGAAGACGTGCCCTCAATATGACTGTGCAGTTAAACATGATGTAAGTGAAACGCCCACCCAAGAATCACTTTTACCTGGATTGTTTGTTTAGTAAGGTCTCGGCAGTTCGGCGTTTTGAAGAACCTCTTTCCAGAAGAGTGAAAATCTCGCTTGCACTTGTCACTATTTCTTCTTCCAGACCTCTAACAAGAACTCCACCTTTCCCATCCTCCATAAGTGGTAACGGCTTCTTTTGCTTCTCCTCCAAAGCTACCTTAGAAATTTCTTCTGGGGCAAGCAAATCAGTGATTTCCTCGTTGTAAAGCTCCAAGAAAGTAACTTTCACACTGTATTCGGCATTCTGGCCTTCAAGTGTATCAAAAATTTGCTTGACGGCTCTAGGAATAACTCCTGCTTCTTGGGGCAGTTCTCCATTAAGCCCACTCTATTCAGTTTTCAATTTGGAGCAACAAGGCAAAGAATCAAGTTAAAGAAAAACAGAGAGACCATACAAAGAAACACACTAGAAAGGCAATTAAATCACAGTACCTTTGCCCTCCTGCATTCTCCCTCCATGGTGTACGTCTTACCTGTACCAGTTTGACCATATGCAAAAATGGTACAGTTAAAACCTTCCAAAACTTCGTTTACAATAGGTACTACTGCCTGGTCATAAAGGTCCCTTTGCTTAGCTGAAGGACCGAAGACCTGAAAACGACACCAATCAAAAATCAGGATATGAACTCAAGTCCTAGCCTCATCGGAGTGGGAGCGCTGGCACTATCTACAATTAAAAACGGATTCATCTAACACTGAATAAAGCGCAAACGTGTTGATACTCTCCACAGCATTGCTTCAATTTAAACTGGCAAACAACAGATAATTCAAACTCTAATCATGGGAACAACCCAGCAACGTTGGGTTAAGTTATCACCAGCAAAAGTTACCTTGTCGAATGTGAAAACTCGGTCTATATGCTTCCCGGCGATATTCTGTGAAACCGCCACTTCTCTCTGGTAATCATTGCAAGTCACCACCTGCGGCGCATTGCTCCTCAGCTCATCCTCGCTAAACGGCCTAATCAAACGACAGTTAAATGGTTACAAAGCTCAAGTCCAAGGAAACCAGAGAAATCCGAATTGACAACTTCAACAAAATGGAAACCCTAACAAACTCGGCTCAGTTCTCACCTGCACCGAAGCAGGACCTGAACGTTAACACCCTTCTCTTTCTCGCGGCCGGACATTCTTCCGTTTCCTGATGAAGAGAGAAAAGGCGGCCGAGTTCTTGCTCTGCTGCTGGATCCACCACCCCTAGATGGAGACGGAGCTGGCGACGCAATCTTCGCTACTTGTAGACTCTCCGCAGGTACACTCCCAGTTGGCAGTCTCACTTTCTCCTCAATCTGCCTCTCCGTCGGAATCCTCTCTTTGCTTTGACTTCCTCTCCGATACCGATCTGTCTCTTTTGGTTTCTCTTGCGCGTTCCCAGGCGGGGAGTGAAAATGTGAGATGGCGAGCGGGCTGGCGATGGGATTTGAAATTTTCAGAACCCCCGCTCTCTTGTTTTATTGCTTTTTTCTATTTAATTTTTGGAAGATGATCCGACGTTTCGTTTTCGAGCCTTGTGGATCCGACGGTTCATAGTTTGTTTGGTCCATGAATACAACTGTCCGCTGTATTTTGAATAGTATAATGATAAATTTCAAACTTTTTGTCTGGTTTCAAATCTTTCGTGGGGCTGTCTAGGGGTAAGGATGGCAACAAAACCCGAACTCACGGGTACCCACCCGACCCAACCCGGTCAACGCGGGTAAAACCCATGTTGACGGATTTTGGGTCGGGTTCAGGTTTAAACCCGTTACACTATTTATCGGGTTGGGTTGGGTTGGGTTTGGGTTTAGGTAAACCCGCCCCATGGGTACCCGCCTACACATATAATTACTTTCCCGGTATATTTAATATTCTAAATAATATATCTTCGTTAAACAACTAATATTCTTTATGTTTGTGGAGACATGTATAATTTGTTCTTTCTAATTGTTTAGAATGAAGTTGATATTATAGAGTGGAGAGTGAAGTAACTTATTTGACGAGGAAGAAGCTTTGAATTAATCTTGTTGTTTATAGATGTTTATCTTTAATTTTGAACAATTTGTATTGATCATTTGCGGTTTGCTTGTATGCTCTAGATTGGTGTCTTTTGTATGAATAATTTGTATGAGAAAATGATGTTAAACTTTTATTTTGAAAGAAATTTGTTATTGTAAATTTTTTACCACAAAAACCCACGGGTACCCATGAACCCGCGGATACCCAACGAGTTGGGTTGGGTTTGAGTTTTTCAAACCCAGCGGGTTTTACCCCGGATTTTTTTGGAGGATAAACCCATGGATTTGGGTTTGGGTTTGACAAAACCCGCCCCAACCCGACTCATTGCCATCCCTATCTAGGGGTGATAATCGGTGGACGGTTAGCCGAAAAATCGAATCGAAAAAATGGTTATACGGCTAACCGAAAATCAATAAATAAGCCTTCGGTCTTGGGGTCGGTTGTGTCAATTTGTGTTTTTCGCTAACCGGTTGTTCCGATGCACCGGTAACTAACCGGCCAACTCTCCTTCGACCACCCGATCTCTCCACCCCAACTCGCCGCCATCATTCTCGACAATGTTGTTCTCTCCCCTCCATTCTTTTCCAACCACAATTGTCGATGTTCGGCACCAATTGACCATTTTGCGGCCTCAATCGCCACTGCACAGTGGTCTTCCTCGCGGACCACGAGAATCCAAACCACAACCTCCCCTTTCATCGTCGCCCCATTAGAAGTTGTTGCTATTGGGCCTCCCCCTGAATCATGAGTCGCAGACCTCCCTCGTCGCTGCCAATCGTCGTAGCCAGCAGCCACCAAATCTCTCCTCCTCCGAACAATGTGATTCATTAGCGACTTTGCTTGAAGAAAGAGAGGCTGAAATGCAAGAGTTGAGGTCGCCACCGCCGAAATCGTCACCGAGATTGATAATATGAGTGATAGAGAGAAGAGGGGGAGCGGAGAAGACTGAAGAGAGAAGGAATTTTTAGGACCCATTTAATTCATGAATCGCTATTTGCCGCCCGCAGTTTTACTATTTGCCGCCCGTAGTTAGAAAAAAAAGACGATTTTGCCCCTAACCCTATCCCACCCTCAACCCATCTGCCCCCCTTCAACCCTCCCTCCTCCTGCCTCCCTCCCGCCGCCGACGACCCTCCTCCTGCAGGCCCTCCCGCCGCCGCCGACTCCTCCCTCCTGCCAACCTCCTGCCGCCGACTCCTCCCTCCGCCGCTGCCGACTTCCTCGCTCGCTCTCGCCGCCGCCAACCTCCCAAGCTCGGCGGAGGGAATTTTTTTTTATTTTTTTCAGTCGCCGTCCGACTGGCCGGAGCGGACGCCGTCCGACTAGCCGGAGCGGACGCGGTCCGACTGGCCGGAGCGGACCCCGTCCGCCCGGTTTGATCGGACCCCGTCCGCCCGGTCTGGTCGGACCTCGTCCGCCCGGTCTGGTCGGACCCCGTCCGCCCGGTCTGGTCGGACCGATCTGATTGGGTTTATGATTCGGTTTGAATGGTTCGGTTTAAATAAATATTTATTAGATTTATTTTAAATACAATTGTTAGTATCTTAATTAGTTTAATATTGATAGTTGAATAATTAGTATATAATTGTTAATTTGACCACAGTTGGTTAAGGGAATTAGGGTTTGACTTAATTAGGGTTTGACCCGAATTAGGGTTTGACTAAATTATATATTATTTGACCACAGTTGGTTGAGGGAATTAGGGTTTGACTTAATTAGGGTTTGACCCGAATTAGGGTTTGATCTGAATTAAGGTTTGATTTAATTAGGGTTTGGCCCGAATTAAGGTTTGATATAATTAGGGTTTGACTTAATTAGGGTTTGACCCGAATTAGGGTTTGACTAAATTATATATTATTTTGACCATAGTTGTTTGAGGGAATTAGGGTTTGACTTAATTAGGGTTTGATTCGAATTAGGGTTTGACTTAATTAGGGTTTGACCACAGTTGAAATAATCTCACCCAAGATGACGGATAACAACAATAAGAATCAACTCGACTCAATTGGACCAATAATGACAATAAAGAAGGAAAGCATCTCATCCACCTCCTATACCTTATACTCCTCTGAAACCCTAAACCCTCATTCCCCTTGAATAGCTACCTTCAACCTCGATCCATCCAATCCTACTAGGAAATTATTTTAGAGGCAAAATCATCTCTTCCTCCACTAACAATAATATTTCGTCTCGTGGAAATATATGTGATAGGCTCAAGAAACTCCTAGTTACCACCCCCAGAGCCCTAAAAACACCTCGATGAAAGTTTTGGCACTATTCATCTCTTTTTGTCGGGAATGTCCAATTGATAAACAATCGATTCCAACACATTTGTATCCACATTTTAAGAGATCGATGAAAGTTTTAATATTTTTTCATGTCGGTGACTCTAGTAATTGGTAAAAGATGTTTTTGTCCGACCTTCCCTGAGCCGCAAAGAGTCCTCTTCGTGCCTCGATTCCTTGGAAGTTTTATAAAACATAATTTAGGTACGATGATCTTATTAAATATGAAATAAATACAATTAAAAAGGTTTAATCAATATTTATAAATATTTTATAACTATTCTACATAATTAAAATGAATTATTCATAAGTTTATACAATATTTATGATAATTTATGATTAAATATCCATTCTCTTATACACTACTTCAGATCATTTGTAATTATTTAACATACTATAATTATTTAATTGCTATTATACTGAATTTATTTATTTTAGCTCTATTTACATAATTATAAAATAAGTATGAATTAGTTTGTACAATATTTTTTATAATTTAATTTTTTTTCTTATGAATAAATTTTAGTTTTTCTAATTCATAAATATAATTAATAAACATACATATAATTATTAGCATGATATAATATTAAAAAAATAGAAGATTGAGTTAAATAATTAATATCATTTAGCGACGAATTTTGTGACGGTTTTGAAACCGTCGCTAATGCACGGTCCGCTCGCCGGCGTCGGACGGGGTCCTCCCGCCGGCGTCGGACGGGGTCCTCCCGCCGGCGTCGGACGGGGTCCTCCCGCCGGCGTCGGACGGGGCCTTTCCGCCGGCTGTGGTGATTTGGTTCTGGCGGTGGTGGCGATGTCGGCGATTTGGCGGCGGTGGTGGATTGGCGCCGGCGACAGTAGTGGTGGAATGGGGTTTGTTTTATAAAAAATGAACAAAGGGTAAAAATGTCATTTTAGTTTAATTTACGGGCGGCAAATAGTAAAGAGACGGGCGGCAAATAGTAACCCTCTTTAATTCATCATTCCTTTTTTGTCCGCCCATTTAATTCCCCTTCCTTCTTCTAATTTTTCTCTCCCCATTTAATATATCGGTTGACTGTCTAACCGAACCGACATTTGCGGTTGCGGTTGCGTCTAACCGACCAGCATAATCGGTGCACTTCGGTTAGTCATTTAGGCAATTTACGGTCACTGACTAACCTAAAAATCAGTGTGGTTAAACCGCAACCAAACCGACTATCACCCCTAGGGCTGCCAATGCTATTGATGTTGGGCCATGCAAGCCCGTTCTATTTGAGGCCTATTTAAGGCGTTCCACTATGGGATTTTTTTATGAGGGGGTCCGGTTTTATTAGTTGGTTTCGTTGGTGTATCGGTATCATTACTATCTCTCTTTTTTCTTTTTCTTTTTAGTGTTATAGATGGTCACAAAGCATTAGACAACAAAATACGATGGTCGATCAATAGTCGAACTGCCAATAAAAGGGCCTTTTAGACACTAAAATAGACAGCTTTGTTAAACTTGTGGAGTAAAAATACATAAAAATAAGAAAAGACAAGTATAACCATCCGAATTTCTTCAAGCAATGCACTACCCAAACCATGAGTCACATTTTGCTCCTTAACATGTTGCACGTGGTTTTGGCAATCACCACAAAAATTTACATTGAGAAGACCATGATTGAGATACCATGTAAAAGCATCACCCAATGCCAATAATTCCATTAATAAAGGGTCAATAATACCTGGATAGAATTTTTTTCATATGCGAAAAGAAGCATCTCATTGATAGATTAACCAACAAACCAATACTGCCCCCTCCATCCTTCCCCATGCCCCTCAAAATGAATTAGCACCTCTAGGACAGTTTCCATCCTGAACGTAGGAATGTGTAGGGGTGGGAAACGGTGCGGTTGCGGTTAACTGCACCGCAATTTGCGGTTAACTGCAACCGCAAAACACCCATATTGGCCAACCGCGACCGCGACCGCAACGGTTAGCGGTTAACCAAAAACCGCAGAACGCGGTTAGCGGTGAACCGCGGTTTATGGTTGTGAAAACCGCAACACTTTTGAATAGAGGCCGGGACGATGGAGGGAGAGGGACGCAGCGCCGACGCCGCTATGCTCTGGTGGCGTTGTGGCGATGATTGCGCGCTGCCGCTATGCTCTGTTTCTGTATTTTTCTCGGGCAGGGCAGGGGCTTGATTCGAACTTGAAGAGTTGAAGTCGAAGAGTGAAGACGGACGGCGGACGGCCAGGGCCAGCTCACCCACCGTCGCAGGGGAACGCCGGGCGTCGGCGACCGGGATGGCAAAGGCGCAGCGGGAACAAGGAAGATGAAGGGTCGAGTCGAAACTCCGATTCTGATTCTCCGAAGGGTTTTCAGTTTTGGACTTTGTTTTCAGACTTCAGTACTTTTCGGTGGGAACTGGGGGTTGATTTTTGTTAAACTAAACGAAGGGTTTTGATTTTTCTTAAACGACGGCGTCGGCAGGGAGAAGTGGGGAGGGCTGGCCAGGCTGGGCTGGGGTCAATCATGGGCTGGGCTGGGGGTGAATTACTGAATTATGGGCTGGGTTTGGTTTCACGGTTAGCTATGCGGTTATATGAATTTGCGGTTTCGGTTGCGGTTAAACCGCAAACCGCAAAAAAGGCCATATCTCCAACCGCGACCGCAAAATAGGCCAAATTTGCGGTTTTCGGTTAACCAATAACCGCGCGGTTTCGGTGCGGTTGGCGGTTTAACCGCAAACTGCCAACCGTTTTCCCAGCCCTAGGAATGTGTTCTCCTTGCTGACACTAGAGATGTTGAAGCATACCTATGTATAGTCATAGGAATTGAAGTAGCCTTCCACTCCTCCGATTGTTTGTGAAATTGACACAGTAAGGCTACACCCAGGTATTAATGTGTTTATGACTGGTCCAACACCGAGATTTCCATAGATGCCAATAAAGGAATATAACATTAGCAATAACATCTCGTGATAAGTGGCATGAAAAGAATATTTCAATATGTTTGTACCATCTAGCTCTGGATACGAACAATAATGATTTATTGGTGTGGGTTTGACTCACGATTCTTTCACGTGATCTCGTCGGGAGGGAAGAAACCTTTAGAAGAAGAGGATGCCCCCAGATTAATCTCCAACGATCAAGTTAGTTGATATTGAGAGCAGGTTGAGAGAATAGTGTAGAGAGTTAAAGTGTAAAGTGAGGGAAGAGAAGAATAGTCCTCTCTTTGGAGGGTTTGGAAGCTCTTGTATAGACGTGGCGGGCACTGGTTGCGCTGAAGGTTGGGCGACAGGTTGGGCGCCATCGCTAGCGTGGATGCTAGTGCACCACAATGTTGGTGCACTACTACTTAGGGATCATTTGGATATTGAAATTTGGGAACGTGGGAATTTGTCTGAATTTCCACGTTTTACAAATGCAAGGAATTGACTTCTAGAAATTAAGCAAAATTCCACGTTTGGAAATAATTAAAAAAATAGAACTTACCAATTCCCAATTATTGGCAGCGACACGGACGAAACTTACGGAAGCGGCCAAGCGGGATTTTGGCCCTAGGCCAAATTATGAGGCCCAATATTATTTTTAGTATGTTTATATATAATTTCATGGGCCAATCATGAGGCCCCATATGTTTGGAGGCCCTGTGTTGTGGGTATGACCAGCACAGGGCCTGGGCCGGGCTTGCGAAGACTTACTTGTGTGCTTCAGTCGAGACTTACATGAATGGAGATGTCAATGCTCTTGTCGAAGACTTATTTGTGCGCTTCAGTCGAGGCTTACATGAATGGAGATGCCAATGCTCTTGTCGAAGACTTATTTGTGCGCTTCCGTCGAGATTTACATGAATGGAGATACCAATGCTCTTGTCGGAGACTTATTTTTGTGCTTCTGTCGAGGCTTACATGAACAAAGATGTAAAGTGGCTTCAGTAGTCGCACGTAATATGAATGGAGGTAGTCGATCGCTCCCATATTGAAGATCTTCATGCCGCGGAGATCACTCATATTAGAGGTTTATTTGCCCTTATACTGGAGATCCTCAAGCGATGCTCATATGTTGCTTAGTGTGTCATGTTCCATATCAGTGCGCATAATAGTCCAATATTTAAAATCAAAATAGATGTTTTAGAGAAGTAAAGTACTTATATGTAAATTGTAGAGACGGGCTTAAATAGCAGTGATGCACTTTAGTTTGAAGAGGTTGTCTTGTAGAGCGCTGGCAGCGTCCTTGAATGATGAAGCATTTCGGCCAGGATGGTGTTCGAGCCCTAGCAATGACGTTTTGTCTTTAAAGGGAACATACATTGATGTTGGCTCCATAGGTGGGCCGCGAAGTGGTATGGCAGCTGGAGGTGGGCCTATATGGCGTGGTACACGGGGTTGGGGCGGACTGGATGGAGGCGGGCCAATGTGATAAATACATATTTGCCGACCGGGTTGGTGCGAGTCTAGCGCGAGTGATCTGCCGCGGGATGTTGTGAGCCCAGGTTGGGCTCAAGTTGTGTGGGAGTTGGCGTACTGCAATGCAAAATTGACGCATCATAGTTTCATGAGAGTTCTTTATAGCACACCAGCTAGTGCGCTTGCTTGGGATAGATTGGACATGGGATCAAATCTCATGGGAGGCTGAATTATTTTTATAAGCTTGATGATATCAGGTGGGGCGGACTGAGCAACGATTGGCGGTGGGCTGTCCGGACACGCTATAAGATCCGCGAGGTGAAGTTGTTCTTTGGCGGGCCGGGCAACCGCATGGTGAATGTAGGGCGACCACTTGTTGCAGGCGAATCCGGACAGGGGTGGTTCATGTAACGTAGGCGGGCCGCGAGATGGAGGTGATTCGTGTTGTGCGTGTACAAGATGCGGGCCTGAGGACAATCTTTGTGGGCCTAGTGAGTGTAGTCTAAACCAAATTCCGGAATTGAAGGTAGGGATGCATTAGGTGTGGGCCAGATGATGGCGGGCCAACACTGCAATATTGAGGGCGGATTGGGTCGAACGAGTGCTCTCTTCGCTAACTTCGCTCTCTTTTTTCTTTTAATTAGTCAGTGTTTTCCCAGAAGCACGTCGCTATGTTCTTAACTCTGTCGCTGCTATAGCTTTCCGCCGCATCATTCTCTCTAATCTCTCATTTGCCTATGATTTTGCATCTCGTGGAAGGAGGTGGTGATGGAGGAAGGCACAAAGCTTGAGCCGCTAGGAGGGATAAGGCCAATTTTCTATCTTGTAGTAAACCGGAAGTCAGGGTATCGTCTCTTAGAGACTGGTACAACCTTAAGGTTTACCAATTTTATAAAGTAAAGTAGAGTGTAAATGGTTTAAGTGATGAAACTATTTTCTAATAATAAAATAATTAAACAAAACAAGCAAATTAAAGTTGTCGAGTTGAAATCAATGAGAGAAAGCTCTGGGAGAAACATTGGGACTCGCTACCTATCATATCCAAATTAATTCACATATTCTAATCAGTTTAATCCAACTCTCTACAGCCAGGATATCACGAATGTGCTAGCTATTCCTTTCAGGAATTACTACGTACTAAACAATTAATTCAAATCATACTATCGTAGCTTAATCAATTAATTGTTTAGCCTGAAGACCGATGTCTCAATCAAGACCTCATGGCGCCTTATTTAATCCATTGTGACTTCGATAAGTTACTATGTCACATGAAATATGTTCAGTTATTAGGGTTTCACTGCAGCTAATAACCTAATTAACTACAAATCGTTGTATTGGTGGCCAGTCAACACAAGCATTAAGCAATTCCATGCAATAGAGATTGTAAGAAAATAAATATGAATTAATCCATCAAGTCTAGAAATAGCTGCATCCTATTGTGTTTCTACAAGAAATTGGGGTTTAATTCATGACAAAACTAAGATAAAACAATATAGTTTTAATCATCATGTTCTAAATCAACAATAAACAACTAGTTCGCTCAGAAAATCTAACCAAAATAATCGCTCTCGCTGAAATCAGTTGTCGCCGCCTTGGAGTGCTCAAATGCTAATTGCCTCTCGCCTCCAATTGCCCTGGTCGCCTTCTTCTTTCCCAAGGTTCTATCTCCTTGTATGTTATCATGATAGGGTTTGGCAAATTCTGCATCCCTACATCGATCATTGAAGGCGTATGGTTCAATTCACATTTAGGGTTCTCCTTAGTTTCTGGTTACAGTGGAGCGAAAATTTAATCATGAGAATTAGAGGGTTGTTTTATGATTGTGATGCAGGTAGTTTGTGTTGGCTTCTTTCCCCAATTGGTTCCAACATTGTAACGTGAGTAGCATTATGAGTTTATCTTGGGGCTCTGTTTATCAAATTCGAATTTAAATGTTAATTGATTGTGTTCGTGTATTTACAGTTTCTTTAGCCACAAGATCACTT
Source organism: Linum tenue (assembly GCA_946122785.1). Lineage (NCBI taxonomy): Eukaryota > Viridiplantae > Streptophyta > Magnoliopsida > Malpighiales > Linaceae > Linum > Linum tenue. The sequence goes on along the minus strand of CAMGYJ010000008.1, from coordinate 49,218,665 downwards.
TGTCGTTCAATTATTTTTATCTCTCTCTCTTTCAGATCAAATATATTATGGATCTTTTGTTTCAGTGCGGGTGCACTTTCTTTCTGATGCTGTTGTATTCTACTTATGCTGCTGCACTTTATTTTTCCTGATGTCATAATTTTGTTGGGGCTTCTGTAACTGCAGTGACCAGTGGTTGAATGTAGAGCTGAGTGGGCTAGCTTAGCTCCATTAGAAGCCGAGTAGAAAAGCAACAAAGGAAGAAACTCAAAGTGAAAAGCAACAGAGGAAGCAGCTAGGTGGTTGTAGAGAGTAGATAGTCAGGAAGGTTGCAAAAGCTTGAAGTTTTACAATAAAGCTAGGACAAGGAAATATTCTGATGACTGATATAAAGCCGGGATAAGAAGATGATAGACAACTGAAAGTAGCTGTTGTTTTTTGTTCAGGAATGTTACTGTTACTCTCAAAATCCAGAATACAAAATGAAGTTGAAGGTCTAATGAGGCTCACATCAACCACTGTTAGCATTTAGCTTAGATATTTCCCCAAGTTTATGGATACCACTCCAAACCATGTGCAAAAGCAATCGATATTACATGTGAACTATCATAATGTACTTGGAAGGCGCTTAATTGAAAGAATCTGCAGATATATGGCTGCTACTGTTAAAACTTTTTTCATGTACTTTATTTTATCTTTATTCAATAATATTACAACACCATTATCTGCAGAGAAAATACAAGCTGATAATAAGCTTTAATCGTATCCGACGGGGATCTGGGCGTATCCGACGAGCATCTCGCAAAACTGACCTAAGCTTTAATCGTAATCGAATCCTTTGATTACGCTCGGAGAGAGAACGGTCGGTGATTGTATGTAGGGCCTCGGGCGTATAGAGGAGGCGCGCTTGCAATCCCCCAATTTGGTCGGAGTCCGGAGGAGATGGGAGCTGCGGAAGGAGGAGCTGCCGCCACGAAGGGTCGATGTCGAGCATGGTACTCGTCATTTGGGCAATGCGAGAGGACGACGGCTAAGTCGTCTGGATTGGTTTTCGAGAGACCGTCGGAGAGAGAGAGATCGAAGACGTTGGATTTTGGAGTTTTGGTTTGTTTGGTCGATCCCTATTTCTGTTTCCAGATCTGCCGGAAAACAAAACTAATATCTGTTGCATTAATTTATTTTAATTACTGATAACCGCAATACGAAATATAGCGACGGGTGTTCACCGTTAGTTTGGGAGAGGCCAGTTGGGTCACGCTAATGGGCCATCGAGTTTGGACCAATGTTCATTAAACCAACCCAGCCTGCCACGTTAGTTCCACGTGGATGAATCAGAAATAACGTCATCGGTGCCACACTTTTTATCGCGACACCGTAGTATCAGCCCAAGAATAATTCCCTCCGGTCCGTCTCTGTTTGTCCAATTAAATCAAAAGGATGCTCCCAAAAGAATTAAGCCCCCTTCCACTCTCCAAAACGACGATGTGTTACGCCTTCACTAAAGGCCAAACGACTTGGTTCAAAAAATCTACAAATATATTATAGCTGAATTAGAGGCAGTTTTTCAGCATTTCGAATTTTCTGCAACGAGAACGAAAGTAGGAAGGATAATTGTGTCTTCACAATCATTATTATTTTTCATTCTTAAAAAAAATATCAATCTCGGAATTTGAACCATTGTCTTTCCAAACGAATACAACAACCATTACCAGTTACACTAAAGAAATGTTTTATCAACACATCCCTCTATAATATATAGCAGTACTTCATGAGATTTTGAGCATTTCAATTTCCTTGCACTCTTCTTAATTGTAGATAGGGGTAAATTTGTAAGTACAACTTAGAACTTACATATCTTCTTACGAGAAAAAAATGTCATTACAAAGACATGAACTCGAGTCCTTCAGATTGATAATCAATATCCCTAACCAACTGGACAACAATGTTTATGTATTTTTTGAATTAAAGAGAGAAAATACTAAAATATCTCAAAATCATAGGACTATCCACCGCAACAATCAATCATCGAATTAATTAATAACTGTAATTATTTACAAAGTGAATCATTATGATATACCTAGATTTATGAATCAACTAAATGAGTTCCTCTAATCACACAATTCTTCACCAAAAATCAAATATTACATTTTGAGTTTATGTATGTCTTACAACTTTTCATTTATTAGGCTACATGACTTTGTAGTTTGTAGGAATAGAAGGATTGTTTACAAAAGTGCTATACAAAATTTTATTTCAAAATATAAAATTTGACATTTGTGATCTATGCTTTTGTAACGAGACATTTTCAATGCTATAAGTGAATGACCAAAAATCATTGGCTAACAATTTCCCTAATGGTTGGCAATTATAAGCATAGAATTGAAAGACTAAATACCATTGACAAATGAGCCAATTATCATTGGCTAAATTTAACAAACAATGGTATGTGTATACACATTGGAAATTCTATGGTACGCTCGATGGAATGAGATATATTGCATCTCCTTAGTTAAATAACATTATCTAGATCATAGATTAATCACGTAACTAAACCCTATATCATAATTCTCTAAATCCTAATATAGTGCATATGGTATGTTGTATACATCTTGGCGAATCAGAATCATTGATTATGTTCTTAGTATATCTGATATTAGGGTTTAAGTTCTATAGATTTAGGGTATATGATTTAATTATTTGAAACTTAATCTCCCTTTTCAAAATTACTGGAATGAGAGGGAAATTAGGAAGGATATTTTTATCTTCACAATTATCTGTATTTTTTATTTATTTACAGAAAAAATAGTCATAGTGAGATTTGAACCATGGTCACTTCAAACAAAGTGAAGGTTTAAAATCAATCAGACTATGTAGATTTGTTGTATTTTTTTAAATAAAAAATATATACGAAGCTAAAATATGAAATCACAGAACTTTTCAACAGTTAGCTAGCCCAATAAATATTCCGTAAGTACTTATTTGGTGTTTTGATACTTCAATTTTCATACTTTTTATTTTAATTATATTTTTGTACTTAATTTAAAATTTTATTTATCTTATAAATAGACGATAACCATAAATTTGCAACCAAAATATTGTTGGTTTGAATATTTCATATCGAATTATAGTATTGAATATGCAGTAGCGATATAGAATTCTTAAATTACCATTAATTTCCAGAACTATAGTGAAGCAATCATATCTTTGTGCAAACTATAGGGGACTAGTTCTATGAACATTTTTGTCCGGTTAAATACTAAGTTTTGAAACTCTTCCTAGGGGTGTACGTGGGTCGGTTCGTTTGGGTTTAGATATTTTAATCACCTAACTCATATACCACGATTTTGAAAATACTAAAGACAAACTCACCCAAATAATTTAGAATTTAACGGTTTGTGTCCTCCATACCAAATGAACCGATTTACATGTCGCTTAACTAAGGACGATCTCACTATCCAATCCCATCATTCTAATGTCAATCCATAAAAGTAACCCATATTCGCGTTTGTTAACATATGTTTCACATTGTCATTACTGTGACCGGTAACTTCGCTGCAACTGATTCGGTGTTGCTCATCATATGGCCTCCAAACTGATAAACATATCAGGCCAGCAGTTTTATGACAAAACTCAAATTGAAGACAACTCATCGTCTGGTGGAATTTTGGTGCTTGCTGGTGTCCATTAATCTAATTGCAAGCATAATGATTGCTAAAATTAAGCTTTCACGCAACACACTAGAGTTGGAGGTGTGAACTTGGAGTAAAAGTTGATATTGGATTTCGGAAGGGAAGTGGTGAGAGGAAGAGATTGTGTTTGGATATGGTAGCAGGTAAAGTTCATGGTTCGGTTTCTTTTCGTAAAATGCTTTGATTTATTTTAGTTAGAATACCATGGTTATGTGGGATCAAATGAACCAAAAAATGAGCTTGGGGATGGGAATTCAAACTTAGAATGAGTGGATTAGATTTTGATAAACTCAAGTTCATGATTAACTAAAAGAATATTTAGATTTAGACTTTGTGGTATTGAGATGTTCATAGAGAGTTTAAAACTGATCCAAGGCCATGGATTGATATTGGTTAGTTGATTGTGATTTTGAGGGAGGTGTATAAAAAGTCATGGAAGTAGTTATCAACAAGTGAAGGCAGTGAAGAGGCAGTTGGTCAAGGTAGTGATTGAATCAAGGAGGGTATTGAAAGACATAGAAGCAAAATCGAAGCAGTTGAAGAGAGAGAAGTGGTAGATAATCAGGATATTAATGAAAATGGAGAGGGTATTGAAGGGCATGGAAGTGAACTAGATCAGGTGAAGGCAAAAGGAGGAGAAGAGCATATTGATTGAATTGAAGATGACTGTTGGTTTTACGAGCTTATTAAAAATTCCCCGAGGAAGATGAGTTGGCGAAATACAAGAAAGAGAATTGAGGAGTTGGAGATCAAGCTGACAAGAAACTCAATTGAAAGAGAAATCCAGGTTCATGGAGAGAAGGTCCATCAAAGTAGCATAAATGGAGTTGCAGAAGGAGGATTCGAAATTGAATTTTAGTTTAAAATATATACGTCGAGAGATTGACGATGGAGGGGATAAAAAGTTGGTTTTACAACGGAAACTGAAAACTATTGGATCTTTAGGTGTTATGGTTGTTGCAACTACCACAACCTATGTTTATGTTAAAACGAGGAATCATTGATTGATTTACTAAAGTTAAGGTCAATTCACTATTCAAACTACTGGAACCTGTAGATAAGGAGTGTCTAATTTTGTGCCTCATTACTTTGATCGAGTCTATTAGTATATTGGATGTAACTCTAATTTTGTCATTTGCTCTCAAGTTTTGATGGTCTCCTTTTAGTTGAGTTGTTAGCGTATGATTTATTCGAACCAACAACTCTTCATTGTTGTTTTTTTTATAATTTATAAACCCATTTCTTTTTTATTAGTGGCATGTTATTCATAGAGGAGAGTTTTGAACCATTTATGTGGGATTGTGAGGTTTCATTTCAGTTTCAAACTATCTATGGATCGTGTGGGAATTCCAATGAGCTTTTATATTATATATTTCTGGACAATCTATTAACCAATATCATTTTAATGGGGGCTCAATTATCATTATGAAAATGAGATTAATGATACATTTTTATATTCTTAAATGAGGAGGGTATTTTCCTGAATGTTCGACCTATATATTCATTCTTTATGTAGCATCTCGATTGAATGATTTTCAATAAACTTAAACGAATTAATAGATTTAAACATAACATAAAAAATATAAATATTATAATATGAACATAAATATAAATATTAAAATATGAACATTCCGGCCAACGGACCGGTTATAAGCTAGTATTATTACAGGTGAAAACCAAAACCCATTGCTCCATTTCAAATTTCCTGCATCGAGAGTGAAAGTAGGAAGGACATTTTTGTCTTCACAACTACTTATTTCTTTCTTATTTATTCATAAAAAATAAATACATATTGGGATTTGAACCATGACCACTTTTAATAGAGGGAAGGTCTACAACCAATCACGCTACATATATTTGTTATATCTTTTAAAAGAAAAACACAAACAAATCTAAATCTAAAAAATCAGAAGACCTTTTCAACGGTTAGCTAGCAACTAAATCTCTCATAAGTACTTATTTGGTGATTTGATACTTCGACTTTCATATTTTCTATTATTTTAATTGTATTTTAATACTTAATTTATATTTCAATGTATATTACAAATGGATGATAAATTTAAAATTGCAACCCATATATCACTTGGTTGAATATTGCATATAAAATTAGAGTATTAAATAGGTAGAAGCAATGTCAAAATTTTAAATTAGTATTAATTTTTAGAATTAACTATGAAGAAATCATATCCTTATACAGACTATATGTGACTGGTTTTTTTTAACATTTTAGCCGGGTTAACTGCTAAGCTTTCAACATGTTCCTAATCTGGCATGATTAGATCCAATGGTCATTGTACGAGATTGAGCTTAATTATTGGTTCATTTCACTATTTTTTGACATGTTAATGAATTTCTAGGGCAATGACATATTTCTACGTCGAAACACAATACAATATATAAGACTAGAATGAGAAAAGTATTTTTCCGTTTCAAATTCCTACAACGAGAACGAAAGTATGAATGGTATATTTGTCTTCACAATTATTAAACTAATTTATTTGTAGAAAATAAACAAGTATTGGAATTTGAACAATGTATCTTCCAAAAAAGACAAGAATCATAAGCCTGATTGTCAACCCAAGTTTGACATGGTTGGACGAGTTAGTTTTGCCCAAACCCGAGTATTTGTTAGGATGTTGGAGGCCCAGTTGGTTATCAACCCAAACTTGGTCAAATTAAGAAAACCAGTTGAATTAGGAAATCGAGTTGATTCAACTAACTCATCTAAGCACCGAGTCACTTCAAACCGACATAATTTTCAACCAATCTAATCACTAGCTCTGTTGACATGTCGTCCTTTTCCTTATCAAAGACCCATGCAGCAACATACATCAACCACCCGTGTTCGGTTATCCATAATATCTTTTCCTCCTTTGTTATCGGCAGGCAACAATACAAGTCCCAATAATCTCTAAAGCCAACAAAGTTCCTCAGTAGTCAATTCCATTTTCCTTCCAGCAGCAAGGTCACATCGCCAATCAACCACATCTCAAACAAAGAATAAGCCACAAGATTAAACGAACATATATTTGGATTGAGACTTGATGTGATTAACAAAGACCAATGTCCTCATTTGTATATGTACATGAAATCGAATTGGAGAAGAAGAGTAAGAACATTGAGAATGGAATATGATATGCAATGAAAAGAAGAAAAGAAAAAACTAGAAAATGAAATGGAAAAAGATAAAAAGAAAGAGGGAAGAGATTTAGAATTTAAGCATCATTTTAAAGCATCAGTTCCAAGTGAGAGAAAAGTATAAAAATGAAACTCAATTTCAACGAATAAGTTATATTAAATCGTCATTGTATCTAAATTTATCATAGAAATTTCATAAATATCTAAGCATAATACATGTGAAATCAATAAAATTTTCATGCACCTGGGTAAAGCTAGGCTTAACCATGTTAATCCAATTCATCCATTAATCCTTAACCCACTTGCTAACTCATTGGTGGAAGCGAGTGACAACCTTGGTCATAACAAATTAGACTGAACAAATTTGTTGTATATTTTTCAATGGGTTATAGGTATAATATACTCCTCTATTATATATATATGGTGATGACTGGTGTACGTCTGACCCATATATATCAATTAAGAACTCTATTATTCACTAATGCATGCAATTTCAGTTTCCAAACATATTTTACTCAAATACTTTTATATAATAATGAATGAGTCCCTAAATTTCGCTTAGTTTTCAATAAAATATGAGATGTAGTTAATTGATTTATGAGCTCAAATATACCTCCATACCACTAAAGCTACAATCATTGTGATCTTTAGTTGTTCACTCACCTCTGTCAATGCTTACAGGTTCATATTTTGCTATGAAATTTTGATAAAGAAACTTTAAATCTCACACATTTAAAAGTAGGAGACAGAAAATATGTAAATAAGTGATTTCAAATTTACTATTTTGAAACCCAAAACTGAAGGAATTTCGATCATCTCATTTCACAGTAAATTAAAAAGTCTTATGGGAAAGTGATACCTTAGCGTTGGATGTGGTGGTGAATGAACAACTAATGCCAAACGTAGCCTAAAAAATTCCCTCCACTATGAATTGCAAAAAAACATCCTTCCCAAACCCAATTTATTACCAGTCAAATCATATTTGGTAATATCACTTGAAGGTCATACCAATAAACGACTATTTAGTTTGAGTCTAAATTAGACCTATTACATTGGCTAAAAAAATGAATATCAACTCTAATGTAATTTTTGCATTTTTTTTATAACAAACATAAATGTGGAAAGACCGATAATGAAGGTGTGAATTGGTTTAATGTGAATAGCTAGATGGTCGATCAACACATCCCTCTATAATATATAACAGTATTTCAGGAGATTTTGAGCATTTCAAATTCCTTTCACTCTCCTTAATTGTAGCTAGGGGTAAATTTGTAAGTTCAACTTAGAACTTAAAAATTTCATTACAAAGACTTGAACTCGAGTCCTTCAAATTGATAACAAATATCCCTAACCAACTGGACTACAACAATGTTTATGTACTTTTTGAATTAAAGAGAGAAAATACTGAAATATCTCAAAATCATAAGACTATCCACCACAGCAATCAATCATCGAATTAATTAATAATTGTAATTATTTACAAGGTGAATCATCATGATATACCTAGCTTTATGAATCAACTAAGTGAGTTCCTCTAATCACACAATTCTTCACCAAGAATCAAATAATACATTTTGCGTTTATGTATGTCTTACAACTTTTACATTTATTAGGTTACATGACTTTGTAATTTGTAGGAATATAAGGATTGTTTACAAAAGTGTTATACAAAATTTTATTTCAAAACATAAAATTTGACATTTGTGATCTATGATTTTGTAACGAGCATTTTCAATGCTATAAGTGAATGACCAAAAATCATTGGCTAACAATTTCCCTAATGGTTGACAATTATAAGCATAAAATTGAAACACTAAATACCATTGACAAATGAACCAATTATCATTGGCTAAATTTAACAAAAAATGGTATGTGTATATACATTGAAAATTCTATGGTATGCTCGATGGATTGAGGGTTATTGCATTTCCTTAGTTAAATAACATTATCTAGACCATAGATTAATCACGTAACTAAACCCTATATCACAATTCTCTAAATCCTAATATAGTGCATATGGTATGTTGTATACATCTTCGCGAATCAGAATCATTGATTATGTTCTTAGTATATGTGATATTAGGGTTTAAGTTCTATAGATTTAGGGTATATGATTTAATTATTTGAAACTTAATCTCCCTTTTCAAATTTCCTGCAATGAGAGGGAAATTATGAAGAACATTTTTGTCTTCACAATCATCCAACCTACCCATATAATATATGGTAGTACTTCAGGAGATTTTCAGCATTTCAAATTCCCTGCCTTCTCCTTCATTTTTGCTAGGTGCATTTTCGTAACTAGGTTGACGCGGCCGGAACTCCTTTTTGTTTCGTGAGATACACAAATGAGGCAACGGTTTCCTATCGGTGGAACTCAATTTTTATAAAATCCCCATTATCGCAATACCAGGAGCAGAGGAATGGGCGGTGGTTCGGCTCTCGGTGGAAATCATTCTCTGCATCTTCCCCATTTGCGCAACACCAGGAGGAGCAATCAATCAGTGGTCGCCTACTTCCATATCCTCTCTGAATAAGTTTTTAGTGGTCGCCTGAGTTTGACGCTTAATTTGGTTGATTCATCTTCGACAGTTACTTCCCGGCGTCGCAGGCAACGTCGAACATAGCGGGAGTAGGGGCAACCGCGAATCCACCTCCGTTTGGCCATTCTCCATACATGTCGCTCGACCGCTTCTTCTTCATTCCAGCTCAAGTGACTCTCCCCTATCCTCTCCGAATCCCTTCCATAAGACTTTGCTGGGTTCCTCTTCGCCTGCCAAACATCACCCCTTCCATTTCAACGTGCTCTCGGCCAAACAGAAGGTTTGTTGCAAACTTTCGATTGTTCAATCTTTCTTTCTTATTCAAGACTACTTATCATATCTTTTCATCTGCATCTTTTAGCCCCCCTATAATATATGGCAGTACTTCAGAAGATTTTCAGCATTTCAAATTTCCTGCCTTCTCCTTCATTTTTGCTAGGGGCATTTTCGTAACTAGGTTGACGTGGCCGGAACTCCTCTTTGTTTCGTGAGATACAAAAATGAGGCAGCGGTTTCCTATCGGTGGAACTCAGTCTCTATAAAATCTCCATTATCGCAATACCAGAAGCAGAGGAACAAGCGGTGGTCCGGCTCTTGGTGGAAATCATTCTCTGCATCTTCCCCATTCGCGCAACACCAGGAGGAGCAATCAATTAGTGGTCGCCTACTTCCATATCCTCTCCGAATCAGTTTTCAGTGGTCGCCCGATGACTCGCACAAAACTACACCACAATAAAACCCCAATTAGAGTCGAAGTTTTTAAACTCTAATCGGGTGCAGGATATGGCAAGTATTTAGATATCAACCCGAGCCGGTCCGTCTATCCCTACTTCCATTGTTGAAATCATTATCTAGCAACAAACCTTTGGTTTAAAAGGTTTGCTAATTGAAATAAAAGAAAGCAAATGTGATTGGGTTTGAAAACTCTTTTGTGGGAAAGTCACTCCGGTGTCGCTTCCTCCTAACCGCTACCATGCTATGTGGATTGGAACGATTGCCTTGGACACGTTAATCGTGAACCACAGAGGAATGCATATGTGGTCGAAGACCACAATCTCAATTGCTAAACCGAGGTGAGGATGAAAGGTCGTGTCACTCGATCCTCTCGGTTTAGACAATCGGTAATTGACTTACTCGCTCACTCAACTCTAAGGTCGGACGGTTTAATCACGATTAATCGACTTGCTTAACTCAATATTGAGGGTTTTCCTAACTCAACCTAGTTTAGGTGGCTTAGAAAGCGGAAGGAAAACCAACTCGATTGAGTCTCACTTGAAAGGGGGATTTTCCTCTCTAAACTAGGCTAAGGTGGCAAATTAGATTACTAGCACCTAAATGCACAAACTAGGGGGTGCTAAGCACAATTATGCACGATCCCTAGGTTGCTAGACACCTAAATGCACAAACCTAAGGATGCTAAGCACAAAACATGCACAACCCCTAAGTTGCTAAGCACAAACATGCACAATTATGGTGAATAATGCATCAATCATTGAATTGAACAATACCCAATGACAATCATCCAAAACACATACAAGAAAACTAAATAGTAGAGTTAGGGTTTCACTACATCCAAGTGAAAGGAGGTCTACTCCATGCTAGAAGTGGGAAGAACAAAAGGGGAAATAGTGAAAACCATCTTTGAGGATGCTCCCTCTCTTCTTGACCCTTGAGTTGAGCTTTCCTTGGGGGAAATCTTCCCAAATTCTGCCTTGAAGCCAAACCCTAACCTTCCTCTTCCCTTTGGTTCTGTTTCTCTCACTAGAATGTTGAAGAAAGTGTTTCACACAAAAGTGCGCTCTCCCCTCTCTCCTCCTTTCACCCATGGTTCAGGAAACCGTACCGGACATCATACCAGATTCTTTTCTGGTAGGGTATTTTATGGTACGACTGTGTTTCAACTGTTTCCTACCGGTATATATCGTTTTTATAATAGTAAAATATTTTTTTTGTCTAAAAACCGTGTCGGCCAAATCAGTGTACCGTGTCGGAGTAATACCGGATTGTACCGGAATATTACCGGATAATAAATACTATATATTAATTATGAAACTTACCAAATAATTAAAAAATACCCATCCGTCTCTTTCTTGACAAATACCGCAACTAGTACTAGGCCACCACATACTTCTTATCCATATGCCTTATTCAGTTATTTGTTATTTCAGAATGGAATAATCTTTCCGGTTCCGACGCATGCGCCTTCCTCTCCTAACAATGACAATCCACCAAATCCTTCTTTCTCTACTTCCAAATTCCAATTGCTTGTTGACTACACATTCAGCTTTTGGATTCCTCTCCCCTTTCCTATCTGGTTTTTTTTCTTGTTCTTTTACTTTAGTTCAAGAGTGAGAGGATCGATCAAGAAGGAGAAAAAGAGGCCTCACATCAATCATTCAATCGCTGCAAGAACTCTCCCGCAGCAGCTGCCTACTCACTCAGATCCAGTTAAAGAATCCAAAATCGCGTTAATCTTTAGCGGCGATGAGAAGCTCTTTTCTTTGGTTTCCTCAAAGTCGCATCTAGCCTGGTCTTATCCTATAATTTTCCGACCCTTTTGAATGGTGAATGCGAGGTCGGGCTCGGCTGGGTGAGGCGATCGACGGCGGGGGAACGCGAATGACGGCTGATCTTTAACCAAATCGCGGCCGCATCTCAAGAATTTGGTAAACCGTCAGTATCATCAAAACCGGCCGAGATATCACGGTACTCCGTTTGACTTCCAAAACCGGCCGGCAGACTCCTGCCGCGACATTTGCTGTACCGTTTCGTCACTGGCCCAGTTTCCGGTTTTACCGACTGGTACGATCCGGTTTCCTAGACCATTCTTTCACCTCATATTTTAAACCCTAGAAGAGCTGAGTTCACGGACGTGAACCATCAAACTCGTTCGTGAACTCAAGGCATACGCCAAAACGCTCCGCATCGCTCACGTCTGTTCACGGTCAATTGCATGTGTTCACAGTCTTAGTGACCGTGAACTCACCTTGCGTCAGTAACCTTCACATTGGCTCTGGACGCCTCGCGATTCACGGTCAAGTCCCCTTCTTCACGGTCTTGCATGACCGTGAACTCCTTCAGTTAGCCGTGAACTGGCTCATTTTCACCTCTTCTCCCGGTTTTCATTCCTTTTCGCCAATCTTTCGACTCCGAGGCTGGTTTCACCTATTCAATCCCGAAACACACTCAAACACGAAGAACCTAACGTAAAACCAACCTTTAAGGAGCGAATTTGGCACAAACATCTAAGTAAGACGGGGCAAAACATGTGCAATTAGGCCCGAATCACTCCCCCACACTTAGACGTTTGCTTGTCCCCAAGCAAACCATTTCACGCACACGGTAGTATTTCAACATACACAAATACTTTGGGGACAACTCAAAGGGCACGAAGCGGGAATTCTCGATGGTTATTGACAATCAACACATGAACCGTTGCAAACAATACCGACATCCACCACAAACGACATTCAAAGCCACCAAAATGGGTAAACGAAAAGTTCTCAACTTATTCATGGATAAATGCAAGTCTCAACAAAACCACTTATCGACCACAACCAACCATGCATGGAATTCAAGTTCGAGGAACAAATGGAAAGACAACGAAGGTCCTCACCGGGGTATGAAATGGTAAGTTAAACAAGAATGAATCACTCACTCTTAAGACCAGTTGGGTCGGGACCTTTTTGGTGCAAAAGATGTGCACAATCATAACATCTCGGCCCTATCGTCTCAATACTACGACGGTAACCTATAAACGCTAGAGTTCACGGGATGGTTGTCACCACTAGCTCGTCCGGAGGTCTTAGAGAATTGATCTACGGGGATTCACTTGAATTAATTTACTACTAATTCAATCGAATGCAAAAATATATCAGAAAGGTCTTGAAATGACCATCATATTTACACAAACACAGAAACAAACATCTCAAGAAAGAAAGACATCAAAGCACCCTAAAGCTAGCAAGAAGCAGACAATGAGTAGGGGTGAAAGAACGAGAAATAGGTATTTGGGTATACCCATACCCATCCCTTTTTTTAGGGTTACGGATACTCAAATATCCGTTTTATTTATTGCGGGATGAGATTTGGGATTATAAATTTCAACTTCGAGTACCCGTGGGTTACCCGCTAATACCGTTTGGATAATATAAGTACCTGATATACGCAATACACATTAACCCAAATATGATTTCTGAAATCAATTTCCAATCATCCCACCCTAACTACCAGCCTGAGCCCAGCCTGGCAGCCCGAGCACAGTCGACCTTGGCTAGTTTAGGGGACCAGGCGTCCAGGCCCATCTCCTCTCTGACCTGGCCTAGTTGCCTGGCCTCTCACCTCTCCCTCACTCGGCGGAGACTACTCGTGAGTCCAGGCCCATCTTCTCTCCTCTCTAATTGTCCCACTAATGCTGCCGAATGGACTTATGGACACAGCAGGTGTAATTTTCTTCCAACTTCATTTTCATTTTCAAGGAGGATGGGGCAGTAGCTACATTATTTAATTATTATGTCATTTTCTTCCAGGTATAATTTTGTTATTTGTTCCTTGTAAAATTTTGTAATTGTTACCATGCAAAACGGATATAAACAATTAATTTGGGTATCCGTGATCCGTCTCGTACGGGTACTCGTTAACCCGTAGGGGTTTGGGAAATGGAATGAACTTTGCTCTCCAAGTGAGATTGAGTACCGGTTTCAAACGGAACGCGTACCCAATCCCGTCGCGTTTTCCACCCCTAACAATGAGTCATACTTGGGGCTGACCATGAGTCCGCCATCCTGCCAAAACAAACTTCCTGCTCCTCTTAGCTAAGGTCGCAAGATCACCATACTACCATAGAAGGAAATGAGGCGAGCTTTCAACTTTCAATAACTAAGAACTAAAACATCACAGATACACAACTGCTATAATCTAGCAACAACAATACCGAATTTGACCTACCATTGTCAAGACACGCTCTCTCTTCGTCGACTTAGACCAGTGCAGGACCTTCAGGCGACATACATATTGCCCTTCGTTTCCCTAAGAAAGAAACAGTGGAACACATAAATAAAAATACGTTACAATTTGGTGCATACATTAAATACAATAGGATCAAACATCAAACTAAGGACAAGATGAGCATACAACATCAACCAGTAATAAAGTAGGAATTAGATGGAGGATCTTTGCTAGAAGAAGTGTCGTTATTGCATTCATTGCTCGGCCAATTACAATATTTTCCGGTGAAGTATGATCTTACAAAAATCACTGAATAAACCTCAAGCATTTGACAACCACATTTTTACCATGGCGGCGAAGGCAGGTAGGAGTTGGAGATTTTGTATAAACTCAGAAAGAAAGAGATTTTGTATAAAAGGAAATATAAACTCGGAAAGGACCGGAGGCGGCGAAGGCAGGTAGGAGTTGGATATTTTGGGCGGCAATAATTGACGGCACGACAGTTGGGTTTGAAGGCGTCAGTGCAGTTAAGGGGATTGAAGGCAGAGCTAGAGAGAAAAGAGGTAAACTTGAAAAGAAAGAGATAACGATGGAATGCGCAAACGGGTGAGGCAGATGAATAAGGTAAAGACGAACCGAAAATTGAAGCTCGGACAAAACGAAGGGGAACTCATGCTTTGGACTCCCCTTCTCACACGGGCTAGAAGCAGTTCCGCATAGAGGAAGGCCCAATTCGGATTCTATACAGTAGTTGGGGATTGCAGATAGCGGGTTGGGAAAAGGTAGTAGCTGGGAAGGCGGCAACAAAGTCGATAATGGGGAATTGGCGAAGGGTAGAGGACGTTTCCGATGCTCTATTGAGCTGTTATTATTCTTCTACAACAACTACCCGACGGGATAAATGAAGACGAAGATGTGCGAAGGTGGGTCCGGGGGAAGCAGAGGAAGGCGAAGTAGGGGTTAACAGGCTATGGATTAGGGATTTGCTCCGCTCTTCTCCTGCGCAGCGCAGCTAGGCTTCGCGAAGAACTGCTGGCGGGATTGGTGAAAAGTACGACTGGGTCGGGGAAGCACTAAAAACCCAAATGAGGGAAGGAAGTTTGGGCCTTGGCCCGTTGGCGTGCGGCAGCATGGTCTTTCGTCCAAGGAGAAAACGCTGCGCATGACTTAATGAAATCCAGGAAAAATGACCATATCACCCTTCTGAAAATTAATCCCTTATCAGCAAATTCAAAATGGAGAAAATGAAATCCATGAATCTGCTTTAAATATACTAGTGTGGGCCCCGGCCAGTTGGCCGGAGGAAGGTTAGGTAGGAAATTTGATAATGTAATGGGGTGTATAGCTTATTGTTATATAGTTTTTTTTGGGAAACACATGATAAAAATAGTGAATTTTAGCTGGAAAGAGACATAAATGATGCAATGAATCAAAAATCGGCCTTATGAACCAAAACCAAGTACATGTTACCTTGTGAAACAATATTGTTTCTGGTAATATAATGAGGTGGAGTAAGTTTTATAGAAACCGAATTCCAGAAAATTGAATAAAAATCGCCTATCTCGTCGGTTTTCGGGAAATGAGCATCTCACAATCGTTGCTAGCTTTTACTCGGCCCGTTGGTCGATTAATTTGCTTTATAAGACCTTCATCTTGTCGTCATTGTGCTTTATGATTTTTGTTAGGCCATGATAAAATCTAAGACCTTCATCTTGTCGTCATTGTGCTTTATGATTTTTGTTAGGCCATGATAAAATCTAAGACCTTCATCTTGTCGTCATTGTGCTTTATGGTTTTTGTTAGGCCATGATAAAATCTAAGGAAATCAAGAACGAACAACACGATTTGGGATAGGAACCGTCGTTGTCGTATCCTTAGAAAATGGTGGTAAACACGGACTCACCTGCCAAACTGGTTTGGATTGAGATTTTTATCGGGTATCAGGGAACCATGTGATTATAAATTAGACTTGAGCAAAAGGGGCCAAAACTTGAAATTTAGCCTGTTTGACCGACCCATGCCAAATTCTAATTATTCTTTACTTTTAAACTTTCTATCTGAAAATAAAAATAGTGAAAGAAAAGAGATGACTGCAATTCGCCATTTGCACATCACTTATTCGGGAATAAAACCATAAAAATTCAAAAAGAACTGAAAATGTTTAGGATCGTTTTAATGTTTAAAATAACCAAATAGATCGTTCTGTTTAGTTTTTTTACTAACAAATACCAAACGATTCCCTATAAAATAACTATAATTTGATCATTATGATATCAAATAATTATATAATATATATTTGAAATGATAAAAATTGGACTAATTGTGGTCGATGTTGAACCATTGAATAACTTTAAAACACATTATATTTTAGCCACTAAGATATAAAATAATAGCATAATATATATTATGTCAGAGAAAATAGCTTGTTTTAGAATGACAAACCAATGATGTTCAATTGTTTTACTTGATGGCCAAATCCCGTGTAGGTCAGACCCATTGAACTCTTTTATTTTATGGTTAGCGGTTAGCCCATTAGATACCATGCATTAGTTTATTGTTAAATTTTTTTTTAGCAATAAAAAGGAGTATTATTTTTGCCTTTTCATATATATTTTATCACCACGGAGAAATAAAAGCGCTTAAAGAAAAAAAATTGACACTCTTGTACCCGTTTAAATTCGCATGTGTACGGTAAGTTGGCCCATTCCACAGAGGAAAAAGAACAAAATGGACACTCCCTATTCTACCCTTCCTACAAACGCTCCTGGAGCAGGGAATTTGAAATGGGGGAAGGGTTTTTTCCTCCCTGCTATTATATGTTTTTAATTTAAAAATATACAACAAAAGTACTTAGTGTGATTGGTTATGATCCTTGCTTTCCTTTGAAATGGTCATGGTTCGAATCCCAGTACGTGTCTTTTTAATGAATAAAAAAAAGTAATTGTGAAGACCAAAATATCCTTTCTACTTTCACTCTCGTTGCAGGAAATTTGAAATGAGGCTCCCGTTTTTCCCTTCGGTGTATTATATAGATTAGTTTTTACCTGACTCGTTGGTCGGATGAATTCTTTTTTTCTTTCTTTCTATTTTTTACCCAGCCCGTTCTGCCGGATTATTTTAGACTTATCGAGTCGTGGAGTGAAAGTGAGAGTAAGAGAATCTCTATTTTCATATACTTATATATTTAAAATGTTAATAGACATTTAATATTCAGTAGTTTAATTAAAAAATTATTAGATATATTATCAAATTTTAGACAAAATATTACAACACCTTCTATTGTTTTATTTATATATATATCCATACCAAGAAGGAAGTAACATAAGTTTAATAGGTCATTCAAATGATTTGTTACCAATTTTATCCATCATATAACCTAAGTTTTTTTTTTAAACTTTATTTATCAAAGAAAAGAAATTGTACATATCCCTTTCTCACTCCAACACAAGTTTTCCCCAAATAGCACCTCATCCACAAGATATTACCGTTTCTCCTCATCTTCCCATTTTCCTAGCGATTGTTCGTCAACCCTTCATCCCTTCCCTTAAAAAGCCTATCATCTTCAGAGTTCTTATCAAATTATCTTACTCGTCAAACAATATGTAGATCACTGGTCAACTCAATAATCTCATCGAATTTATCTCTTTCAATCTAGTCCTGAGTTCTTATCAAGTTGACAGGTTAAGTTCACAATGTCTATAAAGAGTCTAGATTATACAAAGTCGTAGTCCATCTTTGGTGATTAGCATTATCACCCACTGATTGATTTGAACCATGCAGAAACCTTATGCCGTGGTCAATTATTTTCCACTTTTACTCTCATTCACCATGTCCATATGCAGGGGCGGGCGGGGGTAATCAAACCACATTCTTCCTGTCCTTTGAAAAGCCGCGCGATAGTTTTTTGCTCCGACAATCTCGGCGTGAGAAAAATTCCAAGTTTCCGTGCGTGAGTGCTAGGGCTTTTGGATGACGGCGGCGGCAACGCCGTCCGGGACGCCGGACGTGGCTATGAAGCCTCCAGATCCACAGGGAGGCATCCGGCGACCTGCGGAGGTCTCCTCGTCCCCGAACAGCAAGCGAGACAAGGAAACTGTCTAACCAAAGAAGAAAGTCCGCGACCTTAATCTGGATGCTGAGGATGGTGAGATGGAAGACATAACAACGGAGGAGACGATGAAGGAAGCTGAACCGGTCTCACTGAAACATGGAGAGTGGTCGGAGGGGCAGGGCGTTTGGTCTGATGGTTCGCGTAAACGTTTCAGTGAGATACTGAAGGAGGATAACTGGTACGTTGAGGATTCAGACTCCGAAGACGTGGCACAGGCAGAGAAGGAGGAGGATGAAGACACTAATGAGATGGAGAATGACCCGTTGTGCCCAACTGTCCCGCTCACGGCGGCTGAAAAGATTCGATGGAGAAGGGAGTGGCGATCCGCCCTCGTAGTTCAGGGCCTCGGCAGAAGAGTATCTTTTCTCCCGCTTTCTCGCAGATTGAACTTCCTGTGGGCTAAACATGGAGATTTACAGATATCAGATATGAAGAATGGGTGTTTCCTCGTACGGTTCCGATGTAAAGAAGATTATGAAATTGCGGTAAATGGCGGACCATGGCTGTTGGGGGATACCTATCTGACAGTGATGAGATGGTATAAGGGATTTAACCCGTGGAAATCACAAGTCTCGTCCACCCTGGTGTGGGTACAACTCCCAGACCTGCCGATAGAGTTTATAAATAAGGAGGCGGCAATGAAGATTGGATCGCTCATTGGAAAAGCAATACGGGTGGATCGTGCTACGGAATTGGGAGCGAGGGGAAAGTTTGCGCGTGTGTGTGTGGAAGTTGATCTAACAAGACCCCTACTAGGGCGATACAAGGTAGAAGGAATCGAGTATCTCATACAATATGAGGGTCTTGAGAACATTTGTACCGACTATGGACAATATGGCAAATCAACGCTGAAATGCTCGTGCAAGGACCCCGTGGTGGTGGTCGAAACTGTGGAGGAGGTTCCGGAAACGCAGGAGGAGGAAAGTTCACGTGGCCCGAATTATGGTGATTGGATGATGGTTAAAAAAAAGGGAAGGTACCAATCGAAGCAACCACTGTATAAGGAAGGGCGGGGTGACAAAGCTCAGTTCGTGCCAAAGCAGGGAAGTGAGTCCAACCGATTTGCAGTGTTTAAGGAAGACACAACAAATGAAACACAACACGAAGATTCTGAGACAGACATGAGGAAGGGCGGAACAAAAGGAACTGAAAAGGATGGAAAAAAGTGGACATGCCCAAGAGACAGAGAAAATGACGAGGGATGCTTGTAAAATGAATAAGACAAAGGAGTCAAGGGTGGAGAAAGGAAATATTAATCTTACAAAGGCTACGGATCAAGCCGGCGCAAACCATTTTGAGACCAATCCGATGGATAAGGCAGCGCCGGATAAGAAGGCAGGAAGCAAAGGAACTGAAGCAAAACAAACTAAACCAAAGGGGAAAGGAGGAGAGAAGTCAATATCGTCAATGAAAGGCGCGGGGAGCCCATCCCCTTCCGGTAATAGATGAGACTTCTTAGCTATAACTGCCGCAGATTGGGAAGCAAGCGGGCAGTTAAAGCTATGAAGTCGCTCCTGCGACAAACTTCCCCTCAAGTGGTTTTCTTAATGGAAACTAAACAAACTGAAAAAGAGAATGAAGAGACAAGGAAAGAGCTGGGGTTTGCGAAAGGAGAGTGTTGGCCAACGAATTCAAGTGGGGGTGGTCGAGCTGGTGGCCTGTGTATTTGGTGGACGGAGGACGTTGAGTTGACAGTAATGCATGCGGAGACTCACTGCATGGATACAAAGATTAAGGACGTGGGAGGGTTGACTTGGAGATTCACGGGGATCTATGGCTGGCCGGAGAAAAGTGATAAGGTAAACACTTGGAACATGATACGTGCTCTGGCGGATCAGTGGATGGACCTTGGTTGTGTGGTGGGGATTTTAACGAGATTCTAGCGGGAGAAGAGAAGAGGGGTGGTCAACTCCGTGACGAGAATGAGATAAGGGCGTTCCATGACTGTCTGCTCGATTCGAACCTTAGAGATGTGGGTTATGAAGGTTATGACTTTACCTGGGAGAATAGAAGACGGGTCGGGGGGTACATCGAGGAGCGCCTCGATCGTTTTGTAGCCTCGGACAAGCTGATGAGCGAGTTTCCAAACTTACGGGTACAACATATGGATAGAACTAGATCGGATCATAGACCGGTGATTTGCGATACGGAAGGTGAAGAGGATGAGGAACCCAGATGGGGTTGGAGTTTCCGGTTTGACCCGTTTTGGGTCAAACATGAAGAAAGTGCAAAGATTGTCGTTGAGGCATGGACTGATCCGTCGGCTGGGGGAGTAATGGCCAAGATTCAAAATTGTCGAGAGGTGCTGGAAGAGTGGAGTACCTGTACTTTCCCAAATTTTGGAAGACAGAAGAAGAAGATATGGAAAGCCTTGAGAAAACTTGAAAAGCTTCAAGTAACCCCGCACACCCAAGAGCTAAGATGGAAGTTAGAAGAGGAATTGGCTACCCTTGAAGCTGACGAGGAGAATTATTGGAAACAAAGGTCGCGAGCGGATTGGCTAAAGGACGGAGATAAAAATACAAACTATTTCCACAACAAAGCTACTGCCCGCCGGAGGAGGAATACCATACGAAAACTAAAAGATGCTAACGGGAAGTGGTATGTGGAGACCGATCAACTGTTCGATTGCTTCACTCATTACTTTGGTATGTTATTCTTGGCAGGAGAGCAACCCCAGGGGTCGCCAGTACTTGACTCCATTAGATGCTCAGTAAATGCGGAGGACAACGAAAGCCTTGTGCGAGCAGTGGACAGGGAGGATGTGGTGATGGCCTTGAAACAAATGGGAAGAAGAAAGGCGCCAGGTTCGGATGGGATATCAGTGGCTTTTTTCCGAGCTTATTGGGACACGATGGGGGATGAAGTATGTATGGCGGTGAAGAATATTATAGAAAATGCAGAAATGCCACCGGAGCTGAATCACACTCTCCTAGATCTAATTCCGAAAGTGAAGAAACCAACTAGCCCGAATGAATTCCGGCCTATCAGTCTGTGTAATGTACTATATAAGTTGGTAGCCAAAGTCCTAGCAAACAGATTAAAGAGGGTGCTGGACAAGGTGATATCTCCGGAGCAAAATGCTTTTGTCCCAGGCAGATTTATCTCAGATAACATCATGGCGGCTTTCGAGTGTTTTCACTCGATGAAGAATAAAGGTAAAAAGGGAACGGGTTTTCTCGCAGCCAAAACGGATATGGCCAAAGCTTATGACAGGGTGGAGTGGCACTTCCTGGAAGGTGTCATGCGGAAAATGGGCTTTGACGAGAGGTGGATCCGGGTGATCATGTTGTGTGTTCATACGGTCACCTTCTCGGTTCTGGTGAATGGCCACCAATCACCCCGTTTCCAGCCTAGTCGTGGTTTACGGCAGGAAGACCCTTTATCACCATATCTTTTTCTTATCTGTGTAGAGGGTCTCTCAGCGTATACTGCGAAAGCAGTACTTGAGAAGTGATAGACCGATAATTACACATGTTTTCACCCCTATTATGAAGCCGTTTGAGATGTTGATTCTCGTGTTTTAAGCCGATTTCACGCTAGGTTGTGTGTTTATGTCATATTTCAGGACCCGGCGTTGGAATCGAGGCGGAGAAACGAGTTCTGGGTCGAAAGGAGCATGGTTGGGACGAAGTGGGTTGCAGGAGGAAAATACCCGGTCAGGTGGCCAAATACCCGACCGGGTATTTATCATTTTGGGCGCCCGTGAGAAATAGAGAGGGGCCCGGCGTGAAGCTAAAATCCCCGGTCGGGGATTATTGGACATGACCGGGGATTTTTCCCTTACCCAAAACGCGTGTTTTAATAATACCCGGTCGAGACCCAAAATACCCGACCGGGTATCGCGACAGATAGCAGTTTTAAGGGAAAAGAGGGCTGCAAATCAAAGGTTCCGAGTTTTAGAGAGACAGAGCGATTCCTAGAGAGAGAAAGCGACGAACCAGAGTTCCCAAGTGCCATAGCTTGATCTTCATCACCATTGGAGCCCGGCTTGAGCTTGGAGAAGTGCCGATTGTCAACCAGGAGCAGAAATCCATCCTTCACAGTATGATTTCCGCGTCTGAATCTGTTTTTACTTCTCTCTCCATGGAGTAGTTTCCCCATTCATCTGGGTATGGGGAACCCTAGATTTGTATGTTAGGTTTGATTGTATGAACCCAAGTACAGAGTTTATGAATTGATTATATTCGATTGAGGCTTGAATGATTGAATGACTTGAATCCTGATCAAATTCCTGTTGTTTCTGCTTTGACCTAGAATGAGATTATCTGCCTAGGTTGATAGAGTATCCTTAATTGAAGGTAGTGAATTGGCGACTTTAGTCGAGGAGCCAATTCGCTATTCTGTACCGAATTCAATTCGGTTGTGGAGGTTTAATTCGTTAGGGCATCAATCTGTTTACTCCGGTGGAGGTTAGTCGCCCGCTAGAGACTCAAATTGAGAGGGTCTGAAGACCTTTAGTGGAGACTTCAGACTGTTTAAGAACCTTCCGCAGTATAATTTTCATGAAAACTGAACTTGGTAAATTGCAATCCGGCTTAACTGCAGTGTAGGGGAACCATATCCGGGTGACCTCTCTTGACCTGGAAACAACCGTTTACTTGCTTTGATTGTTTGTTAATTTGGACTTGCACTAAAGTTTCACTGCTAGATAACAAGAATTCACCGAGTAGTCATCAAATCTAGGACCCGGCTTGACATTAAAACCCAAACCCGCTATACTACGCTTTAGGAAGTGGTTACACTTGGCCATTTTCTAGAGTGACAGTAGGAGTGAGTCAATTTTTTGGCGCCGTTGCCGGGGACGGCTAGGTTGTTGAAGAAAAGTGATTTCTGTTACTTTAGCATTTTCATTTTCGCATTGAGTGTTTGTTCTTTCCCACTTGTGCCTTCACGAGTTTGCATTGTTCGATTGTGTGCAGATAGTGCATGACCCGTAGCCAGTCGGGAGGTTTACTGCCGTTGGATCCAGAGATTGAACGCACCTGCCACCAACTTCGGAGACAACAGCGAGCTAGACTGGCTACGGTGGAGCGCATAGACGGCCATTTGAGCAGCGAGTCCGAGGACGAGTACGAGATGGAAGGCGATCACAATCCACCTCCGGTGAATCAGCTCTTGGGGAACGACCCCAATCCCCAGGGAGATGGGGTTCATCATCATCCACCACCACCGGGTCCCACCTTGGAGTACTACTACACTCCACGGATTGCTGACATCCGCCCGGTCATCCTCTATCCGCCCATTCCAGCAAACAACTTCGAGATCAAGCCATGTTGGATTCAACTCATTACCTCCTCCATCCAGTTCCATGGCTTGAAGGACGAGGAGGCAAGGGTGCACCTTTCCCGTTTTCTGCAGCTGACGAACGGGTTCAAGCTGAACGGTGTCCCGGATGACGCAATCCGCCTTCACCTCTTCCCCCATTCTCTGGCGGGGAATGCTAAGAGGTGTTTGGAGACCCAGCCCCCATTGTCCATCACTTCTTGGGACGATCTGGCAGACAAGTTCGTGCACAGGTACTATCCGGCATCGAAGACCACAGAGATTCAGCGGGAGATCACTCACTTCCGCCAAGAGCCAGACGAGTCACTTCGTGATGCATGGGAGCGGTACATGGGATATTTCTGGCAGTGTCCCCATCATGGATTCAGTGATGCATTCACAGTGGGGAACTTCTACAGTGCTCTCTCCCCGGACAGCCAGAGGGTGATTGAGTCTCTATGCCCAGAAGGGGATATTCTCACTATGACTCCACCCGAGCTGAACCAGATGATCAGTACCCTGGCTGCCCGAGATCATTCCTGGGGGCAGAGCAGCAGAGGCAGAAATTCCCGGGACCGTGGTGTGCACGCTATGGAGGCCAGGTCCGGGTTAGAGCAGTAGGTGGTTGAGTTGGTGCAGACATTGAAGCAGCCCAACAGTCTTATTCCGGGCCGAGGTGCAGCTACGCCTCCAGTAGCTCAGTGTCAGTGGTGTGAGAGCCCGAATCATCTGGTGGAGGACTGTCAGGCTATGAGGGAGTCCTCTACTCCCCAAGAACAAGTGGATTTCATTGTCAATGCTCGGCGCCTTGACCCATATAGCAGTACATACAATGAGGGGTGGCGCCAGCATCCCAACTTTGCCTGGAACAGCAACACCACTAAACCACCTGGTTTCCCAGCACCAGCAGGTGGTTTTCAGCAGATGCAGCCCTTCCAGGCTAGGCAGGGGCCACCACCACAGCAGCAGCCCTACCAGCCTAGGCAGGGGCAGCCATTCCAGCAGCCCCAGCGCCAGTATGCCCAGCCTCCAGCAGCTGCAGCTCCAGATAATCAGATGGCTGATCTGAAGAATATTTTGCAGGCATTCATGACTACCAGCCAGGCGAATTTCACGAGGATGGATCAGAACATAGCCTCACTGGAGGCAGGCCAGAGAAACCAAGGTGCCATTCTGCAAGATCTACAGAATCAGAGTGGGAGCTTAGCTCGCCAGAACACCACCAGGGCACCGAGGACTCTCCCTGTCACCACTATTCCGAACCCTCGTGAACCTCACCAGCAGCTGGACGCCATCACCACCAAGAGTGCAAGATCATATCTGCTGCTCCTGCCCAGCCCGGGCGAGACGAGCCACTACCTGCTTCAACACCTCCAGCTGATAATGTAGAAGTGGGGGAAGGCAGCGAAGCACCTGCTCCCAAGCCGCAGCCTGTGGTTAAGGAGCATATACCCCAGCTGCCCTTCCCCACTTGACTTCATAAAGACAAGCTGGAGACAGAGTTTGCCAAGTTCATGGCAATGTTGAAGCAGGTCAACATCAGCATGCCGTTCGTGGAGGCACTGTCGAAGATGCCCAAGTATGCCAAGTTCATGAAAGACCTCCTCACCAACAAGAAGAAACTTGGGGATCTTTCGACAGTGATGCTAAGCGAGGAGTGTTCTGCTATCCTGCAGAACAAGCTGCCCGAGAAGCGCAAAGACCCAGGGAGTTTCACTATCCCTCTTGTTATTGGCAGCATGCATGCAGGAAAGTCCTTGGCGGACCTAGGCGCTAGTATAAATGTCATGCCTTACAAATTGTTTAAGAAGCTAGACCTAGGTGAACCTAGAGCTACTAGGATGAGCATTCAGTTAGCCGATCGTTCCATCGTGCATCCTAGGGGTATCATTGAAGATCTGCTTGTTAATGTTGGTGCATTCACATATCCTGTTGATTTTGTTATTTTGGATATAAATGAGGATGTGGATGTGCCTTTGATTTTGGGTAGACCGTTTCTCGCCACCGCCAAGGCTCTTATTGATGTGCATAGTGGTAAATTGATTCTGCGTGCTGGTGATGAACATGCTACTTTTTCTGTGTCTGAGAATGGGAAACACTCTCATTTGCATGATGACATAGATTACTGTGATGTGCTTACTGATTTTGAGACCGCACTCGCCATCACGAGTGTGGGTACTGATGATGCTCTTGAGCATTGTATTTTGCTAGGTGAGCAGGCATCTCAGGAGCCGCAACTGGCGAAGCAGTTGGCCACGTTGGAGAGTGACCCATTCTTGGAGGGCAACAGGCTGTTCAAACCGATCTCATCCTCCACCCGCATCACTACCTCCTTGGAGGAACCACCAGAGCTGGAGCTTAAGCCCCTCCCTCCTCATTTGGAGTATGCATTTCTCCGGGAGGGGAATAAGCTACCAGTCATCATCAGCTCGACCCTCACACCCGAGCAGAAGAACAGACTGGTGGCCTTGCTGAAGCAGTACGAGCGAGCTTTAGCGTGGAAGATCACAGACATCCGGGGGATCAGCCCCTCCTTCTACTCCCACCGGATACTGCTGGAGGATGAGATGCGGCCAGTGAGACAGCCGCAGAGGAGATTGACACCGAACCTGGAGGCTGTGGTTCGGGCAGAGATTGTGAAGCTGATGGACGCGGGGATCATCTTCGCCATTTCTGACAGCGAGTGGGTCAGTCCCACCCAGGTGGTACCCAAAAAGGGTGGGATGACCTTGGTGCCTAACGAGAAGAACGAGCTCATCCCGATGCGCACGGTGACTGGGTACCGTATTTGCATCGACTATCGGCGTCTCAACGAGCCACTCGGAAGGACCACTTCCCGTTGCCGTTCATTGACCAGATGCTGGAGAGATTGGCGGGACACGAGTTCTACTGTTTCCTGGATGGGATGTCCGGGTACTTCCAGATCCCTATTGCACAGGAGGACCAGGTGAAGACCACTTTCACCTGTCCCTTCGGCACATTTGCCTACCGGAGGATTCCATTCGGGCTATGCAATGCCCCGGCCACTTTTCAGCGATGCATGCTCGCCATCTTTGACCGTCTGGTCGGCGAGATTATGGAGGTGTTTATGGACGATTTCTCGGTTTATGGAGACTCATTCTCTCACTGTCTCCATAACCTGGAACTTGTTCTTAAACGGTGTGAAGAAACGAACCTGGCACTGAGTTGGGAGAAGTGTCACTTCATGGTTCGAGAAGGCATAGTTCTTGGGCATAAGATCTCCAAGATGGGGATTGAGGTGGACAGAGCAAAGATCGAGACTATCAGCAAGCTGCCTCCTCCTACATTTGTTAAGGGGATCCGGAGTTTTTTAGGCCATGCAGGGTTCTACAGGCGGTTCATCAAGGATTTTTCGAAGATCGCTCTGCCCCTGACTAAGCTTCTAGAGAAGGATGCCCCCTTCCAGTTCACTGATGCATGCACAGCGGCGTTTACAACCTTGAAAGAGAAGCTCACCCAAGCTTCTATCATGGTTGTTCCTGACTGGTCCCTACCATTTGAGCTGATGTGCGACGCCAGTGACTTTGCTGTTGGAGCTGTCTTGGGGCAGAGGCGAGATCAACACTTCCGACCTATCTACTACGCCTCGAAGACCCTCAATGATGCCCAGGAGAACTACACCACCACAGAGAAGGAGCTGCTCGCAGTGGTGTTTGCCTTCGACAAATTTCGTCCCTATCCGGTCTTGTCCCATGTGACCGTGTATACAGATCACTCCGCGATTCGATACCTGATGAGCAAGGCCGATGCCAAGCCTAGGCTCATACGATGGATATTGTTACTGCAGGAGTTTGATATCGAGATTCGGGACAAGAAGGGAGCGGAGAATGTAGCAGTTGATCACCTCTCCCGGTTGGACGCACCTCCTGCGGACAACCTCGTGGAGGAGATCAACGACTCCTTCCCAGATGAGACACTGATGATGATGTGCCTGGTGGAGAGTGTCACCCCCTGGTATTCTGATTTTGCGAACTATTTGGTGGGCCAGCAGCTGCCCAAGGGGATGATAACTCACACCAAGAGGAAGTTTTTCTCCGATCTGAAGCATTACTTCTGGGATGACCCTCATCTTTTTAGGATCAGAGCCGACAGGATCATCCATCGTTGTGTTATGGAGAGTGAGATGGAGGGCATTCTATCTCACTGTCATGAGGGACCTACTGGCGGTCACCACGGAGGAAACCGCACGGCAAGGAAGGTGCTCCAATTGGGCTTTTACTGGCCCACGCTTTTCAAGGATGCAGACGCCTTCGCACGCAGGTGCGACCGATGCCAGAGGTCAGGTAACATCTCTGCCCGTGATGAGATGCCCCAGAATGTGTTTATAACTTGTGAAATTTTTGATGTCTAGGGTATCTACTTCATGGGCCCCTTCCCTCCATCTTTTGGCAATACCTATATTCTGGTTGCTGTTGACTACGTCTCTAGGTGGGCTGAGGCGCAAGCTTTGCCCACTAATGATGCTAGACGTGTTTGTGGTTTTCTGAAGCAGCTATTCTCCCGGTTCGGGACACCTAGAGCCATCATAAGCGATCGAGGCACCCATTTCCAGGGCCAATTTGATAAGCTACTGTCTCGCTATGGTGTGACTCACAAGGTGTCCGTGGCCTATCATCCTCAGACCAGTGGCCAGGCCGAGCTGACGAACCGGGAGCTCAAGCGGATCCTGGAGAAGACGGTGGATTAGTCCCGCAAGGATTGGTCCACCAAGCTCGATGATGCTCTCTGGGCGTATCGCACTGCCTACAAGACACCCATTGGTACTTCACCGTACCGGCTTGTCTATGGAAAGGCATGCCATTTGCCCGTAGAGCTAGAGCACAAGGCCTTCTGGGCCCTTAAGCTGCTCAACTTGGATGTTAGTGTTGCAGGTGTTGAGCGCAAAATGCAGATGTTGGAGCTGGAAGAGTGGCGCTACCACGCCTATGAGAACACCAGGCTGTACAAGGAGCGCACTAAGCTCCTGCACGATGCACGGTTGCGGGGTCCGAAAGAGTTCCAGGTTGGTGATCGAGTTCTCCTCTATAACTCTCGCCTGAAGCTCTTTCCCGGAAAGCTCCGTTCCTGGTGGTCTGGACCGTTCACGATCACACAGGTGTTCCCGTATGCCAACCCGCAAACTGAGCCGTTTAAAGTGAATGGCCATCGTCTCAAGCTCTACCTGGGAGGCGAGGTCGAACGTGCGGAGTTGGTGGTGGAACTCGCGAACCCTTAGTTCCGCCATGGGCGTCCAGCTAAATGACGGTAAAGAAGCGCTTGTGGGGAGGCAACCCCACCACGGTTTGCATTTCTTTTTCCCTTTTTTCTGAGTTTTTGTGTCGTGTCGAGTTAGTTGCATGTCTATAGTGCAGTTCGGTCGTCTATGATGCCTCGTTTTGGTGTTTTCGTGCACAGGAGGTTGAAATTTTGGGCGAATGAGATTTTTGACCGATTGGGGGGAAATACCCGGTCGTGGGCCAAAATACCCGACCGGGTATTTTTGGTCCACGATCGGAACCCCCTCTGTTTCTCGGGGTGAAAAAAGGGAAATACCCGACCTCGTCCCAAAATTACCCGACCGGGTATTTTTGGTTCAAGGCCGGGGATTTTCAAGGCCTTGAATGCAGCGTTTTCCAAAAATACCCGACCTCGTCCCAAAATTACCCGACCGGGTATTTTTGGTTCAAGGCCGGGGATTTTCAAGGCCTTGAACGCAGCGTTTTCCAACAATACCCGACCTTGACCCAAAATTACCCGACCGGGTATTTTTGGCTCAAGACCGGGTATATTATTGCACTCGAAACGCTGCGTTTAAGAACCCTCGGTCGTTGGATCAAAAATACCCGACCGGGTATTTTTGAGGCCCGACCGGGGATTTTTGCTATTTAAAGCAAACCCCCGGTCAGTTTCTCTCTCTACCCTCATTTTCCAAAATTTCTCCTCTCTCTTCCTCTCAAATCCTCTCCTCTCTCTCCTCTTTGGCCGCCGCCGGCTGCTCCTTCAAGCCATTTTTCGGCGAGCCTCCCGGGCAAATTTTTGGCTCCCTCTCGCGTCCCTCACCCATTCCTAGAGTCCTAGCTACAGTTCTACTTGCGTTTCCAGCTGTGTCTCTTGTTAATTATTCTTTTCCTGGAAAATCGAACAGTAGATTGTAGGACCGAGAACTGTGTTTGCATGCCTGATTTAGAGTAGGGTGAGGGATGCTTTGAGTATGCATGGATTTATATGTGGTATATGTGCTGCCCGTGTACTTAATGTGGATGGTTCTGTGGTCTTGCCTTGATTCCGGTTGAGTTGCTTGCGATTCGACCGGCTGTGCTTATAACTGTTAGCCTAGGTGGTCCTTAAGTGTGGGGGAAGTGATGAACCCATGCTGCTGGTCCTGACAAAATTTTTCTTGGCTCCACCTTTGGTTTGTTGATTTTGCAGGACCATGTCCCTCGACCATCCTTTTGTGCAGGGTCTGCGCCTGCACCCGGATTACGCGGACCAGTTCCGCAAGGTGATTCGGGGGAAACTGGAGCGCCACCACCATCTCGAGTGGGCCGTGTTCGAGCAGCTCCACTGCATGCCGGACCTCACCGCCGCCATCAGTCACCGCGATTGGCGGACGCTGCTGACTATAGACGAGCCCACCTTCACTGAGCTGGTGTGGGAGTTCTACACCACATTCCAGTACGACAACAAGGCGGTCCGGGACTCATATGCAGTGAAGTTCAGGCTGGGCGGACACCCCCGGGAGCTGACCATTGACAGGTTGGCCCATGCTTTGGGGATCGAGTACCACCCTTTTGACCGCCACGAGGTGGAGGTTGCACACCCGACGAACTGGAACCAGGATGAGTTCTACCGCAAGATAGCCCGCCTCGACTATGCCCAGGACTTCTTCGACCCTGGCCAGACATATGTTCGCTCTCTCAAGCCGGCGTGGCACATCCTGAACCTGCTCATCACCCGCTCCATCGTCCCCAACGTCACCGACTCGCACAAGATTCCGAAGCGGGTGCTCTATGCTATGTATTCGATGAGGGACCCGGAGCATATGCTGCACTTGGGTTCTTTCGTGGCCACCACCTTCTCCCGGTGCCACGGGAAGCCCAAGCATCTCTACTGTGGTCCCCTGATCACTCGTCTGGCGCGCCATTTCGGCATCAGCTTCCAGGGACTCCGTGATTCTTCTGCACAGGGCGGCTCCACCCCACTCAGCCGGGATGTGCTCCACAATGCACTCCTCCTGATCACTGATGGCACCCGCACTTGGGTCGATGGGCTTTCCCTGCCTCCCGAGGAGGTTGTTGATCTCGATGAAGATGAGGAGGATGCTGACTACTACGGTGAGGAGGAGGATGAGGATGATGATGATGATGACGGGGCCATGGATGCCGATGAGCCGGAGCCCCCGCTCTCTCCACTAGGGGACCTTCAGCCTCGACGGAGACCAGTGAGAGGCGAGTCTTCCTCTGGTCCTTCTGGTCCGTCGATGGCTTCTGGCCCGTCGATGGACTTCTTCACGGAGCAGTTCCAGCAGATGGGGCTCCAGTTCCAGCAGCTCGGTCTTCAAAACCAGCAGCTCATGGACCATCAGGTCCAGTTCTACCAGCAGTATTCGGCCCACCAGGCCGAGTACCAGTCCAGGTTGACGGTTGTTGACGAGCGCCTCGGCCGCTTGGAGACCCATATGGGAGTCACTAGTACTCTCATCGAGCGGGAGAGAGATCGAGGCCGCCGATTGATGGAGTACTCGGAGCACCTGCTCCAGGCTTGTCACCCTCCAGAGGAGCACCACTGGACCACCCGGTGGAATCATTCACCACCACACCCACCACCGGAGGATGGCGACGACGACCTTATGAACCAGATCGACTTCTCCGGTCTTGGAGGGCCCTAGGGGCATGTTTTGAGTGTTTTTGTCTTTGTCAGCATGCAAACTTTTGTGTCGGTTTAGTTTCTTTTTCTTTTCATTTTTGGATGCTGTACTATTGGGCTGACCATTGGACCTAACGTATTGTGTTTGAGCTCTTTGGTTCCTTTAGCTGTGCCTGTGTTCCCGACTGGTCCTCTCTCCAGTCCGTTTCATGCCGACTGGTCCATTTCCAGTCTCCTACAGCCCGTGCACACCGGTCACATCGTTCCCCTTTCCTTCCCTCTTCTCCATTGAGGGCAATGTCGATCTTAAGTGTGTGTGTGTGGGGGGGGGGATGTTTATTTATCTTTTGACTGCATTAGATCTGTTTGTGTGCTGGAGCCTAGTCCACTGTCCAAATTTTTAAAATTTGAGGGCTCCAAGTACGTGTTCCGTGCAATTACCTGCTCAGTATGCTTTGAATTGACAGTCTTTGTAGTAATGTGCAACCTAGGGAGGTAGTGTAGCACTATGGAGGATGTTGATGCATTTAAGAAGTCTCATTTCTTCTTCATATTGTGTTGGTTGATTGAGTGAATTAGTGATCTTAGGACTCTTGAATTGTGTGGTGTTGTGGACTCTCTACCTGTCATGGACTCTTGTATCATGTTTTGAAAATAACAGGTGCTCAAAAATGTGCTTTAAAATGACGTCTCCCGTGCGAATAGGGCGAAAGTGTGTAAGGGGAGACGGGAATCCGTTCCCAATTTCCACCTACTACCTCTAGCCCCCTTACATATCTTTCCCCCGCACGAGACTCGAGACACCCGCTCCTGGCATGGCCGGTAAGAGTCGGGCTCCCGCAAAACCTCTGCTAGGTGGGAGCCCCCGTTTTTCGAAAAGCAGGTTGGAACCCTTGAAAAAAAAAAAACAGAAAAACAAGCAAAAAGAAGAAAGAAAAGGGGTTCCAACCATCTTCGAGAAGAAAATAGAGCACCTTGAAAAATGTGAGTCCATGAACTTTTGTTTTTGAGAGTCTCTTCATCCACGATTCATTTGTCCTCTGTTCACTATTTGCCATGATGCCGACTCGAGACTAGTGCTCTCGCCGAAGAAGCTATGAGATGACTTGTGCGTCGGTTGACCTCGTAAGCTGCTAAATAATCTAGGAAGTCCTCTACCTACGATCGAGGTTGTTTGTTGCTATAGAGGTCTGGAGAGTTGCATTGGTTTGGGTTAGGTTTGCTTGGGGACAAGCAAACGGTTAAGTGTGGGGGAGTTTGATAGACCGATAATTACACATGTTTTCACCCCTATTCTGAAGCCGTTTGAGATGTTGATTCTCGTGTTTTAAGCCGATTTCACGCTAGGTTTTGTGTTTGTCATATTTCAGGACCCGGCGTTGGAATCGAGGCGGAGAAACGAGTTCTGGGTCGAAAGGAGCAAGGTTGGGACGAAGTGGGCTGCAGGAGGAAAATACCCGGTCAGGTGGCCAAATACCCGACCGGGTATTTATCATTTTGGGCGCCCGTGAGAAACAGAGAGGGGCCCGGGCGTGAAGCTAAAATCCCCGGTCGGGGATTATTGGACATGACCGGGGATTTTTCCCTTACCCAAAACGCGCGTTTTAATAATACCCGGTCGAGACCCAAAATACCCGACCGGGTATTTCGACCGGGTGTCGCTACAGACATCAGTTTTAAGGAAAAAGAGGGCTGCAAATCAAAGGTTCCGAGTTTTAGAGAGACAGAGCGATTCCTAGAGAGAGAAAGCGACGAACCAGAGTTCCCAAGTGCCATAGCTTGATCTTCATCACCATTGGAGCCCGGCTTGAGCTTGGAGAAGTGCCGATTGTCAACCAGGAGCAGAAATCCATCCTTCACAGTATGATTTCCGCGTCTGAATATGTTTTTGCTTCTCTCTCCATGGAGTAGTTTCCCCATTCATCTGGGTATGGGGAACCCTAGATTTGTATGTTAGGTTTGATTGTATGAACCCAAGTACAGAGTTTATGAATTGATTATATTCGATTGAGGCTTGAATGACTTGAATCCTGATCAAATTCCTGTTGTTTCTGCTTTGACCTAGAATGAGAATATCTGCCTAGGTTGATAGAGTATCCTTAATTGAAGGTAGTGAATTGGCGACTTTAGTCGAGGAGCCAATTCGCTATTCTGTACCGAATTCAATTCGGTAGTGGAGGTTTAATTCGTTAGGGCCTCAATCTGTTTACTCCGGTGGAGGTTAGTCGCTGACACGCCAAAACACAACACCAAACTGCGACCAAGTGAAATCGCAGTCCGGGAATGCAGTAACAGGCAAGTTATATTATCAACCCGGGGTCTAGATCTACTGCTTACTCCGTGATTGTCTATTATCTAGCAAACTAATTCGAGTGATTGTTGATTAAAAGCAAAAGTAGTAAGAAAGTAGTAAACTGTTCGGTTTTCTAAAGCAGGCAAGAGTCACTCGGGAATGAGTCCCCCTAGCCCCTTAGTTAGGTTCAATTGTAATTCCCTGGGTTGATTTACTGTTGATTAGACTGCGGGAGATGCGGGAGATCCGACAGTAGCTTGGAATCTCTTAAGCTGACCAAGCCCTCTCAGTCTAACTACCCGGTAGACGACTAGTCTTCACCGGGATAGAAAGCTGAAGCAATAAGCACAGAACTCCACTACTGGAATTGAATTCCAGTACAAAGCAGTAAACTGGCTAACTCTCGTATAGCCAATCTCCTACTATCGAATGAAGAAGCTCTAACAACCTAATCAGATTCTATCTATCTCAGGTTGCAGCAGAAATTGAGAAAAGCTGATCAGACTCCAATCAATTCAATAAACATGCATCATTCGATTAAAATCAAACAGTAATATCATCCCAAGTCATTACAATCAAATCCCTAACACAAGGAACTAGGGTTCTTCATACCCAAGTGAGAGAGAGGTTCTACTCCATAGAGAGAGAAAGGAAAACAGAAATCAGAGTAGTCATACTCATAAAGATGAGGAAAATCTGCTCTGGGATGTCAATCTTCACTCCTAGGGACGCAATCTGGGCTTCAATGATGAGAAATCCACTCCAAAATAGCTCCTAGGGTTTGTTCTTCGCTCTTTCTCTCTCTAAAACTCTGTTTTTGCCCAGAAAATCCAATTGTTCTTCCTTGGCTCGAATCTGCCTCCAAAAACCTGACTCTGGGCGAATTACGGGTAGAATTACGGCCGTAATCACGTCCTGCCCGTAATTCGCACCAAAACGCACGTTTCACTTAAGCTGCAGGAGGAGGAGATACGCCCGTAATTTCCCAATTACCGCCAGTAATTTGGGAATTACGGTCGTAATTCTTGGGGTCTTGCCCGTAATTTTATCACTGAGAGGGAATGCTGGGGAGAAGGCTCGGCCAATAAATTACGGGCATGCCCTGGCCAATTACGGCCGTAATTTGTCAGGGGCTGCCCGTAATTCTCTCTGTGATTCACCATCTGACCTCCAAATGACCCGAAACTTGCGCCTATGCACCTCTTTACTTGGCAGGACCTGAAATACGACAAAACAACACAACCTAGCGTAAAGTAGGCCAAGGAACAATCAATTCGAGCCAAAATGGACAGGAAACCAGAGTGAAAACACGTGCAAATACGATGCTATCAAATTCCCCCACACTTAACTGTTTGCTTGTCCCCAAGCAAACCAAGTACTACACAAGGTAAGCTCACATATTTTAGTCAACCAACATTGGGGACAAGTCATAAAGGCACAGAACACGTGAATCAAACTGGTTTTCAAACATCCACACATGAACAACTTTAATAGCACCCTGGACAACCACCACAAAGGACATTCGAGTGCAGCAAAATCGAGCAACAGAAGAGTTTCCCTTCTGTTCACCCACCAACCCAGACTTGACTCAACCACTCACTCAAAACAGTCAACTCATGCATCCAACTCAAGACATCAGAACAGAGACCAAGCAATCTAGGTCCTCACCGGGGTACAAGAGTATAGAGAATATGAAAATGAATCACTCACTCTCGACCAGTGGGGTCAGGACAATTTAATGCGAAAAATGCGCATGCTATTTCTCTCAATCCCTAACATCTCTTCACCATGATGGCAGCCTCTAAATGCTAGAGTTCACATACATAATGTCATCACTAACTAATCAGGAGGTCTTAGACACAGGTTCAAATGACTGGCTAGGGTCTTGGACATGGGGAAAAAGCCTTTTAGGTGGTGGAAGTATTCATAGCAAAAGGTTCCACATTTCCAAACCCACACAATCACAGTCAAACAAACCGGTATTCCCTTTCTGCTATTCTGCAATACTCAACATCTCAAGAGCACAAGAGCCAAGGAGGCATAACATCATCATTTCCAAGCCAGACTGCTAAGAAACACTACTTAATGGGCATCATTCAGATTTTTGGTAGTGGCTCTCTTTTGCTTTCAAATTTTCTTTGTTTTTCTTTTATTTTTCTTTTCATTTCTTAAGAGAGCCACCACTTCTGCACATATTTCAAACATCTGCCCAACTTTTAAGCACTACCTCCAACACTCACATAAACTTTGGCAGAAACAGCAGAGAATATGTAACAACCACTCTGTGGAACCTTCTAAAAGATGCAACAAGGGTGATTTATTTCGTTATAGACCAAAAGAAAGGATAACACACGGCTCAAAGGGGCTGACTAGGGGATATGACACATCAGGACTGTCAGTTTTTTTGGGCGTGGGCTAATCCTATGCCCCCATCATTTTAGCTAATGACAACGTGAATGCTACACATCATGAAAGATGGATCTATCACACAAGAAAGAAACAAGCAGGCTCAAATCTCACATGGCTACCTATATGCTCTATCTCACATTCTGATACCCTGAACTAGATGCATAAACGACTGTCAAGAACAAGTAATCGATCCAAGTCACAGTTGGTAAGCAAACAGTTGAAAAACTAAACCCCTACATCGTTCTACTGCACATCTCAGTCCTCATTATAGGTTGTCCTAGTCGCAAACAAGTTGTCATGCATTAATCCGAAAACCGTTCAATTCATCAATCAAAACACAGTGCCAATATGATCAAACAGCAGTACTTGGAGCCCTCAAATCGTAAGATTCGGACAGCGGACTAGGCTCCAAGCACCCATATATACGTTCCAATAAATACAAAGAATCCCCCCACACTTAAATGCGACAGTGTCCTCAATGGAGCGAAGGGAAGGGGAACGATGTTACCGTGAAACAGTGGTCAGGAACGTTGACTGGATGGCGGACCAGTCAAAAGCAGAGGACTGGACAAGGACCAGTCCGAGGGGCACAGAGCTAGAACCAACAGAACACACACATTGGGTGAAATAAACCATAGTTCCAAGTCAACAATCCACACAACGGGAACAAGATGGAGGATAGATGGAGGTTGTCCACCGGCCCACACGCCAGGCGTCGATTACACCGTTTATGCTTGGCAACGGTCCTGGCGATGAGCGAGGATAGATGGAGGTTGTCCACCTCGTGGCTCATGGAGTGCAGGCAATGCAGGGTGCGGAGCTGAAGATGACTGGTGGAGCCCTCGCTGGGGGTGTAGGATTTCCCCAACAGCTGGTTGATGATGCGCCACTCTGGTCGCAGCTGAGTGGCCGTGGTGTGGCCCGGTGTGAAAACAGCTCCAGTATACTCCGGGAGGCAGATCCTCTCGAAGAACTGCTGGTCCCGAAAGATGGGACTGTCGGGCTCCTCGATGGCCAGGTGACAGGGGAATGGTGGAAGGAGCCCCAGTGCCCGACCAAAGTCGTCATAGCTCAGGGAGTAGAACTCCCCTCCGAGTCGGAACTGGATGGCGTTGCCGTGCTCGCCCGCATGGGTCTGGAAGTGCTCGAAGGTGGAGTAGAACTCCCAAAGGAGCTCCTGATAAATCGGCTCAGCAAGGCAGAGGAGGCGGCGCCAAGAGAAAGCGCGGATGGCAGCCTCCATTGCCTCGCGAGCACCCAGCTCCTCGAAGACCCTCCAGTCGAGGTAGTGGTGATGAACGACTTTGAGGCATCGGATGTCCCGCAAAGTCTTCCTCTGGTCGGCGTCGAGCAGGTTCAAGAACGTGTTCATTTTCCTGCAGCCACAAAACAGCAGAAACCCAACAACATACATGGAAATTCGTCAATGGTGAGGTCACAATCACCCTCACCCGGGGCCCTCGAATCATAAATTCGGACAGTGGACTAGGCCCTGAGAAAGGAAAAGCATTCACAACCAATCAGAATCATTCACCATTCACAACCAATCAGAATCATTCACCATTCACAGAAACTCAACCGCACTTGGAGCCCTCGGATTATAAACCCGGACAGCAAATTAGGCTCCAAGCGGGACAATCACAACTCATATTACTCGGTAGGCCAACCGAAAGAGGAACAAACAAAGCAAGCAACAATGGAGGCCTACCGAATTAATTCAAGCACAAACCAATTTCCAAAATTCCCCACTAAACCCACAATATCAATCCTCCACAAATGACAAGTAAAAGTATAGAAGCAAACCTGGAGGCACAAGAGGATATCGTGGGGAAGGTGAGGGAAGACCGAGAGACCACAAAATCGCCGGGAAACTCGCCGGGAGGCTCGCCGGAGTTTCGTCGCCGGCGACTTCACCGGAGCAAAACCGACCCAAAACTTTGGGGAATGAAGCCCCAAGTACCAGGAACAAGGTGGTGGTCGCGGTTTCTCGATCGGAGGTCCGAGGAGGGAGATCGAGCCGGAGGAATACCGAAGGGTCGCGTTTTTCCGGCAACCCAAACCACCACGAAACTCGACCCCACTGGTATAGACTTGTGGGCGCCGACGAGAGGAGCACGGGGGTGGTCTCGGAATTTAATTTGGACCTCCGGTGAGCGAGATATGGCCGGAAAACCACCGAAGAAGAAAGTGGTTCGAGTTTTCCGGTGAGAGGGGAGAGAAACTGACCAGAAAAATGGGGGAGAGAGAGAGTGGGGTCTCGGCTGCCACTTTTTAAACGAGGATCGGGGGGAATTACGGGCAGGATTACGGCCGTAATTCCCCCTGGCCTTGCCCGTAATTTAATGGCCGAGAGCACTCTGCCCCTTCTGGGCGAATTACGGGCAGGGGTATTAAGAATTACGACCGTAATTCTTACCCCCTTGCCCGTAATTTCTATGCCGAGCCCGTTTTTCAGTTTTTGCTGTTTTGAATTAATTACGGGCAGGGGTATTACGAATTACGACCGTAATTAGCCCCCCCATGCCCGTAATTTTACTGCCGAGGGCCCTTTTTCTCCAGTTTTTAAGCTGCAAATTCAAACATCCAAACCCAAACGTGCCCCGGTTCAAAAATTACACCATCATAGACCAAAATAGACCATCCGGGGCACGAGGAACATTCCAGAAAGACTCCAGACAGACTCAATGACTCGAAAACGACAAAAATTAAAAAGGAAAAAGGATAGAAATGCAAACCGTGGTGGGGTTGCCTCCCCACAAGCGCTTCTTTACCGTCTTTTAGCTGGACGCCAGTAGAGGAATCAAGGGTCCTCGAGCTTGATCAGCAGCTCTGCGCGCTCGACAGCACCTCCCAAGTACAACTTTAGGAGGTGGCCATTCACCTTGAATGGCTCGGTTTGAGCATTGCTGATCTCCACCGCATCCGTGCGGGAAAACTTGGGTCACCGTGAAGGGACCCGACAACCTCGAACGGAGCTTGCCCGGAAAGAGTTTCAGGCGTGCATTAAAGAGCAGAACACACCTACCTGAAACTCCTTCGGGCCCCTCAACCTAGCGTCGTGGAGACGCTTGGTGCGCTCTTTATAGAGCAGGGTGTTCTCGTAGGCGTGGTAACGCCACTCCTCCAACTCCAGCAGCTGCAGTTTACGTTCTGTACCTGCAACACTCAAATCCATGTTTAGCAGCTTAATGGCCCAGAAGGCCTTGTGCTCTAGCTCTACCGGCAAATGGCACGCCTTCCCATAGACAAGCCTATAGGGAGAAGTGCCAATCGGGTTCTTATAGGCAGTCCTATACGCCCAGAGAGCATCATCGAGCTTGGCGGACCAATCCTTGCGGGACTGATCCACTGTCTTTTCAATTATGCGTTTTAACTCCCGGTTCGTCAGCTCGGCCTGCCCATTTGACTGGGGATGATAGGCCACCGACACCTGATGCTTAACGCCATAGCGAGAGCGGAGTTTAGTGAATTGCCCCTGAAAATGGGTTCCTCTATCACTAATAATGGCGCGAGGTGTCCCGAACCGGGAGAACAGCTGCTTCAGAAATGAGCAGACCCGTCTTGCATCATTGGTGGGCATGGCTTGAGCTTCTGCCCACCTCGAGACGTAGTCCACTGCAACCAAAATGTACAGATTGCCAAAAGATGGAGGGAATGGGCCCATGAAATCGATACCCCAAACATCAAAAATTTCACAAATAACAGATATATGTTGGGGCATCTCATCCCGGGCAGAAATGTTACCTGACCTTTGGCAGCGGTCGCACTGGCGTGTGAAGGTGTCTGCATCCTTGAAGAGCGAGGGCCAATAGAAGCCCGACTGTAGCACCTTCCGCGCCGTGCGGGTTCCTCCATGATGACCTCCAGTGGGTCCCTCGTGACATTGAGACAGGATGTCTCCCATCTCATGCTCCATGACACAGCGCCAGATCACGCCATCTGCTCCGATTCTGAGGAGGTAAGGATCCTCCCAGAAGTAGTGCTTCAGATCGGAGAAGAACTTGCACTTCGCATGAGTAGCCATCCCCTTGGGTAACTACTTGCCCACCAGATAATTGGCAAAGTCAGAATACCAAGGGGCCACGCTGTCCACCAGGGTCATCGCCAGCAATCGCTCACCCGGGAAGGAGTCGTCGATCTCTTCCTCGAAGTTATCCACCAGAGGGGCTTCCAACCGGGAAAGATGATCTGCAGCAACATTCTCGGCTCCCTTCTTGTCCCGGATCTCGATATCAAACTCCTGCAGCAGCAGGATCCAGCGGATGAGCCTAGGCTTTGCATCAGCCTTGCTCATCAGGTAACGAATCGCCGAGTGGTCAGTGTAGACCACCACAAGAGAGAGCACCAGATAGGGTCGGAACTTGTCAAACGCATACACCACAGCGAGGAGCTCCTTCTCTGTGGTGGTGTAGTTCTCCTGTGCATCGTTCAAGGTCTTCGACGCGTAGTAGATGGGCTGGAAGTGTTTCTCGCGTCTCTGACCCAGAACTGCTCTGACTGCATAGTCACTCGCATCGCACATCAGCTCAAAAGGAAGAGACCAGTCAGGAGTCACCATGATAGGGGCATGGGTAAGCTTCTCCTTCAGAGTCTCAAATGCAGCTGTGCACTCGGGAGTGAACTGGAATGGCGCATCCTTCTCCAGCAGCTTGGTCAACGGCAGGGCAATCTTCAAGAAATCTTTGATGAAGCGCCGGTAAAAGCCTGCATGACCCAGAAAGCTGCGAATCCTCTTCACAGAAACGGGAGGAGGTAGCTGACTGATCGTCTCAATCTTCGCGCGATCTACCTCAATCCCCTTCTTGGAGATCTTGTGCCCGAGCATGATGCCCTCACGAACCATGAAATGGCACTTCTCCCAACTGAGTGCCAGATTAGTCTCCTCGCACCTCTTCAGAACGAGTTCCAGGTTATGGAGACAGTGAGTGAAGGAGTCTCCATATACCGAGAAATCATCCATGAAGACTTCCATGATCTCTCCAACCAGTCGGTCGAAGATAGCCAGCATGCATCTCTGGAAGGTCGCCGGTGCGTTACACAGCCCAAATGGAATCCTCCGGTAAGCAAAAGTGCCGAAGGGGCAAGTGAATGTGGTCTTCGCCTGATCCTCCGGTGCAATAGGAATCTGGAAGTAACCAGACATGCCATCCAGGAAGCAATAGAACTCATGGCCAGCCAACCTCTCCAGTATCTGATCAATGAAAGGTAGGGGGAAATGATCTTTCCTGGTGGCGTCGTTCAAGCGCCGGTAATCGATGCAGACTCTCCAGCCGGTCACGGTCCGCATCGGGATCAACTCCTTCTTCTCATTCGGCACCATAGTCATCCCGCCTTTCTTCGGGACCACCTGAGTGGGGCTGACCCACTTGCTATCAGATATAGCAAAGATGATCCCTGCATCCATGAGCTTCACGATCTCTGCCCGGACCACCGCCTCCAAGTTAGGAGACAATCTCCTCTGCGGCTGCCTGACTGGCTTAACCTCATCCTCCATCAAGATTCTCTGAGAGCAGAAGGATGGGCTAATGCCTCTGATGTCGGTGATCTTCCAGGCCATGGCCCGGGCATACTTCTGCAGCAGAGCCACCAGCCTGCTCTTCTGCTCGGGGGTCAGATCCGAGCTAATAATAACCGGGAGCTTATTCCCCTCCCGGAGAAATGCATACTCCAGATGAGATGGGAGGGGTTTAAGCTCC
The DNA here is from genome assembly GCA_946122785.1 of Linum tenue. NCBI lineage: Eukaryota > Viridiplantae > Streptophyta > Magnoliopsida > Malpighiales > Linaceae > Linum > Linum tenue. The sequence goes on along the minus strand of CAMGYJ010000008.1, from coordinate 49,176,732 downwards.
AACTCTGGTGGCTCCTCCAATGATGTAACGAGCCGGGGCGAGATGGGGATCGGCTTGAATGGCATCTCTCGCCCCTCGCTCGCAGCCTCGTCCAGCTCCGCAAGCTGCTCCTCCAGCTTCATATCCTGTGATGCCTGTTCCCCTAGCAAAAGACAACGCTCAAGGAAATCATCAGTACCCGCACTCGTGATGGCGAGTGCGGTCTCAAAATCAGCAACAACATCACAGTAATCAAGATCATCATGGAGCTGGGGGTGTTTCATATTATCAGAAACAGAGAAGGTGATTTGTTCACCCCCAGCTCTTAAAATCAGTTTTTCATCATTAACATCAATCAGTGCCTTGGCGGTGGCGAGAAAAGGTCTACCCAGTATCAATGGCACATCAACATCCTCATTTATGTCCAAAATCACAAAATCAACAGGATATGAAAATGGCCCTACTGCGACTATCAAGTCCTCTGCTATACCCCTAGGATGCACAATAGATCTATCAGCAAGCTGGATGCTCATCCTAGTATTACTGGGTTCACCTAGGCCTAGTTTCTTAAACAGTGAATATGGCATGACATTAATGCTAGCGCCCAAATCCGCCAAGGACTTCCCTACATGCAAACTACCAATCATGCAAGGGATAGTGAAACTCCCTGGGTCTTTTCGCTTCTCTGGTAGTTTGTTCTGCAGGATGGCAGAACACTCCTCGTTTAGCATCACCGTAGACAGCTCCCCAAGCTTCCTCTTGTTGGTGAGGAGATCCTTCATGAACTTGGCATACTTGGGCATCTTCGATAATGCCTCCACGAAGGGCATGCTAATATTCACCTGCTTCAGCATTGCCATGAATTTGGCAAACTCAGTCTCCAGTCGGTCCTTGTGAAACCGAGTAGGAAATGGAAGCTGTGGTACATACTCCTTCACCACTGGTTGCGATTTAGGAGCAGGCACCTCAACCTCCTTCTCCATTTCTTCCTGATTAGCTGGAAGTGCTGAAGCAGGGGTCTCTCTCTCTCCTGCCCGAACAGGTGGATCGGCAATCACCTTGCCACTCCTGGTTGTGATGGCACTCACGTTTTCATCCTGGTCCTGCGGTTGAGAGATGGTCTGACCAGGCAAGGTACCTGGAGTCCTCCGAGCAACAGCCTGGGCAACACCACCAAGCTGGGTCTGTATATCTCGCAGCACAGCCTGTGTGTTTCTCTGACCAGCTTCTAGCTCCAAGAACTTGCCTGAAGCTTTCTCCATGAACTGCTCAATGTTATTGAATTTATTTGCACTGGATGTGGCCAGAGAACCCACCAGATCTCTCAGTTCCGCCATCGGGACACTCTGTACTGGGGCTGCAGGTGCTGACCCTGCCTGTGGAAATGGTCGTGCCTGCGACTGAGGTAAAGCTGACCCCTGCCTGGGCGGGTAGAGTGGCTGCTGAAATTGCCCCTGTCTGGGCTGGTATGGAGGCCTCTGAAAATCGGGGGGTCCCTGGGGAGCTGGTGGTCTGGGATTTGGCCCAGCCCAAGAAAAGTTAGGATGCTGGCGCCACCCCTCGTTATAGGTGTTGCTGTAGGGGTCAAAGCGCCTGGCATTCCCGATGAAGTACACCTGCTCCTGGGGAGTGGACGACTCCCTCATCGCCTGACAGTCCTCCATGGTGTGATGAGAGCTCTCACACCACTGGCAGTGCATCGCCTGCGGCTGTCCCGTACCTGCAATCAAACCAGAACGATCGATAGATGAAACCAGCTTCGATACCACCTGCACCAAATCAGATGACTGAGTGCCCACAGCATGCACACCCCGTCCAGGTGCTCGCCTCGATCTCCTGGCAGTGCCCCAGTCGTACCCATTCTCCGCCATCTCCTCAAAGAGTTGATTCAGCTGTGGCGGGGTTTTTGTCAGCATGTTCCCGCCACAAACCGAATCAATCAGCTGCTTGTCCTCCGGGAAGAGGGCGTGATAGAAGGTGCCCACCTTGAATGCATCATTGAAACCATGATTGGGACACCTGAGAAAGAGGCTGGTGTATCTCTCCCAAGCATCCCTAATGGTCTCATCCTCATCCTGAGAAAAATGTGTAATTTGCTTCTGCAGATCAGCTGTCTTGGATGGAGGATGGTAGCGGGTGAGGAACTTGTCCGCCAGGTTGGCGAACGTGGTGATGGAGCCCGGAGGTCGAGTGTCTAGCCACTCCTTGGCCTGCCCCTCCAAAGTGAATGGGAAGTACCTCAGCTGGATGGCATCTGCTGGTACCCCGTTGATCTTGATTCCATCGATGAGCTCGTGGAATCGCCTGAGATGTGATCGAGGGCACTCTCCCTCCTTACCACGGAACACCACTGAACCGCGCAGCATGGTGATCACTGAGGTGCTCACCTCAAAGTTGTTGGCTGGGACATGAGGGTGTTGAATGGGTGACCTCATGTCTGCAGCCCTAGCGGTCCAGTAGGATCCCATGGTCTGCTCCTCGGGGATCACAGCACGGTTCTCTGGATCACCCATCTCTTCTTCCTCTTCTTCTAACTGCAGCTGTGTTAGCGCCTCCTCCGCAGCCAGTCGCGCCTTTAGAGCCCGCTTGAAGTTCCTGCAAGTTCGTTCAAGCTCCTGGTCTAATGGTAGTAGTTCTCCCGACTGGCTACGGGTCATGCACTACCTGCACACAATCAGCAGAAGCAAGCCGTGAAGGCACACAGGTGGAAGAGATAAAATGCAGTAAATAAAAGCTAGAGTAACAAATTCTCACGTTTCCCCAATAATCTAGAGGGTTCCCCGGCAACGGCGCCAAAAACTTGACACGCCAAAACACAACACCAAACTTCGACCAAGTGAAATCGCAGTCCGGGAATGCAGTAACAGGCAAGTTATATTATCAACCCGGGGTCTAGATCTACTGCTTACTCCGTGATTGTCTATTATCTAGCAAACTAATTCGAGTGATTGTTGATTAAAAGCAAAAGCAGTAAGAAAGCAGTAAACTGTTCGGTTTTCTAAAGCAGGCAAGAGTCACTCGGGAATGTCCCCCTAGCCCCTTAGTTAGGTTCAATTGTAATTCCCTGGGTTGATTTACTGTTGATTAGACTGCGGAAGATCCGACAGTAGCTTGGAATCTCTTAAGCTGACCAAGCCCTCTCAGTCTAACTACCCGGTAGACGGCTAGTCTTCACCGGGATAGAAAGCTGAAGCAATAAGCACAGAACTCCACTACTGGAATTGAATTCCAGTACAAAGCAGTAAACTGGCTAACTCTCGTATAGCCAATCTCCTACTATCGAATGAAGAAGCTCTAACAACCTAATCAGATTCTATCTATCTCAGGTTGCAGCAGAAATTGAGAAAAGCTGATCAGACTCCAATCAATTCAATAAACATGCATCATTCGATTAAAATCAAACAGTAATATCATCCCAAGTCATTACAATCAAATCCCTAACACAAGGAACTAGGGTTCTTCATACCCAAGTGAGAGAGAGGTTCTACTCCATAGAGAGAGAAAGGAAAACAGAAATCAGAGTAGTCATACTCATAAAGATGAGGAAAATCTGCTCTGGGATGTCAATCCTCACTCCTAGGGACGCAATCTGGGCTTCAATGATGAGAAATCCACTCCAAAATAGCTCCTAGGGTTTGTTCTTCGCTCTTTCTCTCTCTAAAACTCTGTTTTTGCCCAGAAAATTCAATTGTTCTTCCTTGGCTCGAATCTGCCTCCAAAAACCCGACTCTAGGCGAATTACGGGCAGAATTACGGCTGTAATCACGTCCTGCCCGTAATTCGCACCAAAGCGCACGTTTCACTTAAGCTGCAGGAGGAGGAGATACGCCCGTAATTTCCCAATTACCGCCAGTAATTTGGGAATTACGGTCGTAATTCTTGGGGTCTTGCCCGTAATTTTATCATCGAGAGGGAATGCTGGGGAGAAGGCTCGGCCAATAAATTACAGGCATGCCCTGGCCAATTACGGCCGTAATTTGTCAGGGGCTGCCCGTAATTCTCTCTGTGATTCGCCATCTGACCTCCAAATTACCCGAAACTTGCGCCTATGCACCTCTTTACTTGCCAGGACCTGAAATACGACAAAACAACACAACTTAGCGTAAAATAGGCCAAGGAACAATCAATTCGAGCCAAAATGGACAGGAAACCAGAGTGAAAACACGTGCAAATACGATGCTATCAGTCGCCCGCTAGAGACTCAGATTGAGAGGGTCTGAAGACCTTTAGTCGAGACTTTAGACTGTTTAAGAACCTTCCGCAGTATAACTTTCATGAAAACTGAACTTGGTAAATTGCAATCCGGCTTAACTGCAGTCTAGGGGGAACCATATCCGGGTGACCTCTCTTGACCTGAAAACAACCGTTTACTTGCTTTGTTTGTTTGTTAATTTGGACTTGCACTAAAGTTTCACTGCTAGATAACAAGAATTCACCGAGTAGTCATCAAATCTAGGACCCGGGTTGACATTAAAACCCAAACCCGCTATACTACGCTTTAGGAAGTGGTTACACTTGGCCATTTTCTAGAGTGACAGTAGGAGTGAGTCAAGAAGCGGATTCATGGGATTCAAGCGGCCCGAGGAGCCCCTGTGGTTTCCGATCTGTTTTTTGCTGACGATTGTATTTTTTTCGCCAGGTCTACTGTCGAAGAAAGTGTGGAATTAAAAAAGATACTCCAGGACTATGAGAAAGAGTCAGGCCAGCTGGTCAGTTTCGAAAAGTCGGAGGTTTCTTTCAGCTCGAACGTTTTGCCACACACAAAGTTGGAGATTGGAGGGGTGCTTGGTATGAAGATAGTGCCGAAGCATAACAAGTATCTTGGTCTAGCTACTGAAGCAGGTCGGTCGAAGAAGGAACTATTTGAGGCTATTAAGGATCGAACAAGGAAAAAACCGAATGGATGGAAAGAAAAGACTCTCTCAATTGCGGCCCGGGAAATTCTGATTAAGTCGGTGGTCCAGGAACAACTCACTTACGCCATGTCAGTATTCAAAGTGCCGGAGGGTACGATAGATGAGATGCACAATATGATTATGAACTTCTGGTGGGGCCAGAAAGCACAGGAACAGAGGGCTCATGGTTTGCGAAGGGAAAAGATGGTTAGCCCAAAGGAAGAGGGAGGCATGGGTTTTCGAGACTTGCGTGGCTTTAATGCAGCATTACTTGCAAAACAGCTATGGAATCTTCTTCAAAGACCGAACTCTCTCATTGCCCGAATATTAAAAGCAAAATATCATAAGAGGTGCTCGATTTTGGATGCTACGTTGGGCTACAGACCAAGCTTTGTATGGCGAAGTCTGTTAAGTGCTCAAGAATTATTGAACCAAGGTCTGCGTTGGAGGATAGGGAACGGGGAGGAAGTAAAAATATGGGGGGACCGTTGGGTCCCTGGTCTCGAGCATCATTTCATTCCGTCGGCTCCCATGGGTCTTCCTATAGATTCTTATGTTAAGGAGCTCATCGACCCGGACACTAGCAGTTGGGAGGAGACAGTTATTGCGAGTTGTTTTCCTCATGAAGTGGCCCGAGCAATAATGCAGATCCCTTTAAGAGGACAAGAGGAAGTCGACAAACTGGTGTGGCACAAAAGCAGAACAAGTACCTATACAGTTAAAGACGGTTACGGGCTGTGGTTGGAAGATTTTAAAAGGCGGGAATGAGTGGAGGTGACGGGAACACCGGCAATGTGGAAGAAGCTATGGGGTATGGGCGTCCCACCAAAAATACGCTAGTTCATGTGGAGGTTTACTCGGGAGATCCTTCCGACTGGTGAGCTGGTCGGTAAACGGAACCCAAGAAGAGGAGAGAACTGTGGGAATTTGGAGGAAGACTGGCTTTGTGGGAATTTTCGAATCTAAAGGAAATGAAAGCTTCCTTGATTGGGTTACAAGGCTGCTGGAAACAAGGGGGGGAGGGAGAGTTGGAGGGCTGGTGTGTATTGCTTTGGTATCTCTGGAAGGAAAGAAACGCTTAGTTGTTTAATGGAGCTAAACTACCCGAGGAGGAGATACTAGGTCGTGCCCAGCTTATGCTCGAGGAATACAAAAAGAACCAAAAGCAGCAAGAAGAGCCTTGCCATGTACCGTTTCAGAAGAAGTGGGAGAAGCCACCCCCTGGTTGCACTTCTGTATGTACAGATGCAGGAGTTTGGGATGATGCTGGTGCTGGCCTCGGAGTGGTCATCAGGGACCCGACTGGGCAGTTTATCTTGGCGGCGGCGAAGAGTGTTCCAGGGTGTGGGAAGTACAGGAAGCCGAGGCTATGGCGGCCGAATTAGGTGTCCAGCTGGCCATGCAATTCCAATTACCAAATGCGATCCTGGAAACTGATTGCGTAGCCCTCGCTCAAAATTTACAGCGAGCTGGCGAGCTTCAGAATGAGATGGGAGTTTTATGTCGAAGCATTCGAAGGGGTATAAGCGGGACGGGTATTGGAAGATGGAAGCACATAAATAGAGAGGCAAATGCAGCGACGCATGCGATGGCTCACAAAGTTACGAAGTGGAATGAGCGAGTGATTTGGTTTGATATACCACCTGATTGTATTCTTGATCAGCTTCGATCGGATATCCTAAGCGGCCCGGCTGAGAAATAAATTTGGTTACAGGTTCCTGTAAAAAAAAAAAGCCATGTCCATATGCAGACCATTATCTAGTGAAATCCTCATGTTTTCTTTCGACCGCATAGGTTAGTTCGTGAATTTCTCTGCATAATTCACCTTCCAACATATAATAAAACACGAATGTTTTTTCGAATTTCTCCAAGTTCACATTTTTGTGCTCTAAAGCAAGAGTGCCAACTCCACTGTCATATGTTTTGTAGATTTAGAAATATAAAACAAATTTGTTTACTATAATTAGTTATGATCAAGTTTGTCACTTGATTTAAACGTTGACTCGTTCAAGCAAGTAGGCTAAGGGTTAATTGTCGAATACTCGAATTAGATTAATTCCGCTTAGCCTTACTTTAGACAGACATATGAAAAAATTTATTGGTTCCAGATGTATTGTGGTTAGATATTTAGATAATTTTATTATAAATTTAGGTCTAAAGACTGTTTAATATTTATCTATTAATTAGGGTTGAATTTTATTTTTTGATACTTTTTTATTTCTTTCTCCCTTTTAAGAATGACGCTTTAATTCTCAATCTCTTCCCTTTATTTTTCTCTTTTCCCCTCTTGACTCGCTCTGAATATGACAATTAATTCCCGCTTAAGATCCAAGTATAAACCTTAGTCGGGTGCAATACTGGGCAAGTATGTTTAAATATTGACTCGGGCCGGTCCGTGTACCCCTACTTCAGTCATTTGAATCATTATCTAGCGAATAAGTTTTGGTTGAAAAGTTTGCTAATTAAAGTAAAGTAAAGCAAGGAAAAAGTAAATGGTTTTGAAAGCTCTTTGTGAGAAGGATCACTCGGGTGTCGGTTCCCCCTAACTACTACCATGGTATGTGAATCGAAGTGATTGTTATGGGCAAGGTGACCGCAAACCGTGAGGGGACGCAAATATGGTCGTAGACCACACTCTCGATTGCCAAACCGAGGGATACATTATAGGCTATTCAAGTGGCCCTCTCGGTTAAGCCAATCGATGGTTGACTTAGTCCCTCACTCAACCCAATGGTTGGTCGGCTTAATCGCGCTAAACCAAATTGCTTAATTCAACATAGAGGGTTGCCGTATACTAACCTAGATAGGTGGCTTAAGAAGCCCGAGGATTCCCAACTCAATTGAGCCTCCCTTGAAAGGGGGTTTCCCCTCTATCTAGGTTAGAATGGCCAATTAGATTGATAAGCACAAACATGCACAATCAACATGAAAAATACCTCAATCATTGAAATAAACAACACCCATAAACAATCATTCAATTCACATAACAACTACATGGTAAGTAGTTAGGGTTTCACAACACCAAAGTGAAAAAGGAAACTACTCCATGCTAGAAAGGGGAGAAACACAAGAGGAAGAGGTAGAAACCATCATGGTGATGCTTCCAATCTCCTTTGAGCTAGTGTTGATATTCTCTTGGGGAGAATCTTCCCACTTCCCCACTTGGAGCAAACCCTAGCCTTCTTTATTCTGTGGTTCATTCTTTCTCTCTCTAAAATATGAAGAAGAAGACACTTTCTCACTCTTGGCCTCCCTTCTCTCTTCCTTTCAGCTCTCCTTTTAAACAGGGAGCAGGCTCAGTTAACAGCCTCAGTTCATGATCGTGAACTCTTGAACACGTCCGTGAACTCAAGGCTGGCGTCGAAACTCACCGCTTCGCTTGCACAGGTTCACGCGTGCAACAACTTCAGTTCACGGTTTTATTGACCGTGAACTCGCATAGCGTCAGTAACTTTAGATTTGGCCCTAGACGTCTTGATGTTCAGGGAAACAGCTCTTCTTCACGGTCTTAGCAGACCGTGAACTGCCGGTTTCTCACCTTTTCTCCCGGTTTTCACTCCTTTTCGTCCAACTTCCGAATCCGGGGATGGTTTCACCTGTTAAATCCTAAAACTATGCTAAAACACAAGAAACCTCGCGTATTGCCACAAACGCCTAAGGAAACCAGGGGTAAAATATGTACAATTAGGCCCGAATCACATCCCCACACTTCGACGTTTGCTTGTTGATTCGGGCCCAAATGCACACATTTTACCCCTTATTTCTGATTCGTTTAGCTTAGTATTTCATCATTCCTCGACATATTTCATGCTAGGTTATGCTTGTTTTGATACGTTTCAGGTCCTAGCACGATTGGAGGTCAAAAAGTGCAAAAATCGAAGAAAACAGTGAAGTGAAAGCGTCCAAGAAACAGCCACAGTTCACGATCAGACATAGCATTTCACGGTCTTTTAAGACCGTGAAGAGGAGGCATGGATCGTGAACATTAAGGCGTCCAGGGTCAAATCCGAAGTTACTGACGCCAGGCGAGTTCACGGTCTCTAAGACCGTGAACTGGGGCTATTGACAGTGAACCCAGGAAGCAAACCGGTGCGTTTTGGAGATGACTGAGTTCACGGACGCGTTTAGGTGTTCACGGTCGTGACCTGATCACTTTCGGGCAAATATGAAGACATCAGCGGGGAGAGAGAAATGAGAGCTGGTTTTTGGAGAAGAATTGGTTTCTTTCTCTAAGATTTGCCCAAAAACACCATAGGGGAGTTCTAGTGAGAGAGAGAGAGAGAGAGAGAGTGCTAGAGTGATTTTGAGCTCAAATTTGTAACCCCTCTCTCTCTCTCTCTCTCTCTCTAGAAACTCACTCTTTTCTCTTGGGTGTTGTAGATCCCTAACTAATACTTTGTAATTACTTGTTTAGATTAAATATTGTTTATGGGTATCGTTTAATTCAATGATTGAGATATTATTCATGTTGATTGTGCATGTTGGTGCTTAGCAATGTAAGGGTTGTGCATGTTTTGTGCTTAGCATCCTTAGGTTTATGCATGTTGGTGCTTAGAAATCTAATTAGCCACCCAATTAGCTAGGTTAATTTAGGGAAAACCTCAATGTTGAACTAAGCAAATTGGTTAAGCATGATTAAGCCGTGCAACCCTTGAGTTCAGTGAGGGAGTAAGTCAACCACCGATTGCCTAAATCGAGAGTGCCGAGTGACACAACCATAATGTTCACCTCGGTTTAGAAATTGAGATTGTTACGACCATATATGCATCCCTCTATACTGCACTCGGCTAGAGTTTAAAAACTTGGACTCTAGCCGGGATTAAATTGTGGTGTAGTTTCGTGCGAGTCCTTGTCCCCAAGCAAACCATTTCCATCAAGGTAATATTTCAACCTACACAAATACTTTGGGGACAAATCAAAGGGAACAAATTGGGAATTCTCAATGGCTATTGGCAATTAATACATGGACTGCTGCAAGCAATACCGACATCCACCACAAACGACATTCGAGGCCACCAAAAGTGGGCAAACGAAAAGTTCTCACCTAGTTCATGGATTAATGCAAGTCTCAACAAGACCACTTATCAACCACAACTAACCATGCATAGAATTCAAGTCCGAGGAACAAATGGAAAGGAAACAAAGGTCCTCACTGGGGTATGATATGGCATGCAACATAAGAATGAATCACTCACTCTCAAGACCAGTGGGGTTGAGACCTTTTTGGTGCAAAAGATGTGCACAATCATCAACACTAGGCCCTATCGTCTCAATACCACGACAGTAACCTCTAAATGCTAGAGTTCACAGGATGATTGTCACCACTAGCTTGTCCGGAGGTCTTAGACACGTGTTCAAATGGCTAGCAATTATCTTGGACATAAGGAAAAGGATTTTTGGGTGGTGGCAAACATGACATGAGGTTCTACATCTTCAACCTAAACCCGAAGTTTCTATGTTTTCGACTAAGACCCTTCTGTTCAACTAAAGGCCACTAGCATCGACCAAAAACCTTATCTCTCCCTTCCAAACTATGACCTATCGTGAACTACATTTAAGCGCTCTTCCACGGTCTACTCTTGCTATCACATTATGGTTTGGTAGTGAAGGATTTCTAAAACAATGTGGGGTTTCAATGGCTTGAGTGCCAAAAAACCCCTCCTAGAGCATAGACTTTGGTTTTCTGTGGCACTTTCTACTTTATTTACCCCGTTTTATTACCTCTTTTTTGTTTCTCTTTTCTTTTCATTCGTTTTCTTTAATTTGCTTTTGAGGGGGGTACTAGAGAGTAACACCTTTGCCACCTATACATTTAACGACTAATGCTCTCTTTTCAAGAACTCACTCCAACACTACACTTCCTTTTTCATTCCTAGCAAGAACCGCACACAAACCTCCTATGTAGAACCTCTATGGAAACTCAAAAGTGAGAGCTCCGGGACACAAGGACGACTCATGTTTAGACACGAAGAAAGGATTGGAGGTCGTTCTATCAACGCAATTAAGCTCACAAGCACGAAACTCCTAACTTAAGAACGACCCTCGAAGTCACAGGCTCAAAAGGGTTGACTAGTGGATGACACATTTCGGGACAGTCAACAGTTGTGCGTGGACTAATCCTATGCCTCCATCATACTCACTAGTGACAAATGTGATGTTACTCGTCATGGTAAGAGGGATCTAAGCACACAAGAAGAAAACGATCCGCTCAAAACTCACATGGCTACCTAGTCACCCAACTATCTATTCCAATTCACAAAACACAATGCATGACAAATTGTAGTAAACAAGTAATCGAGTCAAGACATCCATTCATTTAAGCACACATGAGAACTAAACTTTTGCACCATCCTAATGGACCTCTCAGTCATCATCATAGGATATACTCGATCACATGCAACAAATCAAGATCACTGCCAATAAACACGAGATTTTCCCACACACCGGCCACTTTGAGCATGCAAACATTGCTTGGAGCCCTCAAAATTTTCAAATTTGGGCATACATCAAGGCTCCAAGCATCAATCACACTCACACAAGCATAATAGTAAACTACCCCTTGACACTTAAGCTCGACATTGCCCTCAATGGCGTAAGATAGGGGTAGAATGATGTTACCGCTTGGGCTTGGTGAGTGAAAGTTGGAATCAATTCCGGGGTAGGATATTTGGAGCTTCAACGAGAGACAAAAACATACACACAAACACAATACAACTCGCTCGAGGCGAGGTAGTAGGACATACTTGCTAACCTCCGTTGGGTTGCCTCCCAACAAGCGCTTCGTTAACGTCTAAAGTTATATGAATACTCTGGGTCATGCATCTTGCAGGAACACCACCTCCTTGTGTGGCATTACCTCTCCTCCAAGGTAACGTTTCAGGCGTTGTCCATTCACTTTGAAACTTCCTTCCTCCGGGTGGGAGATCTCAACCACCCCGTATGTGAACACTTGCGTTACCACATACGGGTCGACCATTTCGACCTTAGATTTCCTGGGAATAATTTCAACCGGGAGTTGTACAAGAGAACCTGGTCTCCCGGTTGGAAATCCTTCCCTCCTTTCAGACGGGCATCGTGCAAGCGCTTCCTCTTTTCCTTGTAAATCTTGGTGTTCTCATAGTCTTGGAGATGCCATTCCTCGAGTTCGAGAACCTGCAAATTTCGTTCATTGCCACACAAACTAGGGTCCATATTCAAAAGCTTTATGGCCCAGAAAGCCTTATGCTCTAGCTCTACGGGCAAGTGGCAAGCTTTGCCATACACCAAATGGTAAGGCGAGATGTCTATTGGGGTTTTGTAGGCCGTGTGGTACGCCCGTAGAGCATCATCGAGCTTTGCGGACCAATCCTTGCGGGTTTGATACACGGTCTTTTCAAGTATCCATTTCAGCTCCCTATTTGATAACTCGAATTGTCCACTAGTTCGGGGATGATAGGCCATGGACACCCGGTGGGTGACGCCGTAGCGATCGAGGAGCTTTTCGAATTGCCCTTGAAAATGGGTTCCACGATCGTTAACGATGGCCCTCGGGGTCCCGAACCGTGAAATAGCTATTTTAGGAATCCACAGAATCGTAGTCTACGCCCACGAGGATGTATTTGTTACCAAAAGACGAGGGGAAAGGACCCATAAAATCGATGCCCCAAACATCAAAGATCTCACAAGTGATAGAAATTGTTTGGGGTATCTCATTCGGTTAGAAGCATTACATGTCCTTTGGCATTTGTGACAATGACTCACAAATATGTAGGCATCCCGGAAAAGGCTCGACCAATAGAATCTCGACTGGAGCACCTTTCTTGCCGTTCGGTTTCCTCCATGATGGCCTCCAGCCGGTCCCGTATGATAGTGGTTCAGAATATCCACCATTTCCTCCTCCGGTAGACACCTTCGAATGACTCCGTCGGCCCCAATTCGAAAAAGGTGGGAATCATCCCAAAAGTAGCAACGAAGGTTGGAGAAAAAGTTGTTTCTCTCATGTGTATCCATCCCATTGTGTAGCTTCCCCCCCAACAAGATAATTGGCAAAGTCGGCAAACAACAGAGCGGCACTCTCTGTAGTGGCGAGGGCGAATAACCGTTCATCGGGGAAAGTGTCATTTGTCTCTCTTGGGGAGGTGCTACCTCCTGGTACTTCGAGCCGCGATAGGTGGTCAGCTGCAAGGTTTTCGGCCCCCTTTTTGTCCTTCATCTCCACATCGAACTCTTGAAGTAGGAGGATCCATCGAATTAGTCGGGGCTTCGCATCCACTTTGCTCATCAAGAAGCGGATGGCGAAGTGGTCGTTGTAGACAACAACCTTGGAGAGCACCAGATAAGACCTAAATTTATCGAAAGTGAAAATTACTGCCAACTCTTTTTCCGTGGTTGTGTAGTTATCTTGAGCATCATTCAGTGTCTTTGAGGCGTAGCAAATTGGTTGAAAATGTGTACCCTGTCTTTGGCCTAACACCGTTCCCAATGCATAGTCACTAGCATCACACATGAGCTCGGAGGGAAGGTTCCAATCTGGTGAGACCATTATGGGGGCATTTGTAAGCTTCTCCTTAAGGACGTTGAAAGCTTCAGAACATTCCTTTGTGAAAAGGAATGGGGCATCCTTCTCCAAAACCTTTGTAAGAACTTAGGCTATTCAAGTGGCCCTCTCGGTTAAGGCAATCGATGATTGACTTAGTCCCTCAGTCAACCCAATGGTTGGTCGGCTTAATCGCGCTAAACCAAATTGCTTAATTCAACATAGAGGTTTGCCCTATACTAACCTAGATAGGTGGCTTAAGCAGCCCGAGGATTCCCAACTCAATTGAGCCTCCCTTGAAAGGGGGTTTCCCCTCTAATCCAGGTTAGAATGGCCAATTAGATTGATAAGCACAAACATGCACAATCAACATGAAAAATACCTCAATCATTGAAATAAACAACACCCATAAACAATCATTCAATTCACATAACAACTACATGGTAAATAGTTAGGGTTTCACAACACCCAAGTGAAAAAGGAAACTACTTTATGCTAGAAAGGGGAGAAACACAAGAGGAAGAGGTAGAAACCATCATGGTGATGCTTCCAATCTCCTTTGAGCTTGTGTTGATATTCTCTTAGGGAGAATCTTCCCAATTCCCCACTTGGAGCAAACCCTAGCCTTCTTTATTCTTTGGTTCAATCTTTCTCTCTCTAAAAGAAGAAGACACTTTCTCACTCTTGGCCTCCCTTCTCTCTTCCTTTCAGCTCTCCTTTTAAACAGGGAGCAAGCTCAATTCACAGCCTCAGTTCACGATCGTGAACTCTTGAACCCGCCCGTGAACTCAACGCTGGCGTCGAAACTCACCGCTTCGCTTGCACAGGTTCACGGGCAACAACTTCAGTTCAGGTCTTATTGACCGTGAACTCGCATAACGTCAGTTACTTTGGATTTGGCCCTGGACGCCTTGATGCTCACGGGCAACAACTCTTCTTCACGGTCTTAGCAGACCGCGAACTGCCGGTTTTTCACCATTTCTCCCGGTTTTCACTCCTTTTCGTCCAACTTCCGACTCTGGGGCTGGTTTCACCTGTTAAATCCTATAACATGCTAAAAAAAAGAAACCTCGCGTATTGCCACAAACGCCTAAGGAAAACAGGGGTAAAATATGTACTATTACGCCGAAATCACTTCCCCACACTTTGACGTTTGCTTGTTGATTCGGGCCCAAATGTACACATTTTACCCCTCGTTTCTTATTCGTTTAGCTTAGTATTTCATCATTCCTTGACATATTTCATGCTAGGTTATGCTTTTTTTGATACGTTTCAGGTCCTAGCACGATTGGAGGTCAAAAAACGAAAAATCGAAGAAAATAGTGAAGTGAAGGCGTCCAAGAAACAACCGCAGTTCACGGTCGGACATGGCATTTCACGGTCTTCTAAGACCGTGAAGAGGAGGCATGGACCGTGAACATCAAGGCGTCCAAGGTCAAGTCCGAAGTTACTGACCCCAGGCGAGTTCACGGTCTCTAAGACCGTGAACTGGGGCTATTGACCGTGAACCCAGGAAGCAAACCGTGCTTTTTGGAGATGACTGAGTTCACGGACGCGTTTAGGTGTTCACGGCCGTGAACTGGCCAACGCGTCTGTGAACTGATCACTTTCGGGCAAATATGAAGACATCAGCGGGGAGAGAGAAATGAGAGCTGGTTTTTGGAGAAGAATTGGTTTCTTTCTCTAAGGTTTGCCCAAAAACACCATAGGGGAGTTCTAGTGAGAGAGAGAGAGAGTGCTAGAGTGATCTTGGAGCATCATTGGAGGCCTGGGTGGAGATTTAAGCCTAGATGAAGAAGATCTTGAGCTCAAATTTTTAATCCCTCTCTCTCTCTCTCTAGAAACTCACTCTTTTCTCTTGGGTGTTGTAGATCCCTAACTAATACTTTGTAATTACTTGTTTAGATTGAATAATAGTTTATGGGTATTGTTTAATTCAATGCTTGAGGTATTATTCATGTTGATTGTGGATGCTTGTGCTTAGCAATATAAGGGTTGTGCATGTTTTGTGCTTAGCATCCTTAGGTTTGTGCATGTTGGTGCTTAGTAACCCAAGGATTGTGCATAATTGTGCTTAGCATCCTTAGGTTTGTGCATGTTGGTGCTTATAAATCTAATTAGCCACCCAATTAGCTAGGTTAATTTAGGGCAAACCTCAATGTTGAACTAAGCAAATTGGTTAAGCATGATTAAGCCGTGCAACCCTTGAGTTGAGTGAGGGAGGAAGTCAACCACCGATTGCCTAAATCGAGAGCACCGAGTAACACAACCATAATGTTCACCTCGGTTTATAAATTGAGATTGTGGTCTACGACCATATATGCATCCCTCTATACTGCACCCGGCTAGAGTTTAAAAACTTGGACTCTAATCGGGATTAATTTGTGGTGTAGTTTCGTGCGAGTCACTTGTCCCCAAGCAAACCATTTCCATCAAGGTAATATTTCGACCTACACAAATATTTTGGGGACAAATCAAAGGGAACAAATTGGGAATTCTCAATGGCTATTGGCAATTAATACATTGACTGTTGCAAGCAATACCGACATCCACCACAAACAACATTCAAGGCCACCAAATGTGGGCAAACGAAAAGTTCTCACCTAGTTCATGGATCAATGCAAGTCTCAACAAGACCACTTATCAACCACAACTAACCATGCATAGAATTCAAGTCCGAGGAACACATGGAAAGACAACAAAGGTCCTCACCGGGGTATGATATGGCATGCAACACAAGAATGAATCACTCACTCTCAAGACCAGTGGGGTTGAGACCTTTTTGGTGCAAAAGATGTGCACAATCATCAACACTAGGCCCTATCGTCTCAATACCACGACAGTAACCTCTAAATGCTAGAGTTCACAGGATGGTTGTCACCACTAGCTTGTCCGGAGGTCTTAGACACGAGTTCAAATGGCTAGCAATTATCTTGGACATAAGGGAAAAGATTTTTGGGTGGTGGCAAACATGACATGAGGATCTACATCTTCAACCTAAACCCGAAGTTTCTATGGTTTCGACTAAGACCCTTCTGTTCAACTAAAGGCCACTAGCATCGACCAAAAACCTTATCTCTCCCTTCCAAACTATCACCTATGGTTAACTACATTTAAGCGCTCTTCCACGGTCTACTCTTGCTATCACATTATGGTTTGGTAGTGAAGGAGTTCTAAAATAATGTGGGGGGTTTCAATGGCTTGAGTGCCAAAAAACCCCTCCTAGAGCATAGACTTTGGTTTTCCGTGGCACTCTCTACTTTATTTACTCCGTTTTATTACCTCTTTTTCGTATCTCTTTTCTTTTCTTTCTTTTTATTTAATTTCCTTTTGAGGGGGGTACTAGAGAGTAAAACCTTTGCCACCTATACATTTAACGACCAATGCTCTCTTTTCAAGAACTCACTCCAACACTACACTTCCTTTTTCATTCCTAGCAAGAACCGCACACAAACCTCCTATGTAGAACCTCTATGGAAACTCAAAAGTGAGAGCTCCGGGACACAAGGACGACTCATGTTTAGACACGAAGAAAGGATTGGGGGTCGTTCTATCAACACAATTAAGCTCACAAGCACGAAAATCCTAACTTAAGAACGACCCTCGAAGTCACAAGGCTCCAAAGGGTTGACTAGTGGATGACACATTTCGGGACAGTCAACATTTGGGCGTGGACTAATCCTATGCCTCCATCATACTCACTAGTGACAACTGTGATGTTACTCGCCATAATAAATCATAATTCATATGTAAACATTGAGACAGTTAAATTGATAAGTAATTAGATTTATAATGTAAAATAACATACATGATAATTCGAGTGATATTATATTGAAGATGAGATAACTGATTATAGGTTTTCAGGATGATATGTGTGGTTTATGTGGGATGGCTAGTGAGACGCACGAGCACCTTTTCTTTGACTGTATCTTCTCTAGGTGGTTATTGGGTAAAGTGGGTTTGCAATTTGGTAGTATTTCTTGGGATGCCCGAGTTGCAGAAGCAGTGCACTAGCTGTTGGCAACAGTCCATGGAGGCGAGTGCTAGGCTTGATTTGGTGTTCTTTGACCACTTTCATCTGGCAGGAGAAGTGTCGAAGAGATCATGGAGAAAATCCTAGAAGTGCTGAAGTTGTATATGGTTTGTGGTTGTTTGATATTCGTTTTGCTGTAGGAGGGTGTCCCGAGTTATTGGATGATTGTGTGAGGCTTGGTTTTATAACACTGTGAGTTTACAGGGGTTGTGAGTTGTAGTATCTGTAGTGGAGGGATTCTCCAGAGTAGTTATGCATGGAACTCTCTGTTTCGTTGTATCAGCAGTGACCTTGTTCACTTGTCCGTTTTTATTTGGTAATAAAAGGGGAACTGATACAACGAAAACAAAAGGTGAAAATTTTGAAAAACCAAAAAGTTGAAAATACCAAATTTGTTTCCTTCTTTTTTTTTTCACAAGAAAAATGAAAATACTAAAATTCTCCTCCTTTTTTCTCATTCCATAAATTAGAAACTCTCAATTTTCCCTCCTATTTCTCTTCTATAAAATTGAAAGAACCAAATTTTCTTATTCTTTCATTCCTTCCTCAAAAAGTTGAAAAACTAAAATTTCCCTCCTTATTTCTTTTTCATAATAAAAAGAATCAAACTTTCCCACTTCTTTCTCTTCCCACAAATCAAAACCACCAATATTTTCCCATTTGTTTTCCTCAAAAATTCAAAGCACCAACTTTCCCTCTACTTTCTCTTCACAAAAAATTGAAAACAGTAAAAATCTTCTCTTCTTTTAAAATCATCAAATTACCAAATGTATTACTTTACTCTATTTATATTTAATTAATAACTTTGTTAAATAGTTACATTAACCAAAATTTTAGTTTATATTTTTATGTACTTTTTTATATCTCAATTATTAATTCTTCATTATCTATATTGATATTGTGTTGATTTTATATTTAGTGTGTACTTTTTTAATTTTGTTAAAAAACTTAGTGTTCAAGTGACATTTATGTTTTAAATTTTATAATTTTATTAAAATAAATAATATCAATTGAGTTTCATATTTTCTAAATTTCCTATACAAAATAATTTTTTTCCCTATTATAATAAAAAAAACTATGGATTATATAATTAATAATTATTCAAGTGAATTGGATGGACTTCGGGTTGAGTCGGTAGAGTCATGGGTTAGTCGAATTCGGGTCAATCGAGTTCGTGTTAATCGAATTGAGAGTCAGTCGAGTTGTGGGTTAATCGGGTTATATGTCAATCGAATTGCGATTCAGGCGGATTACGAGTAGTTGACTTTTAGTCGGGTTGCGGGTCGAGTTGATCAAGCAAGTTAATTAAGTCGGATTCAGTTTTGACACCTCTAACTAAGTAAGAAGTTGAAGGTAATAAAGCATACCCATTTTTTATCTTTTAAAGAATTTCTTTCACCATTGTTGGCCTTGGGCCCATCTGATGTTAGTTCTTGATTCGCCCACTTTACGAATTTTAGTCCAAGAAAAGGAACAACTCTTGTCCTCAATAATTACCAATTCAAGAAATAATGGTCCGTTGCTTTCTGTGTTGAAATATAATAAAGTTTAATTAAAAATATCTAGAAAGGAAAAATATCCGAAAGGCCTAGAAACGAAAGCTACGGGAAAATGGATTTGGAGTGTCTGTTGTGTGGAAAGTTGTAGAAGGTTAATTATTGTGAGTAGTTGTTAGTTGTGATTAAACAAATGAAAAAAATCAAATTCACAAGTGTATGAAGGTGGATTGAGATGTAATGGCTATAAATAGCCTAGTGTGTAGTTGTGACAGTGTGCAGACCCAAAAAAAAAAAAAGAGAGTTAAAAGCAAGTATCAATAAGGAAAGAGTTTCCTTCTCCACTTCTCTGTCAATCCAAAATCCCTCTTCCAATCTTCAATTATAAAAAACCCTTCTTTCCCTGTACAAAAACGTGGCCATCATATCATATTCCAAATTCCATTTTTCATTTTCTTAGCCCATAAACGTGCCAACCAAGTTGAGAAAGGAAATAATTATTTTATTTCCAATAAAGTGGTATCAGAGCCCGAGTTATTCTTAAGTACGCTCTGTGGTTGCAGCGTAGTCTGAACTTCCACATCAGAAGAATTTCTCGTGTTTTTGTTATCACGATTGTCCCATGGCCGAAAAATCAAGTTTCCCCATTCAATTCCCCCACCTTACCAAAACCAATTATAAAAATTGGTGTATCCGTATGACAGCATTGCTGGGATCCCAAGATGCTTGGGATATTGTTGAGAAAGGATACGAGATTCCCGTGGAGGATTCTCGGTTAACTCCTGCTGAAAAGGAGGTGTTGAGAAAGAATCGAAAGAGTGATCAGAAAGCTCTCACTCTCATTCATCAATGTCTTGATGAATCCATGTTCGATCAAATAGAAGATGCTACCACCGCAAAGGAAGCATGGGAGATTTTGCAAAAGGTAATGCAAGGCGTGGAACCAGTAAAGAAGGTTCGACTTCAGACACTAAGGGGAGATTTTGAAGCCATTAAAAGGAAGGAAGGTGAATCTGTTTCAGATTACACCGCCCGTGTGAAGTCAGTCGTCAGCAAACTGAAGCAGTATGGGGAGAAAATTGAAGAGACCAAAGTGGTGGAGAAAATTCTACGGTCATTATTGCCGAAGTTCGATTATGTGGTGGTGGCCATGGAGGAAGCTAAGGATGTGTCAAAAATGACGGTGGATGAAGTCATCGGCTCATTGCAAGCAAGGGAAGAAAGATTAAATAAAAGAAATGAAGAATCGTCAGAACAAGTGTTAGCTACAAAAGCTACCACTGAAGAGAAAGAAGGCGCATGAGGAGGAAGTTACAACAGAGGTCGAGGCAGAGGCACTTACCGAGGCAGAGGAAGAGGAAGAGCTCAAGGAGTATATCAAAACAGAGATGGAGGAAATTTCACCACGAACTATGAAACGTCCACTAGAGGCAGAGGTCGTGGTCCTGGACGTGGAAGAGGAAGTTGGAGATCAAATGAAGGTCGTGATAAATCCAACGTTCAGTGCCATAATTGCTCGAAGTATGGGAATTATGCATCAGAATGTTGGAGTCCGCCTAAAGAAGTGGAGGAGACAGCAAACAATGTGAAAGAAGAAGTCAAAGGCACATTGATGCTGTCACATCAAGGAGATGAAAAACCGAGAGACAACATGTGGTATCTGGATAATGCAGCAAGCAACCACACTATACTCATCGAAGGTTCCTATCAAAGACAGAGGAACTATACTCATCCAGTTGAAGAATGGCTCACAACAATCTATCAATGATGTGTACTATGTCCCAGACATGACAAGTAACATCCTGAGTTTGGGTCAACTGATGGAGAAGAATTATGAAGTCCACATGGTGAATCGTCAATTGGAGTTGCTAAATGAGAAGATGCAGTTGTTGGCCAGAGTCCCAATGTCGAGAAACAGAATGTTCATGCTGAACATTCAAACAGAATTGACAAAGTGTCTGAAAGCATGTGTGAAAGACACAACATGGCTATGGCATCTGAGGTATGGCCATCTAAATTTTGGAGGCCTAAAGTTACTGGGTCAGAAGAAGATGGTGAATGGCCTACCAGTAATCAATCATCCAGACCAGTTGTGTGAAGGATGCTTAGTTGGGAAGCAATTCAGGGTAAGTTTCCCGAAGGAGTCCCTGTCACGAGCCAAAGCACCGCTTGAGCTCGTCCATGCAGATCTCTGTGGACCGAATACCCCAAAATCGTTAGGAAAGAATAAATATTTTCTATTGTTCATTGACGACTACAGTAGAAAGACATGGGGTTTACTTCTTAAAGCAGAAGTCAGATACATTTGAAGCTTTCAAGAAGTTCAAGATGATGGTGGAGAATGAAAGTGGCCGCTACATCAAAGTCATGAGATCAGATAGAGGTGGAGAATTTATGCTGAAGAAGTTCAGAAGGTTTTGTGAATATCAAGGAATTCGCAGGTTTCTCACAGTCCCAAGATCCACACAGCAGAATGGAGTCGTTGAGAGGAAGAACAGAACTGTCCTCAACATGGTGAGAAGCATGTTGAAAAGCAAAAACCTGCCAAAAGAGCTATGGGCTGAAGCTGTTGATTGTGCAATCTACCTGCTGAACAGGTCACCAACAAAGAGTGTTTGGAATCAAACACCCCAAGAAGCTTGGAGCGGAAGGAAACCCACAATCTCTCACCTCCGGGTCTTCGGAAGTGTAGGATATGTGCACGTACCGGATCAAGAAAGGAAGAAGTTGGACGACAAAAGCAAGAAGTACATATTCCTGGGATACTCAGAACACTCAAAAGGTTACAAAATGTGTGATCCCGTGGAAGAGAAGCTGATCATCAGCAGAGACGTGGTAGTTGATGAAAAAGCAACATGTGATTGGACTGCTGAAGCAAAGAAGAATTACACTTTTTATCCATTCACTATGGATGAAAGTGACGATGAACCAGATGGTGATACACATGTGACAAGTCCACCCAGTCACAGAACCTGCCAGCCCAGAAGGAGAATCAAGTGAAAGTCCAAAAGAGAGGCCACAGAAGTACAGACGTCTTTAAGAAATTTATGAGGAAACGACAACCATTGAAGGTGATGAATTGACACTCTATTGTCATTTCATTGATGATGAACCAGTGGATGCTGAATAAGCCATGAAGGATGAAAAATGGAAGAAAGCCATGGATGAAGAAATTGGATCAATTGTGAAGAACAAGACTTGGGAGCTTGTGTCACTTCCTGAAAACCAGAAAACCATTGGTGTGAAGTGGGTATTCAAGGCCAAGAAAAATGTTAAAGGAGAAGTCGTCAGACACAAAGCAAGATTGGTGGCAAAAGGATACAGTCAGAGACCAGGCATTGACTACAATGAAGTATTTGCTCCCGTGGCGAGAATGGAGAGTATCAGGATGGTGATATCTCTCGCTGCTCAAAATGGACGGAAGATACATCAGATGGATGTGAAGTCAGCTTTTCTGAATGGATATCTCGAGGAAGATATCTATATTGAGCAACCTCCTGGATACATCGTTGAAGGCCAAGAAGACAAGGTGTTGAAGCTGAAGAAGGAACTGTATGGTCTGTAACAAGCACCGAGAGCTTGGAATAGCAGGATTGACAAGTATTTTCAGCAAAACGGGTTCAGTAAATGCCCGCATGAGCATGCACTATACTGCAAGGTGCAAGGGGGAGCAATATTGATGGTTTGTCTATATGTAGACGATCTCGTCTTCACAGGCAATGATCCTAAGATGTTTGAAGAGTTCAAGAAGACGATGGTTCGAGAATTTGAGATGACAGACATCGGACTAATGTCATACTATCTTGGAATTGAAGTAAGTCAAAAGGAGGAAGGAATTTTCATCTCACAGAGTGGTTTTGCCAAAGAGGTCCTGAAGAAGTTTAAGATGGAGAATTGTAATCCTGTGAGCACACCAGCCGAGTGCGGACTAAAGTTATCCAAGGATGATAAAGGAGAGAAGGTAAACTCAACAGAGTTTAGAAGTCTCGTGGGAAGTCTAAGATATATGACTTGTACCAGACCAGATATACTATACGCAGTCGGATTAGTCAGCAGATACATGGAGGCGCCAACTATGACACACTGGAATGCTGCCAAGAGGATATTACGTTATATAAAAGGTACAATCAATCATGGTATGCTTTATACTAAATCAGAAGATTTCAAATGGGTTGGATACTGCGATAGTGATTGGGCAGGAGACATGGATGATCGCAAGAGCACTACAGGATTTGTATTTTTTCTGGGAGATACAGCTTTCACATGGAGTTCAAAGAAGCAAGCTATCGTAACATTATCTACTTGTGAAGCTGAGTATGTTGCTGTGACATCGTGTGCGTGTCATGCAACATGGCTAAGAAAGTTGCTGAAGGAATTGAATATGGCACAGGAAGAATCAACTGAGATTTATATTGATAATAAGTCTGCCCTGGCACTAGCAAAGAATCCAGTGTTTCATGATCGCAGTAAGCATATTGATACAAGATATCATTTCTTACGAGAATGTGTGGAGCAGAAAGAAGTGATGCTGAAGTATGTGAAGACTAAAGACCAGATTGCTGATATTTTCACGAAGCCGCTGAAGCAAGATGTGTTCGTCAAAATGAGGACTCTACTCGGAGTTACAACGAATTAAACTTTAAGGGGGAGTGTTGAAATATAATAAAGTTTAATTAAAAATATCTAGAAGGAAAAATATCAGAAAGGCCTAGAAACGAAAGCTACGGGAAAATGGATTTGGAGTGTCTATTGTGTGGAAAGTTGTAGAAGGTTAATTATTGCGAGTAGTTGTTAGTTGTGATTAAACAAATGAAAAAAATCAAATCCACAAGTGTATGACGGTGGATTGAGATGTAATGGCTATAAATAGCCTAGTGTGTAGTTGTGGCAGTGTGCAGAGAAAAAAAAAAGAGAGTTAAAAGCAAGTCTAAAAATTACTATAAGGCAATGTTAAGATACATCCTTTGCCACGTCAGTCTATACTGCAATGGCCGCACAGTACGGAGGGGGATTATTGTCAATTCATAAAATCTCTCTTTCTTGCTGTCTTTCAGCGAACATCTCTCTCGCCTTCTCTTCCCCCTAAATCGGAAATCGAGACTCCCCCAATCTTTTTATCGCACGCACCGAATCCCAAATTGAAATCCCTCCCGTCGGCCTATCTGCTCATCACCCCCAGATGGAATGCGTTAGGGTGATTACTCAAAATTGAGTAATTACCGTGGCTACTAAAATCTACACCCTTTATTATCTCTATTTCATCTTAATTTTAATTTGACGGTGAAGATTAGATTAAGGGTAATTTTGAGAATAAAAAAAATACCACACCTGATTTTTATCCTTTAAAAAATTAATTTCTATATATTATATATCTAAACCCTACTCCAACCCCATTCTCCCGTCAACGCCTCTCCTGTTGGTGATTCCTTTCCTCCGCTGACGGCGGCCGTCCTCCCAAAGCCGACCACCCTCGACCAACCTCCCACTGTCGGCGGCCACCCCTCTACTCCGGCTACCCTCGCCCACCGCCGCCCTCTCTCTCTCTCTCTCTCTGGGAGACGGCTGTGGCTGGAAAAGGTAGGATGAATAAAAACCCTAGATCTGATTTTTTCGCATTGGTAATGATTTTTCCGCAGTGGTAGTGTTTTTTTTCGCATTGATAGTGATTTTTTCGTAGTGGTAGTATTTTTCGCATTGGTAGTGATTTTTTTGTAATGGTAGTGTTTTTTTGCATTGGTATTGTTTTTTCCGCATTGGTAGTAATTTTTTCGTAATGGTAGTGTTGTTTCGCATTGGTATTCTTTTTTCCGCATTGGTATTGATTATCATGTAAGTGTATTGCTTTTTAGTGAAATGGTAGTTTTCTTTTTCTGTAGTGGTAGTGTTTTTCACATTGTTATTATTTTCTCTTTTTTTTTGCATTGGTATTGATTATCATGTAATGGTATTGATTTGCATGTATTGATTTAGGTCACACGATTCGCGTACACACCGCCGGCGCTCCCGCACTAGTTCGCGGAAACGCGATTTATTGACAAAACGTCCCAAATTCGCGGATTTAGTTTTATCGGAGCGCGAACTATTGAATTAAGAGCGCGACTTTTTGGGTGATTTGCTTTTTCCGATGGAATTGGCAGAGAAGAAGACCAACACTTCCTCCCACCAACAACTACTGTCGCGGCTGTACAATCAATTGTAGTGCCAAAAGATTTGTACCGCGTTCATAGGAATTCACCAGTCGATCCATCTATTGGAGCGAAGATGTGCGCCACCGTTGCTGCCGTGAATCCAGGTCGCTTCTCACTAAGACTTCTCCGCCGCCGTGGCGGAGGAACAGAGACAGCAATATAGGAGGGCAGTCAAAGGGAGTTGAAGTGGTGAAGGAGTAAATAGAGTTATTGAGGCAAATTGAGGGAGAATTCGAGGGATAGGCGGCGAATTAGGCGATGGAGTGGCGCCGGCGACGAAGCAAGGGGAAATCGGAGCAGAGAAAGTTAGAACAGGGGTGGAGCATTGCGGATACTGAAGGAAGAGAGTTACTGTGTAAGTGGGGTGTTATTCCTTTTTATTATTATTATTATTATTATTATTATTATATTAATAATATAGTATGATTTAGGTTAATTTTCCGGTGAAGTAAGTTCACGAGAAACTGGAAATAAATTCTGCCAAAAATAGGGAATAATTTATTTATTGGAATTGGTAGTTTTGCAAACATAATAGGCTATTTTCTTACGTGAATATTCACAAATCGTTTAACTTTGATATGTAGTATTCAATTGTAGTAATAGTGTTCATATTTTATCTAAAATTTTGACGAAAAAATGTTAAATTATTAATTAAAATAATATAATATTGACGCTCTATTCACGCTCTCAATATTGGATTCTTGAGAAACAGACGATTTGACGCTCTCGCTCCCGCTCTCGCTCTCGCTCCTGCTTCACGCTCTGGTTACCTAAGTATTGATATTGATAAATTTACAATGGTATTTTATTGTTGCAGCGGTACTAGTTTGGCTGAACGAAAACAAGGAAAAGATTGAGAAAAAAAGAAGAGAGATCTGGCAGGAGATTGTTGAAGTGAGAGAAAGAGAAAGAAAATTGTAATTAATATATTTTTGTAACTTCCTAAAATATAATTTGTTAAAAAAGGTAATTAATCATTTTTTTGTCATACCTTAGGTCACACGATTCGCGTACACACCGCCGGCGCTCCCGCACTAGTTCGCGGAAACGCGATTTATTGACAAAACGTCCCAAATTCGCGGATTTAGTTTTATCGGAGCGCGAACTATTGAATTAAGAGCGCGACTTTTTGGGTGATTTGCTTTTTCCGATGGAATTGGCAGAGAAGAAGACCAACACTTCCTCCCACCAACAACTACTGTCGCGGCTGTACAATCAATTGTAGTGCCAAAAGATTTGTACCGCGTTCATAGGGATTCACCAGTCGATCCATCTATTGGAGCGAAGATGTGCGCCACCGTTGCTGCCGTGAATCCAGGTCGCTTCTCACTAAGACTTCTCCGCCGCCGTGGCGGAGGAACAGAGACAGCAATATAGGAGGGCAGTCAAAGGGAGTTGAAGTGGTGAAGGAGTAAATAGAGTTATTGAGGCAAATTGAGGGAGAATTCGAGGGATAGGCGGCGAATTAGGCGATGGAGTGGCGCCGGCGACGAAGCAAGGGGAAATCGGAGCAGAGAAAGTTAGAACAGGGGTGGAGCATTGCGGATACTGAAGGAAGAGAGTTACTGTGTAAGTGGGGTGTTATTCCTTTTTATTATTATTATTATTATTATTATTATATTAATAATATAGTATGATTTAGGTTAATTTTCCGGTGAAGTAAGTTCACGAGAAACTGGAAATAAATTCTGCCAAAAATAGGGAATAAATCATTTATTGGAATTGGTAGTTTTGCAAACATAATAGGCTATTTTCTTACGTGAATATTCACAAATCGTTTAACTTTGATATGTAGTATTCAATTGTAGTAATAGTGTTCATATTTTATCTAAAATTTTGACGAAAAAATGTTAAATTATTAATTAAAATAATATAATATTGACGCTCTATTCACGCTCTCAATATTGGATTCTTGAGAAACAGACGATTTGACGCTCTCGCTCCCGCTCTCGCTCTCGCTCCTGCTTCACGCTCTGGTTACCTAAGTATTGATATTGATAAATTTACAATGGTATTTTATTGTTGCAGCGGTACTAGTTTGGCTGAACGAAAACAAGGAAAAGATTGAGAAAAAAAGAAGAGAGATCTGGCAGGAGATTGTTGAAGTGAGAGAAAGAGAAAGAAAATTGTAATTAATATATTTTTGTAACTTCCTAAAATATAATTTGTTAAAAAAGGTAATTAATCATTTTTTTGTCATACCTTAGGTCACACGATTCGCGTACACACCGCCGGCGCTCCCGCACTAGTTCGCGGAAACGCGATTTATTGACAAAACGTCCCAAATTCGCGGATTTAGTTTTATCGGAGCGCGAACTATTGAATTAAGAGCGCGACTTTTTGGGTGATTTGCTTTTTCCGATGGAATTGGCAGAGAAGAAGACCAACACTTCCTCCCACCAACAACTACTGTCGCGGCTGTACAATCAATTGTAGTGCCAAAAGATTTGTACCGCGTTCATAGGGATTCACCAGTCGATCCATCTATTGGAGCGAAGATGTGCGCCACCGTTGCTGCCGTGAATCCAGGTCGCTTCTCACTAAGACTTCTCCGCCGCCGTGGCGGAGGAACAGAGACAGCAATATAGGAGGGCAGTCAAAGGGAGTTGAAGTGGTGAAGGAGTAAATAGAGTTATTGAGGCAAATTGAGGGAGAATTCGAGGGATAGGCGGCGAATTAGGCGATGGAGTGGCGCCGGCGACGAAGCAAGGGGAAATCGGAGCAGAGAAAGTTAGAACAGGGGTGGAGCATTGCAGATACTGAAGGAAGAGAGTTACTGTGTAAGTGGGGTGTTATTCCTTTTTATTATTATTATTATTATTATTATTATTATTATTATTATATTAATAATATAGTATGATTTAGGTTAATTTTCCGGTGAAGTAAGTTCACGAGAAACTGGAAATAAATTCTGCCAAAAATAGGGAATAAATCATTTATTGGAATTGGTAGTTTTGCAAACATAATAGGCTATTTTCTTACGTGAATATTCACAAATCGTTTAACTTTGATATGTAGTATTCAATTGTAGTAATAGTGTTCATATTTTATCTAAAATTTTGACGAAAAAATGTTAAATTATTAATTAAAATAATATAATATTGACGCTCTATTCACGCTCTCAATATTGGATTCTTGAGAAACAGACGATTTGACGCTCTCGCTCCCGCTCTCGCTCTCGCTCCTGCTTCACGCTCTGGTTACATGACTCATACCCAATTTGCTCTTAGTAACCACGATAAATATAGTAATCACCGTAACCTGTCCCATCACAGATCACCATAGCTACGATCAGATTTTTTGCTACACTTAATCTGAAATCCAAATCACCCATTGTCGCCGTCACTGGACTTCTCCGGTCGCCGCTCTGTTTGTTGTCGTTTGCTCCCTCTCTCCCACTGTGGCTCTCTCTCTGCGCCATCCCGCTCTGCTGCTGTCTCATCGGTACTCATGATTCCGATGGTGTGCCGGTTATCTACAATGTTGAATTGATTTTCCAAAATGAGAAATGAAAAACTAAACTGAAACTAATCCCCAACCTCTCCTGAACCCTTATTCTATTTATCTCCAATCAAATTGCGACTGCAAATTCATACAAGGAGAAGGAAGTTGAGGAGGCAGATCCATGGATTCTCCCCGCAACTGGTGCTATTAGTCGCATCCCAACTCCATGAATTTGCCATCTATTATATGTTTTTGGAAGGAAAAAATTCTAAGTAAGGAGAAAAAAAATAGATGGAGAACAATCTGGATCTATAGAGCTGATAGAGTCTCACTCTCACAGAGATAGAGACACGGAGAGAGAGGATATCGAGGGGGAACTGAAGCAAGGAAAAAATTAGAAAATTTGTTTGTGTAATTGTGTGCCGAGTTGGAGAGAGGGAGTGATTAGAAGAGAGATGGAGAGGAAAGAGATTGGTATCATGGGATGCTTTGTAGGGATGGCAATTTCGACCTGATCCGTTTTACCCGACCTGTTTGACCTGTTTTGGGGCGGGTTCGACCTGTCTTATCGACCCGACCTGCCCTGACCCGCCCCATTCTCGACCCGTTCTTGTCTAAATTACATGTAATTTTAGTCAAATTACTTAGGATTTTCCTTTTATTGCATCATATTTTAGATATAAGAAAGTTGTAAATTAGTGAAAACCTCAATTTTTCCAATAATTTAACTACAATTATCACAATATTGTTTGTTTTCTTAGTCTTATAATAAAAATAATGAATATTTCTAATGTTTTTAATATAAATTGCATACCCATTGGGTCGACCTGCCCCGACCCACGACCCGTGATCAATTACCCGACCTGGACCTGACCTGCCACGGGGCGGGTCTGGGTACCAAGAAACCCGCCCCGGACCTGCCCCATTGCCATTCCTAATGCTTTGGTTGTTGATATTATTATTATATTCATAAAATTGTTAAATTATAGCTTATACTATTATCAATTATATGAATGGTTCTTTTATAGATGGGTTAATATTTTATTTTGGTCCGAACAATGACCATATAATCAGTTTTGGTCCGTGGTTTCAAAAATTAACATCCTAGCATCAACTATGCAGCCTATATACTCAATTGGACCGACACACGGTTTGTATCCTCAATTTGGACGTTCAACACAGTTGATCATTAGTCAACACGTCATGTCAGCCTAAAAATCATTAAAAAATTAAATTATTTTCCTAATTTATATGATTTATCATTTTCAAATTAACCAAAAAAAATAAAAATTTAAAATATTTTGATAACTTTTGGTTAATTTATAAAACTTATCATTTTCAAATTACCCAAAAATAAAGATATTTTTAATTTTTTATAATTTAATTTTTGGTTAATTTGATAATGATAAATAATAGAAATTAGGAAAATAATTTGAATTTTATTTTTGAAATGATTTTTAGGCTGACAAGACAATGACATGGTGTGTTGACTAACGGTCAACGGTGTTGACCGTCCAAATTGACGGTCAAACCAAGTGTCGTGCCAATTGAGTCTATATGTTGAATAATTGAGGCCAGAATGTTAATTTCTGAAACCACGGGCATAGTTGATTATATGGTCATAGTTGAAGCCAAAATAAGGTATTAACCCATTATATAATTGTTGCATTTAAGTTAACAGTTGAACAACCTCTCTTTGATTTAGATCATTATCCAAATCAATTTTGAGTTTGACACACTGAAAGCTAGAAGTCAAGTAGATGAATTCCCTTTTTTTTCATTAAAATGCAAATGGGCAACAAGGCACTATGGAAAAGTACAAAACATAATACAACTAGAGAAAAAAATTATACCAAAGTCTACAAAAGCCAAGAAATCCAATAGGACCCGGACACCCAATCAAGGCTGCAATACAATAATCAAAACCTAATTGGACTATGCTCCCAAAGAAAAGAATAATGACTGAAATATCATCTCTGGATATGCTTGCTTAGCTGTGACTTTGGAAAATTACATATACAAAATGTTTGAATACTATTCATTATGCACAATTGCAATTTAATTAATTTTTATTGGACTCGGTTATCGATTCTTAAAATTGGAATACGTACATATCTTATATATCAATAAGCTTGATATTCATTTTATTATGTTAATGTATTCTTTGATGTTAAAAAGTACAAAACTCTCTTTTGTTATTGGCGTAGTTGCACTTGCAGGTCTCTTTTAAAAAACTTGGCTTTGGTTTATGCCTAATGAAGTTGTTTTCGATTCTCAGAATTGATCGAAGGAAGTGATAATTGCAAATTTTGGCTAAATAGTTGCTTGATTGTATTTGATTGCTTCTGATGACAATTGTTATTTGTTGCTTTCAATCATAGGCTTATACCCCAATCTGTAGGACACCAACTACAAGATGCAGCCCTATTATGATTATAATTTGTATTTAGATTGGTTGGCCTAACTGTATTAATGATAGTTTGATGGTTTCTCTTTCGTTGCACCTTAATTTGTTGGGAAAAAATCCAAAAGTACCACTGTTTAAAAAAACAAATTTCAAAAATACCACCCAACCCCAAAAAATTCCAAAAATACCACCCTTTTTTAAAAACCGTCACTCCACCCTGCGGTTTACACGAAAATCGCTTGTCGGGGCGCGGTTTTCTATGCAAACCGCGGGGCTAAGGGGCGGTTATAAAAAAAAAATTTGGACCAAACCGCTGGGTGGGGTGGCGGTTTTGGTCCAATTTTTTTTTTTCAAATCCAACTCCTAACTTCGGCCGAAACTTCAAACGAATGTAACTTTCCACTCGGGTATCCGATCGTAGCGATGTTTTTTTCATTTCGCATAACTTTTCAAGATCTACAACTTTTACTAGGATGAAATTTTCAAAACAGGAATTATTGTGGATATACGGGACCTTGGGAATAACTTTACCTTTACTTTTCACAAATCCATGTACATTTTGAAATTATGATTATGTAAAAAGTTGTAGATCTTGAAAAGTTATGCGGAATCAAAAAAAATTCATAACATTCGGATTTGGGAGCACAAAGTTATGGCCGCCCAAAGTTTGACGAAATAAAAAAAACTCATTCGGGGTTGCAAATGACGTTTTCTCGAGACGAAGGCGGGACCCGGTGGTTAGCGGCTTGCAAGATCTCAAAAAGTTATTTGGATTCAAAAAATGGAGGCCGCAAACTTTTTGAGATCTTGCAAGCCGCAAACTGCCGGGTCTCGCCTTTCGTCAAACTTTGGGCGTCCATAACTTTGTGCTCCGAAATCCAAAAGTCATGAATTTTCTTTTGATTACGCATAACTTTTTAAGATCTACAACTTTTAATATAATCATAATTTCAAAATGTACATGGATTTGTGAAAAGTAAAGATAAAGTTATTCTCAAGGTCCCTTATATCCACAAATAATTCCTGTGTTGTAAATTTCATCCTAGTAAAAGTTGTAGATATTGAAAAGTTATGCGAAATGAAAAAAAAATCGCTATGATCGGATACCCGAGTGCAAAGTTACGTTTGTTTGAAGTTTCAGCCGTAGTTGGAAGTTGATCGGGAAAAAAAAAAACAAAATTGGACCAAACCGCTGGGTGGGGTGGCGGTTTTGGGCCAAACCGCCACCACACCCAGCGGTTTGTTCCAATTTTTTTTATAACCGCCCCTTAGCCCCGCGGTTTGCATTGAAAACCGTGCCCCCGACAAGCGGTTTTCTTGTAAACTGCAGGGTGGGGTGGCGGTTTTTGAAAAAGGTGGTATTTTTGGAATTTTTTGGGGTTGGGTGGTATTTTTGGAATTCTTTTTTTAAACAGTGGTATTTCTGGAAAAAGTCCAATTTGTTGTACATCATTAAGAAAACATACCGCTATTCATATTTTGGAGGGGAAAAAAAGATCTTCAATTTGGAAATCAACTTGCACATGTAATTTTCTTATGAAGTTTATGTAGTTATACATTCAAGAATTGTAACTATTGGAAGGGTTCTTAGAGGGGTTTCAATGGGAATGAAACCAAGGCAAGAAAAAACCCAAGAAACATCGATAAATTATAGGAGTAAATAACTTAAATGAAACAATGACAACAGAATTAGAGTATAAACTCTTTAAAGAACACATCATCTGCATAATATAAACAACAACATCTCTCAACACATAATATGCATTTTAGCTTCCATTGTAAACAACTAGGTAATTTTATTAGTGCCTTCTGTCTGCAAATATTTGTAGGTCCTGAATCCTGATGGTTACGTTCATGATGACGGATGTATTAACATATTTGGAATGATATATATGTCCTACATTCCATGTTTAATTTTTTTCGCGTCTTTTACCCACCACACCACAAATTAGCTTTTAAGTCATCTTGGATGATTAAATAAAATTAGGGTGCAATTCATAGATAAATTATGTTGAAATTATTAATAATTTGGCCAGTGGGTCGGATACTAAACTAGAAATTTAGTTAACCAGAAATCATTAACTAAAAATTATGCTACTTAATTCTTCCTCTATTCAGCAGGTTACCCCTCCAAAAAAAATTCCTCTATTTTTCAGAGGTTTATACGATACCGGCCAACGGGCCGGGCCCAATGCTAGTATCAATAAAGAAAGAGTTTCCTTCCCCACTCCTCAGTCAATCCAAAATCCTTCTTCCAATCTTCAATTATAAAAAATCCAAAAAGCTTTCTTTCTCTGTACAAAAACGTGGCCATCATATCATATTCCAAATTCCATTTTCTTAGCCCATAAACGTGGCAACCAAGTTGAGAAAGGAAATAATTATTTTATTTCCAACAAAGTGGATACGATACTCGTCTTGTGGATAACGAAAACACATATGGAATGGGACAAGAAATTGGAGCCATTGCCAAACGACTAAGCTCTACTTCCATTTGCCCTGTTTCTTTAATCTCCTTCCCCTGGATCTTACCCAATCTCCTCCTGAATCTCAAATCAAACCTCTCCACCTTCAATAACCATGTCGAACCAATTAGACCACTATGCCGACCAGCCCGAGCCGACGACGCGACCGGTGGGCAGAACCGAGTACAGCTGGTGCAAAGCCGTCCCCTCCGGAACCGGCATCACGGTCCTAGCCCTTCTCCTCTCCAAACCCCCGGACATACCAATTATCCACAATGCCATCCACAAGCTCCAGAACTCGCACCCGATCCTCCGCTCCAAGCTCCACCTCGACACCGCCGCCAACACCTTCTCTTTGGTCACACAGCCGTCACCTCACCTCCAAATCCAGCAGTTCGATCTCTCCTCCACCGCCGACATTATCAACAACGCCGGTGACAAAATCGAAAAGTTCTCGATCCCCGTGCACCAGCTGGTCATCGAGCACGAGATGAACAAGAATCCTTGGATCACCGAGCCAAACGTCCCCGACCTATTCTTCACGAGCTCGAACGCCCTGAGCGAGACACAGTGGCTCCTAGCGCTCCGGCTGCACACTGGGCGTGCGATAGGTCCTCCGCGGTGGCTCTGCTGGCGGAGCTACTGAGGTTGGTCGACGGCGGGAGGGATGATGGTGGTGGGAAATAAGAAGAAGAAGAAGAAATGGAGGTTGGATTGGGACTGGGAATTGAGGAGTACATCCCGAGTGGGAGAGCGAATAAGCCGTTTTGGGCTCGTGGGGAGGACATGCTAGGTTACTCACTGAATGCGCTGCGGACGGCCCATTTGGAATTCGTCGATGCCGCCGGCTCCCCCCCGCTGCTCTCGCTTTGTGAGGCTATGCTGAGCTCCGACCACACTGCCCCAAGCTCGTCGCCGTAAGTCGGCCCCTCACCTTGTTATGGATTGTCATTTATGCGGTCCACATTGCTGTCTGTCATTCAACTAATATATATTAGCAGTAGCACACTCTCTAAGATGGTATATTGTTTCAAAAGAAGCGCAACCATATGCATTTGTAGACTATACTAAACGGTAGTCGTAGAGACATACATTTCACTTGATCTTCTCCCACAGTAGTCAACCCATCGTGGGTCAATGGGAAGCTCTCAGCAACTTGAACCATTGAGATGAATCGATCTTGTTCACGACTTGGTTCATAGCCCATTACTGGAAAAATTGGGTAGAATGTGGCCAATTTCTGGTGAACATTGACCATTCTGTATCTGTAATTTATTGATTAGGATCGTAATCATGTTGAACCAAGCCGTTAGGCTACCTTGGTGGGTGGGTCTGTGGGATGGTCAGAGAAAGTGACTCTCCAACTGATTAATCTTTTGAGTTTCATGCAGTTGGCGTCCTGTGTTTATGAAATTGCAGGCCTGCCACGCAAGGAATATGAAACTGTGCGCAGCACTAGCAGCTGCTGCAATGATCCCCGCACGTTCTTCCAAAGACCTTCCTGACAAACTCCAGCGAGAGCAATATTCCATCGCAACCCTCCTCGATCGCCGCTCCATTCTCGACCCTGTCCTCAGCATCCCCACTAGAGGTGGCAATTAGGATCCAAATCCATGAATCCAATCCAATCCATCCACCAAATTATCCACCTAATCCAATCCATTTAAATCCAATCTATTTGATCCAAATCCAATTGGATTGGTGGATTCATGGATCAATCTATGGATCCAAATGGCAAATTACGATTTGGTACTTATATTTTTTATATTTTACATTTTGGTACCTAAAATTTATATTTTTATACGAAAAATATCATTGGAAAATTAAATTTTGGTACCTAAAATTTTTCATTATGACATTTTAGTACCTAAACTTTTCAAAATTTACATTTTGGTCAAAGCCTTGGATGTTATTTGGATTCATGGATCAATCCACCAATCCATTGGATCCAATCCATGAATCCACCAATCCATTGGATCCAATCCATTTAATCCATGGATCCACGAATCCAATCCACGGATCCATGAATCCGATCCAATTGCCACCTCTAATCCCCACCTCGGTCAGTTCACTCAAAAATACTTTGCTTGCCCTGCCCTGTCCATGTCTTAAAGATGTGCGAAGGATGAGGCACGGGATGAATAAGCTAGCTAGGTCAAACTGGGAGGGTTTCAAAGACATTTTCTCAACTTTTTTCCTACAGGTTTCTACCACTCGGTCATTACCAATTCACGCGACGTCAACCGGGAGGACGAGCTGTGGGAGCTGGCTCAGAGGTGTTATAAATCCTATGCTGACGCCAAGAACAACAACAAGCACTTGAGCGACATGTCAGACCTCAACTTCCTCATGGTTAAGGCCATCGAGAACCCTGGCCTAACACCTTCTTCGGCCCAGCGAAACGCATTGGTCTCGGTGTTCGAGGATGTGCTGATCGGCCACACCAACGATCTGCATTCCCTGCTTGGCGTGGAGGACTTCGTAGGGTGTGCTTCAGTCCACAGCGTGGGGCCATCCCTCGCCATTTTTGATACCATCAGGAACGGGGAGCTCGATTGTGCGTGTGTTTATCCGTCACCAATGCACTCCAGGGATCAGATGCACAAGTTGGTGGATGATATCAAGCGGATTCTCGTCGATGCCTTATGAAAAAGAGTGACGTGACCGCAGATTTTTAACCTTGTTGATTGTTAATCAAGGAGGCGGGCAGTTCATGAACATGGTCGTCAATCCGTCTTTTGGGGTTGCAACAACTGTGCAATGTTGATAAAATTAAATAAAGAAGAAGGGAGTTCCTTTATTGTCGTTTTTGGATCGGGTTGAGCTTGTACTTGTGAGAAGGCAGATGCAGACAACCAGAAAATGTTTCGTTTAGTGTTCCTTTTACCTACAGATGTGTCGGTCTTAACCAGAGAAAAACACGAGCGAGATCGGGACGGTGAAGGTGCAGAAGCAGAGGATGAAGTCAAGCTTAGCTCTGTCAAATTGACAGGACTTCCGCTTTCATTCTATCGCGTTGATTGGGGAAGAAAAAGACACGTTGAATTTGTAAACAGTAAACACTTGATGGTGTTGTCAACAAAAATCGTGATCAGGCTAGGTTTTACCATTGGTTCTATTTCGATTGGATTTGGAGCACTTCTACTCTACTTTAAAGTATTTTGGTCTATTTGACATGGAAGTTTTCGAAGAAAAGAGGAAAGAGAGAGGCGAGGGCAGAAAGGGGCGTCGATGCGTTAATAAGAAATAACGCCACCTCAAGTTATTCTCTTTAACGCGTTTTTGCCTTATTTCAAAATATCTCATCCCTGTTAGAAACCGAACAGAAAAACTGGAGTTACCGATCTGGCTGAGTCACGGACTAGGTCGCTCTCTTTAAGACGTTCGTGGCACTGCCTCGTATTGTGCACAACAGACTATCAGTCGGTTGCCTCCAGGATAAAACAACCATTCTAATTTTGTTGCTCATCGGTTTTGTGCGAAAAACCGGAGCTCTATGAATTCATCTCTCTCGTGTTTCTGCTCTTCTGAGGTATATTTAGAGGGTCTAGGGGTCTGCTATTTATAGGAGCAGAAAACCTAGAATATTCCCTCTTTCTTTGGGAATATGTCACATTTTAATTAGGAAGATAATTACTCCCATGATTAAAATATATTATATTAAGATAATTAATACTAATTATCTTCATAATATTCTTATTATTAATAATTATCCTTCTTATTTTCGTATCTAGAAAGAATACTGGATAATTAATTCAATATAGCTTTCAAAGCTATTCATTCCCAACAATCCCCCATTTGAATAGTTTTGAAACTATCTCTGAGCATCAACAGATCCATAAGATCGGCCATAAGCTAAGGTATCGCGAAGATTTGAACCTTAGCGTAGTGGTTACATTTCCGATTTCATAAGGGTGACTCGTAGTCTTGAACCCTAACTCATTCAATGTAGCACACCGGATCTTTTCATTGAGTCATATTCTCTCATTAGCAAACCTTTTAAACCGAAGTTTAGTTGCTAGATAATGATTTCAACAACGGAAGTAGGGATAGACGGACCGACCCGGGTCGATATCTAAATACTTGCCCTATACTGCACCCGATTAGAGTTTAAAAAATTGGGCTCTAATTGGGGTTTTATTGTGGTGTAGTTTCCTGCGAGTCAACAACACCGACTAAACACCAAAGATCAACTTCAGAATATAATTAATCTTTCTGTTGGTATGTCAAAGAAGGAGTATCAAATTTTAAAGATATAACGCTATTTAGTTCGGACGAGTCTAGTTAATAGGATGAAACTAAAGGAATTTTGCCTCATGAACTTTGTACTGCGCATCTCCTTTAAATGAGTTACATAAAGTTACATTGCATAGGAAGGAATACAGAAATAGAATATGAAAGAAAATAGAACGAAGAGAAAGAGAATCAGATTCTATTTGTGTTGTATCCAAAATGAATCTTGGATATTCTCATCCGTCAATTCCCATAAACTAGACCTTTATGTCTGTGAGACAACTAATTAAACCTTCCAAAATTAAGTATTAACCTTCGTTTTGACCAAGCGGAGGCACATTATGAACAAATAAAAAAGAAGAGGAAACAAAATCGACTTTTTTTATATACTTTCTAACATAAATTCGTTATTCATTTAATTAAAATAAGCTATATTTTCAGACATCTAGTGAGTATGAGAATTTATACTATAAATGAATATGTATGTTACTGAATATGTATATAATTCAATATAGTAATTTAATTAATTTTCGAATAGATAGTCCTACATAAACTTATCATATCATGTGTCAATTACCATATTTGAACCGGTGACACGAGGATTTTCACTCATCTGCTTTACCTTGATACAATCTAGCTATGACCAGGAGAATTAGAGTAATAATAAGTCACTCCAATCCTCATCCCCACTCCCCAATACTCAAGTACACATTCGCTCATCGATGTGCTAGCATAGAGGACAGAGCCAAAATTTCAATACCTATGCCATTTTCTCCATAAATGAGCTTGTTGTCTGACACGTTGGTCAGAATGTCATTTGATTACAATGTATTTTTATGTGTATTTAAAATTTTATATTATTTTAAATGCTGATCTTCGTATGATATTAATGTGACATGGAAATTATTTTTCCATTTTCAAAATTCTTATAACTTTTCATCAGTAATAAACATTGTAATCTTAATAGTTATAACCAAAGTTGTCAAACCGGTTTAAGACGTTGTACCGATCAAGCAAGTGGTTTGAAGTTTAATGGTTTGATTGAGGTCCAACCTGTTTAAGCCGTTTTACACCTTTTCTAAATATATTTATGTATAAGATAGAAATTTAGTGACTAAAATGGAAAGTTCTAACTTATGTCTATTAACAACTCAAATTCCATAAAAAATACCTATCTCAAGATCCACCCACCATCCCCTTGCCTCTATCTTCTTCTCCCTCTCTAACAATCAAAACTTTGGTTTTGTAGAGCCCATTTTGGAGCACAATTTTGGTCGGACCTAGTACAACCATTCGTCCGATAGAAGTGTAACAATCTTGATTATAACACCCGTGAATAGCCATTCATAACTTGTATGTTTAATAATGTAGTCACTTAGTTGCCTATGGTGGAAAATAAATTTGACATAACAAAAGAAGAGTTTGTCTGAAAAAACGTAGCATAAATAGGAAACTCATGATCATGACCTTTAGTCAATATTTATTTATTTTGTTTGAGAAATAATACATAAATAGCAATATCTAAACCTTAATGTATTATACACAATACAATAACAAAATTAATAAGGATGATACATATGGTCAATTATCCTATAAGATAAAAGATTTAAATAATTGAAATCGTATAGAAAAATTGGTATTCAAAAAATTGTGTTCTTTTAAACTCACCCATTTGTCCAATCATGCCATATTATCAAGAGATTTAGGATTTAACGGTTAACCAAACTAAAACTTTCAAAGAGCTTGCCACTTATAGTTTGAATAACAATATCGTTGCTTTTATACTTCTAAAAATTAAAACCAAGTTAAGAAGTATACATCACTTCTACACAATATTGAAATTCAATGTGCACTATTTGGAACAATCATATTTGGGTTGCAATTTTCAAATTATCCCCCATTTATAATATAGACATGAATTAAATTTATTATTAAACTCAAATTAAAATAATCAAAAGATAAAAATTCAAATATCAAATAACAAAGAAAGTACTTACGGGAGAGTTAGTGCTGGCTAACAGTAGTGGAAAACTCATGATTTTTAGATTTTTAGTATTTAGAAAGATAGTGCAATTGGTAACGGTTGTTGTCTTTGTTTGGAAAGATCATGATTCAAATCCCAAGATTGATGTATTTTTATTCTTATGAATAAAAAATAAATAATGATTGTGAAGAGAAAATTATCATGCCTACTTTCTCTCTAGTTGTAGCAAATTTGAAATGCTACTCCTAGGGATGGCAATGGGTCGGGTCGGGCGCCGATAGTGCATATCCGTTACCCTACCCATAGTAGTTCTGGTTTTACCTATACCCATACCCACATGTGAAACGGGTAGAAAATCAAAACCATGCCCATGCCCGTTCGGGTTTCGGGTATCCACGGTTATCCATGGATAATAATTTCTCTTCATAACTCCAACCAATATGTTAACATTCATACGTATTCTCAAATTACGTAAGAGGAAAAGTACGCCAATAATTCACTAGAATGAAGAAAATTAATTAAAACTACACAATTTCATGAAAATATTATATTTATATGCTAAATATAAAATATGTTAGAGAAAAATATTGATTATTTCTAGACAAAATACATATGCATGTGTAAAATCGGACGGGTTCGGGTTGGATAGTGAGAAATCCATGTCCACCCATTACCCGCGATATTCGGGTTCGGATTTTACCCGTACCCACTAAATGTCCTTCGGTTTCGGGTTTTACCCTACCCGATTAGGCCGGATTCGGGCGGATATCCACGATTACGGATATTTTTGCCATTCCTAACTACTCCCAACTCTGCTATAATATATTTGTAGGTTTAAAAATATACCATATATTTCTTTAGTGCAATTGATAATGTTTGTTGTCTTTATTTGAAAAGACCATGATACAAATATAGAGATTGATATATTTTTATTCTTATGAATAAAAAATATTTCCTTGCAGTAAATTTGAAATGCTGAATAACTGCTCTCAACTGTACTCTAATAGTTCCCTAAAAAAACTCTACTGTAGTAGTAACGTAGTAATATTTTGAATTTTTTTAAACGTTAATTTTAGAAGGAAAAAATCCCACGGGCCAAGTGGTTTTGGCCGATTTCGTTGCACTACCGTTATACACGTGGACATCTCTAAAATCAATGGCGGAGGATATTGGAAGTGGAATGAATTCGCTGGGCTGCGGAGCTTGTGATCCTAACTCTACGAAGATAAGAGATTGAAGAGGCGACGACAAATAAGAATCGGATATCCAGCTGATAGATAAAGTAGACAACATATATATAGAACTCCGGCGCCTTTGTTTGCCGGCAATGGAGGCCGTACAATTTTCAACCGTTTCCTCCCGCCATTTTCCTTCGGATTCCTTGCAGAAGAGTTCCGGAAGCTTGTCTAGTTGCAAATGTGCGGTCAATTACGCTCAGGCTGTCCGTTCTTCATGGACCGGTTCGAACAGCGTTGTTTCTCTTTCATCCAGAAATCCGTTTACCGTAAGTCAAAAGGAACTTAAACGTGTAACTCACTCCGATGCTTTCTTACGACGGAAATGTTTGATTTCTGGTTGGGATTTACTTTGAGCAGAGAGAACTGTGGGGTTTGGTGAATACCAGGGGTGTTGCTCTGCCTCTGAGAAGATATACGCGTGGCGTGGTGAGAGCAGAAATGTTCGGGCAGTTGACCAGCGGGCTTGAAAATGCTTGGAACAA
The DNA here is from genome assembly GCA_946122785.1 of Linum tenue. Classification (NCBI taxonomy): domain Eukaryota; kingdom Viridiplantae; phylum Streptophyta; class Magnoliopsida; order Malpighiales; family Linaceae; genus Linum; species Linum tenue. The sequence goes on along the minus strand of CAMGYJ010000008.1, from coordinate 49,135,373 downwards.
GCTAAAAGGAGAAGGTAATCCCTTATCGCCTATTCTTCTCATATAAAGATCTTCAGTTGGTATTTTCCTACTTGAAGTTTTGAATTGTAATTAGTCATGGCGTTTCAGAGGTTTTGACGAAGGAAAATATTGTGGAGCCTATGAAGGATATTAGGAGAGCTCTTCTGGAAGCAGATGTGAGTTGCCTTGGTATTCATGGCTCGAGATTAGAGTAATTTCCTAATGAAACTTCATATATATATATATATATATATATATATATATATATATATATATATATGGTGGCTACTTCGGTGCACCCACTTTTTTGGGTGCACTGAACGCACCCACTTTTTTATTTAATCTCAACCGTTGAACACATCTAACGGTTACAATAATTTGATTTATTTATAATTCATTATTAACTAATCAACTATATTATATTTATTAAAACAATTTATAATTAATGACAATTGCAATCAAGTCCCTCACGTCACTTAACCCTCCTGTTGGCCGTTTGTTTTCCCCTCTGGCACCGTCAATAGTTTCCCGGTGGCAGGCGACGATTAGTTTCCCGTGCCGGGCAACTGCCATCGTCGTCCTCCGCCACTAACCCATCTCAGGCGATTCCGTTTGGAATAGGAGAAGACAGATTTCTGTTCTTGATTCGTTCCCAGAAATCCTCACTTTCTCTTCAATTGTTCGAGTCTTCTGGATCCTTTCCTCTTCCTGCATCACTACTTTCTTTTTTGATTCGGCTGCTTTGTTGGTCGATTAGTTCGATTTCTCGACAATCGCCTTTGTATCCCTTCGATTCGATCGTTTCGTCGACGCAATCGTGTTTCCTTAGTCCAGTGCAATCGGCGCTTCAGTCTCCACCCGGCTTCAAGGATATCTCCTGGACGTAACACACCGACCAACCCCCTCTACACCCATACGAGACTTGCGCTGATTGATTAATTCTGGGGAACGACAGATTTGCTGAGTTGCGGTGGATACAGAGAGTCAACTAAAGATCGCCGGCTGTCGAGTGATTCCCCTGCGAGCTTCGCCGGAAACAGGATAGCAGTAAGATTTGGTGAGTTGCGGTGGAGCCTCCCCTGCCATTCCAATTCAGTTCAGCCTTGTTGCTTCCTCACGTATCCAGAACCTAAAATCCGTAGAGGTAATCGACGCAGCTTTTTTAGTTATTTTGTTGAGTGATTTGTGCTTTGGCTGAAGGGTTAGTTATGTAATGTAATGTACTGGTCTTGTTTTGGGTTCTCTTAAGTAGAAGAATATATAGTTTTGTTGTTTACTGTACCTTGTCTTTATCAAATAAATTGAAACAAATTAGCTCTGCAGGTACGCAAGTTGAAGGTGGAAGATGGATCCCACCAGCAATAATACACCAACAAGTGACAGGTTAGTCATCCATACTTTTGATTTAATACTACAAACGGAGTATTTTACTTTAACAGTCATTTTTATTTAATTTTTACAGCAACGAAGTTAGGGTAGGGTCAAACATGGAGGGGACCTTTACTGTAAGGGAAAAAGAAGTTGAGGTTGAACCAGCACGTGAGAATGAGGAGGAAGAAGAAATAGCACAATCTGTGACAAATGAGAATGGGGAAGAAGACTCCGAACAATCTATTCATGTTGAGGAAGAAGAATGGGAAAATTTATCGAAGTTGAAGGCTACTGATGTCTATAAAACGACTTTTGGTAGTTTGCAGGATGGTGAAGCTTTCTATAGGAGATTTTCCAGAGCAATTGGGTTTGGAATTAGAAAGAGTAATACTCGGTATGATACAAAGAAAGAAATCGTGTCGCGCAAGTGGGTTTGTTCTGGTGCAGGTTTCAGACTAAAGAAAACTACAGACAGAAAAATAGAACCAAGGGTAGTAACGAGGTTTGGTTGTGAAGCTTATATGCTTATCACTTTGAAGAAGAAGAAGGACATGAGATGGCATGTTACTCGGTTTAGAAATGAGCATAATCATCAATTAGCTCCCTACCATCAAGTTCATCACCTTAGATCACACCGTGAGTTGAGTAAAGCAGATGCAGCACTTGTCTCAAGTTTGAAATCTGGCGGTTTGAGGCCCTGTCAAATCATGAATGTTGTGTCCAATGCAGCTGGTGGGTATGCTAATGTGGGGTATACGAGGCAAGACGTATATAACTATGTCGATAGGTGCCGAAAAGAAAACATCAGCAACGGTGATGCTACAGCTGCACTGAGTTACTTGAGTTGTAAAAGCTACAATGACAATGGTTTTTTTATGAAGTTCAAAGTTGGTGATGATTCGAGACTGGAGAAGTTATTTTGGGCGGATAGCATAAGCAGGCTAGACTTTGGATGCTTCGGTGATGTGTTATCGTTTGACACTACATACAAGAAAAATGCGTACAATATGCCTCTAGTGATCTTCTCAGGTATATTATTGGAATTACAAGTTTCTTTGTTTTTTGAATTATTGTGATGCTTTAATTTCAATCTACATATGTTTGGTCAATATTGTAAAAAGTTCGGTAATCTAATTAATTCGTGACTAAAATTATTGTGCTAACTTTAATTTGACATTGCATTTTTCGTTTGTAGGTGTAAATCATCACAACAACACGTGTGTGTTTGCATGTGCACTCATGAACAATGAAACTGAAGAATCTTATGATTGGGTGTTAGAAGCCTTTGTGGAAGCAATGGGTAAGAAGCCTAATGCCGTTGTCACAGATGGAGATAAAGCAATGGCGAATGCTGTTAGTAAGGTTTTTCCTGATGCAACCCATCGTTTGTGCTCATGGCATCTGTTTGGTAATGCAAAGGACCATGTGAAGGATAAGAAGTTTCTTTTCTCGTTCAAGAATTGCATGTTTGCTGATTGTGGGATTGAGGAGTTTGAAGAGAGGTGGAGGTCAATGATCACCAAGTTTTCAGTTGAGGACAATAGCTGGATTGGAAACACTTATGAGAAACGGCGAGAGTGGGCAACTGCATACTTAAGAGATAAGTTTTTTGCTAACGTCCGGACGACATCTCGTTGTGAAGGGGTCAATTCATTCATTAAGAAGTACGTTAGTTGTCAGCATAATCTCCTGGAGTTTGTGAATGATTTTGATCGTGCATTGCGGCATTTCAGAGAGAATGAGGTTAAAGCAGACTTCAAGTCCAACTATGGAACTCCTGAGCTAAGAAACACAGGTTTGAGATCTCTCGAAATAAGTGGTGCTAGTGTTTACTCAAGGGAGGCATTTTTTACATTTCGGGAGCAGCTCGAAGCATCTAATGGATGCATTATGACCAGATCTTTTGAAAGATCTTCTCACCGTGTCTATGAGATGACAATGTATGAAGACTCCGAGGTTGTCATAGAAGTTACATATCAACCAACCACATCAGAAATGGAGTGCAGTTGTTACAAGTTTCGTAGTACCGGTATGCTCTGCGCACACATGATTTCTGTATTACGGGAGCAGCGAGTGAAAGAGTTGCCTTCGGAGTTGGTTTTGCCGAGGTGGAGAAAAGACCCAAAAGGTACTATGGAAAAACTTCAAAGAAATGACACTCCATCAGAGGAAGAAGAACGCATATGGAGATCTGGCATTATACAGTACCACAACTTACAATTGACATCCTTAGCTGCCGAATCTCCAAGTATGTTCAAAGTTGCTCGGGCAGAGATTTCAGCATTGTGTGCGAAATTGAAGGGAATGAGTACTCTTAGTAAAGGTGCTTCCTCAGAGCCTGCTGAAGATGATCACGGTGATGCATCTGAACGTTATAAAGATGTTAAAGATCCGGTACAGACACGATTTAAAGGTGGTCGGCTGACTAAGAACAAGAAGGGGAAGGTCGTCAAATCGAGACAATGTGGCCATTGTGGTGGTTTTGGTCATTATGCCTCAACTTGTAAAAATCCTCCAAAAAATTCGACGAACAGTTCGAGTGAGCAAGTTAGAAACAAGAGCACAGCAAAGGTTGAGGAAGAGGACGAGCTTGATAACGAGGTCGAGGAAGACGAGGACGACGAGGAAGAGGAAGAGGAGGAGGAGGAGGATGACTCTCAAGATGACGACGAGGATGGGGACGATGATGAAGAGGAAGAGGATGACGATGACAACGACGATTCTTGAAGTAAGTATGCACTATAATTTTATGTTAGTCCTCCTGCTGCTCGTGGCCTTGTAAGTCTTAGTTGTAGCATTTCATTTTATGTTAATGTTAGTCCTTAGCAGGACGGCAGTTTAAAATGGTTTTTGTTTTGCGTAGGCTCCGGGTGTTGGAACTAGTTCTGGAATACCTCCTATTGCCAGTGTGGATAGACAGACAGGTACTGTTAATTGTAGCTTGTTTAGCATACCATGAGTTTATAGTGTTTTCTTGTGGATTAAGGAACTGGATATATACTACAACCTTGGTCTTTCCTTTTTACTCATGTCATTAGATCTCGTACTCGTAGAGGTACTACTACTGTCAGCAAGACTATGCCAATTTTAATCTCCAATGGACAGTTCATTTGTACTCTTTTCGGTATCAGTTCATTAGTTTAACTCAAATTTATTTATTTCTGCTGTCATTTCAGGTAATGCAATCAAATGGAACTATCCCGTACGTGTGGCTCTAAATTCTGGAACTGAAAGCAGAAGCATCAAAGCATAGATATGCCTACTTTGAATTATGTAATATGTACTCTAGCTCGCAAATTCTTGAAAATTTCGTAGTTAATTAGCTGGTGGACAAACTTTGATCAATCGGATCTAGCACTCATAGTTATTTATTTGGTCAAGCTTTGAAATTGATTTGGGTAGTGTTAAAATTAGCAGCTCGATTAAGAATTTCATGTTAGATAACTCATTGATCATATTCATGATATCTGAGTGGGACATCAATGGAAACTGAATTAAATTATCTAAATTACAAGACCCATCCCGGCGCAGAGTGTGGGTAAAAAAACTGAATAAAATTGTAAACGATAGTCTTATGTACGAATGGCAGGCGACCAGCCTAGTGGTTTAATATGCTGACTAAATTTAGTAACTGGAAAGGTAGCAGGTTCGATCCCCCATAGAGACTTTAAAAGTTTTTATGTATTTGTTTTAGTTTTCCTCTCACTTCGTTAGCTTCCTCATACAGCCAGACCAGCGTTTATAGTCTATACAAATATCTAAAGTGGTCCTTGTACTTCTACTGTTTACAACTAGCTCTTATTAGACCTTGGGCCATTACAACTCCCAACCCCTTAAAAACTAACTTCCCCTCAAGTCTGTATCCCCTGAAAACCCACAAACAATGCAGCAATGAATTGACTCAAAACAAAGGAATTGAAATGAAACTATAACAATAAAGTAATGACTCCAACAAGGACACTTCTTTAGCCAAGTTTGATGGGAGGTTGCTACTCAAATATGGTCAGCTGCTGGGAGTTCAGGTGGACGAAGGAATTCAGTGACATCATGATTGCAATCCAGGAATAAGCACCAACACAAGGAACTCATATGCAAGTTCATTCGGCCACTAAATTGGAATCCCATGGGAAGATAATTGACAGAAGCTCTTCTATTAACAGCAACCTTAGCAACTCTCAACCATTCAGAAGTAGTGACAGTAACACCAATCAACTCTTCCAGAACACCACTTAGTGCCTCTGCTGTATGTGGAAGATCACAGCCATTAAACACGTCCCAAGCCCCCTTGTACGATTCTTTGAACCCACATACATTGCCTCGTCCATGAAAACGAAGACAGTCAATTAAGCACCTGTAAACAGCTCCCATGAACAACCCCCTGCACTCAATAATGTATAACAACAGGACACAGTTTACTTTCCCATCAACATACACAAAGAATAAATTGAAACAAACTGAGATGAAAAGAAGAGAAGATAGCTCTTTAGTTTCATCAAATCGCATTAAAATATCCATGGGCAATATCATTCAGCTTAAACCCAGCCGTCTAAGCAAAGTACTAAAGCCTCATAACTTGGAACACTAATCCCCAACAACATAACGAAATGAACAAGAGATTCCAATCCACGGAATAGAACTAATAATCCCAACAACATGCAGAAAATCCTCCAAAAATAAAACCAAGCCAATTGTTTAAACACAACAAAATATTGATAAACATCTCATTCGCCTCAATTCATCCAGTAAAGCTTATTCATGCGACCAGTTCTCTTGCTTTGTGAAGTAAGGCTGTCTTCTCATTCTGGGTGCAATCGATCAGTTCCAGCACCAACTTCAAACGTTCATCCTCACTATTGAACTGTCAAATTACAAATGAATTGATCAATGAAATTAGAAATCACAATAAATGGAGAATGAGTCGATTTTATCAACTTACCCGTTTCCCCATGCACTTTGCTGTCTTTTTGTTCAAGGAGCGGCCACATTTCATCCAATTAATCACAAACATACCACAATCCCACCTGTACAAAGAACGTAGCTCTATTAGTGAACTTATTCGAAAAAATGGTGTACAAATGAAAACATTGCTATTCTACTTACGTATTGGGTTGGCGGGGAGCATCATTTGTTGGGTTGAACTCAAAAGCCAGAAATGAGCTAACGTCATGGAACCAGGCAGCGCCGTCATCAAAAAATAATACATCCAAGGCTCCCATCTGTAATTGCGCAAGTTAATGTTAGTACGATTGTATCTATTACCAGATTCCGATGTCTACAAACTCTACTTACAATGTCCACCAGCTTTTGATTAATTTCTGTCTCCTTCATGCATGACGGTAGCGAGTCCCAAAGACAGTACTGTTGCTTCTTCAGGTTTACCACGCACAGCAAGAAATGGTTCCCCATGTATATGGGAATGAATATCTATAAAAAAACATATAAAGACAGTTCGTGCATTTAATCTCATGTACAACCAATACAAAGAAGTAGAAAGTCTAGGTTCTGGAGGCAGTATGCTTTCACTGCTTGCAAGGATGGGACATAATATCTAAGTTCTGGCCAAACTGAAATACAACATAAAATAAATCAGGGAGAAAGTTAATATGTAAGCAAGACAATTGGCTCTAGAGTAGACTGATAAAAATGGAAAAGTTAACTGCAGCATCAAGACTGAACATGATACCCTGAATTTTACATTGTGGGGTTTCTCCTAGTGATTCGATGGTCATGGGAAAGGAAAACTTTGAATCAAGCTTGTACAAAAATGATAAAGCACAACAGTGATAATCAACTAATTACTCAAGTGAAAAAAAAAACAATTAGTTAAGCATGTTCATTATGATCATTGGCTGTTGACTACTGAATCAACAAAACAACAATAAATTAACAGCAAGACATTAAAACATGTCGAGGTCTGGGAGTAATCGCCTTAGTCAAGGAAAATAAATAATCGATGCCATCAACAGCAAAATCTGTTCCTACTAAGAACAAAATGAAGGTTTTAGCTTACTACAGGTTAGACATCATCGTTGCTGAAATCCCACCAATTACTCTTCTTCAAGAGAATCAAACAAAGTTCTACTCTAAATCAGTCTAAGCCATACCACATCTAACAGCTACAACAATGTACACCTGATTAGCCATACAAATTGAATTCCTATAATCTCAATCAGCACTACTTGTAAAAGCATAGGAGACGGATAAGTGATAAAATTCACAATGGAAAATACAAATTCTAATACAAATTCACAATGAAAAATACATACCGCCTCGCAGTCACGAATGTCAGTACAGTATAGCGTTTTCAAGTGCTCTAAGCTGATGAAGCTTCGTAGGTCGTCTCTATTTCCAGAAGCTTTCGCCTAATCCAATAAGATGATCAGTCAAATGAAAATCTCAAAGCCACAAGCAAAATAAATGTCATACCGCAAATGTAACGGGCAGAAAGGCGCATTCCCTTTTTGGTTTGTCCCTGTCTTCCCATGTCAACTTTTCGACAACAGTGTCCAGAATCTGTAGTTCACCAGATTAATTATATATGGGTTTTCGTAGGTTACTTTGTAAATGTATATCAATGGCCAAACATGCAGAACTTACCAACGTGCTCAGTGGAGATTTAGGTGCAAGGGTCAAAATATCCTCCCTAGTTAGAAAGGTGCAAATTATCATGGCGATCTTCTCATCACTAATGAACAAAGCAATAATTCAAGTTAGTCACAGAGACAAAAGTACTTAATAAATTGAAAAAGATTAAGAAATAATTACCCTCCCTCTTTGCCGGTACGGAATACATAATCCACTAACATGCTGTCCTCGGGACTGACATGAATCCCCACTGTGAAAGGCCCAGCTCTACATTTTGTAGTCTTTTTCTTGGGTTTGGTAATATCCGGAAACGCTGGCACCTTCAATTTTCCACCCACGGAACGAGCACTTGCACGTGCACGGCGTACAGGTTTGCTATTTCCCTAAAGTGTAATGATAATTAGGGTCAGCAAAGAAGGAAATAAAAAGCATACATAGCCGTGTAAAAGAAACTCACCCCGTCTGATTCTAAAGTCAAGTCGACATACTGGCGTTCCTTCTTTGTCTCAATGAACTTCTGAACCTCGGTCCTCACTGCATCCAGCAGATCTGTCTTCAGGTTTTTGATTGCATTGTTCACGCAACGAACCTGTTTAGACAGATCAGCAACCTCATCACTCAGGGTACCCCTAAGTTCTGTAACTTCCGCTTCAACCGCTTCAGTCGTCTCTCTCAGAAGCTTACAATGCTCATAATTCCTCCCTGTCAGATCCAATAAGTCATTGGCTAGGTCATCGAAACGCCTATCAGTTTTTCTGAACATCACCGTCACTCCCTCATAAACCTCTCTAATCAGATTCTCAACCTTCTCGGTATTCTCCTGCATCCACGAAAACAAATAATACAGATTTGTAAAAAAGACCCATTTTCCAGGACAGAAGTGAACATTGCTCGGATCATATTCAAAATTTGATAATACATAAAATTTGAAAAGTTGCTGATATGAAGCTCACCATTGTATTCTTCGAAGAATTCCCATTGAGGCCATTAGTTGATTCACTTCCCTTGTCCGCACCCCCCATGTTTCCAGTTACTATCCAACTACACAGTACACATGCACAAAAATACGATTACACACAAGACCAGCAAAAGGGGCAAAGGCAGAACAGAATAAACAATGAATTAATATACAGGGGAAACTTTAATGAGAGAAGGGAAGGGAACGTACTAGTTTGCACACAACAGAAACACAGAATTAGATTCACACCACTATTCTTATTCACGAAAGAGTTTATAACACCCGTCGAAAAAAACTGTTGTCGCATTTGAGTTTGAAAAGGACTTCTACGGATCTGAAAATCTGTATGCATCTGCAATATCTCATTTTAAAATTTAAAATAGCTAAACTCTAAAATTAAAAATAGATAAAATCTTTATGTTTTCGCATTTGAGTTTCTGTAACTAACTTAAAAAACTATTATATTTGAAATTTGGTACTGCTGCACTAAAATCGGACACAATGAAACAATAAATCAGCAAACCGCATCACACAGACCTAATCCCTCCTTCTTAACAGCTTAAGATGAAGAAAACGTTTTTTATTTGAGAGGTAAAAGTCGGATACATGACAAAAATTGGATAAACATTGGATAAAAGTCGGATACATTTGAGTTAATGCTACATGACAAAAATTGGATAAAAATGACTAGCAAATATAAGGGAAGTCAAAATAATCATTCAATTGAAGGACCACCGCAGACCAAGAGCAAGAATGAACTATTAACATCCGAAGAGCATAATGGACTATTAACAATGTACAAAGTTTGAGGTTATCTCAACAAAAAGATCTGGATAATGGTGCTCTCAGCCAAGGAAGTTTCATTATAATAGTGGTGTGGACCCAGTTTTACCATCTAAAATTCAATCATTAATGAGTTGAGCAGCCGCGAACATTAGTATATATGATCATGCAAGAGAAGATGGAATCAGAAAGAACAATAAATCAACAAAACTAGCAAAGGGAAGCAACCTTTTGGTTAGAGAATTATTACTGCTACTACCAGTAGGTAGTACCAAGATTACAAATTACATGAAAATCAAACCCATTAACAGCTATAATGTACCAAGTTCTCTATTAAGAACAGACAAACTAACCTTAGCTGATGCTTCACCAGGGCTTGAATTCTTCCCAGTGATCGACCTTCGCTTCTTACCTCTCTGGAACAGAACATAGGATAGCAACTATTACCAGTGGAAAAGAAACCCAAACTAGGTATAACAGACAAATGATTATAAGAAAGGAATACCTGTTCCTTATCAGCGAGCAAAACATCAGTTGTAGCATATGGGGATTCCAAGAAGTCCTTGATTCTTACAGTGAGTTCTACCTGAAAACATTTCCAGACAACCAACGAATTTATAGGTACCCAAAAGAAAGCAATAACATTACCAATCACAACTGACCTTTATCACTGTGGCTTTAGTTACTTGAATATTGAGCACATCACAAAAATCTATAAGCTTTTCCTTTACGCACTTGTCAAGCTTCTCCTTAACTTTTGACTTCTGTTTTTCCTATTGTGAGAACAAGAAATCATAAACCACAATCAATTTCAAGCTTAAGACTAAGCCTTCGCATAAAGAGAATTCTATCCCAAAATTTAAGTTAAATGTATAACTCAATACATACACACCTCATTACCGGTCCAAATGAACCCGGAAAATAGACCAATATTTCGCTTCATATTTCGTACCTTAAGAAACAGTAAAATTAACACAATCACAACACCATAGATAAGGATAGCTGACACTCGTACAAATAAGACAAGAGAAATGAGAACCAACAAGTCAGCTGCATTCATCTACCACAAGAACTTGATCTCAGTATGCAGAACTTCACAAAATGTCTACATGGAATTATAGCTATATGCTAAATTTGGTGTCCAAATCATCACATGTATCGTGCATCTATCACATCAGTAGTTACTAGTATTAAGACCACGAAGAACTTCTCATAGATCTCACTAGATGCATGAAACTGAATTGAATTAAGGCCTAAATAAGAGAATGAGCACATACCTCCAATGCTGCATATACTGCCACAAACAAAGCATATCCAGCTGGTCCATATCCTGTTCACAAGAAAACCAAAGAACTTAAAACGAAAAAAAAGGCTTTCTTTAATGAGTAGACGTGAAGAATTACTGAGAAACTTCCATGCCACACAACTTAGCAAAACATCAAACTGAATCGACCATGGAATAGCAAAACCAAAAGATCAATAAAAGGGAAGGGAATTATAGGCAGACTGGAGATCGGAAGGTAATTTACATTGCAAACTAGTCCAAACCATTCTCGTGTTGCATTTCCTACTGTAAATATCCATCCTTCAAGTTATCAATAAAAATTCTACCTTCTCGCCAATGAAAGCTCGAATTCTTCAAACAAAAATAACTAAACTGAAAGGGAACTGCAGCTGCCATCCATTTTCACTAGCTCAATGCTGGAACTGAGAACGAGAATCAAAGGATAACTGTTGACGCAGTCCCCAGACTTTAGATCAACTGGCAACAAAAAGCATTCTCCACCGACTAGTTCAGGACTTCCCAAGAACTCCCCAATTCAAGAAAAATCCCTAAAGTGACACTCTTGCATTCAACTACTGATTCACACCATGATGCACAAATTCATCGAATCACAGAACACTTCGAAACAAGATGACTGATTGAAGCCAAAAATGACAAATAAATGAGATAGATGGAAGCAGAAACCTGAAATCAGACTGTTGTAAGACACTACGTTGGGGCCAGCAAGGTTCTTTAACACCAGATACGGGTAAGAGAACAAGAACCAGGTTGAGATCAGCTCCGATTAGAACATTTCCCAGGTAAGTGCCTTCTCCAACCTTGAGAACTCCAAGTCGTCTTTCCAGTACTTGACTCCCTCTCACGGTGACAGGATGGGCTAAATGCCATGCACCCCTGATACTCCAGCCTTAGGTAACCTAATTCGTCAGATTTGGATTGCCGATCCTGCTTTAGCACCAACAAATCGACAAGCACTCTTCAAGTTTTACCCTAGATTCAGAATTGGGAAAATTCCCTAAATTCAACACACCTTAATTTGTGCGATTTTCTTCCCAAATGGACTACATTCTTGACTTCATACCTGGGAAAGGGAGAGGCTGCTCTTCGACGACAGGAGGAGGGACTTGGTGGCAATGGCTCCTGGCGGTGACTGCTGATGATTGCCTGCGGGACGAGCCACCAAACTAACAGGCGGCGGTGCGGCTGGTTGGCGCGGCCGAGAGAGCATGGAGAGAAAGGGGTTGCGACCGCTGAGGTTGGCAGGCAGGGCGAACCACTAAAGAAAACACTATAAACTCATGGTATGCTAAACAAGCTACAATTAACAGTACCTGTCTGTCTATCCACACTGGCAATAGGAGGTATTCCAGAACTAGTTCCAACACCCGGAGCCTACGCAAAACAAAAACCATTTTAAACTGCCGTCCTGCTAAGGACTAACATTAACATAAAATGAAATGCTACAACTAAGACTTACAAGGCCACGAGCAGCAGGAGGACTAACATAAAATTATAGTGCATACTTACTTCAAGAATCGTCGTTGTCATCGTCATCCTCTTCCTCTTCATCATCGTCCCCATCCTCGTCGTCATCTTGAGAGTCATCCTCCTCCTCCTCCTCTTCCTCTTCCTCGTCGTCCTCGTCTTCCTCGACCTCGTTATCAAGCTCGTCCTCTTCCTCAACCTTTGCTGTGCTCTTGTTTCTAACTTGCTCACTCGAACTGTTCGTCGAATTTTTTGGAGGATTTTTACAAGTTGAGGCATAATGACCAAAACCACCACAATGGCCACATTGTCTCGATTTGACGACCTTCCCCTTCTTGTTCTTAGTCAGCCGACCACCTTTAAATCGTGTCTGTACCGGATCTTTAACATCTTTATAACGTTCAGATGCATCACCGTGATCATCTTCAGCAGGCTCTGAGGAAGCACCTTTACTAAGAGTACTCATTCCCTTCAATTTCGCACACAATGCTGAAATCTCTGCCCGAGCAACTTTGAACATACTTGGAGATTCGGCAGCTAAGGATGTCAATTGTAAGTTGTGGTACTGTATAATGCCAGATCTCCATATGCGTTCTTCTTCCTCTGATGGAGTGTCATTTCTTTGAAGTTTTTCCATAGTACCTTTTGGGTCTTTTCTCCACCTCGGCAAAACCAACTCCGAAGGCAACTCTTTCACTCGCTGCTCCCGTAATACAGAAATCATGTGTGCGCAGAGCATACCGGTACTACGAAACTTGTAACAACTGCACTCCATTTCTGATGTGGTTGGTTGATATGTAACTTCTATGACAACCTCGGAGTCTTCATACATTGTCATCTCATAGACACGGTGAGAAGATCTTTCAAAAGATCTGGTCATAATGCATCCATTAGATGCTTCGAGCTGCTCCCGAAATGTAAAAAATGCCTCCCTTGAGTAAACACTAGCACCACTTATTTCGAGAGATCTCAAACCTGTGTTTCTTAGCTCAGGAGTTCCATAGTTGGACTTGAAGTCTGCTTTAACCTCATTCTCTCTGAAATGCCGCAATGCACGATCAAAATCATTCACAAACTCCAGGAGATTATGCTGACAACTAACGTACTTCTTAATGAATGAATTGACCCCTTCACAACGAGATGTCGTCCGGACGTTAGCAAAAAACTTATCTCTTAAGTATGCAGTTGCCCACTCTCGCCGTTTCTCATAAGTGTTTCCAATCCAGCTATTGTCCTCAACTGAAAACTTGGTGATCATTGACCTCCACCTCTCTTCAAACTCCTCAATCCCACAATCAGCAAACATGCAATTCTTGAACGAGAAAAGAAACTTCTTATCCTTCACATGGTCCTTTGCATTACCAAACAGATGCCATGAGCACAAACGATGGGTTGCATCAGGAAAAACCTTACTAACAGCATTCGCCATTGCTTTATCTCCATCTGTGACAACGGCATTAGGCTTCTTACCCATTGCTTCCACAAAGGCTTCTAACACCCAATCATAAGATTCTTCAGTTTCATTGTTCATGAGTGCACATGCAAACACACACGTGTTGTTGTGATGATTTACACCTACAAACGAAAAATGCAATGTCAAATTAAAGTTAGCACAATAATTTTAGTCACGAATTAATTAGATTACCGAACTTTTTACAATATTGACCAAACATATGTAGATTGAAATTAAAGCATCACAATAATTCAAAAAACAAAGAAACTTGTAATTCCAATAATATACCTGAGAAGATCACTAGAGGCATATTGTACGCATTTTTCTTGTATGTAGTGTCAAACGATAACACATCACCGAAGCATCCAAAGTCTAGCCTGCTTATGCTATCCGCCCAAAATAACTTCTCCAGTCTCGAATCATCACCAACTTTGAACTTCATAAAAAAACCATTGTCATTGTAGCTTTTACAACTCAAGTAACTCAGTGCAGCTGTAGCATCACCGTTGCTGATGTTTTCTTTTCGGCACCTATCGACATAGTTATATACGTCTTGCCTCGTATACCCCACATTAGCATACCCACCAGCTGCATTGGACACAACATTCATGATTTGACAGGGCCTCAAACCGCCAGATTTCAAACTTGAGACAAGTGCTGCATCTGCTTTACTCAACTCACGGTGTGATCTAAGGTGATGAACTTGATGGTAGGGAGCTAATTGATGATTATGCTCATTTCTAAACCGAGTAACATGCCATCTCATGTCCTTCTTCTTCTTCAAAGTGATAAGCATATAAGCTTCACAACCAAACCTCGTTACTACCCTTGGTTCTATTTTTCTGTCTGTAGTTTTCTTTAGTCTGAAACCTGCACCAGAACAAACCCACTTGCGCGACACGATTTCTTTCTTTGTATCATACCGAGTATTACTCTTTCTAATTCCAAACCCAATTGCTCTGGAAAATCTCCTATAGAAAGCTTCACCATCCTGCAAACTACCAAAAGTCGTTTTATAGACATCAGTAGCCTTCAACTTCGATAAATTTTCCCATTCTTCTTCCTCAACATGAATAGATTGTTCGGAGTCTTCTTCCCCATTCTCATTTGTCACAGATTGTGCTATTTCTTCTTCCTCCTCATTCTCACGTGCTGGTTCAACCTCAACTTCTTTTTCCCTTACAGTAAAGGTCCCCTCCATGTTTGACCCTACCCTAACTTCGTTGCTGTAAAAATTAAATAAAAATGACTGTTAAAGTAAAATACTCCGTTTGTAGTATTAAATCAAAAGTATGGATGACTAACCTGTCACTTGTTGGTGTATTATTGCTGGTGGGATCCATCTTCCACCTTCAACTTGCGTACCTGCAGAGCTAATTTGTTTCAATTTATTTGATAAAGACAAGGTACAGTAAACAACAAAACTATATATTCTTCTACTTAAGAGAACCCAAAACAAGACCAGTACATTACATTACATTACATAACTAACCCTTCAGCCAAAGCACAAATCACTCAACAAAATAACTAAAAAAGCTGCGTCGATTACCTCTACGGATTTTAGGTTCTGGATACGTGAGGAAGCAACAAGGCTGAACTGAATTGGAATGGCAGGGGAGGCTCCACCGCAACTCACCAAATCTTACTGCTATCCTGTTTCCGGCGAAGCTCGCAGGGGAATCACTCGACAGCCGGCGATCTTTAGTTGACTCTCTGTATCCACCGCAACTCAGCAAATCTGTCGTTCCCCAGAATTAATCAATCAGCGCAAGTCTCGTATGGGTGTAGAGGGGGTTGGTCGGTGTGTTACGTCCAGGAGATATCCTTGAAGCCGGGTGGAGACTGAAGCGCCGATTGCACTGGACTAAGGAAACACGATTGCGTCGACGAAACGATCGAATCGAAGGGATACAAAGGCGATTGTCGAGAAATCGAACTAATCGACCAACAAAGCAGCCGAATCAAAAAAGAAAGTAGTGATGCAGGAAGAGGAAAGGATCCAGAAGACTCGAACAATTGAAGAGAAAGTGAGGATTTCTGGGAACGAATCAAGAACAGAAATCTGTCTTCTCCTATTCCAAACGGAATCGCCTGAGATGGGTTAGTGGCGGAGGACGACGATGGCAGTTGCCCGGCACGGGAAACTAATCGTCGCCTGCCACCGGGAAACTATTGACGGTGCCAGAGGGGAAAACAAACGGCCAACAGGAGGGTTAAGTGACGTGAGGGACTTGATTGCAATTGTCATTAATTATAAATTGTTTTAATAAATATAATATAGTTGATTAGTTAATAATGAATTATAAATAAATCAAATTATTGTAACCGTTAGATGTGTTCAACGGTTGAGATTAAATAAAAAAGTGGGTGCGTTCAGTGCACCCAAAAAAGTGGGTGCACCGAAGTAGCCACCTATAATATATATATATATATGGTGACGTCTTCGGTGCACTCACTTTTTTGGGTGCACTGAACGCACCCACTTTTTTATTTAATCTCAACCGTTGAACACATCTAACGGTTACAATAATTTGATTTATTTATATGTAATTATTAATTAATCAGCTATATTATATTTATTAAAACAATTTATACTTAATGACAATTGCAATCAAGTCCCTCACGTCACTTAACCCCCTGTTGGCCGTTTGTTTTCCCCTCTGGCACCGTCAATAGTTTCCCGGTGGCAGGCGACGATTAGTTTCCCGTGCCGGGCAACTGCCATCGTCGTCCTCCGCCACTAACCCATCTCAGGCGATTCCGGCATGCTCGACATGGAATAGGAGAAAAAACTTTTCGTTCTTGATTTGTTCCATGAAATATTCACTTTCTCTTCCATTGTTCGAGTGTCTTTCTTTTTCGATTCCGCTGCTTTCTTGGTCGATTCGTTCGAGTTCTGGACGAATTCGCATTTGTTTTCCTTCGATTCGACCGTTTCCTTGACGAATTCGTGTTTCCTTCTCCAATTTCTTCAATCGGCGCTTCAGCACTCAGTTGTGGTGCGATGGCTCATCTTTTCTTCGAGCTCCGCTTCTCTCGTCTCTGCTCCCGTCGATGCGAACCAGGAGTATTTCTTCGCCAATACCCGTCGCTTGCATCGTCTTCGCCCTTCAGATAACAGCTCCGTCAGGTCCAGATCCTCGCGTCGCTCGGTGATTCTTCTCGGTTATATCCAGCTCATCCAGTCGATCCAGTCCATGTCTTCAATTGCTCCGGCCGAAGAGTTGCTGAGTTGCTGTGCCTCTGGGTTTCGCGAACACAGGTCCTATCGCCGGCGACGATTGATTGCACAGGGACTACAGAGCGATTTTCGGAAGTCGGGAGCATGGCCGATAGATCAGGGACAGAGCCAGTCTTGAGTAGTCAAATGATCTGTGTTTTTTGTTTCCCTTTTGCCGCGACGGAGACGCAGGGGAAGGCTTCAGCTCAATAACTGGAAATCGTAGGGGGAAACTGATTTTTTTAGTGCTTGATTCAGACTGGAGCGATACTGAGTTGTCAATTTTACTGATTGTACCAAATTAAATCAAACATCGCTGGACCCCTATGCTGCGGGTAAAAGAACAAAACCAGAAGGAGGTTGCAGAAGGAAGGGCTGTTTTCGATCCGAATTCCTAACACATTCGGATGAGCTCTCAAATTATGTTTATGGGCTCAACGAACTTGCTTACTTACCCAGTTATCGGCTGACATAAGGCCGCTAGTTTAAGGCCCAAGTTTCACGTTCTGAGGGCCCAGAATAAAGTATTTGCAGGGTAATCGAATCTCTTGCTCACTTGTAAAATGTAAGTGAAGCCCGCACATATAAAGGCCCGAGTTTCACCAAATATAATGTGTGCAGTTGGGTTTCTTTTTGTATGTTAAGCCCGCACGTATAAAGGCCCGAGTTTCGTCAAAAAGAATGTATGTATGAAAATTAGAACCCACCTCGCCAGGTTCGTACCACGATTGTTAATTAATTCGTTAACATAGCCAGGGATTTAAACCACTAGAATAGTAGCCCACCACTTGTGCCAGTGACCTGTTTTGATTTTAATAATATCGAGCGAAATCAGCAAAAAAAATGTGTTTGTACGTAGACCTGAACCTCGTAACAAGATCAACCATCACCCAGGTAAGCAACTTAAACCAGTACCAGTAGTTGGCCGCTTGCCACCTGTAAAAATAACAATCTCTTATGATATTAGATTTAAAATTTAATTCGTAAAATTAGTTGAATGTGGTATGAATCATTCGGTTCTGAAATTTGGAAACGATTATCCAACCTTGGGTAATAGATTGCGTGAAGGTAAAAAAAATATGTAAGTGGTAGCATATGTAATTCAAATTTATGTATGTTGTCAACGACACATAATTTTCATAAGACTACAAGTAATTTGTTGTACAATTTTAAAATTATCATTTATGGTACTGAAATAGTATGTACGATGGAGTCCATAATTATCATGTTAGCGAGGCACAAAATCGGAAAAAGTAATCCCAATGTAAGCTATTTTGTATGAAAGAGCGTAACACGATAAGACCAAAAATCGATAGGTATTTTTGGGATAGATTCGATAGTATACCGGTAATCAACCAACCCGAAATCAGTCATACGTTTAAAAACACAAACCATGTTTCTTCATGTTTTCTCACATCACATTCTCGAGCTTACTCGACTAACTTGTTTAGTATTTAGTAAAGGAGGTCCAAATGGATCGTCCCTCATATTTAACATCAAAGATCTGACAAAACCTCCTCCATTTCACCCTTAAACTTCTCTCGACAATTAACGTTGGATTGTTCTTCGTGAAACATGGAATGAAAGTAGACCACAAGTAATCAAGCTAATTTAACTCATATGAAGATCAAGTGATAGATTTTGAGTATGAAACAATGAGTACATCATTCAGGCCAAGAATGACGGTGACCAAGTAGGTCATCCATTGACGGGTTCATTCCGCGTTTCCTAAAGCGGCAGCGTTGATACCCGGGTTGGATCCAATCCTTAAGCCTCATTGCTTAAGGAGGTTCTTAAACTATTTTTATTGGTTGATATTAGATTAGGTAGTTAATGATGGTTAGTAGTTAATATTTAGTTTGAATAAATAAGATATTATAAAAATATAATTAATATTACTCATTAATGATTATCTTTCTCTCTCTCCCTTATTTCTCCATAACCCTCTCTCTCCACTACAATGAAAAGGAAATTCGGAATTAATTTAATTAAATATTATTATTTCATATTTAATAAATTCGAACTTAATACCTATTAACTACTAACACCCTTTAACTACCTAATCCACCATCAACCAATAGGAAGGTTTTAAGATTCTCCTTAAAAAATGAGACTTAAGGACTTGAACTCAAGCCGTTGATACCAGAGCTGACCAAGTGCCCATCCCACATTTTCTATGTTCAACACAATCCATCCTTGTATGAGTGGAGTCATTAAGTTGCATGTTTCGATCCTCTTCCCCATTACTCATAAAAGAGGAACCCTCAATTCAAGTACAAAAAGACTATCATTACCACATGCACAATACTGCTTCATTCGCTAAATGTCATTGCCTGATACTAGCATTTTTCCAACATCGGTCATGGTGCACGCTTCCAACATGGTTTAGTGAGTTGTTATCAATTTGGGTGGACATAACAGTAAAGACGTCACAGCGAAAGCGACCTCTATTGTCACTAAATCTCGTCGTTGGTACTTGGATAATCTCCAAACTCTTGGTTTAGATAAGTTGTAACTACAATGCAAACTTTTTTATTTCGAGCATGGGTGTCCTATAAAGGAGGTTAGTTAGATTTGTATTACATTTGAGGCAATGAATGCTATAGAAAGAGAGACATCATTGGATAGATTATGAGGTTTAGCCACTCGAGTTGAACCAATGTATCTTTCGGTGGACATTCACACACACTTGTCATGATTGTCCACACATGTGATGGTGCACATACAACTTGATGTACGATTTAGATGGTTAATCAAATTGGTCCATACAATTTGTAAAAGATGGCGTAATTACAAAACTAATGTGCTACCAATTAATCAAGAATTTGGCGCACCAGTCCAATTTTAAAAATGTGTATAGTAAATTTTCACGACCCGTCAACAAATTTAGGCGGGTTATCTGTATATGGTAATGAAAGTATTAGACAAAAAAAAAAGATAATGAAAATATTGGAGGGAAAAAAGTGAAAAACTCCCTCCACATTTTCGTGTTTACCCAAAAGCCAAAGATGGAAAATTCCCCCTCCACTTCCAGTAAAAAAAAAAAAAAAAAAAAATCCCCCTCCACAACCGAGCTTCATCCCTGTGCGAGATGAAAAATTGGGAAAAATGACAAGGGAGCACGGGCTCTCCTTCATTCCTCTGCTTCCAATGCGCCCTCCCGCATTAATCGACGACCGCCCGCTGCCGATTTCTTTAGTGGTTCGCCCTGCCTGCCAACCTCAGCGGTCGCAACCCCTTTCTCTCCATGCTCTCTCGGCCGCGCCAACCAGCCGCACCGCCGCCTGTTAGTTTGGTGGCTCGTCCCGCAGGCAATCATCAGCAGTCACCGCCAGGAGCCATTGCCACCAAGTCCCTCCTCCTGTCGTCGAAGAGCAGCCTCTCCCTTTCCCAGGTATGAAGTCAAGAATGTAGTCCATTTGGGAAGAAAATCGCACAAATTAAGGTGTGTTGAATTTAGGGAATTTTCCCAATTCTGAATCTAGGGTAAAACTTGAAGAGTGCTTGTCGATTTGTTGGTGCTAAAGCAGGATCGGCAATCCAAATCTGACGAATTAGGTTACCTAAGGCTGGAGTATCAGGGGTGCATGGCATTTAGCCCATCCTGTCACCGTGAGAGGGAGTCAAGTACTGGAAAGACGACTTGGAGTTCTCAAGGTTGGAGAAGGCACTTACCTGGGAAATGTTCTAATCGGAGCTGATCTCAACCTGGTTCTTGTTCTCTTACCCGTATCTGGTGTTAAAGAACCTTGCTGGCCCCAACGTAGTGTCTTACAACAGTCTGATTTCAGGTTTCTGCTTCCATCTATCTCATTTATTTGTCATTTTTGGCTTCAATCAGTCATCTTGTTTCGAAGTGTTCTGTGATTCGATGAATTTGTGCATCATGGTGTGAATCAGTAGTTGAATGCAAGAGTGTCACTTTAGGGATTTTTCTTGAATTGGGGAGTTCTTGGGAAGTCCTGAACTAGTCGGTGGAGAATGCTTTTTGTTGCCAGTTGATCTAAAGTCTGGGGACTGCGTCAACAGTTATCCTTTGATTCTCGTTCTCAGTTCCAGCATTGAGCTAGTGAAAATGGATGGCAGCTGCAGTTCCCTTTCAGTTTAGTTATTTTTGTTTGAAGAATTCGAGCTTTCATTGGCGAGAAGGTAGAATTTTTATTGATAACTTGAAGGATGGATATTTACAGTAGGAAATGCAACACGAGAATGGTTTGGACTAGTTTGCAATGTAAATTACCTTCCGATCTCCAGTCTGCCTATAATTCCCTTCCCTTTTATTGATCTTTTGGTTTTGCTATTCCATGGTCGATTCAGTTTGATGTTTTGCTAAGTTGTGTGGCATGGAAGTTTCTCAGTAATTCTTCACGTCTACTCATTAAAGAAAGCCTTTTTTTTCGTTTTAAGTTCTTTGGTTTTCTTGTGAACAGGATATGGACCAGCTGGATATGCTTTGTTTGTGGCAGTATATGCAGCATTGGAGGTATGTGCTCATTCTCTTATTTAGGCCTTAATTCAATTCAGTTTCATGCATCTAGTGAGATCTATGAGAAGTTCTTCGTGGTCTTAATACTAGTAACTACTGATGTGATAGATGCACGATACATGTGATGATTTGGACACCAAATTTAGCATATAGCTATAATTCCATGTAGACATTTTGTGAAGTTCTGCATACTGAGATCAAGTTCTTGTGGTAGATGAATGCAGCTGACTTGTTGGTTCTCATTTCTCTTGTCTTATTTGTACGAGTGTCAGCTATCCTTATCTATGGTGTTGTGATTGTGTTAATTTTACTGTTTCTTAAGGTACGAAATATGAAGCGAAATATTGGTCTATTTTCCGGGTTCATTTGGACCGGTAATGAGGTGTGTATGTATTGAGTTATACATTTAACTTAAATTTTGGGATAGAATTCTCTTTATGCGAAGGCTTAGTCTTAAGCTTGAAATTGATTGTGGTTTATGATTTCTTGTTCTCACAATAGGAAAAACAGAAGTCAAAAGTTAAGGAGAAGCTTGACAAGTGCGTAAAGGAAAAGCTTATAGATTTTTGTGATGTGCTCAATATTCAAGTAACTAAAGCCACAGTGATAAAGGTCAGTTGTGATTGGTAATGTTATTGCTTTCTTTTGGGTACCTATAAATTCGTTGGTTGTCTGGAAATGTTTTCAGGTAGAACTCACTGTAAGAATCAAGGACTTCTTGGAATCCCCATATGCTACAACTGATGTTTTGCTCGCTGATAAGGAACAGGTATTCCTTTCTTATAATCATTTGTCTGTTATACCTAGTTTGGGTTTCTTTTCCACTGGTAATAGTTGCTATCCTATGTTCTGTTCCAGAGAGGTAAGAAGCGAAGGTCGATCACTGGGAAGAATTCAAGCCCTGGTGAAGCATCAGCTAAGGTTAGTTTGTCTGTTCTTAATAGAGAACTTGGTACATTATAGCTGTTAATGGGTTTGATTTTCATGTAATTTGTAATCTTGGTACTACCTACTGGTAGTAGCAGTAATAATTCTCTAACCAAAAGGTTGCTTCCCTTTGCTAGTTTTGTTGATTTATTGTTCTTTCTGATTCCATCTTCTCTTGCATGATCATATATACTAATGTTCGCGGCTGCTCAACTCATTAATGATTGAATTTTAGATGGTAAAACTGGGTCCACACCACTATTATAATGAAACTTCCTTGGCTGAGAGCACCATTATCCAGATCTTTTTGTTGAGATAACCTCAAACTTTGTACATTGTTAATAGTCCATTATGCTCTTCGGATGTTAATAGTTCATTCTTGCTCTTGGTCTGCGGTGGTCCTTCAATTGAATGATTATTTTGACTTCCCTTATATTTGCTAGTCATTTTTATCCAATTTTTGTCATGTAGCATTAACTCAAATGTATCCGACTTTTATCCAATGTTTATCCAATTTTTGTCATGTATCCGACTTTTACCTCTCAAATAAAAAACGTTTTCTTCATCTTAAGCTGTTAAGAAGGAGGGATTAGGTCTGTGTGATGCGGTTTGCTGATTTATTGTTTCATTGTGTCCGATTTTAGTGCAGCAGTACCAAATTTCAAATATAATAGTTTTTTAAGTTAGTTACAGAAACTCAAATGCGAAAACATAAAGATTTTATCTATTTTTAATTTTAGAGTTTAGCTATTTTAAATTTTAAAATGAGATATTGCAGATGCATACAGATTTTCAGATCCGTAGAAGTCCTTTTCAAACTCAAATGCGACAACAGTTTTTTTCGACGGGTGTTATAAACTCTTTCGTGAATAAGAATAGTGGTGTGAATCTAATTCTGTGTTTCTGTTGTGTGCAAACTAGTACGTTCCCTTCCCTTCTCTCATTAAAGTTTCCCCTGTATATTAATTCATTGTTTATTCTGTTCTGCCTTTGCCCCTTTTGCTGGTCTTGTGTGTAATCGTATTTTTGTGCATGTGTACTGTGTAGTTGGATAGTAACTGGAAACATGGGGGGTGCGGACAAGGGAAGTGAATCAACTAATGGCCTCAATGGGAATTCTTCGAAGAATACAATGGTGAGCTTCATATCAGCAACTTTTCAAATTTTATGTATTATCAAATTTTGAATATGATCCGAGCAATGTTCACTTCTGTCCTGGAAAATGGGTCTTTTTTACAAATCTGTATTATTTGTTTTCGTGGATGCAGGAGAATACCGAGAAGGTTGAGAATCTGATTAGAGAGGTTTATGAGGGAGTGACGGTGATGTTCAGAAAAACTGATAGGCGTTTCGATGACCTAGCCAATGACTTATTGGATCTGACAGGGAGGAATTATGAGCATTGTAAGCTTCTGAGAGAGACGACTGAAGCGGTTGAAGCGGAAGTTACAGAACTTAGGGGTACCCTGAGTGATGAGGTTGCTGATCTGTCTAAACAGGTTCGTTGCGTGAACAATGCAATCAAAAACCTGAAGACAGATCTGCTGGATGCAGTGAGGACCGAGGTTCAGAAGTTCATTGAGACAAAGAAGGAACGCCAGTATGTCGACTTGACTTTAGAATCAGACGGGGTGAGTTTCTTTTACACGGCTATGTATGCTTTTTATTTCCTTCTTTGCTGACCCTAATTATCATTACACTTTAGGGAAATAGCAAACCTGTACGCCGTGCACGTGCAAGTGCTCGTTCCGTGGGTGGAAAATTGAAGGTGCCAGCGTTTCCGGATATTACCAAACCCAAGAAAAAGACTACAAAATGTAGAGCTGGGCCTTTCACAGTGGGGATTCATGTCAGTCCCGAGGACAGCATGTTAGTGGATTATGTATTCCGTACCGGCAAAGAGGGAGGGTAATTATTTCTTAATCTTTTTCAATTTATTAAGTACTTTTGTCTCTGTGACTCTAACTTGAATTATTGCTTTGTTCATTAGTGATGAGAAGATCGCCATGATAATTTGCACCTTTCTAACTAGGGAGGATATTTTGACCCTTGCACCTAAATCTCCACTGAGCACGTTGGTAAGTTCTGCATGTTTGGCCATTGATATACATTTACAAAGTAACCTACGAAAACCCATATATAATTAATCTGGTGAACTACAGATTCTGGACACTGTTGTCGAAAAGTTGACATGGGAAGACAGGGACAAACCAAAAAGGGAATGCGCCTTTCTGCCCGTTACATTTGCGGTATGACATTTATTTTGCTTGTGGCTTTGAGATTTTCATTTGACTGATCATCTTATTGGATTAGGCGAAAGCTTCTGGAAATAGAGACGACCTACGAAGCTTCATCAGCTTAGAGCACTTGAAAACGCTATACTGTACTGACATTCGTGACTGCGAGGCGGTATGTATTTTTCATTGTGAATTTGTATTAGAATTTGTATTTTTCATTGTGAATTTTATCACTTATCCGTCTCCTATGCTTTTACAAGTAGTGCTGATTGAGATTATAGGAATTCAATTTGTATGGCTAATCAGGTGTACATTGTTGTAGCTGTTAGATGTGGTATGGCTTAGACTGATTTAGAGTAGAACTTTGTTTGATTCTCTTGAAGAAGAGTAATTGGTGGGATTTCAGCAACGATGATGTCTAACCTGTAGTAAGCTAAAACCTTCATTTTGTTCTTAGTAGGAACAGATTTTGCTGTTGATGGCATCGATTATTTATTTTCCTTGACTAAGGCGATTACTCCCAGACCTCGACATGTTTTAATGTCTTGCTGTTAATTTATTGTTGTTTTGTTGATTCAGTAGTCAACAGCCAATGATCATAATGAACATGCTTAACTAATTGTTTTTTTTTTCACTTGAGTAATTAGTTGATTATCACTGTTGTGCTTTATCATTTTTGTACAAGCTTGATTCAAAGTTTTCCTTTCCCATGACCATCGAATCACTAGGAGAAACCCCACAATGTAAAATTCAGGGTATCATGTTCAGTCTTGATGCTGCAGTTAACTTTTCCATTTTTATCAGTCTACTCTAGAGCCAATTGTCTTGCTTACATATTAACTTTCTCCCTGATTTATTTTATGTTGTATTTCAGTTTGGCCAGAACTTAGATATTATGTCCCATCCTTGCAAGCAGTGAAAGCATACTGCCTCCAGAACCTAGACTTTCTACTTCTTTGTATTGGTTGTACATGAGATTAAATGCACGAACTGTCTTTATATGTTTTTTTATAGATATTCATTCCCATATACATGGGGAACCATTTCTTGCTGTGCGTGGTAAACCTGAAGAAGCAACAGTACTGTCTTTGGGACTCGCTACCGTCATGCATGAAGGAGACAGAAATTAATCAAAAGCTGGTGGACATTGTAAGTAGAGTTTGTAGACATCGGAATCTGGTAATAGATACAATCGTACTAACATTAACTTGCGCAATTACAGATGGGAGCCTTGGATGTATTATTTTTTGATGACGGCGCTGCCTGGTTCCATGACGTTAGCTCATTTCTGGCTTTTGAGTTCAACCCAACAAATGATGCTCCCCGCCAACCCAATACGTAAGTAGAATAGCAATGTTTTCATTTGTACACCATTTTTTCGAATAAGTTCACTAATAGAGCTACGTTCTTTGTACAGGTGGGATTGTGGTATGTTTGTGATTAATTGGATGAAATGTGGCCGCTCCTTGAACAAAAAGACAGCAAAGTGCATGGGGAAACGGGTAAGTTGATAAAATCGACTCATTCTCCATTTATTGTGATTTCTAATTTCATTGATCAATTCATTTGTAATTTGACAGTTCAATAGTGAGGATGAACGTTTGAAGTTGGTGCTGGAACTGATCGATTGCACCCAGAATGAGAAGACAGCCTTACTTCACAAAGCAAGAGAACTGGTCGCATGAATAAGCTTTACTGGATGAATTGAGGCGAATGAGATGTTTATCAATATTTTGTTGTGTTTAAACAATTGGCTTGGTTTTATTTTTGGAGGATTTTCTGCATGTTGTTGGGATTATTAGTTCTATTCCGTGGATTGGAATCTCTTGTTCATTTCGTTATGTTGTTGGGGATTAGTGTTCCAAGTTATGAGGCTTTAGTACTTTGCTTAGACGGCTGGGTTTAAGCTGAATGATATTGCCCATGGATATTTTAATGCGATTTGATGAAACTAAAGAGCTATCTTCTCTTCTTTTCATCTCAGTTTGTTTCAATTTATTCTTTGTGTATGTTGATGGGAAAGTAAACCGTGTCCTGTTGTTATACATTATTGAGTGCAGGGGGTTGTTCATGGGAGCTGTTTACAGGTGCTTAATTGACTGTCTTCGTTTTCATGGACGAGGCAATGTATGTGGGTTCAAAGAATCGTACAAGGAGGCTTGGGACGTGTTTAATGGCTGTGATCTTCCACATACAGCAGAGGCACTAAGTGGTGTTCTGGAAGAGTTGATTGGTGTTACTGTCACTACTTCTGAATGGTTGAGAGTTGCTAAGGTTGCTGTTAATAGAAGAGCTTCTGTCAATTATCTTCCCATGGGATTCCAATTTAGTGGCCGAATGAACTTGCATATGAGTTCCTTGTGTTGGTGCTTATTCCTGGATTGCAATCATGATGTCACTGAATTCCTTCGTCCACCTGAACTCCCAGCAGCTGACCATATTTGAGTAGCAACCTCCCATCAAACTTGGCTAAAGAAGTGTCCTTGTTGGAGTCATTACTTTATTGTTATAGTTTCATTTCAATTCCTTTGTTTTGAGTCAATTCATTGCTGCATTGTTTGTGGGTTTTCAGGGGATACAGACTTGAGGGGAAGTTAGTTTTTAAGGGGTTGGGAGTTGTAATGGCCCAAGGTCTAATAAGAGCTAGTTGTAAACAGTAGAAGTACAAGGACCACTTTAGATATTTGTATAGACTATAAACGCTGGTCTGGCTGTATGAGGAAGCTAACGAAGTGAGAGGAAAACTAAAACAAATACATAAAAAACTTTTAAAGTCTCTATGGGGGATCGAACCTGCTACCTTTCCATGTTACTAAATTTAGTCAGCATATTAAACCACTAGGCTGGTCGCCTGCCATTCGTACATAAGACTATCGTTTACAATTTTATTCAGTTTTTTTACCCACACTCTGCGCCGGGATGGGTCTTGTAATTTAGATAATTTAATTCAGTTTCCATTGATGTCCCACTCAGATATCATGAATATGATCAATGAGTTATCTAACATGAAATTCTTAATCGAGCTGCTAATTTTAACACTACCCAAATCAATTTCAAAGCTTGACCAAATAAATAACTATGAGTGCTAGATCCGATTGATCAAAGTTTGTCCACCAGCTAATTAACTACGAAATTTTCAAGAATTTGCGAGCTAGAGTACATATTACATAATTCAAAGTAGGCATATCTATGCTTTGATGCTTCTGCTTTCAGTTCCAGAATTTAGAGCCACACGTACGGGATAGTTCCATTTGATTGCATTACCTGAAATGACAGCAGAAATAAATAAATTTGAGTTAAACTAATGAACTGATACCGAAAAGAGTACAAATGAACTGTCCATTGGAGATTAAAATTGGCATAGTCTTGCTGACAGTAGTAGTACCTCTACGAGTACGAGATCTAATGACATGAGTAAAAAGGAAAGACCAAGGTTGTAGTATATATCCAGTTCCTTAATCCACAAGAAAACACTATAAACTCATGGTATGCTAAACAAGCTACAATTAACAGTACCTGTCTGTCTATCCACACTGGCAATAGGAGGTATTCCAGAACTAGTTCCAACACCCGGAGCCTACGCAAAACAAAAACCATTTTAAACTGCCGTCCTGCTAAGGACTAACATTAACATAAAATGAAATGCTACAACTAAGACTTACAAGGCCACGAGCAGCAGGAGGACTAACATAAAATTATAGTGCATACTTACTTCAAGAATCGTCGTTGTCATCGTCATCCTCTTCCTCTTCATCATCGTCCCCATCCTCGTCGTCATCTTGAGAGTCATCCTCCTCCTCCTCCTCTTCCTCTTCCTCGTCGTCCTCGTCTTCCTCGACCTCGTTATCAAGCTCGTCCTCTTCCTCAACCTTTGCTGTGCTCTTGTTTCTAACTTGCTCACTCGAACTGTTCGTCGAATTTTTTGGAGGATTTTTACAAGTTGAGGCATAATGACCAAAACCACCACAATGGCCACATTGTCTCGATTTGACGACCTTCCCCTTCTTGTTCTTAGTCAGCCGACCACCTTTAAATCGTGTCTGTACCGGATCTTTAACATCTTTATAACGTTCAGATGCATCACCGTGATCATCTTCAGCAGGCTCTGAGGAAGCACCTTTACTAAGAGTACTCATTCCCTTCAATTTCGCACACAATGCTGAAATCTCTGCCCGAGCAACTTTGAACATACTTGGAGATTCGGCAGCTAAGGATGTCAATTGTAAGTTGTGGTACTGTATAATGCCAGATCTCCATATGCGTTCTTCTTCCTCTGATGGAGTGTCATTTCTTTGAAGTTTTTCCATAGTACCTTTTGGGTCTTTTCTCCACCTCGGCAAAACCAACTCCGAAGGCAACTCTTTCACTCGCTGCTCCCGTAATACAGAAATCATGTGTGCGCAGAGCATACCGGTACTACGAAACTTGTAACAACTGCACTCCATTTCTGATGTGGTTGGTTGATATGTAACTTCTATGACAACCTCGGAGTCTTCATACATTGTCATCTCATAGACACGGTGAGAAGATCTTTCAAAAGATCTGGTCATAATGCATCCATTAGATGCTTCGAGCTGCTCCCGAAATGTAAAAAATGCCTCCCTTGAGTAAACACTAGCACCACTTATTTCGAGAGATCTCAAACCTGTGTTTCTTAGCTCAGGAGTTCCATAGTTGGACTTGAAGTCTGCTTTAACCTCATTCTCTCTGAAATGCCGCAATGCACGATCAAAATCATTCACAAACTCCAGGAGATTATGCTGACAACTAACGTACTTCTTAATGAATGAATTGACCCCTTCACAACGAGATGTCGTCCGGACGTTAGCAAAAAACTTATCTCTTAAGTATGCAGTTGCCCACTCTCGCCGTTTCTCATAAGTGTTTCCAATCCAGCTATTGTCCTCAACTGAAAACTTGGTGATCATTGACCTCCACCTCTCTTCAAACTCCTCAATCCCACAATCAGCAAACATGCAATTCTTGAACGAGAAAAGAAACTTCTTATCCTTCACATGGTCCTTTGCATTACCAAACAGATGCCATGAGCACAAACGATGGGTTGCATCAGGAAAAACCTTACTAACAGCATTCGCCATTGCTTTATCTCCATCTGTGACAACGGCATTAGGCTTCTTACCCATTGCTTCCACAAAGGCTTCTAACACCCAATCATAAGATTCTTCAGTTTCATTGTTCATGAGTGCACATGCAAACACACACGTGTTGTTGTGATGATTTACACCTACAAACGAAAAATGCAATGTCAAATTAAAGTTAGCACAATAATTTTAGTCACGAATTAATTAGATTACCGAACTTTTTACAATATTGACCAAACATATGTAGATTGAAATTAAAGCATCACAATAATTCAAAAAACAAAGAAACTTGTAATTCCAATAATATACCTGAGAAGATCACTAGAGGCATATTGTACGCATTTTTCTTGTATGTAGTGTCAAACGATAACACATCACCGAAGCATCCAAAGTCTAGCCTGCTTATGCTATCCGCCCAAAATAACTTCTCCAGTCTCGAATCATCACCAACTTTGAACTTCATAAAAAAACCATTGTCATTGTAGCTTTTACAACTCAAGTAACTCAGTGCAGCTGTAGCATCACCGTTGCTGATGTTTTCTTTTCGGCACCTATCGACATAGTTATATACGTCTTGCCTCGTATACCCCACATTAGCATACCCACCAGCTGCATTGGACACAACATTCATGATTTGACAGGGCCTCAAACCGCCAGATTTCAAACTTGAGACAAGTGCTGCATCTGCTTTACTCAACTCACGGTGTGATCTAAGGTGATGAACTTGATGGTAGGGAGCTAATTGATGATTATGCTCATTTCTAAACCGAGTAACATGCCATCTCATGTCCTTCTTCTTCTTCAAAGTGATAAGCATATAAGCTTCACAACCAAACCTCGTTACTACCCTTGGTTCTATTTTTCTGTCTGTAGTTTTCTTTAGTCTGAAACCTGCACCAGAACAAACCCACTTGCGCGACACGATTTCTTTCTTTGTATCATACCGAGTATTACTCTTTCTAATTCCAAACCCAATTGCTCTGGAAAATCTCCTATAGAAAGCTTCACCATCCTGCAAACTACCAAAAGTCGTTTTATAGACATCAGTAGCCTTCAACTTCGATAAATTTTCCCATTCTTCTTCCTCAACATGAATAGATTGTTCGGAGTCTTCTTCCCCATTCTCATTTGTCACAGATTGTGCTATTTCTTCTTCCTCCTCATTCTCACGTGCTGGTTCAACCTCAACTTCTTTTTCCCTTACAGTAAAGGTCCCCTCCATGTTTGACCCTACCCTAACTTCGTTGCTGTAAAAATTAAATAAAAATGACTGTTAAAGTAAAATACTCCGTTTGTAGTATTAAATCAAAAGTATGGATGACTAACCTGTCACTTGTTGGTGTATTATTGCTGGTGGGATCCATCTTCCACCTTCAACTTGCGTACCTGCAGAGCTAATTTGTTTCAATTTATTTGATAAAGACAAGGTACAGTAAACAACAAAACTATATATTCTTCTACTTAAGAGAACCCAAAACAAGACCAGTACATTACATTACATAACTAACCCTTCAGCCAAAGCACAAATCACTCAACAAAATAACTAAAAAAGCTGCGTCGATTACCTCTACGGATTTTAGGTTCTGGATACGTGAGGAAGCAACAAGGCTGAACTGAATTGGAATGGCAGGGGAGGCTCCACCGCAACTCACCAAATCTTACTGCTATCCTGTTTCCGGCGAAGCTCGCAGGGGAATCACTCGACAGCCGGCGATCTTTAGTTGACTCTCTGTATCCACCGCAACTCAGCAAATCTGTCGTTCCCCAGAATTAATCAATCAGCGCAAGTCTCGTATGGGTGTAGAGGGGGTTGGTCGGTGTGTTACGTCCAGGAGATATCCTTGAAGCCGGGTGGAGACTGAAGCGCCGATTGCACTGGACTAAGGAAACACGATTGCGTCGACGAAACGATCGAATCGAAGGGATACAAAGGCGATTGTCGAGAAATCGAACTAATCGACCAACAAAGCAGCCGAATCGAAAAAGAAAGTAGTGATGCAGGAAGAGGAAAGGATCCAGAAGACTCGAACAATTGAAGAGAAAGTGAGGATTTCTGGGAACGAATCAAGAACAGAAATCTGTCTTCTCCTATTCCAAACGGAATCGCCTGAGATGGGTTAGTGGCGGAGGACGACGATGGCAGTTGCCCGGCACGGGAAACTAATCGTCGCCTGCCACCGGGAAACTATTGACGGTGCCAGAGGGGAAAACAAACGGCCAACAGGAGGGTTAAGTGACGTGAGGGACTTGATTGCAATTGTCATTAATTATAAATTGTTTTAATAAATATAATATAGTTGATTAGTTAATAATGAATTATAAATAAATCAAATTATTGTAACCGTTAGATGTGTTCAACGGTTGAGATTAAATAAAAAAGTGGGTGCGTTCAGTGCACCCAAAAAAGTGGGTGCACCGAAGTAGCCACCTATAATATATATATATATATATATATATATATATATTTGTGGTAGGTAAGCCTTCCAGTTGTTAGAAGGTTTGTTCAATCAGTTAGCGAGGAAGCCGTTGGGGTAGGCCTCATTCGAGGAGTAAAGCCTGATCAGCAGTTGGTCAAGGTATGCATT
Source organism: Linum tenue (assembly GCA_946122785.1). Taxonomy (NCBI): domain Eukaryota; kingdom Viridiplantae; phylum Streptophyta; class Magnoliopsida; order Malpighiales; family Linaceae; genus Linum; species Linum tenue. The sequence goes on along the minus strand of CAMGYJ010000008.1, from coordinate 49,102,896 downwards.
TCAATTATAGTGGTAACTGGTAATAAGTGATGACTTGGAGTCTTCCTCAGCTTTTTGTGCCTGATAAGAATTGGGTGTTGGTGAAGCATTCAATTGATACGCTTTCTGTTGTCAAGTTTGCTTAAGCTACACTGAAGCGGTTGTCAGATTATGTAACTTATCTGGTTACTGTAGATTGTACGTGACGAGTTGGTGAAATTAATGGGAGGAGAGGTGTCAGAACTAGTTTTTGGGAAATCTAGCCCTACAGTCATATTATTGGCTGGTCTGCAAGGAGTTGGCAAGACAACTGTATGTGCAAAGCTGGCAAACTATCTTAAGAAACAGGTAGGTAGTCGAAGAGATGCTCTTTATATTCTCTTTGTGGCATTGGTACAACTTTCAGCAGAAACTGTGCTCCTATCTTAGTAAACAACAATAGCATTCTGCATCATCTCTTAGTTCTCACTTGTTATTGTTGGCACAGGGAAAGAGTTGTATGCTTGTTGCTGGAGATGTGTACAGGCCTGCTGCTATTGAGCAACTTGTCATTTTAGGTGAACAGGTAGTATATTCCCTACTTCACCGAAGTATCAATACCATCCGTTGAAAACCTTTCAGCGTGTCCTTTGTTCTAGTAATAAACTGCAATTATTCGCCACTGGATATGCAAAATGTCGTTTCTTGTAATGAAAACTATATCATGGAATGCTTGTATCAGAAATTCCTTCCAGATTGAGTCCTTGTGTAATACCAGAAGTCTGTTGTCCATAGAGTTGAATGGTTATCAGCCATGAAATTTTTTCACATCAATAGTTTTCTGCAGGTGGGCGTTCCTGTTTATGCAGAAGGGACAGATGTCAAGCCTTCTGAAATAGCTAGGAAAGGCTTACAGGAGGCGAAAAGGCAAAATGTTGATGTTTTGATAGTAGATACTGCTGGAAGGCTTCAGGTGAATATGTAAATCACAATAGTTATGCAGTTCTTGGAAAGTTCTGTGGCTTTGTCCTCTGGCTAAATAATTAATGGCTTAATTGTTTACAGATAGACAAAGGGATGATGGATGAATTGAAAGATGTGAAGAAAGTCCTGAATCCGACTGAGGTTTTGCTTGTTGTGGATGCAATGACGGGCCAGGAAGCTGCAGGTTATCCCTAATTATTTTGCACAGCCAATAATTCAGAATTGCTTGGATTGATATTTATGTAAAGATCCACACGCACACACACATATAGATGGCAGCCTAGCATCTAAGCTAAAATCACAGGTGCTGTTTGCTGATGAATTGAGTGAAACTTAAGGGTTCAGATGGGACAGTTAGTCCAAATTTATGCCGGGTTTTCTTTGAAGAGAATTCGGATGTTAAGATTTACAATGAAATATTCCCTGCATTTGTGTTGTTCCTATGTGTTCTTGCTGTTGTTCACTACTTATCTTCCCAAAAGTGCTGAATTTGCTCGTTCAGAGACATCCTCACATTCAGGAATATCATCTAAGCATTATGTCATTACGCTATTGCAGCACTAGTGACGACTTTCAATGTTGAAATTGGAATCACGGGTGCCATTTTGACAAAGCTAGATGGAGATTCCAGAGGTGGGGCTGCTCTGAGTGTTAAAGAGGTCAGTTTTATTTATCTACTAGCTTGTTGTCATCCGTTGGTGGGAATGTCATTAAATACAATGTATGAATGATGTGTATTTAAAATTTTTAAATGACTTGAAATGCTGAATTTCGTAGGCTATTAAGGTGACATATAAATTATTTTTCCATTTTCGAAATTCTTTTAACTTTTTATCAATAATGAACATTGTTAGCTTAATTGTTATAACCAAAGTTATCAAACCGGTTTAAGTTGTTGAGTCGGTCAATCAAGTAATTTGAAGTTTAATGGTTAGATTGAGGTCCAACCTGTTTGAGCTGTTTTACACATTTTCTAAATATATTTACATATAAGTTAGAAATTTAGTGACTGAAATGGAATATAATAACTTATATCTATTAAGAACTCAAATTCCATAAGAAAACATACTTATTTCGAATCAATGATATTTGGGTTTCAATTTTAAAATTATGCCCCATTTATACGATAAACATAAATTAAATTTATTATTAAACTCCAAGTAAAATAATTAGAATATGAAAATTCAAATATCAAATAACAAAGAAAGTACTTACGGGAAAGTTGGTGGGCTAGCTAACAGTAATGTAAAAGTTGTATGATTTTTAGATTTCAGGTTTTCAATTTTTTAATTAAAAAGATACAAAAGATTTCTTTAGTGTAATTGATAATGGTTGTTGTCTTAGTAAGGAAAGATCATGGTTCAAATCCTGGGATTGATAATGATAAACAGCAACTCACATATAGGTCCCTGCAACTGGAATTCTGTTCTGAAATCGGTTAGGATTTAGGAGTCATGGATGGTTTTCAAGATTATTTTCCTACCGGTGAAATAACTTTGTACGACATATTAGCTTTTTAGCATAACTTCTCATTTTAAGCGGCATATCATGTATTAGATATAATGTCTGTCTAGTGGCTCTATGAGAGTTGACCATTTATGGAAGTCACTTATCATTCATCATTTTATTTGCTTCAACATCAGAAGATGAAAATAAGAAATAAAGAACTTTGTGGAATGACAGGTATCAGGAAAGCCAATCAAACTTGTGGGACGAGGAGAGAGAATGGATGACCTGGAGCCTTTCTACCCAGATCGTATGGCTGGACGTATTTTAGGAATGGGAGATGTTCTGTCATTTGTGGAGAAAGCACAAGAAGTAGTAAGTGGCTGGTAAAATCCAGGGTATTCCATTCATCTGAACAGAACATGAGTTGAATTGGAAAAATTATGGTTTCACTTTTGATATCTAGATGCGCCAAGAAGATGCCGAAGACCTTCAAAAGAAGATAATGAGTGCAAAATTTGACTTTAATGATTTCCTGAAGCAAACTCGAGCAGTCGCACGCATGGGTTCCATGACTCGTGTCCTTGGCATGATCCCAGGGATGGGAAAGGTATGGGGGACTCGTTTCAGGTTCTGCGGTTATGTCATTGCTACTGAGAAGTATGGCTTGTGTGCTGCAAGTGTTTCAGTTCGTTTGCTGACACTTGAGGCTTCAAATGGCTATGGTATTCACAATCAAACAGGTAACTCCTGCTCAAATTCGAGAAGCAGAGAAAAGCCTAACGATAATGGAAGCGATGATAGAAGTGATGAGTCCAGGTCCCTTTGGATTTCTCCTCTTTAATTTGCTGTAGAATGTTGATAGTTATACTTACACAACATGCCTCCTTCTAAAAATGGGCATCAGTAATTTGCAGAGGAAAGGGAGAAGCCTGAATTATTGGCAGAGTCAGCAGTTAGGAGAAAAAGGATTGCCCAAGAGTCTGGGAAAACAGAACAGCAGGTATGCTCTGTCTACAGGAAACAGAAAAGAATCTTGTATAGGCGGCTGATCTTGTAACCTGTTTGTCCTTATAACGGCTAGTTGTACTTTGTCTTGTGTAATGAAAATAACAGGTGAGCCAACTTGTTGCCCAATTGTTCCAAATGCGTGTTCGGATGAAGAATTTGATGGGTGCAATGGAAGGTGGATCTATTCCTGCTCTGAGTAATCTTGAAGATTCCCTAAAGGCCGAACAGAAGGTACTTTATCTTCTCAACTTACTACAACTATATTCAGGATAAATAGCTAGCAATGATAAGTATAGGCTTGCTAAATCAACGTGACTTTGGTGGGGATATTTTTCTTGTGCCTTAGGCTCCTCCTGGTACTGCAAGAAGGAAGAGAAGATCGGAGTCCAGGAAACAGTTTCAAAGCTCAGCATCTCCAAGCCCTAGTCCTCGTGGCTTCGGTTCAAGCAATTAGGATCTATCCACTCGGAAAAGATACAAGTCTGATATCCTGGAACTATCACGTTTGATTGAAGCATCCAGCGAGCGATTTGAGAGAAAGTAGTTTATGTAACAACCATCATTCCTTTTGTTAGTCGTTTCTGTACAAGTTGTTCAGTATTTGGATGTGAACTCCTCCTGAAGATTCAATGCTTTTATTATTCCTTGTTATGAGCATCTCTTTCTCTTGGTTGGTTCTTGAGGTTGTAAGTGATCCCATTTCAAAGCAGATTTCTGTTTGGAAAATGACCAAATTTTTAGGTGAAAAAAAGGAACGGGCTTGAGAATCGGGCCAGCAACAAGAGAAATCCTGGAGGGTTTTTGTGTTAACCAAACCCGGACTACTAAAAATAGTAAGTCTTACTTATATCTCATGTTTGGCCCTTGTTTATTGGTTGGTTAGTTGATTATTTACTTGTATATTTCGGATCCCATTTAATCTCCATTGAGGGTTGTGGACAGGAGCAGAAACAAACTTGGTAGCATTCCAGGACAGGACACTTGTCATTGTTCTTGCTCTCATCAGTTAATGTAAAAGGAAAAAAAAAAAGTTAGCTTCTCTCTCTTTTTCCTTCTTTTTCTTCGTTGCAGAACCTAACACACTGCAGAGGAAGGGACAAAGATCTTTTAGATCAAAACGAAGCAAAAGAGAAAAAAAGAAACAAGGAAGAAAAGATGGCAGCGGTTCCTGATAAGAAAGCATTTCCAGAAGCTAATGTAGACAAAGAGCTGAATCCTGGCCACAACAAAAGAGTCGAGCCTGATTCCACTTCCTCCAGCATTGCCGCCTCCCTTGCCAACAAGGTACTCTACTTTTGATCATTATCTCCGACATTTCTCCTTGTCTGATCATACTGCTTACCAATAACTGGATACCCGTAAAGCGTCGACAATGGCTTTTTCCTTAATGAATAAGGTTCTCTAGAAAACTTGTCACGAATAGCTTGATTTAGGAATGTGGAAAAATGGTTTGCTTATGTGAATTGGGCAAATTGTGAATGTTGATTGCTTGACGTAAATAAATGACATATTACTATTTGTTTTGTTGAACACATTGTCACAACAAACGCTGATCGGGGAGGTTGTGGGTTTTGGCATGGCAGGAAAAGGAGGAGGCAGAAAAGAAGAAGGCGGGTGGGGAAAAGAAGGATAGTGGGGATGGCTTGAAAACAACGGTGATAATCTCAGTGATTTTTGCTGCTATTGCTGGTGCTGCATTTGGCATTGCTAAGAAATTGCGAGAGAAACAAACCTGAGAATTAGGAAAAATAAAGCCACCAAAAAGGAAAATCATGGCCCATTGATTAGGCTGGAAAAATCTATTAGTATCACGTGTTTTCTCCTTTTTTTTTGTTTTTTTTTTTGTTTCTAGTTTGTTTTCTGTCTGCAGAAGTTGCTAGAGAGAACTGAAAGTCTCGCATGCATGCATTTTGTTAACTGGCAACATCATCAGAGGATTTTGGAGTTGGATTAGTTTGATCATTGTATTGACCTATGCGGGGACACAACAAGTGTTCATCATCCCGGCACCCACATTTTTAGGTTAACTCCTTTTTGTTTCTGTTCCCCATTGTTCAGTTCGCCCTTAGCTGTAGAACTGGAATTAGGTTACATGATGAAACTTTCTTTCTCCCAATTTCTATAATGAACTAGAAAAGCTTATTATTTTCCTTCCCTAATTCACTTTGGGCTTTTACCGTTTTGAATGAGAGGATTAAGAGGTTTCGGGTGTGGGTATGACATTCTTATAAGACTTTTCGAGTAGGTTACATTAAAAAGAAGTGTTCGAGTATGAAAAGACAATTTGACGACTAAGTTAGCTCTCGACATGCTAGAGAGAAAAATAGTTGCAAAGATTATATGTACATCGTAAGCATAACCGTCCATCAAATACTTAAATGCCACAATGAATTCCTCCACCTTTGACGATGGAGGAAATTGAGAAATCTTAACATATGATTTTAGAAAATTGTTGTGCGTTAATGTCTTCATACTCTATAGACTATAGTATGGAATGAGATTATTCAAGTCATACTTTTAATCAACATGATCTGAGTGACCCTAAACACATGGACGTAACTGTAAAGCTTTATCTTGATTACTATTGATGTGGAATTTTATAATACACAATGTACATATGTTTTCCCGGCGAGAAAAACTAGATGAACAGAATTGGATTTTGCACCTTTGACTTCCAAACAAACGATCAAACAACACAGTTCACACCTCTTTGAGCAAAGTTCAAACAAGGGTGTTCAATGTTTTGATGAACTACGAGGCAAATCTACTTTAAATTAGCCCTACTCCTATGGAGGTTCAGTGAGAGCTCCAAAAACTACGACTACGGCTAAATTTGCAGAGGAAAAGATAAAAAGATAAAACTTGACAAGTGGTGTCGAGTTGTGATTTTTGCGAACCCCTTCTCTGTCATCTTCACCTCCTATTTATAGCCATCAGAAGTAACTGCCACAAGAAAATGCTCTGCTGACGTGGAGTGACGGTTACCCTGATGTTGGAATTGGGATCTTCTTCAGTCTTGACCTCCTCCTCTTGAGACCTCAACCAATGCTCTTGGCAAATCCTCCGTAGTTTTGCTCATCCATAGAGTAACAATGGCTAAGGCATATAGAAATACCACTTACCACATATGGGTGGGTATTTGAATAACATGAGTTAAAAATGGCAAAAAGTACTTCACCATTATTAGAGTAAAGAGACCACCTGCTCACATGACCCCCTTGCCTTGGCCATACCATGGGGGGTGTACATTGGTGACCCCCTCACCATACCATTGGGCATCCTCCATGGGGTCATATGGATCACCCCACCACTATATCATCCTCATGGGAGCTGGCGTTGGTGACCCCTCACCCCCTGATCATACCATGAGGGTGCTCCTTCCACCCTCATCATCTTTCATGTCATGGGGTTGGCGGTATGATGTCCATCCCCCTTGATACCTCCTGGGGGTGGTGGTATGATGCCCACCCCCCTCACCATGTTCTGGTAGTGGTATGATGGTGGCCACCCCCTTGGTACCTCCTGGGGGTGGCTATCCTTCTCCTTGCCTTAGCCAAATTCGGCCATCACCCCCCTCACCATGTCATGGGGGTGGCGGTATGATGCCCACCCCCTGCGTGTCATGGGGTGGCTCCCAATACTTAGCCAAATTTGGAGATACATGGCGCGCGTGGTGGCATGGAGTAATGGACCCTAAAACCCAATCTCCATGGCCCACTTAACTGATTTAAACCGATATGATTAAGTTGGCCTTATAAAGCCATTTAATTCCTTATTTTTAACCGATGTGGTACAAGGTTAATTTTTATGGGTAAACAAATGCCCCCACAACTTAGTGTATAAGGATTATGCACTAAGTTGTTTAACAGAAAAATATCATCAGTCTCCATTATAAATAGAGTTCCTTCATTTACTTCATTCTTCACAAATCACTCACCAAACACAAAACAAGCTTTTTACTCTTCACTTGCACCTCTTCTGCCACTATCAAACTCCAAGGTGAGAAACTCTCTCCATCTTTCATTATTTATTTATTTTTCATATTGTCCAATGTACATTGTGGCTATTGGTCATTACCGTCATCATCAATTTTTCTCTCATGATTGCAAGCAACACAATTTTTTTTTTATACATACGTATAAGAAGCATGTATATATATTTTGTTTCTCATTTATGGCTGCCATCAAACTCCTATTGTTTTCCCCCCTTTGTGCATGGCCGCCAATGTATATGTATTCATGCACGTGCATTTTATTCCCTTTTTTTTTACGTATGGCCTTTAATATGGATGTATATTTATATTGTTATTCTTTTTGTTGGCCATTTTTCTTTCACCATACACCCATCCCATAGTTGTAGTACCACCCTCATGTCATTGTACCCCCTAACCCCGAGCTTGTAATAATGTAGGATGGCTAACTCCGAGCCAAACAAGCAAGAGATACAAAAAGCAACTAGCAAATACTAGAAGGAGTACGTGGCGTTATGTAAGAAACCAGGATTGAAGATGGACTTTTTGGAAGTGAAAGAAAATGGGGAGGGTTGGCTTGGCCCTTACCTCATTGATGAGAATACCCTCTCTGCTGCTACACTTGACCGGTATCCACTTGGGGGTAGCTTACCTCTCTACCTCGAAGAAGAAATACCGCCTACCATGTTCTTTCGCCCCACCAAAAGTAAGAAACCAGTGTCCTCGTGGCCAAATAGTGATCCCATCTTCCTCAAATGGTAAAAGAGGTTGAAGGTTGACACAACCACTAAGGCACAATGGATGGCATCTGGCATTACCCGTCTATTGGCCCTTTGTGCTGCGATTCCGGATCCAGATGTTCAGCTATTCAAAGCTGCCTTGTGCTTCTGGTCTGTAGGCTCCAACTGTTTTGTCCTTCCTTCGGGTGCGATGACTATCACTCTAATGGACTTAGCCGCCCTCACTGGTTTGTCCTTAGGGGCCAAAGCACCAACAGACCCCACTCCCCAGGGGCGAAGCCAGGATTCCTATTCCGGGGGGGCCAAAAATTGAAAATCTGCAGCTAAGCCAGTATTTCCATGTGGGTGGCTAAAAATTGAAAAATTGCACATTCTTTTGCTTTGATAGATAGATTCGTAAAATCATATTCAAGGTAAATGTTTTGAATATTTTTTGTCTATTGAATCAAGAAACTTCACGTTTTGTAGCTAAATTTTATTATTTTCATTCAAAATGCACATTTACAAATATAATAATTAGGTTTAATACACTTGTATATCCAAAACTTTCACGGTTGTGCCAATAATATCCAAATTTCCCGGAATATCACTTATATCCATGTTTTAAAGTTGTTCTTTGCCAAATCTATCCATTTTCCAATATATATTTTTTGTTAAATACACTTGTATATCCAAAAACACCGTTAAAGAATGTGAAGGAATTGGATATAAGTGGTATTTCGGAAAATTTGGATATTATTGGCACAATCGTGAAAGTTTTGGATATACAAGTGTATTTAACCTAATAATTATTGAATGAATAAAAACAAGATATTCAAGGTAAATGTTTTGAATATTTTTTGTCTATTGAATCAAGAACTTCACGTTTTGTAGCAAAATTTTATTATTTTCATTCAAAATGCACATTTACAAAGATAATAATTATTGAATGAATCAAAAGAAGATATTATCCAATAATACAAACAATAAATAACTAAATACTAAAGGAAGTAAAATTCAAAATCAGTCAACAGAAAAGAAAATCCGAAAAAGTTGTTGAAAATGATAATAAAGGGTTTTGATATTATCAAATAATACAAACAATAAATAACTAAATACTAAAGGAAGTAAAATTCAAAATCAGTCAACAGAAAAGGAAATCCGACAAAGTTGTTGAAAATGATAATAAAGGGTGAAATAATAGTTAAAAGCAGTACTAGGTAATTAGAAATAATAAAAATCAATTAAAATGCAGAAACCACGTCCACGGGGATTTGAACCTACATTCAACACCTCCCAAATCAAGCATTCTGACAAGTGACAACTAGTCTACAACACAACTTTGTAATACTCGTCGCTACTTGACTTAATTTATAAATTCCCGGGGGCCCATGGCCCCCCCGGCCTCTAAGCTACCTTCGCCCATGCCACTCCCCTTGTTGAGCAAACTCCTATTTTGCCACAATCCTTCATGAGTTTGCACCAGCAATACTTGCCCACTGATGTAGGGGTAGCCATCACCCAGAAGGAGAGGGTGGCTTTCATCCACTACTGGTTATACAGGTTCATTGTCTGCTCGACTCATGGATGTCCCCGCAGGTCTCTATCTCATATCTCGTACCAACTTTCTGATGGGATTCCTCGTGCTGATTTTCTGGAAATCATTGGCACATCTCTACCACGACATGCACACCCTCATTCATCAAGCCAAGAAGGGTGTCACTCCTACTAGCAGCGGTCCCCTATGGTTAGTGCTCCTTTGGATTTATGCTTATTTTCCAACAACACGGGGTGACCTTCCCCTCTTGGACCAAATGGACCCCAAGCCACATTCTTATGGCTTGTATTATGCGAAGGCTCCCCCTTTGATGCACAGCTTTGATAGCTACTTTGCTCAATTCTACAACTTAAAAAAGGGTTTCATATTTACCCCCTTTGCTAGTCGAGCTGTGGGTCCTTCCTCTTTCTCCATGACTTTCTCCGCATTCCCTGCTAAAGGAGAGCCTAATACAAACTACGAGAGATTTGCTAGTCAATGGGTCAACTGGGTGGTAGCACGAGACCTCCTTCTCAACCCAGCCAATGGAAAAAATGCAACTTATGTGGAGCCTTACAACCCTCACTATGTTGCAAGACAATTTGGCTTGATTCAAGGGTGGCCTTTGCCGAACCCATTCTCACGCCAACTTGACACCCCCGGCGAGAGAAATCCATTACAAGACAAGGAAGTGAAGAAACTTGAGGCATGGCATGCCTTTTTACTCACTTATGTTCCATTCACACCCTTCAAGTCAAGTCCATACTCTACTCCTCTTTTCAAGAGAGTGCTCTAAAAAACATTGAATGATCTAAAGCTCTTCGCTGGTAATCCTCAAACCATTGTCAATGGCCTCCTTACCAATGTGCCTCAAGGGGAGGGCCCCGATGGACAAACCTCGAGTAATGGTGGCAAGGGAAAAACTTTCACACCCAAACATCCAACACATCATCGGCCAAACGCCCTGCATGTAAGCCTTCTTCCCATTGTATATTTATATAACCTGCCTTTTTTTCTTTCTTTTCTCTAACCATGAATATCTTTTCTTCGTCATATAGCTTCAAAAAAATCTCATGGTCATAGTCGACCAGCCAAGCAATCTTGTCCCCCACACAAACCCCAAACCAGTGCACATGTAAGTCTTCTCATTCCCCTTAGCTAGTATTCCTTATTTTGTGATGACACCCCCTAACCACCTGTCTCATTGTGTAGCCAGAGACAATAATGTCAGATGAGGATGAAGAAGAGCCCCCCTCTGACCCAGAGTAGGAGGAGGAGGAGAACTCTGTTCTCAAGGGTGCTCGTAGTACTACCGGCACAGAGTCAGAGGGTGGTAACGAAAAAACTGCCGACGAAGGTTCTAAAGAAGGGGAGGCCGAGATCATAGAACACACGGGGAAAAACAAATGGGGTCTCCATTCATCTTCGTCTTCGCCCCAGTCTCATGATCCTTAGCCCTCCGCCAACTTGGTGCAACACCCCCCTCGTCCTCCCACCTTGGAGGCTCGTTCTACCACCCTAGGGGCTGGCTCTACCACCCCCCTTCCCACACCAGGGGGTCCAGGGATGACTACAGGGGCAACCTCATCTACCACCACCCCCCGATCTCTTGGGATTTAATCAGTTCCCCTCCGGGCCTGCCATATTTGGACACTCTTTACACACAGGTGGTACTTTTTTTCAAGTTCCACCAACCAACTTGTTCTCAGGTATCCAAATAATTTCTTCATCAAATGCCAACTTTTAACTTCCTTTTATACATACAGTTTGAGTAACACCTTTCTCTCAGGTCCCCACAACGACTCCTTTCATGGAGGTGACAGAGTGATAGTGGATGCCACCACCCACCAAATGACCCCTTTAATGGAGGCAGCCGAGGAGGAGCAATACACACATCCTACTGGCCTCATGGGTAATCCTTCAACACTTGAATGAGTAGAGACCCCCCTGGAAATGGTAAGCACCACATCCAAACCAAAGCCTCCTCTCTATTTTTTTTTATGAAAACACCAATATCTCACATGTACACAACTTGCAGGGTGCCACCACTCTTAATGATGACCTCCAATTCCTACGAGACTTGGAGAGCCAATATCAGGTGGCTGCCACCAACCCTTTTGCCAACCCCGCCTTCTTCATCCATTCATGAAGCCCTGGATGCTGTTGACAACTTCCTATCTTACACTTTGGACGAAGTCATAGGGGCTTTTGACTCTGCCTGGCCTAAACAAGCCCTTGCTCTTTTGTCCAAGCTCGAGCTTCACATCCCACTACCAGGTTTGAGCATGGACCACATGATATCTATGCATACTGCTTCAGACACCATCAAATCATGTATTGGGGCTATCGAGCAGCCTACAAAGTTGAAGGATACCATGCTTCACAAAGAAAATGCTAGAGCCACCACTTCCACCTACTTGCAAGGTAAAGTATCACAAGGCAAGGCCATGTCAAGTCAGGTTACCACCCTTGAAGCCAGAAAAAATGCTCGCTCTTCTAGGATAGCCGAGTTGGAGGCCGAACTCAATAAGCTTCGTGTAGAGGAGGCACAAGAGCAAACCCAGTCAGAGTCTCTAATTCAAAACTTCAATGTGTTGATGGGTGAAATTCGTGCTGTTGCTGACCAGGAGAAGACTCTTACTCCCATGAAGAAAATAGCCCTTCACCGAGCAAAATCCGACTAGGAGGAGCGTGAAAACAAGGCCAAGCTTGTTAAACTGAGGGCCTTTGTTTGATTTCCTTTCTTTCGATCGAATGAGTATGATTTGGATTTTTTTTCCCCCGATGCATACGTGCCCCTCATGTCTTTTTCCATCTCACACAAAGATCATGCCCAGTGGCGGATCCAAGGCTGGGCCAACCCAGGCCCCGGCCCAGCCCTCCTCCGAATCCAGAGTTAGTTTAGTGCTTACAAATTTTTTCGATTTAGGTATTTGGCCCAGTGCTATTTAAAATCCTGTGTAGTTTTATTTGATAATAAGATTTTGTGCAACTAGGAAAATGGTTAAGATGAATATATCCAAACCATCACTCTAAATTTATACTAAATTTTTTATATCCCAAATAATTTTATTTGAAAAAAGACATGAAAACCTAAAAGTGTAAAGTTTCATTAAAATAAAATAAAAACTCTAAACTAAAGCACACCCTTCCTTGCAAAATTCAACAAATTTCCCAATCCCAGCAAAACAAAACAAGAACGAGGAGACGAGCAGACCCAAAATGGATTTCTCGCCAGCCCGTCGAGCTGGTTTTCTTTCCATTCTTTTGATTAAGAAAATATTTACAAACTTTCTAAGTTATCATTTAGATTGTCTCAATTGAGTGAGGCACTAGATTCTAACCGTTCTTTCTGGTGTTTTGATGAAGAAAATATTTGCAAACTTGCTCAAGAGTTTAACCTTGAGACTTTGAAGGCTACGAGATGCATTCTTTGGAGAATGCACTACTCATGTGAGGAAGATGAAGTTTCTTCTCTTGCAAAATTATTAGAGAAGCTGGAGGAAACAGGGATGGACACACAATACAAATTGATTTGTCGGTTGATTTGTCTAGTGTTGACCTAGCCGTTTTAACAACTACCATGGAGAGAATATTTTCAGCAATGGAACATGAACATTGATTTATGCAACAAAATGAGCGATGAATTTCTCGTTGATTACTTAGTTATTTTCTTTGAAAAAGAGTATATTATCAGTATGGATGGAGATTATATTATTGATGAATTTGTTAAATTAAAAGATTTTCTTGTACAATTGGTATTGTCATGAACACTATATTATTATATATTTTTTGTTTATGATATCTAATATTCTATTCAAATGCGGCCCAGTGCTCTCTTATGTCCTGGATCCGCCGCTGATCATGCCCCCCCCCCCCATGCCAACATGACCACCAACACTCTTGGCCAATCTTTAATCACGTGGCATGCTATATTTTGAAACTATTGGGGCCAAAACAACACCATGCCCCCTAGTTAATCCCAATTACTACTAATCACCCCATGCCAATCACCATCCCCCCATGTCTTGTCATGGGGTATGGTTCACATCTTAGCACGATTTTAAGGTTTGGCATGGGGTTAGGCCACCTTAGAGGCCTAGCAGTCTCAAGACTCACCACAACCCAGGTCCCAAAGAGAAGGGATGTAAGGTTTCAAGTATTTTCCATATATTAAACGTTCATGGAACACTCCATCAAGATCCTTTAGTAAATAAGCTCCATTGGGACGAGTAGAATGAACAATGAAGGGTCCACGCTAGTTAGGAGACCATTTACCAAATTTGGGATCCTTATCTCCAATGGGAAAATGAAGCTTCCATACCAACTATCCTTCCTCAAATGACTTGTGCTTGACTCTCTTATTGTAAGCACGAGCCACCTTGTCCTTTTGTACCCGGATATTATCGAGAGCTTTGAGTTGGAGTTCATCAAGATCACACAATTCCAACATCATGGACTCATAGTACTCAGATGGTGCTAGCTCATGTTGGCGCATGTATCTTAATGACTTAACAGCCACCTCCACCGGCAATAAAGCTCCATGGCCATAAGTTAGCATAAAAGGGGTCACCTTTGTACTACTACGTGGAGACATCCGATAAGCCCATAAAGCTTCAGATAAGACTTCATGCCATTTCCTCGGGTTATCCTCAATCATCTTAGACAATATACCCTTACCACCTTGTTGGATGCTTCAGCTTGACGATTGGCTTGAGCATAGTAAGGAGTGGAGTGTATGATTTTGATGTCGTGTTCTTTGGTAAAAGCCATCACTTCCCCTCCCGTGAACACGGTACCCTGGTCAGCTGTTATGGTGGCTGGCAAGCCAAACCTATGTATTATATTCTCTTTGATGAACTTGATGATTTCTCCTTGATTGACCACTGTCATTGGCTTGGCCTCCACCCACTTGGTGAAGTAATCAGTTGCCAAGATGACAAATGTATGTCTATCAGAAGATGGTGGATAAATCTTTCCAATCAAGTCCATGTCCCATCCCATGAAAGGTCGAGGCTTGATGATAGACTTCAAGTCGATGGCCGGAGCTCTTTGCACCGGGCCATGTCGTTGACAAGCCTCACACCCCTTAGCAAAAGCGGCACAATCTTCCCCGATGGATGGCCAGTAGTACCCATACCGGTGGAGTACCCATCTCATAGAAGGGCCTGCTTGATGAGCACCACATATCCCTTCATGAACCTCACCCATGGCTTATAGGGCCTCCTTGCCCCAAGCACTTCAATAGTAAACCGTCAGGTCTCCTTTTGAATAAGACCTCATCCAACAAGGCATAATTCCTTGCCTTGAATTTGACGGCCCGATCCACATCCCCTGTTGGATTCTTCAAGTATGCTATCAAGGGGGTACGCCAGCCACTGGCCTCCTCTTCAATTGTAAACACATCTACCCTTTGCTTCAATCTCTCATGCAATGGGTTGAGCCTTCGCACAAAAATTTGCTCTCCCCCTTCATGAGCAAACTCTTTAAACCCCGAGGCCAGTTGTGCTAAGTAGTTAGCCTTGCCATTGTCCTGGCGAGGAACATACTTGATGGAGACATTATCAAAGTGGGTAATTAATATTTGGACATTGTCAAGATATGTCTCTAGTATGCAATTGATGCATCAAAATTCACCAAGTACTTGGTAGACTACCAGTTGGGAGTCCCCTTGGATATTAACACTTTTGACTTTCAAGTCAACAAGCATCTCCAGCCCTACCACTAAAGCCTCATACTCGGCTTGATTGTTAGTACATTGGAGATCAAGTGTAAAGGCAAAGTACATGGCATGCCCTGATGGGGAAGTGAGGACCACGCCAGCACCCGCTCCAGACCGGGTCTTTGATCCGTCAAAGTATAAGGTCCAAGGGGCCTCCTCCACCATGTCTATTTCTACCAACTCAGCTGGCACATCCACACATGGGTGGTCAGCTAAGAAGTCAGCCAATGCTTGGCCCTTTATGGCCTTTTGAGGCACATATTGCAAGTTGAACTCAGATAGTGCAAGTGTCCACTTACCAATCCTCCCATGGATGATTGGCCGGGACAACATGTACTTTATTATATTAGTCTTATATATGAGTTGCACTTGAACAGGCATCAAGTAGTACCTTAGCTTCATACAAGAAAAATATAAGGGTAAACATAACTTATCTACAGGGGGAGTACTTTTATTCTGCCTCGTTTAATAGTCTACTTAAGTAGTACACGACCTGTTCATGGCCAGAGTCATTATCTTGAGCCAACAGACACGCTACAGAGGTGTTAGTGGCTGAAAGGTACAACTTCAATGGACGATGTGGGATTGGAGAGTTGAGTACCGGCAGGGTTGCCAGGTACTTCTTGATGTCATCAAAGGCTTGTTGATGCTCTTGACGCCATACAAACTCATCTTCCTGCTTCAACTTCAACAACGGAGAGAAGACTTGGGTTTGGCCAGCACATTTTGAGATGAAACGTCGAATGTAGTTAACTTGGCCGAGGAACCTTTGAAGCTCTTTCTTATTACTTGGTGGCATGGCCTCAATGATGGCCTTGGTTTTGCTCTTATCAACCTCAATGCCACATTGGCTCACAAGGAACCCTAAGAAGTCACATGCAGACACATCAAATGCACACTTAAGTGGATTTAGCTTCAAGTTATGGCCTCTCATACGTAAAAAGGCCATACGAAGATGAGATAAGTGTTGACTTGTTACCTTAGACTTGAAAACAATGTCATCCACATAGACTTCAACCAACTCACCAATTAAGTCATGAAAGATAGCATTCATGGCTTGTTGGTAAGTGGCACCAGCATTCTTCAACCCGAAGGGCATGACGAGCCACTCATAGCACCCTATGGCTCCAGGACATCTGAATGAGGTCTTGTGGATGTCTTCCTCGGCTAAGTAGATATGATTATAGCGTGAGTTACAATCCATGAAAGAAAAGATCTTATGCCTAGTTACTGCATCAAGCAACATGTCCGCAACTGGCATGGGGTATTCATCCTTAGGAGTGGCTAAGTTTAAATTTCTAAAATCAACACATACACGTATCTTGACATTCTTCTTTCTGACTGGCACTACGTTGGTAACCACTCCACATACCTAGCTGTCCTGATGAAGCCAGCCCTCAACAATCTTTCAATTTCTTTCTTAATCTCTGGCAAGACCTCATAAGCAAACCGTCTAGGCGGCTGTTTAAAGGGTTTGAAGCCACCACTAATGTGTAATCTATGCTATACTAACTTTCTATCTAGACCAGGCATCTCGTGATAATCCCATGCAAAACAATCCTTAAATTCTTTTAACAAATTAATTAACTCATACCTCTCGGCTTCGGGGAGCATGGCACTGAAGAAAGTAGGACGTGGGTCGTCCTCGGTGCCAAGATTGATCTCCTCCAACACATCACGTGATGTCATAGGCCTTTGGTCTTCTCCAGCTATACCCGGTATCTCGCCTTCTTCGGGCAAGTCATCTTCAGGCACACAGTCAGCCATCAACACCGCTTCCTAACAAGCTAACCTTTGCTTGCATTGATAGATGGCTAACTTCTCCAACAAGGCCGTCACTTCGGCCTTGCCCACTACCTCGTCTCGAAGTGGTCTACTCATCATTGATACTCGTTTCGGCTTTAGGTGGACCATGCAAAGCAATCATAGATGGTCTCACAATGTCGGCAAGGGGGTCGAGGCATGCCATGCTCAATATCTTAGCACTTGACATCACCACTGTCACGACCCTCCATCCATACTCCTCACTTGTAGAGGCCCGAATTCTCCATGATAGAGTGGAGCCTCGGCCACGTTAGCAGCAACTGCAAAGGGGTTGGTGTCTGCTTGTACTACCTCCGCCATTCCTTCTTTCTTCAAAAACATCAAACACTGATAAAGTGATGATGGGACACACTTGTTGGCATGGATCCAATCCCTTCCCAACAAGGCATTGTAGCTTATCGCCCCATCTACCACAAAGAAAGTAGACATTTTCTCTTGACTACCAACTCCAATTAAGACCGGTGGTATCCCTCTTGCTGATGTTGATCCCCCATTGAAGCTAGTAACGAAGATATCAGTGGGAATCAAATCGCTTGTAGTCTTTCCCAATTTTCTTAACAGCCTAGTGGGAATCACATTGACAGCAGCTCCATTGCCAACAAGAATTCTTGACATCGGCATACCATCCAACCTAGCCTTGATATAGAGGGGCCTCAAATGCCTTAGCATACTTGGCTCTGGTTCCTTGAAAACCACTAAGTGACTTAACTCCTCACTTGTGTTTTCCTCCTTCATGACCTCTTTACCTTTCAAGGTGGCTACTTGCCAGACTTCCTCTTCTCTCGGCGAACTTTCTTCCTTTGCTACCAAACCCTCGGCCTCACCATCAAACTCCCAACCCCAAGAAGGGTTCTGGATGGGTGAGGACGATGAAGCTTCAGGACCCTGGTATAACACATAAAAAGGGTATCTCCCATCATCTTCACCAAGCAAACCAACACTCTTATGGCCTGCCTCACGGAGTTCCTTCAAGAGTTGCTGGGAACTCTTGCTTTGTCTTGTATTGCCACCTCAGCAGCTAGATCAATCCTACTCCCCAATCGAGCCATCCTAACACCCCATGGCTCATCACTTGCTTCCAAACGAGCAAATGCCTCGGTTAACTCAGCAACAGACCCGTCTGTATCTTCAGCCTCTTCTACTACCTCTTCTTCCTCCACATACATATCCCGGTCTTCCTCATTGAATTCGAAGACCATAGGTAGTATGTAGTTTGTGACCACCACTGGCGGCAAACTTCCAAACTAGATTGTCAAAGGGGGTCCTTGGTCATCCACTTCATCATCCTTGTTGCCTCTATCGAATTTGGGATTGGGATGCTCATCTTCTAGCATGTCATCTTCAGCATAGTCATCTTCATATTCACCTCCTTCTTCTTGGAAGTCATCCTCAATCCCTTCACGAACTTTGACATCACCCCGTACTTGGACCAGCTTCCCTTTGTCAGTCATTGTAACCTTGAGCCCGATAGTCACTGAGTTGTCCACCTCTATATTTGGTGGAACAACATCATTGTGTTGGGATGGTCTGATCCTCGCACCAAGTATTACTAGATACCTCCCCTGTCGTCCTGCCGCATTCTTACGCAAGTGACTCACTCCTACTGTCACTCTAGAAAATGGCCAAGTGTAACCACTTCCTAAAGCGTAGTATAGCGGGTTTGGGTTTCAATGTCAACCCGGGTCCTAGATGTGATGACTACTCAGTGAATTCGTATTATCTAGCAATGAAACTTTAGTGAAGGTCTAATCTAACAAGCGAGCAAAGCAACTAAACGGTTGTTTTCAGGTTAAGAGAGGTCACCTGGATATGGTTCCCCCTAGACTGCAGTTAAGCCGGATTGTAATTACCAAGTTCAATTTTCTATGATAGTTATACTGCGGAAGGTTCTTAAACAGTCTGAATTCTCGACTAAAGGTCTTCAGACCCTCTCAATCTGAGTCTCTAGCGGGCGACTAACCTCCACCAGAGTAAACAGATTGAGGCCCTAACGAACCAAACCTCCACTACCGAATTGACTTCGGTACAGAATAGCGAATTGGCTCCTCGACTAAAGTCACCAATTCGCTACCTTCAATTACGGATACTTTATTAACCAAGGCAGATATTCTCATTCTAGGTTAAAGCAGAAACAACAGGAATTTGATCAAGATTCATGCCATTCAATCATTCAAACCTCAATCGAATATAATCAAATCATAGAAACAGTACTTGGGTTCATACAATCAATCCTAACATACAGATCTAGGGTTTCCCACACCCAGATGAATGGGAGAACTACTCCATGGAGAAAGAAGCAAAAGCAGAATCAGATGCGGAAACCATACTGTGAAGGATGGAATTCAGCTTCTGGACGTTGATCGGCACTCTCCCAAGCTCAAGCCAAGCTCCAATGGTGATGAAGATCACGCTAGGGCACTTGGAGACTCTTGTTCGTCGCTTTCTCTCTCTAGGAATCGCTCTGTCTCTCTAAAACTCGAATCCCCTTCTGTTTTGGCTGAAATCTGCTTAAAAGGGCATCACTGGGCAAAGCACTGTCGAGGGCACGGCCGTGCTTTGCCTCAGCCCGCCCGTGCTTTGGCTAGGGTTAATTACACGGCCAGCAGTTGGGGAAAACACGGCCGTGCTTTTGGGAGAACACGGCCGTGCTTTGGGTGGACACGGCCGTGCTTTGTCTCGGCCATGCCCGTGTAATCAGCTCATGTCTACCAAACTCAACTTTGCTCTCGGCAGTAAAAGCACGGCCACAGAACACGGCCGTGTTCTGAAGGCCTCCTGCCGGTGTTTTTGCTCCAGCTCGACGAAATGACTTCCGAATGGCCCGAAACTCGTGCTTAGCCTTTCCTTTGACGTCTGGGACCTGAAATATGACAAAATAGGCCAAGAATACACGACTATGCCCCTCAAACGGATAAGAACTAGGGGTATAAAAACATGCAATTACATCGTTATCAAACTCCCCCACACTTAACCGTTTGCTTGTCCCCAAGCAAACCTAACTCAAACCAATGCAACTCTCCAGACCTCTATAGCAACAAACAACCTCGATTGTAGGTAGCGGACTTCCTAGATCATCTAGCAGCTTACGTGGTCAACCGACGCACAAGTCATCTCATAGCCTCTTCGGCGAGAACGCTAGTCTCGAGTCGGCATCATGGCAAATAGTGAACAGAGGACAAATGAATCGTGGATGAAGAGACTCTCAAAAACAAAAGATCATGGACTCACATTTTTCAAGGTGCTCGATTTTCTTTTTGAAGATGGTTGGAACCCCTTTTCTTCCTTCTTTTTGCTTGGTTTTCTGTTTTTCTCTTTTTTTTTCTTTTTTTCAAGGGTTCCAACCTGTTTTTGCAGAAAACGGAGGCTCCCACCTAGCAACGGATTCCCGTCTCCCCTTACACACTTTTGCCCTATTCGCACGGGAGACGTCATTTTAAAGCACATTTTCGAGCACCTGTTATTTTCAAAACATGATACAAGAGTCCATGACAGGCAGAGAGTCCACAACACCACACAATTCAAGGGTCCTAAGATCACTAATTCACTCAATCAACCAACACAATATGAAGAAGAAATGAGACGTCTTAAATGCATCAACATCCTCCATAGTGCCACACTACCTCCCTAGGTTGCAAATCACTACAGAGACTGTCAATTCAAAGCATACTGAGCAGGTAATTGCAAGGACAAATGAATCGTGGATGAAGAGACTCTCAAAAACAAAAGATCATGGACTCACATTTTTCAAGGTGCTCGATTTTCTTTTTGAAGATGGTTGGAACCCCTTTTCTTCCTTCTTTTTGTTTGGTTTTCTGTTTTTCTGTTTTTTTTCTTTTTTCAAGGGTTCCAACCTGTTTTTTGCAGAAAACGGGGGCTCCCACCTAGCAAAGGTTTTGCGGGAGCCCGGCTCTTACCGGCCATGCCAGGAGCAGTTGTCTCGAGCCTCGTGCGGGGGAAAGACATTTAAGGGGGCTGGAGGTAGTAGGTGGAAATTGGGAACGGATTCCCGTCTCCCCTTACACACTTTCGCCCTATTCGCACGGGAGACGTCATTTTAAAGCACATTTTCGAGCACCTGTTATTTTCAAAACATGATACAAGAGTCCATGACAGGCAGAGAGTCCACAACACCACACAATTCAAGGGTCCTAAGATCACTAATTCACTCAATCAACCAACACAATATGAAGAAGTCACTCAATCAACCAACACAATATGAAGAAGAAATGAGACGTCTTAAATGCATCAACATCCTCCATAGTGCCACACTACCTCCCTAGGTTGCAAATCACTACAGAGACTGTCAATTCAAAGCA
The DNA here is from genome assembly GCA_946122785.1 of Linum tenue. Lineage (NCBI taxonomy): Eukaryota > Viridiplantae > Streptophyta > Magnoliopsida > Malpighiales > Linaceae > Linum > Linum tenue. Next base: position 49,081,409 of record CAMGYJ010000008.1, on the reverse strand, counting down.
TACTGAGCAGGTAATTGCAAGGAACACGTACTTGGAGCCCTCAAATTTAAAAATTTGGACAGTGGACTAGGCTCCAAGCACACAAACAGATCTAATGCAGTCAAAAGATAAACACCCCCCCCCCACACTTAAGATCGACGTTGCCCTCAATGGAGACGAGGGAAGGAAAGGGGAACGATGTTACCGGGATGCACAGACTGCAGAAGACTGGAAATGGACCAGTCAGGATGAAGCGGCACTGGGGAGAGGACCAGTCGGGAACACAGGCACAGCTAAAGGAAACCAAAGAGCTCAAACACGATATGTTAGGTCCAATGTTCAGCCCAATAGTACATCATCCAAAACAAAAGAAAACACCAAAAACAAACCAATTCACCATCCGACTCGAAACAAAACAAATAAATGAAAACCGTGGTGGGGTTGCCTCCCCACAAGCGCTTCTTTACCGTCTTTTTAGCTGGACGCCCATGGTGGATACTCAGGGAGGTGCAGGAACAGGTGCCTCCAAGAGCGGATCTACGTCGCTCTTGAGGTACAGCTTCAGGTTGTGGCCATGCACCCGACGGATGCGACCACCATCATCAGTCAGCTCGGCCTGGCCATCCGGCAAGATGCAGGCGAGTGAGAACCCGGACGGCCAGGGTGGTCGTGGTGCAGGGGGCGGGACCAGCTCGTAGTGGTCTCCAACCTTCTTCCGTGCAGGCTTAGCCACCTGCGGCTTCGGCCGCCACTCCTCCTTGAGCTTTTTGTTCGGAGGCGAGACTGGATGGAGTGGCGGCGAAGGAATGATAGGCGGGTCCTGCAACATGAGAGGTGCAGAAGGATACACGACAGGCTCGTGTACCTGATCAGAAATAGCATGCACAGGTGATGCAGAAATCATAGCACAATGATCAAACTCAGTCACAGAAAAAGTAGCCTGTTCATTTCCAGCGCGCAAGATCAGTTTACCATCATGCACATCAATAAGTGCCTTGGCGGTGGCAAGAAATGGTCTACCTAGGATCAAAGGCACATCCACATCCTCATGTATATCAAGAATAACAAAGTCAACGGGATATGTGAATGCACCCACCTTAACAAGCAGATCTTCTATGATACCCCTAGGATGCACAACGGAACGATCAGCTAGTTGAATGCTCATCCTAGTAGGGCTAAGTTCACCTAGGTCTAGCTTTTTGAACAATTTATAGGGCATGACATTAATGCTAGCGCCTAGGTCCGCCAAGGACTTTCCTACATGCATGCTGCCAATAGTAAGAGGGATAGTAAAACTCCCTGGATCCTTGCGCTTTTCGGGCAGCTTGTTCTGCAGGATGGCAGAACATTCCTCGCTCAGCAGCACTGTCGAGAGATCCCCAAGTTTCTTCTTGTTGGTGAGGAGATCTTTCATGAACGTAGCGTACTTGGGCATCTTCGACAGTGCCTCCACAAATGGTACGCTGATGTTGAGCTGCTTCAACATTGCCATAAACTTGGCAAACTCAGTCTCCAGCTTGTCTTTGTGTAGGCGAGTGGGGAAGGGAAGCTGGGGTACGTGCTCCTTAACCACTGGTTGTGGCTTGGGAGCAGGAGCTTCCTTCTCCACCCGCACTTCTGCATCACCGGCTGGAAGTGCTGAAGCAGGTAGTGGTGCCTCATGCCTGGTTGGGGTGGGATCAGCTGATGTTGGCCTGCCGCTCCTGGTGAAAATGGCATCCAGCTGCTCGTGCGGGTCCCGTGGATTGGGGATGGTGGTGGCAGGTAGAGTCCCCGGGGCCCGAGCAGTAAGCTGGCGCGCTAAGACACCGACTTGGTGCTGTAGATCTTGCAGAATAGCACCCTGGTTCCTCTGTCCTGCCTCCAAAGAGGCTATGCTCTGGTCCACCCTCGTGAAATTCGCCTGGCTGGTGGTCATGAATGTCGCCAAAATATTCTTCAGATCAGCCATCTGATTATCTGGAGCTGCGGCTGCTGGAGGCTGAGCAAACTGGCGCTGGGGCTGCTGGAAGGCTGCCCTTGCCTAGGCTGGTAGGGCTGCTGCTGTGGTGGTGGCCCCTGCTTAGCCTGGAAGGGCTGCCTCTGCTGAAAACCACCTGCTGGTGCTGGGAAACCAGGTGGTTTGTTGGTGTTGCTGCTCCAGGCAAAGTTGGGATGCTGGCGCCATCCCTCATTGTAGGTATTGCTGTATGGGTCCAGGAGCCGAGCTTGGCGATGAAGTCCACCTGCTCTTGAGGAGTAGAGGACTCCCTCATAGATTGACAATCTTCCACCAGGTGGTTCGGGCTCTCACACCACTGACACTGAGCTACTGGAGGCGGAGCTACACCTCGGCCTGGAAGGAGACTGTTGGGCTGCTTCAATGTCTGCACCAACTCAGCCACCTGCTGCTCTAACCCGGATCTGGCCTCCATAGCATGCACACCACGGTCCCGGGAATGTCTGCCTCTGCTGCTCTGCCCCCATGAATGATCGCGGGCAGCCAAGGTACTGATCATCTGGTTCAGCTCGGGTGGGGTCTTAGTAAGAATATCCCCTCCTGGGCATAGAGACTCGATTACCCTCTGGCTGTCTGGGGTGAGGGCACTGTAGAAGTTCCCCACTGTGAAAGCATCACTGAAGCCATGATGGGGACACTGCCAGAAGTATCCCATGTACCGCTCCCATGCATCACGAAGGGACTCATCGGGCTCTTGGCTGAAGTGAGTGATCTCCCGCTGAATCTCTGTGGTCTTCGATGCCGGATAGTACCTGTGCACGAACTTGTCTGCGAGATCGTCCCAAGAAGTGATGGACAATGGGGGCTGGGTCTCCGACCACCTCTTAGCATTCCCCGCCAGAGAATGGGGGAAGAGGTGAAGGCGGATTGCGTCATCCGGAACACCATTCAGCTTGAACCCGTTCGTCAGCTGCAGGAAATGGGAAAGATGTGCCCGGGCCTCCTCATCCTTCAAACCATGGTTTTGGATAGATGATGTAATGAGTTGAATCCAGCATGGCTTGATCTCGAGGTTGTTTGCTGGGATGGGTGGATAGAGGATGACCGGGCGGATGTCAGCAATCCGTGGAGTGTAGTAGTACTCCAAGGTGGGACCCGGCGATGGTGGTGGATGCTAATTCACCGGGGGAGCCTGTCGGGCATTCCCCGGTTGTGGGATGTCTTCGCCATCCATCTCGTACTCGTCCTCGGATTCGCTGCTCAATTGGCCGTCTCTGTGCTCCACCGTAACCAGTCTAGCTCGCTGTTGTCTCCGAAGTTGGTTGCAGGTGCGTTCAATCTCTGGATCCAACAGCAGTAAACCTCCCGACTGGCTACGGGTCATGCACTATCTGCACACAATCAAGCAATGCAAACCCGTGAAGGCACAAGTGGGAAAGAACAAAAACTCAATGCGAAAATGAAAATGCTAGAGTAACAGAAATCACTTTTCTTCAACAACCTAGCCGTCCCCGGCAACGGCGCCAAAAACTTGACTCACTCCTACTGTCACTCTAGAAAATGGCCAAGTGTAACCACTTCCTAAAGCGTAGTATAGCGGGTTTGGGTTTCAATGTCAACCCGGGTCCTAGATGTGATGACTACTCAGTGAATTCGTATTATCTAGCAATGAAACTTTAGTGAAGGTCTAATCTAACAAGCGAGCAAAGCAACTAAACGGTTGTTTTCAGGTTAAGAGAGGTCACCTGGATATGGTTCCCCCTAGACTGCAGTTAAGCCGGATTGTAATTACCAAGTTCAATTTCTATGATAGTTATACTGCGGAAGGTTCTTAAACAGTCTGAAGTCTCGACTAAAGGTCTTCAGACCCTCTCAATCTGAGTCTCTAGCGGGCGACTAACCTCCACCGGAGTAAACAGATTGAGGCCCTAACGAACCAAACCTCCACTACCGAATTGACTTCGGTACAGAATAGCGAATTGGCTCCTCGACTAAAGTCACCAATTCGCTACCTTCAATTAAGGATACTCTATTAACCTAGGCAGATATTCTCATTCTAGGTTAAAGCAGAAACAACAGGAATTTGATCAAGATTCATGCCATTCAATCATTCAAACCTCAATCGAATATAATCAAATCATAGAAACAGTACTTGGGTTCATACAATCAATCCTAACATACAGATCTAGGGTTTCCCACACCCAGATGAATGGGAGAACTACTCCATGGAGAAAGAAGCAAAAGCAGAATCAGATGCGGAAACCATACTGTGAAGGATGGAATTCAGCTTCTGGACGTTGATCGGCACTCTCCCAAGCTCAAGCCAAGCTCCAATGGTGATGAAGATCAAGCTAGGGCACTTGGAGACTCTTGTTCGTCGCTTTCTCTCTCTAGGAATCGCTCTGTCTCTCTAAAACTCGAATCCCCTTCTGTTTTGGCTGAAATCTGCTTAAAAGGGCATCACTGGCAAAGCACTGTCGAGGGCACGGCCGTGATTTGCCTCAGCCCGCCCGTGCTTTGGCTAGGGTTAATTACACGGCCAGCAGTTGGGGAAAACACGGCCGTGCTTTTGGGAGAACACGGCCGTGCTTTGGGTGGACACTGCCGTGCTTTGTCTCGGCCCTGCCCGTGTAATCAGCTCATGTCTACCAAACTCAACTTTGCTCTCGGCTGATAAAAGCACGGCCACAGAACACGGCCGTGTTCTGAAGGCCTCCTGCCTGTGTTTTGGCTCCAGCTCGACGAAATGACTTCCGAATGGCCCGAAACTCGTGCTTAGCCTTTCCTTTGACGTCTGGGACCTGAAATATGACAAAATAGCATCACCCGGTGTAAAATAGGCCAAGAATACACGACTATGCCCCTCAAACGGATAAGAACTAGGGTATAAAAACATGTAATTACATCGTTATCAGTAGGAATCTCCTCTTTTGAGTCCTTGTCATCCCCCCAATGGCTACTGGTTGTTGATGATGCATATCATAAGTATGCCGCCCTCTTTGTGGCACATTGGGAATCTTAAAAGTTCTGATCACGGGAGGACTACGCATGGAAGGAATGCCATGTGTTATCCACTGCCTTCATTGCCCCCAAGCCGGCTGGACGACCCCCTCCACTTGTCTCTTATAAGAAGGGTATCTCGGGCTGTTGGGTGGGCCAAGTCTTTGGTGGGCGGATGGCCTCGCCTCATCAAGTTTGAGGCTCTTCTTGCACTGAGCACACAACTTCTCAATTTCATATATCATCATTGCGGTCGGGCTAGCCTGCTTTGTACCTGACGAGCTCCCTTGTTCATGAGTGACATTGGAGCTCCCATGTTGAGGCGGCGTTGTATCCAACACCAACTTGAAACGGGGAAACTCAATTTTGGAGAGGTCTGGGTTAACCATGTTGATGCCTACCACGTTGGAAAATGGGTCAGTATCCACCAACATGGCATCCTTCTTTGGTTCCGGGAACTTGATACGCCCCTTCTCAATAGCATCCTGCAAGATATTACGGAAAACCACACATGAGTCAGTGGCATGTGACATGCTGTTATGCCACTTACAATACTTCTTTCCTTTTAATTTCTCAGTTGGTGGGATGTTATGCCCCCCTTTCAACTTAATTTGACAATCCTTGTAGAGTTGATCAAAAATCAAGTCAGCTTTGGAGATATCGAAGGAATACTTTCGTGGCTGGATAGGGGCACGATTTGGTCTACCCCCTTGTGGTTCATTGTCCATCTTAGCCAAAGGAGCACATACATATGGCTTCCCTGGAGTTAACTCAGCCAGGTCTACCTCCACCTCATTGGCCTCTTGGCCAATATGGTTAACAGGGTAGCCGATGTTGGGGAAGTATTGCCCCCTTAAGGCACTCATCCTATTCTCCTCTTCTTCAAGAAGAGATTCATATCTCACCGCACAAGACATGAGTTGGAACAAGTCAGATAATTCTCTATCTTGGAATTTCTTTCTTAATTCAAAACTCAACCCTCCTTGTGCTAACTTGACAAACTCTCTCTCTGTCAAGTTGACAAAACAACGGTTACGAGCATTCTTGAAGTTTGTCAAGAAGTGCTCCACCGACTCCCCTGGATCTTGGCGCATGCGCGCCAAATCAGCCATGGAAACCTGACGCTAAGATCTATAGAACTGGGCATGGAAGATTTGCTCCATCTGCTGCCATGTTTGGATGGAGTTGGATGGCAAGTTGACATACCAAGCAAAAGCAGGTCCTGTCAATGAGTTTCCAAATACTCTTAACTTAATAAAATCTCCTACATCCCCACACTGGACAGTAAAACGTCCAATGTGCTCCACAGTAGACTGGTCCCCTGTCCCAGTGAATGTGGCAAACTCGGGGACTCTAAACCCCCTTGGGAATGGGTAGAGTCTATCCACCCACTCAGGGTATGGTTTTCGATAAATAGGTGGCATGGTGGGTCTCACTCCCATGCCAAATTGCTCGGCAAGAAGTTGAGCCACCTGGTCCCTTAGAGTGTTGGGATCATGCCCCCTGGTTTCCCCCCTGGGGTACGAAACCCATGGGGTCCAAGCCATGCCCATTGAAATGGGGTGGCATGGGTGTTGTGTATGCTCTGGGAGGAACTTGATCTCCCCCACCTAAGCCTACTCCCCCTCCCATGTGAGCAGGCACCGTATAGGGCCTTAACACTGGTATGGGTATGGGTGGCGGTTCCACTGGAGTAGAATGTGTAACTCTCAAATTCTCACCACGTGGGGGAATTTCTCCAACTCCCACATTGGGTATCCCTTCCACTTGAGTAGTGGCAGGAATCTCGCCGCGATTCATGCGGTGAGGAGTTGGTTGGTTTGTCACCGGCGGAAAGAGGTTATCTTGTCGTGGCTGACCATTTCCGCCGCCGACGGGAGATGAACTAGAATTTACAGAATTGTTAATGGGGTTTGGATTCCCGCCATCTAATGACAGAGCTCTAGATTGGATTATTGGTGACTCATCAAAATCACTTTTGTTCTTATTAACCACTTCAAATAATTGACTTAGACGTCAATCAAATCTAGAATTAAGACAGTCCATTTGAGAATTTTCCTGATGAGAAGCAGCTCTAGCCTCCTCCATCATGCGGCGGTTCTCCACCATCATTTGGCGGTTCTCCTCTGTGGCTTGACGGTTCTCTGCCACCAGTTTGCGGTTCTCCTCCATCATTTGACGAAGGACCCCCACTGCTTCACCAATATCTCCACTAGGCGTCGCCATTGGTAGGATCTCCGCCCCACCATTGTTTCCGGCCACCGCCTCTGACACTTGGCCATATTCAATGTTGGCCACCTGCTCCTCCACAAAACCAGCCAGAGCGTCACCTTCTTGATTAAGTTGCAAAGACTAAGTTAGCTCTCGACATGCTAGAGAAAAAAATAGTTGCAAAGATTATATGTACATCGTAAGCATAACCGTCCATCAAATACTTAAATGCCACAATGAATTCCTCCACCTTTGACGATGGAGGAAATTGAGAAATCTTAACATATGATTTTAGAAAATTGTTGTGCGTTAATGTCTTCATACTCTATAGACTATAGTATGGAATGAGAGATTATTCAAGTCATACTTTCAATCAACATGATCTGAGTGACCCTAAACACATGGACGTAACTGTAAAGCTTTATCTTGATTATTATTGATGTGGAATTTTATAATACACAATGTACATCTGTTTTCCGGGCGAGAAAACCTAGATGAACAGAATTGGATTTTGCACCTTTGACTTCCAAACAAACGATCAAACAACACAGTTCACACCTCTTTGAACAAAGTTCAAACAAGGGTGTTCAATGTTTTGATGAACTACGAGGAAAATCTACATTAAATTAGCCCTACTCCTATGGAGGTTCAGTGAGAGCTCCAAAAACTATGACTATGGCTAAAGTTGCCGAGGAAAAAATAAAAAGATAAAACTTGACAAGTGGAGTCGTGTTGTGATTTTTGCGAACTCCTTCTCTGTCATCTTCGCCTCCTATTTATAGCCATCAGAAGTAACTGCCCCAAGAAACTACTCTGCTGACGTGGAGTGACGGTTATCCTCTCAACTGCTATGACGGTTACCCTGATGTTGGAATTGGGATCTTCTTCAGTCTTGACCCCCTCCTCTTGAGACCTCAACCTATGCTCTTGGAAAATCCTCCGTAATTTTGCTAATCCATAGAGTAACAATGGCTAAGGCATAAAGAAATACCACTTACCACATATGGGTGAGTATTTGAATAACATGAGTTAAAAATGGCAAAAAGTACTTCACCATTAGTACAGTAAAGAGACCACCTGCTCACATGACCCCCTTGCCTTGGCCATACCACGGGGGTGTACATTGGTGACCCCCTCACCATACCATTGGGCATCCTCCATGGGGTCATATGGATCACCCCGCCACTATATCATCCTCATGGGAGCTGGCGTTGGTGACCCCTCACCCCTGATCATACCATGGGGGTGCTATGTTGGTGGTCCCCATACCACCTCATGGAGGTACTCCTTCCACCTCTTCCATGTCATGGGGTTGGCGGTATGATGTCACCCCCCTTGATACCTCCTGGGGGTGGTGGTATGACGCCCACCCCCCTTGCCATGTCCTTGGGGTGGTGGTATGATGCCCACCCCCTCCCCACGTCCTGGGGGTGATATGATGGTGGTCACCCCCTTGGTACCTCTTGGGGGTGGCTATCCTTCTCCTTACCTTAGCCAAATTCGGCCATCACCCCCTCACCATGTCATGGGGGTGGCGGTATGATGCCCACCCCCCTTGCCACGTCCTGGGGATGGTATGATGGTGGCCACCCCCTCTGCGTGTCATGGGGTGGCTCCCATACTTAGCCAAATTTGGAGATACATGGAGCGCGTGGTGGCACGGAGTAATGGGCCCAAAAACCCAATCTCCATGGCCCACTCAACTGATTTAAACTGATATCATTAAGTTGTCCTTATAAAGCCATTGAATTCCTTGTTTTTAACCGATGTGGTACAAGGTTAATTTTTATGGGTAAACAACATCATCTGATTCATATGGAAATCAATTGCTTGAGTTACGACAAGTGTTAAACATAATGCAATAGAGTGGTAGTTGGAATATTATTATTATTAGTTAGAATTATTAAAGTTCAAGTTCCAACAAATCCGGAACGCTGTTCATTTAAAAAAAATCGGGGTTACTGATCACGACTGAACATAAATTAGCCGTGAACGTTTTTATTTGATGTATACCCACTTTGGGAATTGGGATTACTGTTCACTACTGGACATAAATTAGCGGTGAACATTTTTATTTGATGTACACCCACTTGGGAATCGAGATTACTGTTCACAACTGGACATAAATTAGCTGTTAACGTTTTTATTTGAGCTCAAGTATACCCACTTTGGGCTGGTCAACCCGCTACCCTTGGATCCTTATTTCTAAGTCGTTGGATCCTTACCCTATACCCCTCTATCCTACCGATTTTTTTTCTCTCTCATCTCTCTTTTTCGAATTCCTTAATTTCTCTACCACTAATTCTCTCCCGTCAGCAAAGTTGAAAGAACCAGACTCGGGGAGATTGACTACCAAGGAGGTTGATTTTGGAGTCTATTCTCCCGCTAGCAAAGTCGAAAGAAGAAGCAAACCGAGCACCGTGGTTACTCGGTGGAAGCCAAAAGGAAGGGAAGGGATTCACCGAGGAAAAAAGCCACTAGTCCACCACATCGATCGGAACCACCAGAGGTAACCGACTCAATTGCATTCTGAATTTCACAGAGAGTGGAAAAGTCATTGCTAATGCCGGAGAAGCTGCTGGGTACGTTGTTGGCCATAATTATTGTATCTCTTAGTAATTTCTATTTACTTTGGGTACTTGTTTGTAATTTCCGTTGATTCTGCTAATTACCCCAGCTACTTGTCGTTGGGTATTAGTAGGGCTTCTAAGCCTAGCAGCCGAACACAATTCTGGCGGATTTCTATTCTGCCGCACTATAGTGTAACTCATTTGAGAGCTCTTCTCTCCGTGGACTAGTCCCGTTATCGGGGACACCACGTAAATCGTTGTGTTCTTTATCTTCCACAACTATTATATTTTACATGGTATCAGAGCTGTAATCGATCAACTCGGACGCGATTACAATCATGACTAAGGACGAAGCTGTTTCTAGCGGCGGCAAGGAAGCTCTGGCCAACGCTGATCCAATACCCCTAACCTCGCCCCTCTTCCTCAATCCCTCGGAAAACCCTGGACAGCTCTTTTGTCCCCATCTGTTGGCGGACTCGAACTATGGCGAATGGGTCAATGACATGACCGAAACGCTCACTGCCAAGAACAAGATGGCGTTTGTCAATGGGACCTTGCCGCGTTCCGCGGCAGGCACTGGTGTTCGTCTTGAAGCTTGGGATCGTTGTGACGCCACAGTGAAGGGCTGGCTTAAAACGGCGATGAACAAGGAGGTCCGGAATAGTGTGCGTGGCGCTCGTACAACCCGTGATATCTGGGTGGATCTCGAGCACAGGTTTGGCACTAGCTCGGCTGGCCGCGCATATGAATTGCGGCATCTCATTGGTTCCCTACGCCAAGAAAAATTGTCTAATAGTGAATTTTATACAAAGCTACGTACCTGGTGGGATGAGTTGCAAACTGTTAGTATCAATCCCCAATGCAAGTGTGGGGGGTGCACTTGTGATATTGCAAGGCAAGCACGTGAGAAGTTGGAGGCCGAGCATCTCTTTGATTTCCTTCTCGGCCTGGATGACACTTTTTCTGTTGTTCGTTCACAAATACTCAGCCTCATGCCCACGCCGTCTCTAGCCGATGCATACCAACAAGTTGCTGCCGAAGATCAGCAGTAGCAGTTGACCGCCACTCGTCGCCCAACCCTTGAGTCGGCTGCTTTCCAAGCCCGCGGTGACAAGGATGCTGAATCCGATGATCGCCCACGTTGTAGTCACAGCCGTAAGTGGGGCCACACAAAAGATATGTGATTCCGACTCATTGGGTTTCCGTCCGAGCAAGGAAAGGGACGCCCTAGTGGTGATCGTCCTAGTGGAGATCGCTCTTCTCTCACTCGGCGTCCGTCATTAGAGACACCTACTCGTGCTGCACAGGTCGAACTTGGTGATAGCCCCATTCCCGGCTTGTCGAAAGCTCAATTTCAGCAGTTAAAACAGTTTCTCAATTCACCTGCCCCCGGTTCTCCTGATCCCACGGCTCACATGGCTGGTACTGTCACTGATCCCTATGAATGGCTTATTGATTATGGTTGTAATGAGCACATTGTTAGGGATGCTAGTTGGCTTGATAAACTTGATCGCAGTGATCACTACTCTCCAGTACGCATTCCTAATGGTCGTTGTATCCATGTCGAGGGCACTGGTTCTGTGGCATTAACCGATCGGATAGTCTTGAATCGTGTTCTCCATGTTCCTGAATTCAAGTGTAATCTCCTGTCAGTTAGTCGCCTCACACAGGATAATGATGTGGGCTTACTCTTCTTGGGTGATTTTTGTGTTCTTCAGGACTTACGTTCCAAGACAGTGATTGGACTGGGCCGTCTTCGTGATGGTCTCTACTATTTGCAGCGATGTCCTGCTGTTCAGCTGGGGCGCGAGTCCGGCGCGTTTGCTGCTACCGGTAGTGCCGACGCCACTCTTTGGCACTGACACTTGGGGTATCCGTCTATGGATAAATTTTCTGTGTTACGACCTGTTTTGGGTTTGCCAGACCTTAGTACTGTCAAAACACATTGTGATTCTTATTGGCGAGCTAAACAGACTCACACGGTTTTTCTTTCTAGTTCTATCTCGACTACTGGTTGTTTCAATTTAATTCATGTGGATATTTGGGGCGGTTATAGCACCCCTTCTCTCGATGGTTGTCGGTTTTTCTTAACAGTGATTGATGATTATAGCAGGGCTACTTGGGTTTATCTGCTCAAATACAAGTCTGATGTTGAGCAGTATCTCCGGTTATTTTGTCAGATGGCCGTTACTTAGTTCCACCGCCCCGTCCGTCGGAGGCTAATAATGGCAAGGAATTCCAGACTAATTATCTCTTGACTTACTATGCTGAACATGGGATTTTATTACAGACTTCTTGTGTCCATACTCCCCAGCAGAACGGTGTTGTTGAAAGAAAACATCGTCATCTCCTCGATACGGCTCGTGCTCTTCGGTTTCAAGCTGGCTTACCCGTTCATTTCTGGGGGGAGTGTGTGTTGACTGCCACTTATCTAATCAACTGCCTCCCGTCCTCGATGCTTGCTAATCAAACCCCCTTTGAGATGCTTCTCGGGAAAGCTCCTACTTACGACCACCTTCGTACCTTCGGCTGCTTAGTTTATGCCAAAGACACTCGTCCGAGTTTGGATAAGTTTGCTGAGCGTGGTCGCCGGGGTGTTTTTGTTGGGTATCCCCATTCTCAGAAAGGCTATGGGATTTACGACATCACCTCTCGCCGGTTTTATGTGTCTTGGGACGTCCATTTTGTTGAGAGTTCATTCCCTTTCCTTTCTGCTCCTTCGGCACCTAGTCCGAGCTCATCCTTGGCTGTTCCTTTTGAGGGGGAGTTTGGGTTTTGTGATCCTCTTGTTGCCGAACATTTGACCCATGATGATGATGAGCATGTCCATTTTGACATTGGTGACCCCCCTCTGTTGCATGACGAGAGCACGTCACATGGAGGGCACGAGGAGCTGCATGGCGAGCGCGCGGACGTCGACTCCTCCCCTTTGCATGTCGACAACGTCGCCTCTCCTTCTCCTACCGAGGCTGATGTCGAAGTTCCCTCACCGCCTCCTCCCGAGGTGTGCCGCAGTGAACGTATTGGTCGTCTTCCTTCACGGCTCGATGGTTATGATGTTCAGCTTCCCGGCCGCACCACTACTCATGCTGCCTCCTACCCCATCTCCAATCATGTTAGTTATCATCGGTTTACTCCCCGTCATCGTACTTTCTTGGCCGCCATTACTCAGACTGTTGAACCTAAGCACTTCCGGACGGCAGTTCAGCATGCTTGTTGGCGTGAAGCAATGATTAAGGAGATCCTGGCCCTCGAGGGCAACGACACTTGGACGTTGGAATTCTTGCCTCCTGGCAAGCGCGCCATCGACTCCAAGTGGGTCTATAAAATCAAGTATAATCCTGATGGATCGATTGAGCGATATACGGCCCGTCTTGTGGCCAAAGGGTTCACTCAGGTTGAAGGTGTTGACTTCCATGATACTTTCGCTCCCGTGGCTAAGCTTGTTACTGTACGGGTTCTCATCGCCGTTGCTGTCAGTCGTGATTGGCCGATGCACCAGCTGGATGTTAATAACGCCTTCCTCCATGGTGATCTTGAGAAGGAAGTCTACATGAAGATTCCCATGGGTTTTGCTGCCCCCGGTGATACACGAGTTTGTCGTCTGTGGAAGTCTTTATATGGCCTTCGTCAGGCTTCTCGAACTGGTATAACAAGTTCATCCTTGCCCTCGCCGAGCTTGGTTTTGTCCCATCCCGTGCTGATCCGTCTCTTTTGCTTTATCGGTCTGGTTCTGCCTTTGTTGCTGCACTCATTTATGTTGTGGTACTCACTGGGAATGATTCCGAGTTCATTGCTCGGGTCAAGACCTTTCTCGACGATCGTTTCAGTATTAAAGATCTTGGTCCTCTTCGGTATTTTTTGGGCATTGATGTGGCCCGCTCCTCAGAGGGTGTTGTGCTTAGTCAGCGAAAATACACTCTCGACATTCTTCATGATGCCGGCGTTGCTGGTGCCTGACCTTGTCGTTTTCCCATGGAGCAAAATCACACTCTCACTCGTCCTAGTACTGATGTCGTGCCTGATGCTTCTTCTTATCGGCGTTTAGTGGGTCGTCTTCTCTATCTCACAGTTACGAGACCCGACATTGCTTACGCTGTTAATGTGCTGAGTCAGTTTGTCCATGCCCCTGGGCCTGAACACGTGACTGCAGCGAATCAGGTTCTCCGGTATCTCAAGACTTCTCCCGGTCAGGGCCTCTTCTATCCTGCTGGTAGCCCCTTGCATCTCTCTGCTTATTGTGATGCTGATTGGGGTGGTTGTCAGTCTACCCATCGCTCCACCACAGGTTACTACATCCAGCTGGGTTCTGCTCCCGTCTCTTGGCGGACTAAGAAACAGCGTGTTGTTGCCCGTTCCTCAGCTGAGGCGGAGTATCGAGCCATGGCTAGTACCGTCAGCGAGGTTGGATGGTTGCGGTTCCTTCTTTCTGAGCTGGGTGCTTCACAGTCTGATCCCGCGCCTTTGTATTGTGACAACCATGCCGCTCTTCACATCACTGCCAATCCTGTCTTTCATGAGCGCACCAAGCATGTCGAGATGGACTGTCATTTCGTCTGTGAACGTGTCGTTACCGGTGCTGTTACACCCCGCAAAATTGGCTCTTCCTCGCAGTTGGCAGATATGCTCACCAAGGCGTTGGGCGCGGATCAGTTTCATTTCCTTTTGTCCAAGCTGGGTATTCGTGATCTTCATGCTCCAGCTTGAGGGGGAGTGTTGGCCATAATTATTGTATCTCTTAGTAATTTCTATTTACTTTGGGTACTTGTTTGTAATTTCTATTGCTTCAGCTAATTACCCTAGCTACTTGTCGTTGGGTATTAGTAGGGCTTCTAAGCCTAGCAGCCGAACACAATTCTGGCGGATTTCTATTCTGCCGCACTATAGTGAAACTCATCTGAGAGCTCTCCTCTCCGTGGACTAGTCCCGTTATCGGGGAAACCACCTAAATCGTTGTGTTCTTTATCTTCCGCAGCTATTAGATTTTACATACGTTTACTAGGATGCTTGAGAATACCCAGATGCGACAAGGGGAAGTTGTGGCTTAGTCCTGAAATTGTTCTTCTGTTTGGTTTTCATTTTAACTGTTTTATAAAAATTACAAAAGGAACCTTGGTGGATTTTGAGAGACGGAGTGATTGATTTAGTAAACTATTGTTACATTAGCGTACCTAATATATTGCATCAGTTGAAAGATTTTTGAACTTCCTGCAACATCTTCTCCTTTGTCCATGTTGCTGTTAGTCAAGAAGCTGAAGGGATTTTGAACTTTCAAACCATATATAGAGCCAGGTCAGACCTGACATCCTCCAACGACACGCTTTCTTTACCGGCAATAAAAGAATCAACGAAATTCTCATATGAACTTGGCAAAGAACCAAGCAGGATTAGGGTAGCATCCTCGTCGTCAACTTGAACATCTATATTACGCAGATCCAGCAAAATAGAGTTAAGCTGTTCGAGATGTTCCCTCAAAGGCATACCTTCTTGCATCCTCAAGTTGAACAACTGTTGCTTGAGATGCAGCTTGTTGGTTAAGGACTTCGTCATATACAGACTCTCCAACTTTAACCACAAGCGCGCGACAGTCTTCTCAGCAGCGACTTCAATGATGACGCCATCAGACAACGATAGCATGATGGTCGAGTGGGTCTTCTCCTCCAGGGTATTCCACTCATCGTCATCGGCCGCTGCCTTCTTCTATTTCGCAGACAGCGGCCCCCACAACCCTTGTTGTTTTAATGAAGCCTGCATCTTGATTTGCCATATAGCGAAGCTGTTCTTCCTCGTGAACTTTTCGATCTTCATGTTCACCGACGTCATTCTTCTGTATCGAAAACCCTAGCCTGATTTCCAGCCGCGGCTCTGATACCACTTGTTATAAACGCGCTGCTACGGATTGGGAAATTGGTGGAATCCATAAAGCAAGAATACGAAAGCTAGAATCGAAAAACACAGACACACGATTTATGTGGTTCACTAACACGATGTGTGTTAGCTAGTCCACGGACGAGAGAGAGCCAGTTTCACTATATCGAGGAGATTACAGAGGTGTATGAGAAGTATTTATAGTACTTCTCCATGTGGGTCTAAACCTAATCAATCTGGCAAAGGAAACGGTTACAGACCAGGCCCAGAACCCGAACTCAAATAACATTGAGCTCATACACCGTGGGCCGGGGGCGTTGCCCCTAGACCCCACTCGCTGACCCCCGACTACCAGTCGTAGCGACTGATAGTCCGATTCAAGTCACATCAACAATCCCTACGACATGTATGAGTTGGCTGACCCGCCTA
The DNA here is from genome assembly GCA_946122785.1 of Linum tenue. Classification (NCBI taxonomy): domain Eukaryota; kingdom Viridiplantae; phylum Streptophyta; class Magnoliopsida; order Malpighiales; family Linaceae; genus Linum; species Linum tenue. The sequence continues at coordinate 49,065,413 of CAMGYJ010000008.1, read as the reverse complement.
CGGGTATAATCCCTTTGTTGCTGGATGATGCTAGAGGTGTCACCTTCGAGCCCCGAGTTGTGGCGAATTCTTCCTCCCTCATTTAATCTCCCCCTCTAACTGTTCTTTTTCTCGACGTTAGCCTCCTTCGTTATGCAAAATATATATATATATATATATATATATATATAATTGCAAAAGTTGATGATTTGATAGTGAGACTCACATATGAAATAAAAATTATATTTCATCTACAGTAGATGATTTAATTTGGGTTAATACCCTAGTTTGGCCTGAAGTTTAGCGTGAGTGACAGTTTTGGCCCCATTTTTCAAATAAGACATTTATGGCCTACTTTTAAAATTATTGGACAAATTTGGCCTGAAACTTGTGTTGACCGTTAATATTAACGGTCAAACACTTATTCCATTAGTGACGCATCAAAGAACTAGTGACGTGGCTTATACATGGTGCCATGTCATTAAATAAAATATTTCTTAATTTTCTAATTCAATTAATAAAAAAAATAAAAATAACCCCAAAACCCCCCAACCTCCTACGGTCCTACCCTTATCTCTTCCTCCCGTCGCCTCATTCCCACTGATTGAACCCCTTCTTCCGCCGAGACTCGCCTCTACATCCCCAGACGAGACAAAGAGAAGAGGAAGCTGCCAGTGTTGGTGTACTTCCACGCCGGCGCGTTCAAAGGTAAGACGCCGTCGGGGTGGAACGAGCGGCTGGAAGAAGATCTGCGGGGGCGCGGGGCAGGGCTTTTGACTGGGACTGGTTCCTTTTCCTCTTCTTCGTCCTCGACATGCGCTTCGACGGCCAGGGATTTTCAACGGGCGGCACCCAAATTGACTCTCTTTTCTTCTTTTTCCTTGTTCCTCCACCGCGGTCGCTGTCCCCTCAGATTCCACTCCGTCGTCGTTAAGATCGATGGATTCGAACCCGATTCAGGTTTTGTTCGTCTTCTCCCTCAGCCGAACGAACTGGTGGCTGTTCGTCTTCTCCCTCACACCGTCGCTGCTATAAACCCACCGCCCTTCAACTCTCTCTCCAACGATCCTCTCTCATTCCCCGATATCTGCTTCCTCCGCACCAGATCTGAGTTGATGGCGGCGATGTCGAGCTTTTTGTGGGCTCGATTGTCGACTAGAGAGAGGGAGGAGGTTGGTGGCGAAGGCGCCGGTAGGCCATCAATCGAGGAGAAGGGACCGCGACGACGATAATCGTTACCGTCGAGACCTGAACACCTCCCTCCTCCTACTCGCGTCGTCTTCTTTTGATGGTTCGTTACAAAACTCATCCACCTCTGGCGCTGGTCGGGATTTAAATTGGAGGAGCGATTTTGTTGATTTCCCCTCTGTTTGACAGGGGTGAATTACTTCCTTTCTCAATGACGTCGAGGGCACCATCTATCACGGCGAGGGAGTGGGTTTTGGCGATTGGAGGTTTGTCCAAGAGGAGAGTGGAAAAAGTCTTAGGGAAAAAATATTTATATATTTAATTAATTTTTATTTTTTAATTTAATAAATGATAACGTTTAAGATCCTAGTCAGCACCAAATACTGAGTCACTAACGGAAAAATCATTGACCGTTAATTTTGACGGTCAATTTAAAACCCATGCCAAATTTGTCCAATAATTTGGAAAGTAGGCCACAACTGTCTTATTTGAAAAATTGGGCCAAAACTGACATATACGCCAAACTTCGGGCCAAACTAGGGTATTAACCCATTTAATTTTGGGGATTGCTATTCGTCGCCCTAAAACTCATTATTCGTCGCCCTAATTATGTTAAATTTACTTTAATGTCCTTAATTTATTTTTGTCTTTCGGAACACTTAAACGCTAAAATTGAATCAATAAAAAAAAATTATCCAATACAACCCGTCCGGGCTCGCCGGCTGCGCGGAAGAAGTGTCGCCGGTAGTGACCGGTCATCTACTTGAACTTCTTGGGCTTTATCTCCATCTGGTCACTACTTGGCTGCTTTGTACTTGAAAGAGTTTTCGATCACTACTTGAACTTGACAGTGAAAGCTTCCCCTGCCTCCCATTTCCCTTTACTTCTTCCTCTTAATGCTCTGTCGCCGCCGCTGTGTTTCCAAAAAGCAGCAGCCGGTCAGTGGGTTGGGGGAACGGCAGCGGCGGATTGGGGAATCGATGTCTTACACACTGCAGGCCGGCGAATTGGGAGATTCGCAGCGGGTGCCCAGCACTCGGACCACTTCCTCCTGCTTCTTCTTTCTCCTTCCTCAGCAATTGCACCGGGTCGGCGGATTGGGGGAATCGCCACCGGTCGACTTGCTGGGGGAATGGCCACGACAGAGAATCCGGCCGGTGCTATTCTTTCTCCTTCTCTGCAATGGTAGCGGGTCAGCAGCTGGGGAAAAACAACGATGGTGGGTTGGGGGAACGGGAGGTGCGGCAGGTTGGGTGAACGGTGGCGGCGACGGCCTGAATTTGGCTGGTGGGAGGAAGTTAGGGGTTGGGGATCGATTTTGTAAATAAGGGTATGAACGTCAATGTAATATGATTTAGGGCGAAAAGATTTAAAATTTAGGGCGACGAATAGCAATTCAGTTAATTTTTCCGAAAGAACTTTGTTTCAGTTTTTTTTCTTCCTATAATCAAACTTCTATTATTTTATCGTTTGGTTCCCATTTTCAGTTTTGGCGCCCTTTTGGTCCCCGAACCCGCCATTTGCTGTCTCCCTTGGCGCGCTTTCTATCTTCCACCCCCTTCTAAGTTCTATCTTCCACACTTTTCTCCCAGTTTTCCTGTTTCTGTCGTTGAGTAGCAATCCAAAGCAGTTCGATTCATCTGCAAGCCGCCGCCAACTATCACTCCAGTAAGTCATAGCATGGCCAGTTCTACTTGGTACTCTCTTTTCTCCGTTTCCTCCTAGCTAGCTATGGTTTCTCGAGCCAAGCGAATCTTGGACAGCTAGTTTGTAAGTGCCGCCATTGGTCCAGTTCCTCGTTTACCGACTGCTATGAGCTATCTCACCCGGGAACTCAACCCCGATTAGGGTTTCTGAGCCCTCTCTTTCAATTGGGCTTAATTTGTTTTATTTTTCTTATTTGATTTGTTCTCAAACCCTAGATCTTCTGCTTCAAAACCACCACCACCGCCTCCCAACCGTTCTTCTCATTCACAGTGCCGCAGTCGCATTTTCTCTTCCCCGTCAAGCGGCCGCCGATCCACTTCCCTGTTGGGCCATCTCTCGCATCTCCTCCCGTCCGCCAAACCCTAATTATGTGATACTGTTTCCCGCCCATATCAATCGATTGTGATTTCCTTTAGCTTTTGGAAATTGATCCAGTTTCATCAACTGGTCGTATCCTTGGCCGAGTACTTTGATCCCAACATGCATGTCTTGTCTTGACAATGTCGTTCCTCTGCAGGTTTTTTGTGAGTGGTATGTTGGAGATCTTGAGGGGGAAGTATTATTATTGATTCATGATGCTTGCAGCTTGCCATTCTTTAAACTAATGTTGTGTATATTGGTTCGTACAGAGATAATGGACACATCAAACCCTGCTATTCTTGTGAATGGAAACCTGTTGCCAATGCATGTGAGGAAGAGAGTTAGGACTGTGATTCAAGTACTGAATTCCGAGCGCGGTTCAGTCATTGGGAAATCCACAGATGATCAGCAGCTAGTCATAAAGGGCTCCCCGCCATCTACACCGCTCACCAACTTTGTCGAGGTCATTGGCATTGCTGATTCTGACAAGTCCATCCAGGCTGAGATATGGACCAACTTTGGTGACAACTTTGGTAAACAATTTCTGTGTCCTCCACTCCATTATAAGGTCTCTCCATGCTACCTGAAACCTGGTTTTTTGAACACATTGTTTACTTTGTTAAACAGATGCATCTTCCTTCAATCAGCTTTGCCAACTTGCGAATGCTGAATACCAGCACTTGTTCCTGTGAGCAGCAGAACCCTGCAAATGGGTTTTATGAAGTGGTTCAGTAGCTTGTGAATTCTTCTGATTAGATGATATTACTATGTGTTGGTTCTAATAGTGTTACATGTGAACAATACATGTCTTATCTTTAGTTTTGTTGGGAATGGAATTTAGACTAATGGGTGTGTACGGAGTGTGTAGTCTATACTGCACAGAGGGCTCTGTCATTGAGTTCTTGTTCATATAGGGATGCTTTGCATTTTGTCCAGCAAATCTTAGGATAGTTTGGTGATATACCAAACAAATGGAGAGAGAGAGAGAGAGAGAGAGAGAGAGAGAGAGAGAGGGAATAAAGGTGCCCCAGCATAGCAAGGGTTAACTTACGTTGATAATACAAAATTCGGCCATTAACCTCGTATATTTATGACACTCTTGACTGGAAACTTGAAAGTGATGGAATGCCTAGCATCAATCCATCCCATTGAGTTTAGCTTCACAAACGAATTCAGGGCATCAACATGACACATGCAGCGGCGTTCGGTGACAAAATTGCTAATTGATCTCAGACTAGGGTGGCAATTGGATCGGATTCGTGGATTGGATTGGTGGATCCATGGATCAAATGGATTGGATTGGATCCAATGGATTGGATTGGATTCAATGGATTGGATCAAATGGATTGGTGGATTGATCCATGAATCCAAATGACATCCAAGGCTTGGACCAAAATGTAAAATTTGAAAAGTTGTGGTACTAAAACATCATAATGAAAAAATTTAGGTACCAAAATGTAATTTTCCAATGATATTTTCGTATAAAATATAAATTTTAGGTACCAAAATGTAAAATATAAAATATACAGGTACCAAATCGTAATTTGTCATTTGGATCCATGGATTGATCCATAAATCCACCAATCCAATTGGATTTGGATCAAATGGATTGGATTTAAATAAATTGGATTAGATGAATAATTTGGTGGATGGATTGGATTGGATTCATGGATTTGGATCCTAATTGCCACCTCTATCTCAGACGGAGCAGGCCAGCCCACAGCCCACCCTCGAAACTGAATGGAATGTTTCAATTTTTTTATAAGAGTTTTATATTTTTGTTTCATCCAAAATTTATCCTTGTTTAAAATCCTCGACAATCATTTCACTATATAATATCGTGGTCTATACTATCACTAAAAATGATTTATTTGGCTAGAATCGAGTATTGACTGTTAGCTTTGATGGTAAACACCGTTTACTAACAATTATGTCACTGTCTAGTTAGAATAAAAAACTTAAAATATTTCTATTATCCACATATTCTACAATTAATCGATATTAAAAAAATATTAACAGGGCGCAATCCTATCTCATCCTTACCCTCCTCCCTAACTTGTCGACTTTCCTCCTCATCTCCGCCGCCACTTAACCTTCTAATCGGGTGTAGCATACAGTAAGTATTTCAAATATTAATCCAAATAGTCTTATACACCTACTTTTGTCGTCTACAAATTATCTAACAATCGAATTGTGGACTATTTGAAAAACGTGTTTTGCCTATTTTCTTCGATTATCGACCGGAGAAATTTACTTGAAGTATTTGAAACTAGAGTACTTTCACAGTTTCCTCCTTTTTTTTAAGAGTGTACTAACCGAGAATTCTCTCCTCCCCTCCCCTCATGTACATTTGTGTAGCTATTGGTTTGTTTGGACTATTTTTGAGCATGGGTATTGATTTGAGTGGGATTTGCTTTGCTAAATCAGCTTTTATAAAGCACGAATGTAGTAGAGTTTTGATTGTGGGATTTTGGTGTGTTTTGGGACTAATCCAGCTTTATCGAGCTAGGATGAGCTGGAGGGTTTTTTTTTTTGACAATAAATGTTCAACTTTTATTCCACTTCCAACACGAAAAAAGCGAGATTACACTTAGTCAAAGGAAATCCGAAATTAGGTCAAGAATACTAATCCAATCATCAGGGAGAGAGGATCTAGCAAGTGATCGTGCAACCCAATCAGCTCTAACATTAAAAGCTCGTGAAACTGCCTTGACCTTCACTTGAGGGTTCGTTCTTAGGATTGAGACCATTGATCCAATCCATGCAGCACCACGCCAAGGCCAATTTCTTGGCTCATCTGAGAGAGCTTTGACAATCAGCTGGCAGTCCGATTGGACAACACATTCAGAACCATATTCTTGGGCTAATTTGAGACCTTCCAAAAGTGCTTTTGCTTCGGCTTCGAGTGGGGTGGAACAAAGGAGAATGTCAGCTCGCCCATCACACACTTGTCCATGGTGGTTAGTGACCACAACACCATAAGCCGCCGGCTGGGAGTCGTTTAAAAACGACCCATCACAGTGAATCACAAAAATGTGATTGCTTGGCGGTGGAGAATTGAGTGATTGGGCTCCCCTGAGCTGAGTAGAAGGAGAGTCATTGGGGGGACTCCTCGGGCAATTAGTGCATTCCATGAATTCTTTGTAAGTTCGCAAAATAACGTTCGGATGCCAAGGGATCCGATTCTTGAACACACATTCATTCCTTGCCTTCCAGATATTCCAGCATAGGAAAATAACATGAGTGAGGGCTCCTGGTTGGATAGAGTCCTTGAGCAGGTACAACCAGTCAAGGAAAGCAGTATACTGAGCTGGCAGCGGGATGTTTGGGAAGATAACTTCCCACGATTCCCTCGCATGGGGGCATTGGAAGAGGCAGTGGAAAAGGGATTCAATCGGCCATTGGCACACCTGACATGTGGCATTTGGGGAGCATCTCCTATGCATGAGTCTCTCTTTTGTTGCCAGTCCGTTCCTAGCACATCTCCAGACAAAGAATTTGAGCTTAGGCGGGATATTCAGATTCCACACCCATTTCCATTTCTCCACATTGTCCATCGTTTGGGGGTCCGTTCCTGACGAGTAAACCGCATGATACGCTGTCTTGACCGTAAACTTTCCATCTTCATTAAATCTCCACGCCCAGAAATCCTTAGCTTCCTCCTCCCCAATCGGGACTCTCAAAATAGCATCTCTTTCTGAAGGGGAGACATGTCCCTGAAACAACTCATCCTTCCATTTTCTGCTTTCCGGATCAATCCAAGTACTTACTCTTGCATGATTTTGAGGGCCACTCTGGATGCAGGCTCTAGGAAGGAAGGGAACCCATGGATCTTGGTCAATCCACGTATCATCCCCGGATCCAATAACCTTAACAACTCCAAGATCAATTACCTTTTTTGACTCCCAAAGACTCGCCCAGATCCAAGATGGTCTGCTTCCTTTTTTAGCCGAGAGAAAATTGCCTCTGGGGAAATAGAGTCCTTTGATAAGCCGGCTCCAGAGTGTATCAGTGTTGTTCATAAGCCTCCAGGCTTGTTTGGCAAGCAGGGCCAGATTGAAATCTCTGAAGCTTCGGAAACCCAAGCCTCCCTCTGATTTTGGGGTACAAAGAACCTCCTTCCTGCACCAGTGGAGGTTGCTTTTCTGCATCGACCCTGACCAGAAAAAATTGCTAAGGAGAGAATCCATTTTCTTCGTCAGTGAAACTGGTAGAAGGAAAAGGCACATGATGAAAGTAGGAATGGCCTGGATAACCGACTTTAGAAGTACTTCCTTTCCTCCATGTGAAAGAAGTAAGCTCTTCCATGCTTCCCCCATCTTTTCCATCCTTTGGATAAGAAAGTAGAATGTTTCCTTCTTCGAATTTCCCCATTCTGTTGGAACTCCAAGATATTTTGAATGGCAGTTGGAGGATGCAAATCCAATGTGATTGATGATATCATTCTTCTCTTCCGCTGGAACATTCGCGCTGAAGAAAATAGAGGATTTATGTACGTTAACTTCTTGACCTGTCACTGCCCCATAGTCGTTGATGACCTCCAGAATTTTTCCAGCCTCCCGGATGTTAGCTTTCCCAAATATGACTGTGTCATCCGCAAAAAGACAGTGAGTGAGAGTAGGGCATCTCGAGTTGAGTTTAATTCCCTTGATTCGTTCTTCCTTTACTGCTTTATCAACTAGGAACTTTGTGTGGTAGTTTTTGGAATGCTAGTATGGAAGAGTACTTTTTCATTTGCAGGGCTAGAGTAAGTAAGCTATCATGGAAAGAGGGAGTAGATTACAGAAGGCCTCTACTTTTGATGATGAAAAGGTTTCATAGATGATTTAATGGGGCATTTTTTTGGGTGCGCTTTAGGGTGATAACTTTGACAGAGTTTCTGGGTTTGGAATGGTGTTTTATGAAGTGGCTGAGAGAAGAGGAATAGAGGATTGTTGTTGGGTTTTAAGCGAGCAGCATGGCATGCTATGGTTAGGTTGTCTTGGTTTCTTGGGGTGTCAGGCTTTTGGAAAAAATCCAAAAGTACCACTGTTTAAAAAAGAAATTCCAAAAATACCACTCAACCCCAAAAAATTCCAAAAATACCACCCTTTTTCAGAAACCGCCACCCCACCCTGCGGTTTACACGAAAACCGCTTGTCGGGGGCGCGGTTTTCTATGCAAACCGCGGGCCTAGGGGGCGGTTATATAAAAAAAAAATTGGACCAAACCGCTGGGTGGGGTGGCGGTTTGGCCTAGGGGGCGGTTATAAAAAAAAAAAAAAAATTGGACCAAACCGCTGGGTGGGGTGGCGGTTTGGCCCAAAACCGCCACCCCACCCAGCGGTTTGGTCCAAATTTTTTTTTTCCCGATCAACTCCTAACTTTGGCCGAAACTTCAAACGAACATAATTTTGCACTCGGGTATCCGATCGTAGCGATCTTTTTTTTCATTTCACATAACTTTTCAAGATCTACAACTTTTACTAGGATGAAATTTTCAAAACAGAAACTATTTGTGGATATACGGGACCTTGAGAATAACTTTACCTTTACTTTTCAGAAATCCATGTACATTTTGAAATTATGATTATATTAAAAGTTGTAGATCTTGAAAACTTTGTGCTCCAAAATCCGAATGTCATGAATTTTTTTTGATTCCGCATAAATTTTCAAGATCTACAACTTTTAATATAATCATAAATTCAAAATGTACATGGATTTGTGAAAAGTAAAGGTAAAGTTATTATCAAGGTCCCGTATATCCACAAATAGTTCCTGTTTTGAAAGGTTCATCCTAGTAAAAGTTGTAGATCTTGAAAAGTTATGCGAAATGAAAAAAAAATCTCTACGATCGGATACCCGAGTACAAAGTTACGTTCGTTTGAAGTTTCGGCCGAAGTTAGGAGTTGATCGAAAAAAAAAAATTTGGACCAAACCGCTGGGTGGGGTGGCGATTTTGGGCCAAACCGCCACCCCACCCAGCGGTTTGGTCCAATTTTTTTTTTTATAACCGCCCCCTAGGCCCGCGGTTTGCATAGAAAACCGCGCCCCCGACAAGCGGTTTTTGTGTAAACCGCAGGGTGGGGTGGCGTTTTTTGAAAAAGGGTGGTATTTTTGGAATTTTTTGGGGGTGGTATTTTTGGAATTTTTTTTTAAACAGTGGTACTTTTGGATTTTTTCCCAGTCTTTTCCATTTCTTCTTTCCCATTGATCCTCTAATTTGGCTTTCAAAGATGACAAAGGTTTTTTTTAGTTCATCATTTCGGTGGTTTTGCGATGGAAATGATAGATGGTAACTAGCGAACATTGATTAACTGAACTGTGTCTTTTTTTTCTTTTCCTGCCGAGCTCGTCGGAAGCACGTGGAGTCGTCGTTGTTCGTACTCACAGGTGCATCGGCCAACGACTACTTCAACATAAAGGGGAAATTTAGCCTCCAATGGATGAAAGACATGGTGCCTGATGTAATTGCAGTTGTAGCCTGTATGTCAGGACTTACATCAAGGTGAGTTGAGTATGAATCAATCAAGTCGTTGCTGATTCATTTAATTTAATTTTACATTCAATTCAACTGGAGATCAAGAAGATACATATATAGAGATCGAGTTGCATTTTGAATATTATAAAAAGGTATCTTATCTTCATAACATAAACCGAGCTAGTGGGTGCTGGATTACTTGGTAAAGGAGTCAAGCTTCAAGTATTGTCATTTCTTATTTAAGCATGGAGGCACAAAGGTTGTGGTGGTGGGAGCCTTTCGATTTGGGCATGGTGTGGATTTTGGTGTCAATGGCAACAAACTTCATTGCAACAACAGCTACAATTCTTTGGCCACACTTCACGAGCACCTCCTCAAGAAAGAGTTTGGAAGGCTAAGAGAGGAGTCTCCCCCGCACGCGAATCGTTCATGGAGATATGTGGGATGCCTTCGAATGGATCATGGACCACTTCTGGTCGGTCGGTGAGTGTTACTGACTTGACTTACAAAACAACTACTATTGTTGCAGTTGATAATGATTTTTCTGTATCTTTTGCAACTACAGGTTACCACCATCCCAGTTACATCCCTGCTGCGGGAATGCTCATGCTTACTGTGGAGATTCCGGTGCGCCATGCTGCCCTGGCCCTGGGGAATATACTGCTGGTTAAATTGACGCGTTAGCGTAGGGATCCCAAACTGTTTGCCTTCAAAGACAACTCAGTTACGAGACCGCCAGATCCGCCAAAGGACAGCAACCACGACCATGAACACCGCTGGTTGATGAATCAGCGCCAGCAGACGTTTGAGAAATAATGGAAAGGTGTGCCGAGGCAAACCCTCTCCCAAGTACTCCAGCCCCGAATAGTCCCAGAGAGCCCGCGCAACCGGCCAATAAAGAAACAGATGTTCCATCGTCTCCAGACTATCCCAACAAACCAGACACCGGGGAAGCATAGGGACTTTTTTTTCTCAATGAGTGCCTCAGTAGTCGGTAGGACCCAATGAAGAATTTGCCAGACAAAGACCTTCAATTTTGGAGGGATCTTGGCTTCCCACAAACTAATCCAACTTGGCTTATCCATCCAACTAACCGAGGACCGCCACACTCCCCTCCTCCTGTCCAACTCAACAGCCAAACGATAGGCCGACTTAACCGAGAAAACCCCATCTGCCGTGTTATGCCAGATCAGCTTATCCGCCACATTCTGTCGCGGGAGTGGAATAGCTTGTATGGCACGGCAGGTAGCCGGGTCAAACCATAGTCCAAGCTTATCATCAGACCAATGCCCTTCCCCTTGACAAATAACCTCTGCCACCAGGGGGTCACCCCCTTCTGGTAGGATCAGCGGATTATAGCGAGGGGGATCCAGCCGAAGCCCAGGAATCCAGTTAGAGTGGAGAAGAGAGGCCGAGCAGCCATTGCCAACCTGCCACCATAAACCCATCTCCAATAGCTGACTCCCAAAAAGGATACTCTACCATCCCCATGAAAGACGTGATCTAGCCGTTGCGCCCAGAAAGGTTTCCCGAGGGAAATATTTCCCTTTATACACCTGGGAGAGGAGGGAATTGATTGAGCTCGACTCAATTTGGAAGCCTTTGAACGAAGAGCCTTAAGCTGGTATGGAGTGCAGCTTTGTTACTTGCGTAGGAAGCTAGTTACTTAGGCAACAATCAATCAAGTTGAAAGTCGAGTTTGAGAAAAATTCTCTAGATGTTTTGTGTTTGTTTTTCCTTATTAGAGTTATAGTAGTTTTCCTTTTTTAGTAAGCATAGGATGAAGTTCTTTTGCCTATATAAAGGCTTCATTGTAGCTTGTAAAGGGGAGGACATTATTGAATGAAGTTTAACCTAGAATTCTTCGAGCTCAAGCTTGAAAGTTTCAATCGATTGTTTGTCTCCTATCAATCGAGTAAAAAACCTCGATTGTGGCGAGCTACTACCCACATTCAAATGGAACGTGTCTTCCCCAGGTGTTGAATTTCACTTTAATCTCATCCAGTTCCTAGAACCAAAACCCTGTTCTTTGGTTTGATTTGCATTGATCAATCAAACCCTTTGAATTAATCTTGTTGTGTGACACTGATCATGAAAACATACCTTGTGTTCACACCAAGGATGAATCCGCCCAAAATGTTTCATTCACACCTTGTGTTCTCACTAAGGATGACTTAACCATCAAGTAAGCTCATTCCTTGCTTTTAACGAGTTGGGATCTTCTTCTTGGACGTGGATGACTATGATCTCTTGTCCCACGAAGAATTCAAGCTCAAATGATGTGAAACTCTTAGCCAAATAAGCTTGTAGTTGTGTATTCAATGCTTAGGTTTAACTTCAAGTGATTGGACCTTCACTTTGAGTAGCCTCCTCTCGCACCTATGTTAGGATTGTAATAGCTTTGGTGTTGATGCCCTCATCATAGCTTATTTATTAGCAAATCTTCATCATTAGTCATTTAAGATGTTGATAAAGATAGAATAATCATGTGCATAATTGGTAAACCATTACATCTTATAAAATATATCATATTGTTATACCTTTTCAAACACGGGAATTAAGTTTTAAATTATAAATTGAAATAGCTCAAACAAATGTATGATATCCGTAGCAAAGTGTGTGCGCAATAACTAGTTATTGTTTATTATTATTATTGCATAATAAAAGAGTCATCTAGGTAGCTAACAATTTTGGCCTTAGACATGGAAATCATCATGCAATGTTGTTGATCTGCAGAGGGCAGTCTGTTTGGCTGCCTAGTTCCCTCTCTAACCTATGGGTGCAAAAGAGCACTACTATATGCATTTACGGTATTACTTCACGCACAACATTCATTCAATCATTCAAGACACACACACACGCACACTCGACAACGAGAGGAGAGGTTGATGCGATGAAAACCAACAACAGAGTTACATCCTTTCATTCATTCCCCTGTCCGTTGGATCGATCAAGGGGAGTGTTGCTTGAAGAGCTCAACCTTCCTTCCATTGAGGGGCTGGACCGGTCTCGCGTTAACCTTGAATCCATCTGGCAATGGTGCTGTCAAGGCTTTCACCTGCTCTCTGGACACCGTCTTGGGGCGGGCGAGGACGGACCAGATGACGTTCTCGGAGCACGGCGGAGAAGTGATGGAGCCAACGTATCTGTAGTACTTGTGGTGTGAAGTAGTCTTCTTCAGCATCTTGCACTTCATTTTCTTCTTCAGCGGCACTTGCGCTTCTTCGTCCGCCGGGTACTTGTCCTTTGCTAGCTCCTGCAGCTCGTCTTTCATCTATGTGCACACACAAACAAACAAACAACAAACAACAGAGGGGTCCTTGTCAACAAGAGGAATAGAATACGATCCATTTTCTTAATTATATCAAGTCGCTGGCTACCTTTTTCATGAATTTGTCTTCGGGGCCATATTCGTAGAGGATTGCTGCCACGGCGAAGCTCTCATCGTCTGCCTGGTGAACCATGTGAAGCTCCAAAGCGTACCTTCACGTGAAAGAGACAGAACAGAGTTAAAGTACTACTCGCCGTTTTGAAGCTGCCAACATGCCCAGGCCAGAATTCCCAATACCCAAAAACAGGAAAGGAAAAGGAAAGGGAAAGGAAGGGATGGTCAGAGAGAAAGCGGGACTTACTGCTGGCCGTCAATGGTGTGCTCCGATGGAGAATGCCAATGCATTTGCTTCAGTCTGTAGGTTTTGCCCTCTATCTCCAATTCTCCAGGGGAATCATCAAAATGAACCTGCATTCCCGCCAACACAGAAGGACATTGTTCAATTCAAATCAAATCGTGTCGAATTGTACACCGATTTAAGGTTGTTGTCACATCAATGACATGGTAACAAATTCCTCTATCATTACGATGGAATGGCTTTGGTTTCGTTGTTTTAATATGAAACTTAGTTCATGATGTGATATACTTAATAATAATGCTTATAAGCCGATTCAGTGAGCTAACCACGCCATAGAAAAGTTGATTGGTTGGTTCAAAGGCAGAGGGAGAAGGAAGGTCTCAAACCATGACATTGCGGCCGGTGTTGATAAGAGAGGCTCCCACGGAACGATAATTCCCTTCCAGTTTCTGCAGCTTCTTGTCCTCCACGGCCTCCTTCCTCCTAATGTCGATAGGGGACTGGGATTTGCCAGATCCACATGCCTGGTACTTTGGGCTCAAACTCCCCCATTTCGCAGGCCCATTTGGCCCGGAGTAACCAAAGCTCACTGTACAAGAATGTTTCCAAAAACAAACAATCAGGACAAAATTCGATCAAACAAACATCCCCTCCTTCTTCTTCTTCTTCTTCTTCTTCTTCTTCTTTTCACAATGGCGTGAAAAGGCAAATAAGGACCAGAACATGCTCAAACATTAGCATTGTATGTACCAGAAGAAGCATTGTTGGCAGAGGCGAGACCAAGTGGCAGTACAAGAATGGCTACAACAACGTACAACAAGGAGAAGGAGAAAATTGATGCTCTGGTGGTACCCATTTAATCTCTTTCTTGTTTTCGTGCAATGGTCGACAAATTATAAACAATAAGAGCCAAGAATGTGTGAGAGTTATGGAGAGGGAGCCTGAATTTAGAAGAAGCAGGGGAGGAGAAACACAGGGGTACTGTCTGAGTTTAGACTTGCTCTGTGTCTCTCTCTATGCAGTGTACGCAAATACAAATGTAAGGAGCTCTCTATTTATACAAGAGAGGCTTCCAATCCATTGCTCCTGCTCTGCTGAAGGTAAACCAGGGTGATAATGGGAAAGGTGGGTGCTTTTTTTGCTTTGTGTGGATGGATGGAGTTGATATGGATGGATGCGCACTAACAGTAAGAGAGAAGGGCAGAAAGCTAAGGCCAATGATGATGATGCATGATCATCGCGACCATATAGTTAAGCTATCTAGCTTTTTGTTTCTGGGAGGTTTTGTTTGTTTTGTTGTGGGAAATGGGCGGAGGGGAGGGTTTTTGTCGTGAAAGATTGAAGCATTTGGTTGTCGTCAATGATTCTGGGTTAGCTCTGGAGTTAACTACCAAATGGAAACAACGCACACTAGGAATCTAAAATCATTCCAATAGAACATAACATTACATATGTTCACCAACGTTGCACTAGCTAGTGGATTTCTCGGACGGCTTGGACGGTTTTGTGTGGAAAAGATTCCTAATAATTTATGGACTACTGTAGTCACACTGCATGACATGCCCCATCTCGTTTTGGGTGCGGGAACTGTGGAAGTGCATTTGGATAGGAAGTATATATAATATATATATATACTAGGTGGCGATGACGAGACTTGTCGCGGAATGGAGATGACCTATGGGTAGGGATGGTAATGGGTAGGGTCGGGTGCGGGTTTACCCTATACCAACTCCTAACCCGCTGGGTAGAGCTTTCTAAAATACCCGAGCAAATAACCACCGGGTATGAAAATTATATAACCATACCCTACCCACCGGGTAACCACTGGTATTCGGGTAATCATGGGTACGAATCCTAAACTATAAACTTATACACATATATGCACATACATACTGTTGTCCATTAAAAATTCTCAATACTTGTAATTGTTCTAGCTTCAACAATCCACACAAATAAAAACAGCGAACACATAATACTTGTTATTGCTTCTACAATCCACACAAACATAATAATCGTCTACATCTCCATCATCAATAATGGTAGCTAAACTCAATTTCTCAAGCTAAAATAAATTTCTCAAGGGAAATTGATCCTTTGGTTAGCGGTCGGGTATAACGGGGCGGGTATTATCGATTACCATACCCGTACCCTACCCTTTATTTTGAAACCGGGTATTACCCGTACCCGCCCCTTAACCCGCCAAAGCGGGTAATTACCCTCGTTGACCGGTTACGGTCGGGTAGGGTACCCATGGTTATGGGTTGGATTGACATCCCTACCTATGGGCATATATTATGCGACCTGTTATGGTGTTTTGTGAGTATTATTAGTCTAAAATTAATTTTTTGTTAGCAGTTTTGTTAGTAATATTGAGTTGACAATATGATATTGACTGAGAATAGATATATGGTGGTCAACATCCAATTTAAAAAATTTAAATATTTTGGCTAATAAATTATATTTATCTAAATCCAAGTAGACTCCTTATTATAGGTAGGGTATGTGTGACGTATTTATGAGTTTGAAATTTTGAGGACTTATATGTCAAACAAATAAATTTAGGTTATAAATCTAAAGATCTATTAAGTTTAGGTACTCAACTGTAATTTGCATAGTTGAGGCTTATTTCCTTTTATGGTGATGTATTTAAGATGATAATTATTTACTTTTTTATAGAAAATAGAAAAAAATATTTGATATGTATAACTGTTGAAAATTTCATGTATAATTGTTGAAAATTCTAACCCGGATGAAAAAGAAAATCTCTAGAGAGAAGCAAAATGAATACAAACTGAAACTAGCTTAAAATTTCATGCCTTCAAATCCCATAGTGGAAATTGACGACTTTCTAATAAGTAATAATCATATATAATTGTTTTTAATTGGACTCAACATTAAGCTGAAAAAGTTAGTGGTTCATGGTTCAATTATTAATTCTGTAGACTATTGTTCAGTCGTGTATGGACTCGTTCATACTTGTGATTATAATACATAAAAATAGTATACTAATTAGTGTTAGATGAAGAAGGCAAAGAAAGAAATAAAGAATGGGTTATGGAAGGCGAGTGAAAAATGAAACGAAGGGGAAGTAGATGATGAAAAGGTTTTGACCAATTCTTTTAGTTGGCCGTCAATGTAACAGTCAACCCTTTCCACCGTAGCAATTTATTAACACTTGCTTATGTAGATGTCACATATTTTGTTACATGTAGTTAGTAGAAGTGTGCTTAGTACCCCGTAAATGTACTAAATGAGTTTATAAATTCGCACTTACAATATTTTAGAATCGTATCTCTTTTATCATATTTTTTAATGTTTCACGTTTGAGTGATACAACATCTTGTATGGTACAAACTAAATTTATACTTTTATGTTATGATGGATTGGATCAAAAGGATTGGTGGAATGGATTCATGGATTCAAATGAAATCTAAACATTGGACCAATATGTGTAAAAGTAAAAAAAAAAAAATTACGTACGAAAATCTCATAAATTTAGATACCAAAACATAATTGTTCAATGATTTTAAATTAAAATTAAATTTGGAGTATCAAAATATAAAATGTACATTACAGTAACTAAGTTGTAATTTAATTTGGGGTTCAAAATGTAATAGTTTAGGCAACAATAACTTGCCTTCAACTTTATATATACTAATAATAGGGTTAATAGCATTTTGTAACTCTTTATTTTGACAAATTAACAAACGTACCCTTCTACTATATTTTCCCACAAATATAGCTTTCTAATATTAAATGGTAACAAGTTTACCCTTCCATCTAACAATCGTTAAGTGACCATTACATGGAATGAGAAATGATCCAATTGTCGCTCGATTACTCCTATTTTCAGTTTTAGTTTTAATTATTTTATTATTTATGTCCAAAATCAATTAATTAGAAAAATAAAAAAATAATTTAATTAATTAAAAAAAGAACAAACCAGTGCTGTCAAAGTCGAATCGAGCCGGCTGGCCGGACCGCCAAAACCGCCACCCGGCCGTAAAACCGGCTCGGATCAGCTATTTAACCGCTACGGTTTTATACAGCGGCCGGCGACCGGCCGAAGCGGTTAACCGCTCGAGCCGCTCAAGCCGGTCGCACGGTTCGGCCGTTTGGTTTACCCTAAAAAAAAAATAGAGAAGGTCAATCGTGGAATGGGGCAGCCAAACAAAACCCTAACTTTCATTTTATTTCTTCATTTTCGACCTAGAAGTAGAATAGACGACAGAGGGAGAGCGGTTTCCATGTTTAAGACTCTTGTTTAATGTTCAGACTCGTGTGATATTGCTTTTATTTTGGAACAATGTGGTGGTTTGGAATTGAATTTTAGATCTTTCAGTACTGATGTTCTAGAATGGTTTAAGAGAGTAATTTACTTGTGGTTTACCATGATTAAGAAGTGTCTACTATTTATACAGATGACTGTTTATTAGGTACCGGTTCTCAAACGGTTTTTAAACGGTCAAATGTCGGCTGGACCACTAATGACCGAACCGTTCTCGTTACCGGGTCATACTCCAGCTCGGCTTTGACAGCATTGGAACAAACGGACAAACCCCTTCCCCTTCCTCTGCACAACCGACAAACTCCTGTCTTCATCTCTACTCCCCTAGTCTTAAAACAGAGAAATTCGGCCTTCAACGCCGCATGACGCGGATCGATCGGGAAGCAGGGAGTCTCGCCACCGTCGAAGCCTGTTGCAGTCGCCATTACAATTTTACCGGCGGTTGGCAACTATTGTTCGCTGGATACATTTTCGATCGAGAGCCGTCGTTGTGCCTTCGCGTGGGGAAGAGGTTGATTCGTCTTTGTCGAAGCTGCTCCAGCCGGCGTCGATGGTAAGCTACCGGAGTTGAAGGCTGGATTTCTCTAGTTGTGCAGGGGAAGGGAAGGATTAGAATTTTCGTCAGCGATCGCCGATCTTCGGGTAGGCGTCCAATCACTCGTCTTCTTCTCCTTCTTCTCTGGTTTCGGACTTGGGGAAATAGAGATGAAGACAAAGAGTTCCTTCGATTGTGCAGTGGGAGTAGGGATGGCAATGGGTTGGGTTTTGCCAAACCCGAACACATGGGTTTATCCATGAAAAAAACCCGGGGTAAGCCCACTGTTTTGAAAAACTCAAACCCAACCAGCTGGGTATCCGCGGGTTCATGAGTACCCATGGGTTTTTGTCGTAAAAAATTTACAATAACAAGTTCCTATCAAATTAAAGTCAAATATCAATCTCTCAATACAAATTATCCATATATAGAACACCATTCTAGAAAATTCAAGCAAATCACAAATTAACCATACAAATTGTTCAACACCAATCTAGAAAACTCAAGAAAATTGAAGCAAATCACAAATTATCCATAAACAACATGATTAATTGAAAACTTCTTCCTCCTTGTCAATTAATTTTCTTCACTCTCCACTCGACAACATCAACTTCATTCTAGACAATTAAAAAGAAAAAATTAGACATGTCTCCACAAACATAAAGTACATTATTTGTTTAAAATATTAAATATACCGGGAAAATTAATTATATGGGTGTGAGCGGGTACCCATAGGGCAGGTTTACCTAAACCCAAATGCTGAATAATGACAGGAGATCAGCATCATTCAATATATCTCTCAATTGTGTTCCCCATCCTTGGTACTGGACGATGTCTTGCCAGTTTAGCTCTCCTTGCTGATAAACAGACACATTCTTCCATCTTGCTATCTTCATGGCACCAGGACTCTCATAGGGAAATTGGAGGAAGGTATGCATGGGAGGTTCTGGTGTATCCCCTCGAATCTCCAAACTACTATCGATCTCCATCACCTCGTATTCTGATGGTAGTTGTCCACTCATGCTTCTTTATCTCCTGCTATCCAAAGATAGCCTTCCTTTATTACTCTAGGATCCCCTAACGAAGAGGATGTGTGAACTCATCTCCCTCAAGGATTCCTCCTATCCAATCACGATTGTTGGCTCCCTGCTATTGAGTCGTGAAGACCGTCAGAGTGCTACAGGCTCTGAATCTTCCATAGGTGTACTAGGATGCCTCAACCCTCCTGAAGCATCATTGTCTACTTTTTCCTTCTTGTGTCGTCCAATCCATGGGAAGGAACTCAACATTTTCCTGCTCGAAAGAACCCTTAATAGTATAGATCTAGGGGATAACCCCGCACTTTAAGAGCGTGGCTTCTTCCATAAGCTAATCTTATAACTTCTCATGTATGGTATTGAAGCATATTTGATAACAAATTTATGCATTTTCCCATATTTGATACATTTTCTCCTTCTATGGAAGCATCTTTGATAATTTCAATGATATTTCTTGTCTAAATCACAACTATTTGATCAATGAGCTTTTAATAGACTTAGGTAATGTTCTTTTACTATTTGATGACTTCTTGGTATATATTTTATGGTTTTGAAGGTACAAACCAACCTAATGCAGATTGGATCAACACATTGAAGAACTCTAGAGGACCAAATGAGCTACAAAGAGAAGTTTAAGGAGTTTTCATGAGAAAGGAGTGGTCCAATGATGGAGAAATCAACTAGAAGTTATCAGATTATGCCAAGAAGAGCCCACAAAAGGAAGACCCAACCAATTTTGAAGTAATAAAGAGTGGTGGCCAAGCAACGAGTCCAACCACCACCACCCAAAGTTATTGCACAAATCGTGAGGAATTGAAGTCCAACCCATGAAGAACCAGAGCAGCGGATCCAACCACCGTGATACCCCCGCCTTCCCTTTTCCTTCTTGAACAATTTTCCTAAATTTAGGAGACTCTTTCTTAGTCCGTTACTTTAGGCCTGATTCTTCCCTATAAATAGAGGGCACGACTCCATTGTAAGAATAAGGATGCAAAAAGACACAAATCTCTTTAGCACTCTGCACGAGTGCTTAGCCTATTCGAAGTAGAGAGGTCTGTAGCAAAGGAGATGTTTTCATCGTAAATGGTGGTATCTTACTTCTCCTCTATAAAGCTAGTCAAAATTGATTGTATTAGGATGTGATCTTGTTTATTGTTATGTGAATGAATGTTATGATTTCATCGCATGCTAGTGTTTGTCTATTAATTTTGATGCCTATGATGATCATTGATGCTTGATTGTATTTGATGCTTATGATCATCATTGATATTTCCATAGTATGAATGCTCTTAATACCATTGATGCTTATAATTCTATTGTATACTACTATATGAATTGTGCTTAGTATTGCCTAAATTGTCAAGAATTACCTTCTAGGGATACCCCATTGATGCTACACGAGTATGTGAGGATTGATCACACATCTATGTTTCGAGTAGTCAAAATGCTTGTTTTTTATATCATTGATACAATATACTATAGTTATGGTTCGTAGAAGCCCACAATTAATTAAGTAATGACATGAAGTGAAAACACACGTTAGCTAGTTAAATCTCTATCTCAAGAGGTGTATGCACGGGTAGAGAGTGTGCTTAGAGGAAGGGATATGGTATTACCATAGATGAATCATCAATGCATGATGTGAATGAGCCCTAGTTTGCATGATCATCTTAGAGTTCACAATTTATTACAATCACGTATCTTTACTTTTAAGCATCTATAAATCGAGAAACCCTTTTAAGCATCTATAAATCGAGAAACCCTAAAAACGTTTACTCTTCGTGTTTGTTTGTTCAATTCGTGCATGTCATGATTGTTGGTGTGAGTAGTTGTGCATTATAAGACCTCGAGGAATACAACTCTAGTATGCAAGGTGGCAAGCTACGAGATGAGAGCTTGGTCCGATGACGTCATATGGAGCCGGAGAATGCGATGTGGGAGGATACCGACATAATTCGATGAAGCTATCCTATGTTCGACTTTGAGGGTAATATCGATTCTGCAAAGGAGGGGAATGATAGAAACCTGGCCTAGCTGGACGGGTAGGGGCGGATTGGTCTTATGACCCGAATGGATTATTATTTATTTATTTTGTCAGACTCTATTTAAGGATTGATTGAGATCATTGAAGGAAGGAAGTAAGAACAATCATTGAAACCATATTATCCTTTACCCCTCTTTTCTTAGGGTTCGTTTGGAAGTTGGGAGTCTATGAATATGTGTATTCTTGCAATGTATGTATTCTAAGTATAGTGATTGTAAGAAATAGATTATTGTAAGAATATGTTGTTTGGTTGTTGTGATTCTCACTTTTGAAGAATATAAGGATTCTCACTTTAATGACCTAAAAGACTTATGTATCCTTGAAGTTATCTTTATGTAATCATTAAAGGAGGGACAAATATGAAATATATAAAAAAGAATAAGGATAAGAGTGTAAAAAAAACAATTACAAAAGTAAAACAAAAGAATCTCACATTTTTGTAGAGATTCTAAATGAATGATTCTAACCATTTGAGATTCTAAAGTTTCATTTAAATGCATGCATTCTGGACAAATTTACGTCAAAAGAAAAAGGTGCTTCATAGACATGGCCATTGCAATGGCTTCATGATTGGTGGATCAAAATATAATGTAGGATAGGTTGGTGTGGTCGGCTCACAGCAGAAGAATCAGGAAGGATGTAGGCTTTTACTGGTTAAGCTTGCAACAAACCGAATGTGGAACATTAAGGTGGGCAGAAAGGCAAAACAAAAACAAACAGAAAAATGAAGATAAATGAGAATCATATGCTCAGTTACATGTATTTATCATCACCCATTTCCCCCCAGCATCACACAGCACTATGAGTAGCCCATATGTTGAGGACAGAAGAACACAAAAGTGGTGGTGGGAAATGAGCTGTGCAGAATTGAGACACACATGTAGTGAAGTTCCTCTTCCTCCCCTTTTCCTGTGACCTATGAACTAACTGCCACACAAAATGGCCAATATTGCAGCTCCATGATAGGGCACCGTCCTGTGTTTTCAGTTTTGACAACTCTTTATTTCTCTGCTTCAGAACGTTCTGATATTATATTATTAGCAGATTCCGCATATTATGTGGGTAAGCTTTGAATTATGCCCTCCTGTCCTGAACTCCGCACTATGGATGGAGAGGACCACAGCACTACTCTTTCCGAAATGGGTTTGTTCGGCAACACAAATCTATCTTCTTCTCCTTTTACTTTTGTAGGCAGATCAGACCAGCTGCTTCTACAGCCATGCTTACCCGTATGAAACATGGGTTACAGATTACTAGTTAGCCAAAACAGTCGGGATCCTTAAGACAAAAGTCTTCCCGCAAATGGACAAACAGCAACCCTTGCACGAAGCCTGCAGCCTTAAATTCGAGACCCGCAAATGTATATTTGGGTTACTGCTCTTTGGTGGGATCAGGTCAACTTAATATCAGCATTCTATTAGTCTGCCTGTTTGGGGTCGTTTGTGGTGGTTTCAGAATTGGTCGTCATCACTATGGCTGCAGTCACTCCCCAAACTTCTTCCCTATCAGCCATTTTGCGGTTTTGAATTCAATGTCAATGCTCCATCACAATCTTTCTACCTTCAGTATAGTACAACGGAGTTTGCATAGTCCTGAACATCAACATTAACCTCTTCCTTCATTCTATTGCAGCAAGCAAGGCTACAGAGCAATTTTTTAACAATGCATTTTCTAGTGAATAACTATATGAATTTGTACATAGTAAAAGCAGGAGGATGGGGTGAAGCAAAGCAGGCTGCTCTGGAAAGTAAGGTATTCCCATGGAGAAGTTTGGTTGTTTTATGCAGCATAAGTCGCTGTTAGATACTCAATGATTTCTGCACTCTCAAACATCTGTACACCTGTGTTAGGGTCTTCAAGATAAGGTGCCTGTCAAGAATAACATCCAGTAAGACCAATTCATCGTAGAAAAACTCAGAACGGACATTTCTCAGCAGGCTAAGAAGAAGGAAGAAGGAAGATGGATCATGAGATATAAGAAACCTGAAAATGTCCAGTTTTTGCATATAGTATCTGCCGTTTTGGGCTGCCACGGGCACAACTGCCAGAAGTGAAAAGGAGGGACATTTCAGTGCAAGTGCCAAAGATTACCAACTGGCCACATTGTTAATACACTGACGGCATTTCAAAATTAGCTGTGCATTCCAAAGCTGACTTTTTCATTGGAAGTATCTGAATCTCCAAAGTACCCCAAACAAGAACGAGAATCATTTATGGTTGTTACCTTCGATATATATGTGGCAATTCCAACTCTACGAGAACTTCACGGACAAGCTTACAGAATGGAGAACCCTAAAAACAGAGGTATAATGACTATTCATTACTTGTACAATCTTTGGCACAAACACTGTTCATTCAACACAAGATAAAAAGTATGTGACTGGAACAAACCTCATACGCCCATAACTCTAGAGGTTTCGGAGGCAATTTGGATGGAATATATGATTGTCCCTGTATAGATGGAATTGAAAATGGTGGTTGAAGAACCCTTGAACTCAAAGAGAAGTTTTTAGAGAGGCAGCATATGATCAATATTTTCCAAATAAACATTTCAAAGAGATGAAAGCCAAGCAGGTGATTCTTTATTGAAATGATCAAGAAAATATGCCAAGTATTACCCTTCCCATACGACCAATCATAGCAAAGCCTGCAGTCAAAGTCTGCACGAAAAATAAGAGTAGAGAGGCAACCGGCAATAAGGACAATGCAAATGAAAATACAAATCTTCATGAGAGAAGATGGAGATGCAAAGGCAAAGTGCTCACCGTTAGAAGACCAAGCGACAACATCAGAGGAACTCGTCCATCACCTAGTATAAACAAGTGCAACAGGTAAATATCTCACAGTGATAGAAGTACAGAAAACATCGATATCTGGCAAAATATGGGAAAGTTCATTCCTTGTTTATGTTTAAGATGAGTTAAGATGATGAAAGGAAAATCAACATCGAAACATTAACAAACGGATGACCATCAAATTCCATATTTGGACTACTTTAGTAATTTGACAAGAGCTTCTAAGCCTACATGCAAAAGCCTACCATATTTATCAACCAGATACTTGATAATCGCATCTGACTCGTACATTGAAACTCCAGTATTTGGATCAACCTGCATTTCAAACAAGGTTCATATAGTGAAAAAAGATAAAAGAAGGCGAGATTGTATTCTTCTAAATTATAGTTCGACAACAAGCAATAACAAGGAGATTAAGATCAAACCATGTAGGGGAATTGCTGCTTGCCCCCCAACTCAACAGCCTTGGGGCGAAAATTGGGACCATTCCTTGGGCAGGGGTAAAATAGGACATCAAGATCCAAGACAGCAACAATTTCCCTAACCTTAACACAAGGAAATATATCAGCCAACATATCAGCAGGTTTATGGATAAATGGATATTACAAGGAAAGAAAACACCGAGAGCAGATAAGTCAGCAAAGGTACAAAAGAAGGTCAACAGCCACCAATTAGCCAAACCTCTCATGCCCTTAAGACCTCACCTCCTCTTAATAAAATTCATAAGGATAATATAATGACCCCTTGCTTACTAGACTAGAGAATATACGAAGCTAAACATCTCCAAAGATAATACAAGGTCTACAGTATTAAGAACCACAATACCTTTCGACAGAAAGGACAGCTGAAGATTTGCAGGTTGGTTGCCACCGTTCGAACATGGAGAAAAGAAGTACAAGCATTCAGTATCTTGATTCCTCACTATATAACCTTGATAAGTTCATAACAGAATGAAATCAAGAGAAAAGCCAGTAGAATTGTGTTGCTTCCTCTTTCCTTTTCTAAGATGCATTTCTGAAATTGATCATAAAACAAAGAAATTAAAAGACTTAGAACTTCCATACCTTTCAAACTCATATATCATGATTGGCTGCTCTGGACGAGGTCCTAGCTTTGAGGTCTCTTTCACTTTGTAACCTATATAATCAAGGGCCAAAATTTTGAACTAGACGGTTATGATCAAAGAACCTGTTATGACCATCTTCGAAAATCTATCATATCTAGGAATGGAATATCAGAGTGGAGAAAGGAGGGTGATTTTGATGTCTACCTGCTAGTTCTAGTGCATATTGATCAGCAGGAATCTCGTCTTTGGACACGAAAGACACTGAGTAGCTGCCACGGTACAAAAATCAACAACGAACTAGAATTACAATCCCATATTCGTCAAACCCTAGCAGTTCAGGAGGCACTAGAGAGCACAATTAGCAATCAGGGAAGGAAACAAAAAAGCGATTTCTCAATTGAAATTGACGATGAAGCAGGGAAGTAAATTGCAGAATCCCCACAGCGAGAGCCAAAAAAAAAAATCAATTACCCATTGAGGAAGACACCAGTGCCGAGGCGGAAAAAGAGGGCGAGAGCCGCTCCGGCAACATCCAAACCCTTGTCTGGTCGGACAGCAAACCTCTTTGGCTCCGGCGTCTTGAAACCGGCTGGGGCAGCAAATGAGGGCGCTGCTTCTTGTTCTTCTCCTCTAGTGGCTGCCGTCGTGGCGCCAGAGCTCGGAGGTGTCTCCGACGAGGAGGCCCTGGTTGCCGGAATGGAGGTCCTGATTCCTGCAGGTACACTGCTGCGGCGGGAAAATGTTCGGAGGATTGGAAACTGGGAGACGTTGATGACTCCGGCCATGATCGCCGATCAAAGTCCAGTGCTCTTTGGACCGGAGCGGCTGTTCCGATGAGTGATTGGTAGCTGCTGAAGTTGAGACAGAGAGTTGGGTAGTTTTGTGCCGTTGACTGTTGTTCGTAGAAAAGTTTGATTTCCCAATTTCACGCTGAGGGATGGAAGCATTGGAGATTATGACAGGTAATTTAATTGAGTCCCTTCGTTTGATTTCCCAATTTCACGCTGAGGGATGGAAGCATTGTCGTCTCCTTTAATGGATTTCGGTTCGGATCCGACTTTTTGTTTTTTTGCCAAAAGATACTTCGTCTAGAACGAGATAATCAAGATATACTATAGTTAATTAGCCGACCAAAGCCAGGAATGAAAATCGAACCCTATCAAACTAGGGAACAATGAAAGGGCTTTTCTGGCCACCATATTACGAGCACGTCCAATAAAATAAACACAAGAATGGAGGAAGCATTGTCTCAACACCTTGATCTCACTCAAAATGGCCCCACCACGAGCATCCAAACACGAGCCCTCCACCTTGTCAAGCACCACCTTGGCATCACCTGCAAAGACAACGTCCTGCACCCCCATATCAAGAGCCCACCGGATCCCGTCCCTCAGGGCTAGGAGCTCCACTAAGAAAGGATCCTGCACATCCGGATACACAGATGCATCTGCCCCGAGCAGTGTCCCCGAGGAATCCTCCATAACCCAGCCACCTGCACCATGAGAACCTGAACACACGGCCCCATCCGTGAACACCCACAACGCCCCCTCCCTACCCTGCACCCCACCCTGAACCCCCCTCAGCTCATTCCCATGAGAACCTGAACACACGGCCCCATCCGTGAACACCCACAACGCCCCCTCCCTACCCTGCACCCGACCCTGAACCCCCCTCAGCCCATTCCCAGAGGCAGGGAAAAACGTTAACGCACTACCCAAAGGCACCGCCTCCCATTCTGCCACCTGTCTACTGAACTGAGAGAGCAACACGGCAGGGGTGAACAACGTGGAGTAAAAAACCAACCAATTCCGAGCCTTCCATATACGCCAGAAGAGGGCAATCACTCGCATTACCAATCCCCCCTCCAAATTCGGTTGGTCAAGAAATCGTCTCCAGAAGACTTTGACCGAGGCAATCGTGAACTCATCTCGAAGAAAACCTAGCCCAGACGCCTCCCAGCATCCACCCGCCAACCGACAATGAAAGAATAAGTGCTCAACATATTCCACTTCCCATAAGCATGTGGGGGCACAGAAGGACCCCTTCCATACCCCTAACCGATAAAGCTTCACCAGTGGGAACCACTCTCCGCAACAATTGCCAAAGGAACAATTGAAACTTGGGGGGAACTGGGGCACTCCAAATCTTACCCCACAAACCCGAATCCCAAATTGCAGGACCCAACTTGGCCTGAACCTCTCGACCCTGCCTAAGACCTGCCGCAAGATGGTACCATGACCGAGCAAAATATGACCCAAAAAGGTCATGATGCCAGACCAGCCTATCCTGGATTGGAACCCTTGGCAAAGGAATATCTCGAATTTTCCTTTCTGGCCTGTTTGAAATGCTGAACGCGGGATAAACATCTAGGTAAGGAAAAAGAGTACATGATTTTTGCTACGCTTTTGTATACTTTTTTATTAAAACTTTACTAAGAAAACTCAGCAGGAAAGAATCTTGGTTAAAGGAAAAAGAATGTGGTGCAGAGTGCACACTACAACCCCATATTCTCAAGTTGTGCAGGAAATTCTAAGGGTGTTGCTATGGTCATTCCTGTTTCTCCTACGAAAGGTGGGAGGAACAAGAAAAAAGGTAAATGAGAATTCTCTGTTGGAATCTTAGTGGATTTAATGCCCCTGAGAAGCATAGATACTTAAATAATCAAGTAGCTAGATTACGGATAGAGTTTTTTTTGCAGTTTTGGAAACACTGGTTTTGGAAATTAATGCGAAGGATATATTAAGTAAGCAGTTTAGTAGTTGGAAGCATTTAATTACAAGTACTCTCAGTCTGGTAGGGTTTGACTTTTCTGGAAATCGTCTTTGCAAGTGAGTAAAGTAGATATGGGAGAGCATTTCATTACTGTTTGAGTTATATCAGGTACTTAAACTTGTTTGATTTCAACTATATATAGCCCTAATAAAACAAGTGGAAGGGCAGTGTTTTATGATGAGTTGAGAAGGACTCGGGTGACTGTAGAGCCTGGGATTTTCTTAGGAGATTTTAATGCTATCAAAGATAGCAATGAAGCTTACAATGATCCTTTAGTCAGAGTATTCTCAATTTCATGCAATGGATATTAGATATGAAGCTAACCGATCATAAGGCTATTGGCTCGTGGTTTACTTGGTGGAACAAGCAGTCTAATAATCCTATTGCTAGAAAAATTGACAGAGTTTTAGTTAATGAGAAGTGGTTGGATGTTTTTCCTCAAAGCTTGGTGCAGATTGTTGCCCCAGGGGTTTCTGATCATTGTGGTCTTTATGTTCAAACAAATTCTGGTCTCTTTATGTTACCGAAGCCTTTCAAATTTTTCTTGTTCTGGAGACAAACATCCTTAGTACAGTGGGATTTTGATAGAAGCTTGGCAGGTAGAGGCAGCTGGGGTACCATATTATGTCTTGTACAAGAAGTTAAGGGAATTGAAGGGGAAGCTTAAGAGTTTTAACCGAGCTGTCTACTCTGATATTTCCACTAGAACTCGAGAAGCGGAACAACAACTAGTGCTAATGCAAAATGTTGTATTAGCAGACCCCACAAAGGTTAATTCTCTAGCTGTATTGGAGCAAGAGAGTGTGTGTAAAGAGCTGTAGAGTGCAGAGGAGTCTTTTTATAGACAGAAGTCAAGATTTTAGAGGATAACTCAGGGTGATGCTAATACAGGTTTTTTCCATAGTATGGTTAAGTCAAGAAACCATAGACAAACAATACAAAAGCTAATTTCTAATGATGGAAAAGTGGTAAAAGAAGTGAAGGAGATGGGAAAACTGGATGTGGAGTTTTACAAAGGTTTATTAGGGGCAGCTGATAGTAATGTTCAACCATTCCCAGTTGAGTATTTTTGCAGAGTTGCTGGTAAACAAACTGACAGACGAGGGAGCTGCTTGCTTGACTTTGCTTGTTACTAGAGAGGAAATAAAACATGTCTTCTATAGTATGGGAAGAGATAAAGCACCAGGTCTTGATGGGGTTGTTGCTGAATTTTTTAAGTTGGATTGGGAGGTGGTGGTGTTGATGTGGAGAACACTGTTCTAGAATTCTTCAAAACGGGGATCATGCCTAAACAGGTAAACTCTACAGTTATTGCACTTATCCCTAAGATGCCTGTTATGGAGAAAGTGAAAGATTTTCTGCCTATTTCTTCCTGTAATGTGATTTATAAGGGTATTTCAAAGTTGCTCTAACGTAGACTGTCAATGGTGTTACCCAAACTAATTGGAAGAAGTCAGTCTGCCTTTGTGAAGGGGAGGCTGATTAGTGATAATTTTCTAATGGCAACAGAACTTGTCAAGGATTATCATAGGAGCAGAATTTCTTCTAGGTGTGCACTAAAGATAGATTTGATGAAAGTCCAAGCAAATTCCCTTGCTCGAGTAGTGCAGGCCAAGCAAATTCCCTTCCATCCTCGTTGTAAAAGTCTAGAGATCACGCATATCTACTTTGCAGATGATCTGCTGGTCTTTACGAATGGGACAACTCAGGCATTTTTTGGGATTCAGCAGGTTCTTAACAAGTTCTATGAAGTCTTAGGCCTAAAGTATAATCCACAGAAATGCCAGTTGTTTTGTGTTGGGATCTCGCAAGATAAAGAGCAAGTATTATCTGATCAGACTGGGTTTCCTTTGGGGAAGCTACCTGTTCGATATTTGGGAGTGCCGCTTCTGTCAGGTAAACTGACTTTTGCAGACTGCGAATGCTTGGTGGACAAAATCACAAAAAGGATTTATACATGGCAGGCCAGGTTATTGAGTTACGTAGGTAAATTGCAGTTAATTGATTTGGTTGTTACTAGTTTATCCCAGTATTGGATGTCAGTGTTCCTGCTCCCTGTTAAGGTTCTCAGATTGATTGAAGATGTTTACAATAAATTCTTGTGGGGTGTTGATGGTGATAAAAGGAAGAAGGCCCCTGTTGCGTGGGCAACAGTAGCAATGCTACCACATGAAGGGGGATTAGGCATTAGAGATTTCAAGACTTGGAACAAAGCTTGCGTGATCAGGCATTTGTGGAATATGTTAGCTATGGCTAGCTCTTTGTGGGTTGCTTTGATGCACAAGTATCGAGTTATGGGAAGAATCATATGGTCTCTTCCTGTGAGTTCTGTTAGTACTTGGATGTGGAAGAAGATTCTCAAATGTCGAGGATTGGTGCAGCAACACATATCTGGTATGGGAGATGCATTAGCTTGGGATGGAGATGTTTTAACCAAATACTCAGTCAAGCTTGTGTGGGGGACTATTTAATCTCCTGCTCCACAGGTTCCATGGTACCATGCTGTGTGGGGTAAGCCAATCTTTCCAAAGCATAGTGTGATGGTGTGGCTTGTAGTGTTAGGCAGAATTAAAACAAAAGATAGGTTGTCTGCGTGGGGCATTCATTGTGATACTTGTCGTGTGCTATGTCCTGGAGTTCTGGAGAGCAGAGACCATCTATTTGGAGTTTGTTCGTTTGGTTTTGCAGTTATGAGGCAAGTTCTGCACAAAATTTGTAGGTGGCCTAATTTTGGAGATTGCAGTGCTCAGCTGGTTTGGGCAGTGCAACAGTGGGGGCAAACGACGGATAAAGCTGTCGTTGGAAGGCTTTTGTGGGTCATGGGAGTCGGCTTCATATGGCGAGAAAGGTGTGCCATGCTTTATGGAAACTCAGTAGCTCTCTCCCTAGCTCAAGTTTCGTATAACATTTTGAGAGACTTTGAAGTGTTTTTCGCAAAGTTCCATTCCCATCCAGTTGAGAGTACAAAAAATATTAGGATCATTGTCTTAGTTTGCTGTTTGTAGCTTCCTTAACAAGTTTTGATGGTTTTATGATGTAAGTAGACTCTTTGAGAAGGAGATTTGCGAGTTGCAACTCCCCGGGCTTCAATACAATTTTTGATTAACCAAAAAAAAATGTAGTGCACAAAATGTCCCCCCTTATGGAGAGAGATACCAATAGTTTGGAGTCTTCGAGCTCTAATACCTTTTCAAATGGTGTTGTGGAATGTAGTACTGTTATATACAAATTTGTTGGATAATCATTTAAAAAACTTTTTTGGTTCCACAATTCTCATCAAGTTCATTATTGAAAACAAACTTCGCTAAAAATATTCTCATATGTATCTTTTCGGAATATACATGTAGTATCTCTTTCATATATGATCTAGGGGTGGGCATGCGGTTCGGTAAACCCGAACCGACCCGAAACCGAACTATACCGAACCGAAACCGAAATATTACTTTTCGGTTCGGAATTCGGAAGTCAAAAGGTCATAGTTCGGAAACCAATGGTCGCAAACCGAACCCGAATTCCGATTAGCCGAACCGAGAAACCGATTTGAAACTTAAACCCACAATCCTACAGCCCAACTTGACTACTGAAGCCTCCCACAAAGCCCAACCCTCTGACAACTTAAACCAAACATAGCCCAAAATTAAATTTCTTACAGCCCACCACGGCACCACTCCATGTCTTCTGCTGGTGCTAACCTAACCCTAAGTAAAATTCATCCCTAGTCGCCGCCTGACCGCCTCCTCCACCGCTGCCCATCAAGGATCACTCAAAGGTGCCGCCGAACCCTCCTGATTGAGAGACGCCACAGAATCACCCCTGATCTCTATTCTTTTCTCCTCGCCGACCACTGAAGTTCGAGACCCTTTCTCTCTCTCCGCTCTATTCTCCTCCCTGAGACCAGAAACCCAAATCCAAACTTAAAAATACACATGCATCCAATCAGTATCGAAAATCAATCGAGAAACCTACATGCATGTCGAAAATGGTTTACCCGATTCTAGATCCTATTTCCCTCATCTGCGCTCTCAGATTTAATCTTCTATGGTGAGCGTACCCAGCTCGTCGTCGTCGCACGTCAGTGGGATTGGAGGTTCAACCCTCCTGCCGCTACCGCCGTCATACACACACACACTGAAATCTTGTTTGCTGGGGTGAGAGAGAAGGTAAAGAAGAAGAAGATAGGGGAAATTTGTTTGGTGAAGGTTGTTTGCTGGGAGGATCAATGAGGATTGGGGAAAGCAAATTCGCCTCTTTGCTGGGCGAGAGAGTCAGAGAAAAGGTGAAGAAAAAAAGGGTGGAGAAGCTTGTTTGGTGGGGGAGAGAGAGCGAGTGAGAAAAGAAAGGGAATAATACCTGGCCCTCATCTCATATGGGTTCTCCCTAGGGAAGCCAACACTTTCGGATGTGGTGAAAATCCGAACCGAACCGAGATATAATTCGGTTCGGCCGAACCGAACCGAATTATATTTCGGTTCGAATTCGGTTGAGGGATTCTGTGATTCGGAAAATCGGGATATACTAATTCGGTTCGGTTCAAACCGAACCGACCGAACGCCCACCCCTAATATGATCGTCTAGATCAATCTCTGAGAAAAATGCCAAATAAGATCTTAATCATCAATATGTTTGATGGAAACTTTACTCATTCTTATCATTTGTGCATCTTTTATAGGGTAATTAACATAAAGGATCATAAATTTTTGCACTTAGATATGGTAACAAAAGTTTGTACTTAGAACAAAATGGTCACAAATTAAATAGAGTGACCATTTCATACAAGTTAAATTTTTTGTTACCATGTTGTTACAAATAAAACATTTTGATGACCGTTTTGTACAACGTTTAAAGGTTTGAATGATCAATCACTGTTATATTTTGCTTGAGCCAAGGTATGATGAATTTGTTGACTTAAGTGAATGATATGATCGTAACAAAAGATGACAATACAAAACCGTTCGGTTCTTATAACAATGGTATTGATGGACCAAATTTTATGTGGTAAATTGTTCCATCACAATTTCCAAAGATGGATTCTTCAAAGGATATTGGAAACTAATATTGAGCAAGAAGTCTCCATCGTTTTGATGAGACAAGAATCAATTATATGACATTTGTTGACATCGTTATTTCAACAAATCAATATTTTCATTATTAGGGGGGAGAAAGAAAAAGGAAGCCGGTTTTAAAATTGGTTGAAATGAATTATGATCCTCACACTTGTAGTGTGAACTTGAAGTTCAAAGATAATTCATTTGCAAAGTTTGGTAAGCATATTGTCATACGTAATTACTAACCCACAAAGTAGTGACTAAGTCGCAAAAGGCGTAATTACTGACCCACGAAGGAAATGTTACACACATATGTAATGTGTTGAAACTATCGATTCCAAGGAAGTAAAAGTCCTCAGAAAGTAAAAGGCGCTAACAATAAAGATGGTCTTATGATGTGGATATTGCAAGCTTATTTAAATCTCCAAGTATTATAATATTGATATGGAATGACTACAAGTGCCTATTTTGGGAATATGAAAACCCCAACAAATGATATCTTGGATGAGATTCAATGGAATCAAAAGGAAGTTAATGTTGACGATAAAACACTTATATATTATAGCGCGCAATATGATATGAATGAGGATCAGCCCAAGCCTCGGCCTCTTTCTGCGCCTTGTCCCGAGCGTCGGCTAGGGACTTGTGCGCCTCGCGGGCGGCCGCCAGATCGTTACGGAGGCGCTCGGCGGTGGTAGCAGACGCGGAGCTTTCTTTGACCATCTGATCAAATTCACGAGCGGTGGACTCGATCAGCATCATCATCTGTCGCACATCACATAACAAGGGGTCAACCAATTTGTGAGTAATAAAGAGAAGTAATCATCCAAAGTGCGAAAGATAGGGCGTCTTACCTGCACCGAGAGATTGGCCATGGTGCGTAGAGGCCGGTTGGTGTTGAGATGGTCAGGGCGCTCGATCACAGCTGTGTGGGATAGCACCATCTGCATTGAAGCACTTGGATCCTTCGCCGCCTTAACCGGCACGCCGACGGACACCTTCTCCAGTGGCCGAGAAGGAGGTTGGAGGTAGGGGGCAGTGTTTTTCTGGTGTGCTCCCACATGGTGGGCATGACAAGGCTGGCCGGAACGCCGGAAGCCACCAAGTTATCAAGCTTGGCTTTCTTGGCGGCAGAAATGGATGGCTCAGCGGGCCTCTTTCCGCGTGCCGTCGTGTGGGAAGACACATCAGGCATCTGCGATGTGGCGCCCTGGCTTCGGGATGACGGGGAGGCGCCTTGCTCAGCATCGGGGCGAGGGGGAGACTAGTAAGAAGGCTGGGGCGGTTCGGAAGCGGCAGGCGAAGGTGCCTGCTCGAAAGGCGCACAGCTCACCCGGGTAGGCGCCTTGCGCGGAGGCTGAGACTTGGCCTTTGGGGCCTTGGCAGTCTTGGCGCGGACGCGAGGTGCCGGAGGTATCAAATGGAGCTTCGACCTGATAAGGTCAGAGACGGATGTGAAAACTGTCCCTGCAAGCAAAAAATGATGGAGTTAGCAACAGTGCATAAGAAGGCGCATGAGTAAGTGTAAAGCGCATGACAAAGCAGGCGCATCCAACTACCGTCGTTATAAAACTCCGCTAAGTGTCGGGCATACTCCTCGCTTATTTCTAGGTTGAGCGGCACCGAGGCGAGGCGCCGCGCAATATCTTCCTCGGCCTTGTTGAGAGGAGGATGTTATTGAATTCGATCTCATCACCAAAGGCCCACTGCGTTAGGGGCTAGGCGCCGCTTTCAAAAAAGGGCGTGCACGGGGGCGGACAATGAAAAACGATTCGAACCATGAGCGCCCCATTTTTTTACAGTGGCTGATGAAATTTTATCCCAGTTTAGGGCGCCTTTGAAGTCTAAAGCAGTTGGGGCTTCAGACCATTACGAAGAAGTGGCGGAAGAGTTTGAAGGAAGGAAGAATATTATGCTGGCGACACTTGAGGCGAAAGAGAACAGTGTAAAGAATTGTGACGGGGGAAAGGCGCCCGAGCGAACATTGGCATAGGTGAAGTACGCCTTCGAGGATGGGGTCGATGGGGAAACCGAGCCCAAAGCGGGTGTACTCTTGATAAACGCCAATCCAACCATCTCCGCACACACCGACGCGCGCGATGGGTGATGGATTCACGTAACGCCAATCAGCAGGCATCTGCGTGGCTCGGATTAATTTTTTGAAGCGCGAGTAGAGAATCTTGGACGTGTGCGGAGGACCGCGTCTTCCTCCGACATTGAAGCGCGATGGGTGATGGATGCACGTAACGCCAATCAGCGGGCATATACCCAGGCGGCCACATATTGCCCCATTGCCGGATACACGAGACTCGCATTGATAAGGCGCATGAGTCCGGGATCTCTTCACAAAGAGGAATAGAAAATGAGGGCGTACCTGAGGAGGCGGCAGGAGCTTCGAGGGGCGCAGGGTTGGAGGCTTTGGGCCGATTAGAGGAAGACATTGCCGAGGTGTGCAAGCAGCGAGTTGAGGAACACACTAAAGTAGAAGGCGCCTAGTCACGGTTGGCGAGAGGCTTGAGAGCAGGGCAACTTAGAGAGAGGAAGTAGTGAGATAGTGGGTTTTGGCAGAATGAAGAAGGGGGAAGTAGTGGGGGGCAATTTATAGGCGAAGGAAGTGGGGGGGGGGGGGGGGGGGGAGAGTGCGAAATTTGAATTACTCTTCAGACTAGGGGGGAGGGGAGAATGGTCCGATGATCGAGGCGGAAGCCCAACGGTCCGCCCGCAATAAATAAAAATAAAAATAGAAAAGAAAAGAAAAGAAAAGACGAGGGAAATAAGTAACAGGAGAGACGAGAGGAATATAAATGCAAAGGGGGAGGTGTGGCGCGTGAATCGACAAGAGGGGAGAGAGCCAAAGCGCGGGCGGAAGAAGTCAGGAAGAAAGCGCATGCCGCCTGAAGAGACTCATAGTGAAGCGTATGCTTCCGGAGAAGGAAATGGAAAGAGGGCGCGCGTAATAGGGCACGAAGGCGCTTCGTGGCACACTTGGGGTAGTTAGGCCCCTACCGTGTGGTACGCGCCTAACTAGGGGGCATATAAGAGCCCAAGAAAGGAGCCCAGAAGGCCGGATTGGGCCTGAAATGCAGGCCTGGCAAAGGGAAAGCCCAGCCCCAAAGGGGCCTGAGGCTATAACCTAGGCGGTGGGACCAGGGCTTACGTAGGGCGCATGACGACAAAAGTGGCAACGGTTGGGAGCGTACGGAGGGGACAGGAAGTGGGGCCATGCGCCTTAGGATCGAGAGAAGGTGTCAGAGTGTCGGGGCGCATGGCAGGGGTGGTGTACAGTGCATTTAATGGTGTGATGACGTGGGGCGGATTTGGGGGGCAGTGGTCGACCCTACCCTGGGTATAAATAGTGAAGTTGGTGGAGCTCATTTACTCAGGTTAGAACTTCTCTCTAGAAACTACACTTCACTTCTCTCTCTAAAATGA
Source organism: Linum tenue (assembly GCA_946122785.1). Taxonomy (NCBI): domain Eukaryota; kingdom Viridiplantae; phylum Streptophyta; class Magnoliopsida; order Malpighiales; family Linaceae; genus Linum; species Linum tenue. Next base: position 49,029,077 of record CAMGYJ010000008.1, on the reverse strand, counting down.
CTGTCCTAACTTGGGCGTCGGAGTGCTAACGAGCTCTAAAGAAGGGGCTCGGTGGACGCCTTCGTGTGCAGGAGCAAGGCGCACAGTTGGAGCAAGGAAGGAGAAGAGGAGGCGCATTGACCGTCTGGGGCGCAGGGTTACGTGGCATAAACATAAATATATCTGAAAAAGCAAAAGAAATACGAAACCAAGGACCATCCCATGCATAAAGAAATTCCTAATCGATGAATTTGAAACAAAGACCAACATCAAAATCGAAGCAAGAATCCAAGGGAATGAAAACGAAAACAATATGGAAAGAAAGAAATAAATAGAGAAAGCAGATCAGAGGAGGCAGATCTGAAAAGAGGAAGATGATGAGTCGGGTAATCGATGATTGCATGTCCCGGAAATTGACGGTTATTAGCCAGTGGTTAAGTCAGTGGTGGATCCATGAATTCTACATAGGGGTGTCCTCCCTCAAAAATTAAATTAAATATGATAAATTAAATTACGTGTTTCGTAAAATGGTAAAATACATTCGGTGTCTATACTGCTCACCAAATATCTCTTGACATATCCTACTAGGCAAGGGTATCCTGTAATTGGGTTTAATCGTTAGGTTGTGCAAATAATTTGGGATAAAAATAACATTTTACTATTATAATTGGATCTAAAACACAATAATAAATGAGTTGTATTGTATTTGAAATATGTTTAATAATAGTAACAGTGTCTCAAATTAATCACATAGACTACTACTTAAATATTATTTGTACAAATAAGCAAACTACTACTGGAGGTTGTATAATCCTCTTCGCAAATTTTAAGGGTGTCCCACTACCACTCAAACAATTTTTTTTTCTCATACGCAAACTACTACCAAAGGTTAAATAATCGTGTTCCCAAATTTTAAGGGTGTCCCGGGACACCCCTAATCATGCATGTATCCGCCACTGGTTGAAGTCATAACCTTCGAATGTCTCGAAAACCTCGGCGGCTTTACCACAACCATTAGGATGGGAATCATAGGTTGGCGGCGTCGTGGGCTTTATCGGGATGAGAAAAGAGAATCACAGGTCGGCGGCATCGTGGGCTTCGTCGGGCTGGGGAAAGATAATCGGAAATCAGAGAGTTTTTCCTTTCCTTTCCAGTTTCCTCTCCCTCCTCCCCTTGCATGCAGGGCTATCTCTTCTCTTTCCTTCCGCGTGAGATGAGTCAGGGGCGGACCCAGGGGCATTTGGGTTGTCCCCGGACACGCTAAATTTTGGGAAAACGATTATCCAACTCTTGGTAGTAATTTACGTATGGACAAAAAAAATTATACGGAATAGTCTGGACACCCTGAAATTTGAAAAAACTATTATCCTACTCTCGTTTTTAGTTTGCGTATGGCAATATAAGTGGTAGTTTTGGTAATTCAAACCCGGAGCGGTTTTCCACTCTTAACCGTTGCACACGAAAGAGGAGACACTACTATTATTAATAAATATAATTTCCATTAGGCTACAACTTTTTTATTTTTCTATTTTGAACACTGTGTAATAACAAAACCCTATTCTCTATCTTTAATTATTTTCAAAACCTAACAATTAATCTAATCACAAACTACTCTTAATTTGTACTGATTTTATGGTTGTATGATAAGTGTTGAAAGTGTCTTTTCAGCTTTGAGTTACACCAAGAATAAATTTAGAAGTTGAATATGCGTCAGTTTGTGAATGGTTGTCTAGTAGGATATACCGAGTCAACTTTGTTTAGCAGTGTAGACACCAAGTGTATTTTACAATTTTTTCAGCATCTGAAAATACATCATGATCCTTTTTTAACTTGTACGAGTTGGATATTTTCTTACTTAATAATTATTTAATTATTATTATTTATTATTTTATTATAAATTATTTTTTGAAAGAGGGCATCCCTATATAAAATTCATGGGTCCGCCACTGAGATGCATATGTGGGTGCTACCAACATTTACAATTGTTGTTTGATGATGTTTCTCGCCCTCCTTTGTCGTCTCCTTCTTCGTTTTTCGCCGATGTTGGCGGTAGTGGTAGGATGCTTGTGGTGAGGGATCTTTTAGTGCTTTTTGGACTTTTTTTTGGGCTTCTGTTTGTGTTTGGGTTTGAGTAAGAGGGGGAAGAAGAAGAATGGAGGAGGAGACAGAAATAAGAAAGTGCCAGTAAAAGCAGGGATTCAGAGAATTTTTTGTTGTTTTTTTTTTTCAAGAGCTGAAGGCTTCTTTTTATAGCCAAAAGAATGTTGTGGTGGCACAAGGTAATTTGGGTTTGATGGGTTGTAGATGCCGCCCTCTACAAGTTGTAGCTTGTGGATTGGGTTTGACCGGTTTAGATTGGGTCAGAGCTTATTGGTCCGATCTGGTCTTGATCAAGGTTGACTGGGCTTGACTTGGGCCTAGACTGGGCCTGACATTGTTGACTGGCTTCGGCCTGGGTTACACTACAGCTGACGTGGGCTTCATTTTGGGATCTTTTTATTTATTTTCCTTCCTTTATACAATTGTAATTGCTATTTTAACTTCTTGTAATATAATTGACTTAATAATTTGTATTTAGTAATAATGATTATAATTTTTTTTAGTACTTGTAATTCTTATTTAGTAATCTTAATAAATTATGTGATTCATCTATTATTATTTGCCGCTTCAAATGTCAAGACCCAATCTCGCCAAACATCAATCGTTGTTAACCCACTTAATTAAGCAAATCGTTAGTTTGACACCTTTAATTCAAGAGTTTTTTCCAGAAATAGCATCTTTAAAAAAAAAAATTACAAAACTAGCACTCTTCCAAAACAAATTACAAAACTAGCACCTATTTTAATGAATCGCACCTTAGAGGTGCGTTTTATAAATGAAACGCAGCCTTAGAATGCGTTTCCTTCATAAATCGCACCCCTAAGATGCGATATCTAAGGTAAATCGCATCCCCAAGATGCGATCCAAGTTTGGTCGCCAGCGACCTTCTGGATCGCACGATTAAGATGCGATCTGACGGGCTGCAGCATAGCCACGTCAGCAATCCGCGCGACTGAGTGTGGATCGCACTGGTGAGGTGCGATTTCTCGCCTGGAAAAGTGGAGCGTCATGATTCTGCGCGTTCAACGCATCGGGACGCGGGGATCGCATCAGGGGAATGCGATTTGGCGTGGAGATCGCACCAGGGAGATGCGATTTCTACGGGGTAAAATTACCCTATCGCCCCTCGGCGGTGCGATCTGTTGGGTATAAATACCCCCCCTCCCCCTCTCATTTCTTCACTCCACACAACCCATTCTCCTTCTCTCTCTAGATATAATCTCTCTAAACCCTCCCCTCCCAAAAGCCTAGGAAATAAAAGTCTGTTGGTTGCGGCTAAGTCCGATCTGCCATCAGAAAATATTTCTTAGGTTTTTTCCTCAAAAACCCGCCGAGCCGAGCCGAAGCTCTGTCCGAATTACGCCGAAAACACAGCCTGTTTGACAGAAAAAGGGGGGATCCGAAGATCGCTTAAAACCCGATTTTCCCAGGAAATGGGAGGACCATCATAATCGCTTAAAACCCCATTTCCTTAGGCATGCATCTCTTTAGAAAGAGTCTAACAAGTGCACCACTCCAGATATTACAAGATATTGTTAATTGAGAGCAATAGAGAGGTTACCAATCCACCACAAATTATCAGCCAGCTTCTTCCGTTTGAAATGATGGTTCCAGTTGCTTTTGAAGTGTCGTATGCACCACCTTTGGGACCAATTCCAGGCTGGATCCAGGCCTAAGATGGCTGCTCTGATGCCGGCGTGCCGATCAGAGATTATTGTCAGGTTCGTCCTCTTGGTGACGTGGATTTGGATTTGTCGGAAAAACCATCCATAGCTATCAGCATTCTCTCCCTCAACAATGGCGAAGGCTAAAGGAAAGACTTGTCTGTTTCCATCCGCCCCACTGGCAATCAGGAGAGTGCCCTTGTACTTGCCGGTAAGGAATGTACCATCAACAGTAATCACAGGGATACAAAAGCCAAAACCATCAATAGAAGGCTTGAATGCCCAAAACAGTCTGCGAAAATGGCGTTCGTTACCTGCCTCTGGGGGTTGTATCTCTTCGTCTTGGTATCGAGGGGAGAACACAGTCCCAGGGTTAGACGCCTCCAATGCCAGTATTAGTCTGGGAAGGAATGCATACGATTCTTCCCAATCACCATAGACGGCGGCCATAGCTTTCTGCTTTCCATGCCACGCCTTCTTATAGTTAATCATATAACCAAAACGACTTGCAATGTCAGCGATTATGACTTTGATTTTCAGATCCGGTTCAGCCTCAATCAGATGCTTGATAGCCGCAGCAACCACCCTGGATTTCAACTGTCGATGGCCTTGGGAAGTTATGGATGACACACATGTGTGTGTGTTGACCGCACGGGATATGACCCAGTGGCCGTGTCTCTTGCTGTTGATGGCCCGAATCCTAACATTGCACCCCTCGTGATGATTACGGCATCTGACTATGAGCCTTTTGGTGTTGGAATGAGTTGTGTCCCATTCAAAATGCCGAGTCATTGCTTCAGTCTCAAGGGCGTGCCGCACATCCTTCTTCGAGCCAAATTGTTGGCCCTTCGTAAACCCAGTGAGTGGGCCCCATATTGGGACCTCTGGCGGCTCCATGTCGCTGTCGACCATCCAATTGTCGTCTGGAATGTGATTGTAGTAGGGGACTGGTACACGGTCAGGAGCCACATCACCATCATTATCCGAACCCGAATCTGGTGCTGAATCATCAGCACCTTCAAGAGGGTCTGAGCTGTCTGCACTGACGTTGTTTTCTCCTTCTTCATCAGAGGGGTCGCTGACTGGTCCTGGTGTGGCAGCATCCGTCTGATCCTGCTCATGAAAGGCACCTTCATCAGCTCCATAATGGTAGTTGTGAAAACTACCGCTGCCTGTCAGGAAGTTGTACTGGGCTTGGTTGGGGATGTCCGGTTGAACTTCTTCTTCATATGACGAGAACGATTGATGATGGCCTGCACCTTGCCCTCCATCTTGGTACTGAAAATAGGAATGAGGATCATGGTAACTTTGGTAGGGATGATCGTCATATAATTCACCTCCACCATGGATACCAGATGTTTGACCGTGTCCAGAATGACCTCCAACACTAACGGCTGGCTCGGTGTAAACGAACATCTCGGCTTTGTGCAATTTGTTGGACCTCAAGAATTCGAGCATGGAATCTACGTCATCTTGAGTGGTTATGGTATATTCCTCATGCCACAATGACCCAGTTGCTCTGTTTGGGTATCGGTACACCATACGATCTACCCTCCTCGTGCCATCCATGCAAGTAACGTCAGTGCATATTCGATGGAGGTCTTCAAGCTTCGGTCTGGTACCGACCGTTACTTTCTGAAAATTGCCACCGACGTAGGTGGCCCCCTTTCCGGTGTCTTCCGTGTAACCATTCCACCGTAAGCCAAGCAACAACTGACGGAATGCCATCTGCATACAAACAAACCATAGTTTTAGTTAATATCATAAAAATCACAAATCACAAATAACAATAAAAAGTAACACAAAATAAACTTACGAATTAATGTTAATGGCATAAAAAGTAACACAAATTAAAGTTACGAGTTCATGTTAATGTCATAAAAAGTAACACAAAATAAACTTACGAGATAATGTTAATGGCATAAAAAGTAACACAAAATAAACTTACGAGTTAATCTTAATGGCAAACACACTAAATAAATATAGATATACAACAGAAAAATGAAAGAGAATGTGAGGGAGAATGAGAGGTGTGAAGAGTCTGTTTTCCGGCAAGTCTTTATATAGGGGAAAAAATTGTGAAAACCGCACCTCTAGGGTGCGGTTTTAGTCTGCCATGCAACCTACGTCGATAATTCTCTGCATGTCTGTGATGGGTGTCGGGAAATAATTGACACGTAAACCGCACCTGGGGGGTGCGATCTACGTGGTGAAACCGCACCTTGCAGATGCGATTCATGTTTGGAGAAGTAAATCGCATGGCCGAGGTGCGATTTAGGTAGGTCAGGCCTAAATCGCACCTCGGCCATGCGTTTCATGTAGGCCAGACATGAAATCGCACGGGCAAGGTGCGATTTAGGCCCACCAAATCAGATCGCACTCTCAAGGTGTGATTTACGTGTAAAACGCACCTTGGGGATGCGGTTTATGTGTAAATCGCACCTGGAGGGTGCGGTCAATATAAAAGGGTGCTAGTTTTGTAAATATTTTTGGCAGGGTGCTATTTTTGTAATTTTTTTTTAAAGGGTGCTATTATTGGAAAAATCTCTTAATTCAATGGATCCTATTAGACCCACGGGAACCAAAATTTATTTATCATTGATACTTTAGATTTGCTATTTCAAATCTAATCCTCTCACGACGTTTCAAGGTTCTAAGCTTAGAATTTTAGTAGAGTAATTAATCCGGACAAAATGGGGTGTCTACACCACCGTCAACGACTTCGCCCGCCTGGTGATACCTCCAGAGCATGCATCAAACCCCAACGATCGAGATTCGAATCATCACCGCTTGTCGATGTGAAACTAGAAGCTGACTTTGAAACATTATTGTCCAACGGGGTGTGTGTCATCTTTCAAGTCTGCTATCGAGAGTTTGGAGATAGGACCGGCGACGACGGTGGTGGAATCGTTCATTAGGAAGAGCAGCAATTCAGTATTCTCCAAAGTTTTTTGGAGTTGAGGGGGACCAAGAAACAAAAGAGATGCATACAAGCCACTAGATTTTGCGATGACACTATGCCTCACACTCTAACTACAAATCCCAATCTATGGTCAAGGATAACCGACGATCGGGTGTAGCATTAGGTAAGCAAGTAATAAAATTATCAAACCACGAGTCTCTAGATGTACCTTACTTCGGCTTAATGTTTCATTATCTAGCCATCCTAGAATAGTGATTAAGAAACTAATCTAACTAACCTAACTAACCACAATCCTAGATATTATAGGTTTGGAGCTCTCTTAGCTTAAATCACCCTAGTTCTATCATGTAGACCGATGTTGCGTACCATCCTAGTCTGATCCACTCAATTCATATACCAATAAGAGATCAACTCCCTCGGGGATTCACCTAGAATGGTGCAGCAATTAATGGGTAGTGCTCTATTCAATCTAGGGATTCATATACCGTCAAGAAATCGACCAGATCGACTCCCTCGAGGATTACCTAGAACAACATATGGTAGGAGTGACCCTAACACGCAAATAATGGGCTCAAAGAGATTATTTCCCTCCAAGTTAAAAAGAGCAATTGGCATGTAGAACCCATGCAATCCATGAAAAGCATCCATCAACGAAATAAAATGATCGATTAAGCATAGGATTTGTCACATACATCAACGCCAAACTAATATATAGACCTAGGGTTCATCAACCTAAGAGAAGAGTGATAGAAACCCGAGCTTCTATTAATACAGGATAACAGGTGTATGATAGAATTGAGATAGATTTGGGGATAAAGAATAAGAATTAGGGATTAGGATAGGATTTGGCGAAGAACAGGATTAGGGATTGAGAAGAATTGTGGACGGGAAAGAAGAAGAATTGTCGAAGTCTTTTGGGATGAAAAGATAGATGAGTTTGAGAGAAAAAGAGATATTAGGGTTGGGATAATTCTTCTATTATTCAGCTTCATGACCGCAAAAGACTAACAACGTACATATATAGGGAAAGATAGGGAATCATGATAATAACCCTAAACCTATTGGGCCATTAATCCACCCGATTATCCCTAATAATAATATCAATAATAATAAACTCCTACAATTAATATAATAAAAGTAGCAGGTTTCTATCAATCCCCACCAATTAAAAGCGACATTGTCCTCGAGGTTGCAGTAAATGCCAACTCTGCACTTATACTTCTCTCGATAACTGCTTGATTGTTGCTCGTGCTTCCTCCTCTTCCAATTTTGTTCCAGCACTCGAACAAAACTTGTAGCACAAGCATCCCCCATCATAAATGAATTCTTCATTGGTGACAACATAATCAAGTACTTCCGCCCATACTTTCTTCCGGCCATCACTAGGTGTGTGCTGGCAGTGCTAAATATCTTCCACTTGGTGTTTGGATCTTCGTACCATGGGTGTCCTATGCACAAGCAATACATTTATTATTCCAAGCTTGGAAGCCATGAGAATTTCTTCCAAGTAACCTCGACATAGTTACCAATGGCGAGGCCTGGTTGAGAGCTGAGAAGGAAGAGCTTTTGCTTGCAGCCTTTGACTCGATTGCAGATGTGGTCCACCTGCTCATCCACATTGATCAAGCTGAATTCATGAGTCGGGACAGAATCACAATGAGAGAGGAAGATAACTTGGTCGAGCACGGTGAGCAGCCGCTGCGAACTGATAGAGCTCCGGATTGAACTCTATCGAGGGATTGGGGTTTGGGATCAATTAGGGATTGATCAGGGAATTTGGGAATTAGAGGAAGGGGTGATTTAGGAAGATTGACGTGAGAAGAGGGGAAGGAAGAAGGGGCTTCCGATCGGCAGCTTAGGAAGGGAGAGGGGAAGGCTCGGTGGCCAGTGAAAAGGGAGAGAGAGAGAGAGAGTAGTTTTAGGTTTAATCTATGCTTGCCTTTCCTACGTAAAACAATAGTTTAAATATCAAAACACAATTACCGACTAACTACCCCAACTTATAAACCGCCAAATTATTCCCCAATAACCAAATTAACCCCAAACAAAATAATCCAATCCGAACATAAAACTCAAATAATCAAATTGTGTATCATTCCCGCTCTCTTCAAAACAACCTTGTCCTCAAGGTTGGTAGCCATCCCCTGCTTCTTCTCCTTCTCTTGCCTCATCCTCTGCCTCATCCTCCCACCTTCCGACCAGCATCATCAAGTCGGGACGTGCACACTTGTGACCGATCGTGAACCTCTCGTCACAATTAAAGCACTTCCATTCCCGCCTCTTCTGTTCGATCTCTGCAGGAGATAACCGCACAAACCCCTTCGGTGGAGGCCGCGCCCCACCCTTTGCCGCAGCTACGGCCGTCGATGCCGCCGTTGATACCCCAGCTCCAGCAGCGGCTATGGCCGCTCCTCCTCCTCCTCCGCTGCCAGCCCCTCCACTGCTCCCAGCGCCACTGGTTCGCGGATAGCGCCCTATGGTACTTCTCCAACTCGCAAGCTCCTCTTCCTTATACCCTGCAAGACGAAAAGCAGATTTCAAGGAGTCCGGCTCAAAGACCTGGACAGCAGCAGCAATCTCCGGCTTTAGGCCTGCCATACACAGGCCTACCAATGTCTCCTCCGGGACACCATGGCATTGATTGCCCAGTTTGAAGAACTCCGCACGATAATCCGCAACTGAGCCAGTCTGCTTCAGCTTAGCCAACCGCTCCGGAGCCCACCCCTCCGATTTACCAAACTGGTAACGGAGCTCCTCCTGGAACATCGGCCATGTAATCAAGGTTCCCACTGCCCCGTAGGATCTCTCCATCCACTCCCACCACTGTAGTGCCTCACCCTCTAAGTATAAGGACGCCAGATGCGCCTTCCTCTCCTCTGGTATGGGGTGATTCCTGAACCACCTCTCTGCCGCATACAACCACAGCCCGACATCCTCCTGACCGTTGAATTTTGGAAACTCAATTGTCGGGGGCTTGGCTCGAGAGACCATTCCATCAGTTCCATCATAGGCTGGGTGATACGAACCATACCTGTCATAACCAGAATCACCCCCTGACTGATTCGGGTAGAACGGTAATCCTCTTTCTCGCCCAAAGTTGCCCGCGACACCTCGACAGGCCGAACCCGCTGCATACCCTGCCCCGTAGGACCCTGGCCACATGTTTGGATCCATACTGGCCGACCACACCAGCCGCGGCTCTAACCGGATTGGTCCACCCGTGGTTCGACCCTATTCGGTTCCACCCGATATCATGCGACCCGAACCGGTTCTCCCTGGTTCACCCCGACTTGACCAGGTTCGGTTTGGATCGGGCAGCCCCCGATCGACTCGACCCGTCGACCCTCCACCTCGCCCCGGTCCGGCCTAAACCGCTCCTCCTGCCCCGACCCAACTCGCGCGGCTCAGCCCATTACTGGGTCCGAGCCCAAGTAATGCTCGGCGCTAGCCCGATCGGCCCATGGTGCATTCTGGCCCACCAGGCTGAGCTCCTCCTCGTCTCGCTCCGGGTCCATGTTCAGCCACCCCAGCCCATTGGGCTCGTGATATGGGCCCGCTACATCGAATCGGCCCATCGGCCCAGGTGGCCCACGCACAGTCTGCTGGTGTCGTACCCAGGCATTTTGGCCTTGCCCTTGCGAGCAGCCAACTCTTGGGTCGTCGGTGTAGGCAGAATCCCAGGCCCACCGCCGCGCCCTAGCTGACCGTGGCCTGCACGTTCAGTCGCGCCGACCTGATCGCCCTCGCCCACCGCGGCCGCCACAGCAGCCGCTTCCTTTACTACGGCCGCCGCCGTCCTGCCTGATCCGCCCGCCGCGGCCGGGTTGCTCCCTGCTGCCCCGTCTCCTGCCGGCGGCTCCCCTGCCGCACTCAGCCCACTCCCCCCTGTACCGCGCCGCTGCTTTTCTGTGCGGGGGTTCTGCGCGCCCCGCAGCGTCTCCAGGGTCGCCTGGACCTCATCGAACCTGCTCCAGATCCGCCGGGATTCCTCCTCCCGCTCGCGCTTCTCCACCAGCCTCTCCACGGGTTCCCTTTCGAACGCAGCCACCAGGCGAGGCAGGTTGACTCGGATCATCTCCATCTCCGTCTCATCTACCAACTCCCCGTCCCGTGGACTGGAGGCTCCCTGCGCGCATCACCGGAGGACGGCAGCCCCGTCGTGGCCGCGGCCGTGGCCTGCTCCTGCGCCGCCTTGGCGGCCTTCTCAGCTGCTTGCACGGACTTCGTTGACACCATCTCGATCGTCCTTCTTCGTTTGCTACCGAACCCAGGAACCGGGCTCTGATACCAAAGGATAGAGCTCCGGATTGAACTCTATCGAGGGATTGGGGCTTGGGATCAATTAGGGATTGATCCGGGAATTAGAGGAAGGGGTGATTTAGGAGGATTGACGTAAGAAGAGGGGAAGGAAGAAGGGGCTGCCGATCGGCAGCTTAGGAAGGGAGAGGGGAAGGCACAGCGGCCAGGAAAAAGGGAGAGAGAGAGAGAGAGAGAGAGAGAGAGTAGTTTTAGGTTTAATCTTTGCTTGCTTTTCCTACGTAAAACAATAGTTTAAATATCAAAACACAATTACCGACTAACTACCCCAACTTATAAACCCCCAAATTATTCCCCAATAACCAAATTAACCCCAAACAAAATAATCCAATCCGAACATAAAACCCAAATAATAAAATCGTCTATCACGGACGCTCTCTATGTCCATGAGATCAAGATCCTGGAGCACTTCTCTCAAATGTCTCATCGGCTCCATCTCGCTCCCGATCGTATCTCGCATCCCATCTCGAACACCCAATCCTTGTAGTTGAGGCCGACTTCTTCATATGGATCACCGTCAAGACGTCAACGCTCCCAGAAAAGGACCCATTATTAGCACCCATGCGTGACCTCTTTAGCTTGGATGTTGCAACCAGTTCCTCGTTATCCTTTGTCCTCCAAATATATGTATACTATCATAAGCCTGGTCGTTGTCACTTCGTGTGTGAGCAAGAACCTGACATTTTATAGATTAATAGTTTGAATTTTGATCCAAAAGTAAAGGGCTTGTTATCTACACTTTCATGTAGTCGACACAGCAATGAACTTTAATAAGCGAGAAGGGTCGTCAAGCAAATGATTTCTATGTTAAATCTTCTCTTGTAACACTATTGCTTAGTTTCTATTCTTTTTACTTGTTTTTTTTTTTTCAAGTTCATTCCCAACCAAAAAGAAAAAGAGACATTAATGCAGATAAAACTCGCTCAAGACCCAAACTCGGCAACATCGTTTTCAACTCTCTTTGATCGGGTTGAACCGAGTTTGTAACAAATTCAAAACTGTGACCAGACAATTAAAAAAGCATATAAAATTCATACCCGCCCGAAAAATTAACAAACACTAAAGTGGATAAAACTCGCTCACAACCCAAAACTCGGCAACATCATATTCAACTCTCCATGATCTGTTGAACCGAGTATGTAACAAATTCACAACCGACTCGACCCACAAATTACAAACGCGAATAAAACTCACTCCTTCCTGAAAGCTTGTAAACATCTTGTTCAAGTCATTTTTATCAAGTTAAATTAGGTGGATACCCGTAGATTTGGGTTCTCAACCAAAAGGAAAAAGATAAATAAAAAACACTAAAAAGATAAATAAAAAACACTAAAGTGGATACAAACTCGTTCCCCGACAAAAACTCTACACACCAAGTTCAACTCGCCTTCATTAGTTCGAACTAAGTTATCAACAATTCAAAGTCGGCTCAACATGCCAATTCTAAAAGCAGATATAATTTGCTCACGATACAAAACTCGTCACAACCGAATCTTGCTTCAATTGTCATTCTCAACGAAAAGGAAAAATAAAATAACATTAAACAGACAAATCTCGCTCTCAATCCAAAACTCGTCAACACCGTGTTCAGCTAGCTTTGACCAGGTCGAATCGAGTTCTTAACAAATTCACAATCGACCCAAGATGTCAACTACAAAAGCGGATAAAACTCGGTCTCGATACAAAAATCGTCAATGCCGGGTTTGGGTTTAATTGTCATTCTCAATGAAAAGAAAAGTAGACATTTAAAATTACTAAAGACGGGTTCAATTCGCTTTGACCTGGTCGAATTAGGTTGGATACCCATGAGTTAGAGTTCAATTGTCATGCTTAACCAAAAGAAAAAGAGAAATAAGAAAACACCGAAGAATATAAAACTCGGTCCCAATAGAAAACTCGACAACATAGAGCATGTTGGTATGAATTTTTGGTAGCGGTCTTGTGACACAGAGGATGGGTACAACCCAGGATTCCACCGAAAGTATTTAGAGATATGGTATGGATCTTTGGTAGCCGTCGTGACAAACGGTGGAAGAAGACAACTTATAATTTTGTCGATAGTGTTTTGAGATGGGTTGCGAATTGGTGGGCCAAGGCGATGATTTGGGCAAAAGATCATAGATGAAAACGTAATAGATAATTGTTACAATAGGGAACACAATGAACAATAGATGAAAACCTTATGGACAATAGATGTAGACCCATCGGACAATCAATGAACACAAAAGTTGTAGAATGGGAGAGTGGGAAAAAAGATGGAACTTAAAACTTGCCCGCTTGCAAGGAGGAGTGTGAGAGCCACTAATGAATAGTACCACCAAACCTTGGTTTTTATGAATTTTTGGTAGCGGTCTTGTGACACAGTGGATGGGTACAACCTAGGATTCCACCGAAAGTATTTTGAGATATGGTATGGATCTTCGGTAGCGGTCATGACAAACGGTGGAAGAGGACAACTTTTGATTTTGTCGATAGTGCTTCGAGATGGGTTGCGAATTGGTGGGCCAAGGTGATGATTTGGGCGAAATATCACAGATGAAAACGTAATAGATAATTGATGCAATAGGGAACACAATAAACAATAGGTGAAACCTTATGGACAATAGATGTAGACCCAACGGATAATAAATGAACACAAAGGTTGTAGAATGGGAAAGTGGGGTAAAAGATGGAACTTGAAAATTTCCCACTTGAAAGGAGGAGTGTGAGAGCCACTAATTAATAGTAACACCAAACCTTGGCTTTTATATATTAATTTTTGGTAGCGGTCTTGTGACACAGTGGATGGGTACAACCTAGGATTCCACCGAAAGTATTTTGAGATATGGTATGGATCTTCGGTAGCAGTCGTGACAAATGGTGGAAGAGGACAACTTATGATTTTGTCGATAGTGTTTTGAGATGGGTTGCGAATTGGTGGGCCAAGGTGATGATTTGGGCGTAAGATCACAGATGAAAACGTAATAGATAATTGTTTCAATAGGGAACACAATAAACAATAAATGAAACCTTATGGACAATAGATTTAGACCCAACGGACAATAAATGAACACAAAGGTTGTAGAATGGGAGAGTGGGTTAAAAGATGGAACTTGAAACTTACCCACTTGCAAGGAGGAGTGTGAGAGCCACTAATGAATAGTAACACCAAACCTTGGCTTTTATAAATTAATTTTCGGTAGCAGTCGTGACAAATGGTGGAAGAGGACAACTTATGATTTTGTCGATAGTGTTTTGAGATGGGTTGCGAATTGGTGGGCCAAGGTGATGATTTGGGCATAATATCACAGATGAAAACGTAATAGATAATTTTTGCAATATGGAACACAATAAACAATAAATGAAACCTTATGGACAATAGATTTAGACCCAACGGACAATAAATGAACACAAAGGTTGTAGAATGGGAGAGTGGGTTAAAAGATGGAACTTGAAACTTACCCACTTGCAAGGAGGAGTGTGAGAGCCACTAATGAATAGTAACACCAAACCTTGGCTTTTATAAATTAATTTTCGGTAGCAGTCGTCACAAACGGGGGAAGATGACAACTTCTAATATTTTTATGAAGGTGAATGAGATTAAATAAAGAAAATAAAAGAGTACACAAACATGAGCACAAGGATTGAGTCATGATCGGAGTAAATACAGAAAAAAGAAAAAAGAAAGTGCTAGGCCCACTAGAAGGACACAACACAACAAAAACCAGCCAGTTCTACAAGCCGAAACTGGAAAAGTTCTAAAGAAACGCAACAAAAAGGGGAGGCCACCCATCCCGAGAAGGGAAACACTTCATTGAATCAAATGAAGACGAGCTCTAAGCCAAGTAGCGGCAGAAGTGTGATCTACTTTTCCTTTGGCAACAATCCACCCAACAACGTTCTTCAGAATTCTCCTAGCAGTCTGATCCGGGCCTTTCATGATATCTCTAAAGATCCTGCTGTTACGCTCCAGCCAAATAAACCAACAGGCTGCATGAAAAACATAATAACAGAACCATCCATCCACGCGATCAGGGACATCCAAAGGGCACTCCTTGATTGTTAAGGCGAGATCATCACTAATAGGGAGGTTGTTGAGGTTGCAGCTTCTCCTAATCAGATTCCACACATGATGAGTGAAGCTACAGCTGATGAGAAGATGGTGAATCGACTCTTCGTCTTTGTAGCAAAGCGTACATCGATTAGCAAGACTCCAACCACGCTTTTGCAGCACATCCATTGTCAAAATCTTGCAGTGAGCCAGAGTCTAGATGAAGAAGCAAATCTTTACGGGTACAATCTTTCTCCAAACCGAAGTGGGCGGGAAATTGGGAACGTCGAGGTCTTTGATTACCATTAATGTTTTGTACATAGAGTGAACTGAATAACCAGCTTCCAGATCAGGAAGCCATATCATTCTGCAATGACTATAAGCACTAGCAGCAAAGTCAATAGAAGCGAGTAGAGAAAGCAAGTTAATCCTTTCTTGTTCTGCCCCCCCCCCTTCGAAGTTCAAAATTGATGCTTAAATTGAAAGAGACTGAATCACCTGAAAGTTTCATGATATCGTTGATCCTAGCCTCCAGGAGAGATGCCGCAGCAGCTACCCGAGGAAAGCTATTAGCAAGGTAGAGATTTGGAAGCCATCAATCTAACCAAAAGGAAACATGGGCTCCACTCCCGGGTTCTACCTGTGCATGATTCCAGAAAATCTCGGACTCTTTCACTATGTTCTCCCAGATCGAACTTGAGCGCCTACCCTGCACATAGCTCGAACGCCACTAAGATCTTTCATTTGGGTACTTTATGTTAATAAGACCTCTCCACCATACATTCCTGTTAACACCGAATTTCCAGATCCATTTGCACAACATTGCACTGTTGAAAGAGGATAGGTCCCTAATGCCCAGGCCCCCTTTATCCTTATATGACTTGCAAACCTTCCAATCAACCACAGGAACTTTCCTCTTATCCCCATCGCCACTCCATAGGAAGTTTCGTTGCAATCTTTCCAAATCATTAATCACCTTCTTAGGGGCTTTAAACAGAGTAAAATAATAATATGAGAGGTTCGACAAGACTGATTTGATGAGAACTAACCTCCCCCAGTAGAAAAAAATCTGCTGCTCCACCTTTCAAACTTCTTTTTGTACTTGTCCACGATTGGTTTTCAGAAGGAATTGCCATTGAGTTTGTCCTCCAGTGGGTAACCGAGGTATTTAGGAGAATTGCATCTCCATTTGCAGCCCAAGATGTCAGCTAGGAATTTTGGTTCAGGAATATCCCCAATTGTATACATAACTGTCTTGTTAAGATTGATTCTTAGACCTGTCACAGCTTGGAAGTAAGCAAGAGCTGCTGAGATATGAAGAATTTGTTAGTGAGACGCATCACAAAAGATGAGAGTGTCATCCGCAAACAACATATGTGTCACTTCCCCTTGCTGTCTATCCTCATCCATAAAGAAGCCTTTAATTTTGCCCTCTTCCTTAAGCTTAGACAGTGTTTTGAGATGAGTTGCGAATTGGTAGGCCAAGGTGATGATTTGGACGAAAGATCACAGATGAAAACGTAATAGATAATTGTTGCAATAGGGAACACAATAATCAATAGATTAAATCTTATGGACAATAGATGTAGACCCAAAGGACAATAAATGACCACAAAGGTTGTAGAATGGGAGAGTGGGGTAAAAGATGGAACTTGAAACTTGTCCACTTGCAAGGAGGAGTGTGAGAGCCACTAATGAATAGTAACACCAAACATTGGCTTTTATATATTAAATAATTAATTAATAATTGTTGCAATAGGGAACACAATGAACAATAGATGAAATCTTATGGACAATAGATGTAGACCAAACGGACAATAAATGAACACAAAGGTTGTAGAATGGGAGAGTGGGGTAAAATATGGAACTTGAAACTTTCCCACTTGCAAGGAGGAGTATGAGAGCCACTAATGAATAGTAACACCAAACCTTGACTTTTATATATTATAATAATTAATATATTAATAATTAACTAGATAATTGGCCCGCGCTTTGTTGCGGTTTATCTAGTTAATTATTAATATTAGAATTAGAAAAAATTTAATTTAAATGAAGGTTGGTGATATTAGAATACGAAAGAAGCTTTTCAATAATAGTTAACCTTTGGGATACGAATATAGTTTTTTATTGAATATTATTTTTCAAATTTTTGGACACACATTACAAAATCTATAATAACGAAATCAAGTAATGATGGACATCCAATCTCGATTGAACCAAATCTAATGATACTTAACAAATAGTTTATTTTTAAAAAGATACTTAACATACAGTTAGGTGTTAAGTCATTGTGTGTGTGTAAATTTCTGTATGTAACGACCTTTAAACTTGGACAACGAACATACCATAATTGATTTGGCCAGGACAAAGCCTACTAATGAAGTATAACATGTAGTTCTTGCGTGAGGTCGTGTGAATAGTGGTCAGGCTAATTTAGTAGTGTTTTTTTATTTGGATAATGGTTGGTTAGGGGTAATCGAAAGTTACTGGCTATTAAATCTCATTAAGGGATGACAATACTTAGTTATTCCATGTAACCATCTCCATGTGGTATTAGTTTTATCCCTATTTAATGAGTAGCGATTTAAGTTGATTAGTAATTAATCATTACTTGGAAAGTCAGTGACCAACACCCAAGGGTTGTCATATAAAAAATATTGTTCCAAGCAAGGGGTGGAAGTTTGGTTTAAGTGTTTGGGATCAATCAAGTACCACACAAAATTTATCATTATTTGGTATTATCGATTACTGAATTAATTTTTTGGGTTTGTGATTAACATTGATTTTTAAGTAGCATTCAATATTCCATATATGCAATTGAAATTGCTATATACCAAGATATCGAGCATTCCCAAAAAATTTAACATGATACAATAAACCTTCCCTTAACTCACTGAGCCTCAAAGCCCTCTCAAATAAATGAAGGACACGGTTCATCCTTAATAACCAAATGTATAATTAACTATACGATTGTAAGAGATGACTAATTTTGATTGACTTGTGTGTATGCTCTATTTTAGAAGAATGAATTGCTTAGTTGTATTGATGAGTAATTATAGTTAAACTAAATTGCAATTTTGTCAGAACCGAACCGGAGTATGACCCGATAATGCGAACGGCTCGCACTTTAGTGGTCCAACCGGCAATAGACCATTTAAAAATCGTTAGAGAACCGATACCTAATAAACGTCATCAGTATAAATAGTGGACATTTCTTAATCAGAGCTCATCTCTTTCCTTCGAAATTGTGAAATGGAAATAAGGATTCAGTTTGAGATTCGAAATTGTGAAATGCATGGTTAAGGAAATCGGATCGTACCGGCCGGTTGAACCGGTAAAATCAGATACCGGAGCGCGGGCGGTACGATACTGTTTATGGGTGCAAAATACCGCGCCGGCCGGTTTAAACGGTTTAACCGGTTTAAGACGGAATACCGGCCGGTTTTGGTCTAACCGGGGGCAGGGTAATGGAAAAGAAAAAGTCGTCGTTTAGCAGTTTAGAAAAAAAAAACAAAGTCGAATTGTCAAAACTCAAAACCCTAATCAATCGAACGAAAACAGCCGCCGCGTTTCCTTTCTTCTTCGCAATTCTCCAGTCTGCGATTCGCCTCTTCTCCTCTTCAGTTCTGCGATTCTGAACTTCAATCCGACGCTCCTCCTCTGGCGACCGGCGAGGCTGCGACCAGGAACGCCGAGCCCGTGACCAGCGACCGGCGGCAAGGCTTCCTGGGTTTTGAGCTCCTCCTTCACTGCGCTCCTCCTCCGCCGCTACTCCGCGACGCGTCTCCGTTGCTCCTCTCCGGCCTGTGCTCCTCTCCCTCCTCTGCTGGCCACTACTCCGCCGCTGCTCCGCGACGCGTCTCCGGCACGCGTCTTCCTCCCCTGAACGCCATCGACATCTGTTGACCTGAGTTGCTGAGAGGGCGGGAGGTTTTGTTTGAAGAGAGAAGCAGATTTTGTTTGAAGAGAGAAGCAGATTGGAATTCGTAAAATGGAGAGAGAGTGGAGAGAAAGTACTACTGGAAATTGGAAATTGGAAATTGGAATAGAGTAGACGAACGGTTTTCCTTTTCTAGTTGGAAAATTATTGCATGATACCTGAAATTATATTATATGTTTAGTCCCTGCAATATGAAGTTGTTTCATTATATACCTATAACTTTTATGTTGATACTTTATTATTTTATATCTGGTATATTCGATATTATTCCGGTTTTACTCCGGAACGGTACTCTGATTTTGCCGACACGGTTTTTTGACAAAAAATATATTTTATTATTACAAAAATGGTATTTACCGGTACAAAACGGTTGAACCACGGTCGTACCACAAAATACCATACCAGAAAGGAATCCGGTATGATGTCCGGTACGGTTTCCTTTACCATGGTGAAATGGAAATAAGATTTCAGTTTGAGAGCCCGACGTTTTTGGTTTTTTTCAATTTTCTGCAATTTTTTTTAATTAAATTTAATGGCTGAATGGCAAAAACCGGACGATCGGCTCGAGCAGTTAACCGCCTCGGCCGCTCGCCAACCGCTACATAAAATCAGAGCGGCTTTTAGACTGTTCCGAGCCGGTTTTGTGACCGGGTGGCGGTTTTACCGGTCGGGCCGAGCGGCTCGGCTCGGCTTTAATAACACTGCTAAATTGTGATTTAGAGAATTATGAGTGATTTAATAATATTGAAGTATAAGTTCTGTATATATGATTGTAATAAATGGCTAATTCTTATTAGTTGATGTTTATGTTTATGATGAAATATTTTAGAAGAATGAAATATTTAGTTGTATTGATGAATGATTAAAGTGAAACCAAATTTAGAT
This sequence comes from Linum tenue, assembly GCA_946122785.1. Lineage (NCBI taxonomy): Eukaryota > Viridiplantae > Streptophyta > Magnoliopsida > Malpighiales > Linaceae > Linum > Linum tenue. Next base: position 49,009,239 of record CAMGYJ010000008.1, on the reverse strand, counting down.
TTAGAGAATTGTGAGTTATTTAATAATAGGGAAGTATAAGTTTAGTCAATTGAACTTAATACCCTAGTATTTATATACACAAAGAGGAAGTTCTCAATATCTCGTGTTCAATTCAAACAACTTTATTATTGTTTGTAATATGACGTTATTTAATTTAGTATTTGGTATATAACTCTTTGTTTACCCTGTTGCTTTTGTGCCAAAAGATTTGTTGTGTTACAATTGCCCCTCCTAACCCAGTTTGTATGCTTGGGAGTATAAGTTGCTATACTAATATAATATCAAACTATTTCATATTAAGATTGATTTGGTTGGTATTTATCATTTGAGGTACCAATAAACGTACTTCTCCTAGTCATAGCAAAATCCATACACTGATTAATGACTAATGACATGTAAAACTTGCATCTAAGTATAACATTTAATTAGTCACGAATCTACGAAAGAAAAATGTGGGAGTAGAAAAAATCCTTTAACATAAGTCCTAGAAACTTGCCTAATCGACAGCTAGAAAAACGTGGGTTAAAAAGTAAAAAAAACTTATACCACAGAAAAATGTGGGAGAAGAAAAAATCCTTTAACATAAGTCCTAGAAACTTGCCTAATCTACAGCTAGAAAAACCTAGGTTAAAAAGTAAAAAAACTTATACATGAGAATAAAAATAAAGCTCATTTAAGATAAGTCCTAGCGAAAGGGGGAAACTTGCCTAATTGATAGTTAGAAAAACGTGCATTATAGGAAAAAATAATTTTTAAGGTATGTGTTAGGTGGACCTAAGGTACACCCTCCCACATCTATTATGGGGAAAAATAATTTTTAAGGTAAGTGTTAGGTGGTCCTATGGTACACCCTCCCACATCCCACCAGACCCCTTAAGCATACTTCACCAAAAAAATTAATATACTTTTGCCTTCCTCTTACCATATTCCCTTGAAGCCATACGCCAGTGGCGTACTTGGATAAAATATAGTTGATTCTCCCACCTCCAATCTCCAACCACTGAACCACAAACTAACTGCTCGAACTCCTTATTCAACACCTGATTCACGGAATCTAGGCCCAAGCACTTTCTCTCACTCCCCCATAGATCATGATGTTCATTTCTCCACCTGATATTAATTGATAACCCATCCTAATTACAATGCACAGGCCCTGAATGTTTCAGGGAAGATCCTCCTAGTGCCATACATAATTCTAGCCAAGTGCATCCCTAAATATAACCCAAAATATATATAGTGAACTGCTAGTATGAGTTCATGGACACCTCACCTAAACACTCTGTAATTCCACTGGCGAGAGTATCCTTTTCACTTAGCCTACCGTAAGAGTAGATGAGATTTCTCCCATCGACTACCAACCTGGAATCCATGTCAGCCGTGGTCAGAATTCACCGCAACAAGGGATTCCACGACCTCTCCGATCTCATGATGCATTCGCACAGCTCTTGCTCGACGGCAGTCAGAAGCAGCTCTGTTGTGCTGTGCGCATACGGGCAGAGCAGCAAACGCGGCAGTAATGGTGTAGGGTGGCTGCTTTCCCCTTTTCTTCCTCCTGTAGAGGATCTTCTCTTCAAACCTAGAAAACGTTCACAAACCCATACTGCCGCATCTAGTTTGTGGTCAGACTGAGACTCAGCAGTGGCCACCAAGAGTTGTTGCCGCATGACGTGGTAATTCAAGTCATCGCAGGAAAACTCCGCATTAGCGGGATCAACTGCACACTTGACAGCCTGTGTTTCTTTGACGTCAGCTAAAGAGATTTTTGTGGTGACTTTGACTCGACACGGACTACGCAGCAAATTAAAACCCGACCAGAGTCCAAGTATAAACTCTAGTCGGGTGCAGTATATGCCCCCTTCTTTAAAAAGCTTTGCCTTCAAAGCTGGTCCACTCCTGCTTCCAAAAACACCAACAAAGGACACCTAGAAAGGATCTTGAAAAGAGGACCTTGTGGCCGGAAAATCAATCTCCAGCGACCCTCTAAGTTCGGCGACTTGTCGAATCGCCTCTTTCCATAGCGCTGGAACTCGTGAGTCGTGTTCACCAGGCTCCCAACATCTTCCTACATCCATCCCCACCACCGGAATCCTCTTGATCATCGCGTACTCGCCGTTTGTATTTTCCCCGCCGTCAGAAAATTCAAATTTTTCAGACTTACCCAAAAGTAGGCAGTCTAGCAGTTTCACCATAGCAACTTGAGGCTTTTGGAAAACGCCTTCACTCGATCAACCTTGCTCAACCAAGGCAGCAAACTTGTAATCAAGCACTTGTACTTCAAATCTACACCCTTTCCCTTCAATTCCATCGACCAGAATGTAAGATACAAATCAGTAAATTAAGCACCACGAAACAGTCCGGACACTTAACCAAATTCTTCCATTTTCCTTTTCCTACATTAATTGATCCTTTGGCAAGCAATTGATTCATGTTTAGGGCATAATCTAGGATCATATCAAAAAGTGCCACTATGCTCATGCAAATGGAGAAGTTGCTATGCTTGGAGCCCTCAACTTTTGTATTGTCGAGGTAAGTGTTCCAACGAAAAAATACTAAAAATTGATGAAGAATGCAAAGGGAAGAAGCCATGGTTAGACCTGCCACCCCACTGCCTTTGCTCTATGATCTATGAAAGGGGGTCATTTTATGCCACCACTCCATCCCACACTTCATTTTCACTCCTCTTTCTCTTTTCTTAGTCGAAACGCGCTCTCTTCTCTCTAGGTGTCAAATTATATCAATTTTTAATTTGTTTTATGTTGTTTGACATATATTGTGTACTTCATTGTTTTTCTTTCCTTTCGTTAGTTTTAAGGAAATGGAACCAATAAAATGAACTATGATTAGGGGTCTACATGAATCGAGGTGAGAGTTTTGAACCCTCTCAACCATGCAACTCATATGCTTCAGGTCAAGTGATGCACTACCCAAATCAAATTATAAGACACATAAATCCATGTGTTTCGGGTGATGCGCGGGTCGAATTGGATTGATACTAAATATGTCTATACATTAGCCAAATAGGCATGAACCTCGGTTCAGTATTTGTTATTCAAACCGAATTCGTTGGTTATCCAAAATCAAATTATTGTCATTTTAGCAATTATAATTGTTGTTGTTGCGGTTACTTGAGAGTCGAATATTATGATTTTTGGTTTAGTTTACCTAATGGGTTACTTGCAGTTATCCGCGTTCAACCAATTAACCTATTTGTTATTATTTTTTGGTTTAGTTTACCTAATGGGGTAGGCCATTGGGCTTTGGGGTAGTTTAATTTTGCGATTATCTGGGGATTTTATTTTGTAGTTTGGTGTGCGGTTACACCAAACACCAAAAATGATCTAAAACCAAATATGCAACCAATGTAGTCAAAAGCGAGTTTCTATGTAGAAACGTTTTGGTGATCTAGAAACGTAAAATCGTAATTTTTAAGTTTTAAAGCGAGTTTTTAACTACATAAGTTATAAAAACTGAGATTTTGCGTAGAAGCATTTAAGAGACCTAGAAACGTAAAATCGTAAATTTTTAAACTTTAAAGCGCGATTTTGACTACATTGTATGTAACTATTCTATTCCTTCATTTTATTGTTCTCGATTAACTATTAATCGTAAATTTTGAATCCAACTTCAGTTAGCTTGCATGACTATAACCAAATATTTCCTGCGCTGTAGCCGTGGGTATTGATTCTAGTTTATTATAAGTAACAGTTAAGTTCTCATATATGCAATTGAAAGAGAATTGCATTGATGTAGGTTGATGAAATAAAATTTAGTTGGATTATTTGAGACGACAATACATATGAATTAGTTTTGTAATTGGGTGGATGCTCTTACAATTACTACCTCCCATTATGATGACAAGTTAAAATATAAAATGATTAAGAGGAACAAAATTCAATTTTTTGTTGCAAACCGACATTCTTGCTTACGCTCTTTCCCAGCGAAGTAAAGCAGAAAGTACAAACTAAAAAATCAAATCCAACATCATGTCATGGGATCCACAGAAAAATATATGGTGGGTGGCATTTCCTGTAATATCCTGGTTGTCACAAGGCCACATTCAGAACCTACTTCTTATAAGTACACATATACTCTGCAGTCTCCTAACACAATTGAATTGAATTTCCTCCTCTCCCTGAGAAGGAAACAACTAAGAGCACCCCAAACGGTGCAAATGGGGGAATTGCATGTTGATGTGGCACCCTCTTGCAATTGGAAAAGTGGGTTTGCATTATGGTAGGGAGAGTTTCACGAGCGCAAACTTGCACACCATGAAAGTGGGCATGCAAGCCAAATGTGGGTCTATTTTATTTTTTATTCTTTCTTTATTCTTGGTGGAAGATGGTTTTTTTTTTTTTGCAATTCCACTTTTTGTCATTCTTCATTTCCATTTCACTCCAAGTATTTTCATTATTAATAAAATTAAAATAATAATACATATATATATATATTCCAAATATAAATAAATATATAAATAAAATCAAATTTGCATATATCTTTATTTATTACACTACAAAGTACAAAATGAGAAGAAAAAACACACTAAACACGTTAATACAACTAATTAATACATTATCATTTAACATACTCATGAATTAGTAATTCAAATTTTATAATTATATTTATTAACTTTAATTGATATTAATTATAAAAATTTATAAATTTAAGTTGAAAAAATATTACAAATTATAGGAAGATATAAATTTAAGTTGAAAAATATTACAATATTTAAGTAAAATAATAGAGATAATATGAATATTAATTTGTATTAAGAAAGTGAGTAGGACCCACAGTTGCAATTGCTTGTGGATTGCACTAATGTAGGTGGTATGAAAATGAAGAGTGAGATAATTGTTAAAGTTGATAAAGTGGCAGTAGGGACCACTCTTGAAATTGCATATTGATTGTACCACTGGAGATGCTCTAAGAGAGCAGTGAAAATACCTGTAATTGATCCTAAAGAAAGAAAGTCATGGGGAATTGCATGGTTGTAGAAGAGAAAGTGGTGAAGGTGATGAGACCAGATGGGAAGATCCTGGAATACACATCACCATCCACAGTATAGCAAGTCTTGTCTGATTCCCCGGGCCAATTAGTCTGTGATTATCCATCACTTCTACAACAACAGCAGAATTTGTTGCCAAAAGCCAAGCTCGTGGGGGATCGCTTGTATTACCTCGTCCCTCTTCCGCCTTCAACACCGACATATGCACCACAGTTAGTTGTTAAGAAGAAGAAGAAAGTGAGGTTTGCAGTTCCAGAAGAAGAAGGAGGAGAGAAAGAGAGTAGCTAGAATACGAAGGTAGAACGAAGCATGATGAAGTTGCTGTAAAAGTGGAGGAGTGGTGAGAATAAAGCTGGTGATTACCAAGCATGAATGGAGGAATAGCTGAAGAAAGGTGGAGCTTCTGTGAGTAACATGGTTTCTTGTTAGATTGGTCCAACTCATATGGTGGTTGGATTAACCGGTTTGACTTTTGGTTGGTTTCTAGAAGATCCTCTATTTTCAAAATAGAGAGTTATTGTCTGGTCAAAAAGTGAAAAGAGATACAACCTTTCATTTTCAGAGAGAGAATCAGAAAAGAGAAGAGATAAGGAAAAGAGAGAAGAGAGAAAGAAAGAGCTGCAGTTTTTCGTTTCTGCAGCAGGGCAGCCTGTTCAATTGGGTGTTCTGAACAATCGAACCATTGGATCGTCCTAAAATTTGTATAGTGGGTTCGCAATTATCTGGGCTTCAATCTGACTGGAGAGATGGTCGTTTGGATTTCTAGTTCGTCGGAATCACTGCTGGACAGAAGGTGTAGGAAAAAGTTTTTTCGTACCTCTAAACTTCTCTTTGTCTTGCTCTTTTTCTAGTTATCCACCATTTTGGTGAGAGCTATTGTGGTTGATTGTTGATCCAAGAAGGGTGTTCTGAGGTGTTTGTAATCCTCTAGCTAGTCTAGAGGGGACTTGTAATCCCACCACAGTATAGTGGAGTTGTGGTTTGGACAAAGGTCCCATGATATTTCCCGATTTGGGTTTCCCACGTAAAAATCGTGTGTCTTGTGCATTCTATTCTTCCTTGTGGTTGCTGCCTCGTTTCTCAATAGTGGTATCAGATCCTGGTTGTTTGGGGGCTGTGTATGGTGAATGGCAAGAATGGATGACTCAAGTGGAGCAATGATCAAGTTGAAATGATCCAACTACTCTATTTGGAAGCCATGGATGGAGGATATTCTGTTTTGCATGGGTTGTTGACACGGGTGCCTCATTCCATGTGACCTCACGGGTTGATTTTTTCTCTTCCTACACAAACGGTAACTATGGTTGTGTGAGGATGAGAAATGATGGTGCATCAAAGATTGTTGGCATGTGTGATATTCATCTAGAGACCAACACAGGTTACAATTTAGTATTGAAGGATGTGAGACATGTTCCTGATATGAGATTGAATTTAATATCCACATGAAAGCTTGATGATGATTGTTATACCAACTATTTTGGAGAAGGAAAATGGAAGCTCTCAAGAAGTTCTCTTGTGGTGGCTAAAGGCAAGAAGGAAAGTACGCTCTACTTGACAAATGCAAAGCATAGCAAGGGAGGAATCAATGTTGCTGAGAAAGATTCTTCTATTGAGCTTTGGCATAAGAGACTCAGTCATTTGAGCGAGAAGGGGATGCAAATATTCTATGGAGAGCCACTTCTTTCCTGGAGCTAAAGGTACTCTTCTTAAAACTTGAGTTGATTGCTTAGCCAGAAAAACGCATAGAGTTGCATTTCATATATTTCCACCTTCTAGGAGGAGTAATGTACTTGATCTAAATCACACCGATGTTTGTTTTATGATAGATAAAACTCTTGGTGGTGCAAGCTATTATGTTACCTTCATCGATGATCACTCAAGGAAGGTGTGGACATATGCTTTGAAAACGAAGGATCAAGTGCTAGATGTTTTCAAGCAATTTCATGCTGAAGTTGAAAGGGAAACGGGGCTCAAGTTGAAGTGTGTAAGGGCTGATAATAGGGGAGAGTATAGAGGCCCATTCGAAAGCTACTGCAGATTGCACGGAATTAAACTGCAGAAAAGTGTACCCAAGACTCCACAACGAAACGGTGTCGCCGAGAGGATGAATAGAACAATTTGTGAGAGAATCAAGTGTATGCTCTCACATGCCAAGCTACCTAAATCATTTTGGGAGAAGAAATGCGGACAGCCGTTGATCTAGTCAACCTCTCACCATCGGTCCCTTTGGAGGGTGACGTGGCTCAACGAGTATGGACGGGAAAGGAAGTCTCATATGAACACTTGCGAGTGTTCGGTTGCAAAGCCTATGTTCATGTTCCAAAAGATGAGAGAGCAAAGCTTGATGACAAAGCAAAGCCATGTATATTCATGGGCTATGGGCGTGAAGAGTTTGGGTACAGATTATGGGATCCAATTGCAAGGAAAATTATTCAGAGTCGGATGTGATTTTTCTTGAAGATGAGACAAGTGAAGACGTCGAAAGGGGTGAAAAGAAGAAAAATACAGCAGTTGGTCCGGTTAATTTGGAGCCTATATCTCCATCCCAAGTGCATGAAAATGTTGAGGAAGTCGTGCATGATAAGCCCCAAGGTACACTAGATCAAGAAAGTGCAAGGAGAAGAGCAATTGGAGCATGAAGAATAAGTTGAAGAAGAGAAACATCTACCCAAACCAAAAAAGTCAACAAGAGATCGGAAAGCTTCCACTTGGTACACCCCTCATGAGTACCTATTGTTGACTGACAGAGGAGAACCGAAATATTATCAAGAAGCCATGTCTCAAGAAGACAAGGAGGAGTGGAACAAAGCAATGCAAGAAGAGATGAAGTCTTTGCAAGAGAATCACACCTATGGTTTGGTGAAGCTACCCAAAGGAAAAAGATCGCTTAAGAACAAGTGGCTACAAGTTAAAGACGGAGGAAACTAGTTCAAAGCCTCGGTTTAGGGCGCGACTAGTTGTGAAGGGTTTCAACCAAAAGAAAGGTGTTGACTTTGAAGAAATTTTCTCTCCCATGGTGAAGATGTCCTCTATCCGAGTTGTATTTGGGTTGGCTGCAAGTTTGGACTTACAAGTTGAACAACTCGATGTGAAGACGGCGTTTCTTCATGGTGACTTAGAGGAATAAATCTACATGGATCAGCCAGAATGGTTTGAGGTGAAAGGCAAAGAAGATCTTATATGCATATTGAGAAAGAGCTTATATGGGTTGAAGCAAGCACCAAGGCAATGGTAAAAGAAATTTGACTCATTCATGGTCAACCACGGGTACGCAAGAACTACCTCCGATCATTGTGTGTTTGTGAAATACTTTGCTGAAAATGATTTCATAATTTTCTTGCTTTACATGGATGACATATTAATCGTGGGTCAGAATGTTTGCGAGATTGATAGATTGAAAAAGGAGTTGAGTAAATCCTTTGCCATGAAGGACTTAGGACCGGCGAAACAAATTCTAGGGATGAGAATCTTTAGGGATCGAAGGAATGGAAAAATTTGATTGTCTCAAGAAAGGTATATTGAAAGAGTTCTTGGGCGGTTCAACATGAGCAAGGCTAAGGTGGTTAGTACTCCACTTGGAGGACATTTCAAGTTGAGTATGAAGCATTGTCCTACAAGTGATGAAGAGAAAGAAGCAATGAAGAATGTGCCTTATGCATCAGCTGTTGGAAGCTTGATGTACGCCATGGTTTGCACAAGGAGGATATTGCTCATGTCATTGGGATTGTTAGTCGGTTTCTTTCCAATCCGAAGAAAGAACATTGGAGAGCAGTGAAGTGGATTCTTCGCTACTTGAGAGGTACTTCTAGAGTGTGTCTATGCTTTGAGAATGGCAAGACCATACTTGATGGATATACCGATGCTAACATGGCAGGTAGAGGTGGCAATTGGATCGGATTCGTGGATTCGTGGATTGGATTGGTGGATCCATGGATCCAATGGATTGGTGGATTCATGGATTGGATCAAATAGATTGGTGGGTTGATCCATGAATCCAAATGACATCCAAGGCTTGGACCAAAATGTAAATTTTGAAAAGTTTAGGTACTAAAGTGTCATAATGAAAAATTTTAGGTACCAAAATGTAAATTTCCAATGATATTTTTCGTATAAAAATATAAACTTTAGGTACCAAAATGTAAAATATAAAAAATATAGGTACCAAATCGTAATTTGCCATTTGGATCCATGGATTGATCCATGAATCCACCAATCCAATTGGATTTGGATCAAATGGATTGGATTTAAATGGATTGGATTAAGTGGATAATTTGATGGATGGATTGGATTGGATTCATGGATTTGGATCCTAATTGCCACCTCTAATGGCAGGTGATGTGGACTCTAGAAAGTCGACTTCTGGATACACGATGACTTTTGCAGGTGCTGTAGTTTCATGGCAATCTAAACTGCAAAAATGTGTTGCATTATCAACAACAGAAGCCGATTACATAGCCGTGACGGAAGCTTGCAAAGAGATGCTATGGTTGAAGAAGTTTCTTCAAGAGTTGGGAATCAAGCAACAGAGGTATGGGCTCTATTGTGATAGTCAAAGTGCCATCCATCTTTGCAAGAATCATACTTTCCACTCAAGGTCGAAACACACAGATGTTCGATATCATTGGATTCGTGATGTTTTGGAAGAGAAGTTGTTGGAGCTCAACAAAGTGAATATAGATGACAATGGTTCGGACATGATGACTAAGTCTCTACCAAGTGAGAAACATATCTTCTGTCGAGATGAGGAAGTTTTGGTGCTACCCCCCCCCCCCCCATATGAGCTGGAGGGGGAGATTTGTTGGGTTGGTCCAACTCATATGGTGGTTGGATTAACCCGTTTGAGTTTTGGTTGGTTTCTAGAGTGGTCAAAAAGTGAAAAGAGATACAACCTTTCATTTTCAGAGAGAGAATCAGAAAAGAGAAGAGATAAGAAAAAGAAAGAAAGAAAGAAAGAGCTGCAGTTTTTCGTTTCTGCAGCAGGGCAGGTTGTTCAAGTAAGTGTTCTGAAAAATAGAACCGTTGGATTGTCCTAAAATTTGGATAGTGGGTTTGCAATTATCTGTTCTTCAATCTGACCTGAGGGATCTTTGTTTGGAAGTCTAGTTAGTCGGTAATAGCTGCTGGACAGAAGGTGTACGAATCTGTTTTTGGGTACCTCTAAACTTCTCTTTGTCTTGCTCTTGTCCTAGTTATCCACCATGTTGGTGAAAGCTATTGTGGTTGATTGTTGATCCAAGAAGGGTGTTCTTGAGGGTTTAGTAATCCTCTAGCTAGTCTAGAGAGGACTTGTAATCCCACCAAAGTCTAGTGGAGTTGTGATTTGGACAAAGGTCCCGTGGTTTTTCCCGATTTGGGTTTTCCAGGTAAAAATCGTGTGTCTTGTGCATTCTATTCTTACTTGTGGTTGCTGCCCCGTTTCTCAATATTTCTCATCTACAGGATCAGAAGAGATTGGTTAAGGTTGATGTTGGGGAAGGAGAAGATCCTCAAGAGCAGTAGGAGGCAGAAGAATGTCAGAGAATTTGGAAGCCTGCCTGCACTGGACAGTAGTCCTGAAGTGGCTTAGCACTGAAGGAAAAAGTTTTAGTTGATATTCTTATGTATTACATGTAATACGTAGAATAGGTTATATAGAAGAGAAAATGGTACTATTTTACTACACTAGTCCAACATAGGAAGTCCTGGAACTAGTAAAATAGTTTCCTGCATGTATTCCATAAGAATTACTAACAAAACTCTATCCTTCAATCCAATATACAATATGGGAATTCAGTAAACGAGCTTTGAGCTGCTTCTGATCTGTGTCAGTTTGAATCAGTCTCATGGACCAAAATGTTCAACTGGTCAAACAGCGGGCTGCTTCAGAAGTGACCATGATTAAAGTGTTTCTCTTCGTGGATAAAATCATGATTCCAGTGCTTACCAAATCCATAGCCCATAAGCAGTGATACGGGCCACTGTGGCAGTTATTGCCGTTATCATTCGAATTTATGAAAGAAAGTAGGACTACACTGATGAGAAGTAGTCGTATGGTGGATCTAATATAATCAACGAGAACAGAACATATATCGGTGCCGAGATTTCTCGGCCAGTTGTTGCCGAGAAAATAAACTAGTTTAACCCAAACGTGAATTAAAAATCATGACCAAAGTATCCACTCCCACATTCACATAAGTGAGTCTATCAGAAGTACCCACAAAGTAAAGTACTTCACTCCACATAGACTATAGATCTCATTAAGAGTTTAACTCAACCTCCAATGCTTTGGGATTCATACTTCACCATGCATGAACTTTTCTTAATATTACTCATGACTTGTTATTACCCATTGAACCCGTTTCTTGGGATCTCCAGTCTACCGGGTCGGGTTACCATCACTTGTAATCCATGGTTCGGTAGGCATAAGTCTCATACCTTTCGTAGTATTTTGGACTTTCTCTCTAGGTAATCCTTTCGTCAAAGGATCAGCTAGATTCTGTTAGGATCTTACATTATCCACCCTCATTGCTCCTATCGTTAGGAGTTCTCTTACAATACTGTGCTTACGACAAATTTGTCGTCTATTTTCGTTCTGAAACTGGCTCCCTTCTTTTGCAATAGCTGTGGTGCTATCACAATGAATCAACTACCGGAGGGATCGGTATTTCCCATAAGGGAATCTCTAGTAACGACCCTCTCAATCAACTTTCCCCTTTACTAGTCATTGCTAGTTTCATCATTTCTTATTCCTTAGTTGATTGAGCCATGATCGTTTACTTCTTAGACTTCCAAGACAAAACTCTTTCAGCGATGTTTAAAACATGCCCACTAGATGCCTTGGAGTCCTCTATAGGGTATTCTTGTCCGCATCAATATACCCTACCAATACAGCAAGAAACCATTGATAACCTATATCAAGGTCTATTGTTCTCTTAAGGTGTCTCATGACCCCTTTCAATAGCATTTCAATGCTTCATACTAGGACAATCTGTAGCATGCCAAGTACCCCCACTATGTCGGGTCTCATGTTTATCAGCTGCCTCTCGCAGACTGTCGATGCTAGTATGTTCTTACTTTCTTACACCGTCTTTGGTGCTCTTTAAAAATTATACTAGCACCATCAAACATTTGTGCAGGTGCAACTCGTATTTCTTATAGATCTTAACTTGACAGTTAAACTGATCTATAGAAAATGTCTTTCCTTGTCCTAGTCATTTGGATTTCCAAACATAAAACTTGTTTCATCCAGATCAATCTCATTCAAAATTCTCAAACATGGTTTTTTTTCCACATTATTAATATCATGAATCTTTGTACCAAAGATATACATGACATTCATAGTGCAAGTGTCATTTTCAAATTTGTATTAAATGCACTTGTTACTTCCATTTAAAAACCATGAGAGAACCATATTTTTCATGCCACAATTTAGAGTCTATTTCAAATCATACCATGATTTTTCTAACCATAGACTTTGAAAGCATGTTCAGGAATAACAACCCTTTAGGTTGTCCCATGTAGATTTATTTATCTAAATCCCCATTCACAAAATAAGTTTAACATCCATCTGACGCACAACAAACGCAATCAGAACGCACAGGGATGTTATTCTATATATTGGTGAAAAGATATCAAGAAAATCTACAATATTTTCCTCTTCACCTAAAGCCTTAGCTACTAGGTGATTCTTTTACTCATAAACTAAACCATCAGGTTTCAGTTTTTCTTTTAGGAATCCATTTATTACCTTCGCTTCATTGGCAGGAGGTAATTCTCAAAGATGCAAAATCTTGTTTGATTTCATCGATATATTACCCACGGCTTACGGTCGAGAGGTAACTCTACAAGATTCTAAGTCTTATTAGACTTCAATAATTCTATTTCGTTAATAATGGATTCTCCCACAAATCTGCATCTTTATGGAAGTTCGAACTTCTAGCAGACTTGTAGGATCGTTCTTTTTTAGGGTGTAAATAACAAATTCATAACCAAAATCCTTTCGTGATTTATGGTTCATTTGTCTCTTCTGAGTTCATACCCAGATTCATTATCCCCACGAGTTCCATTACTTCTAATAGTAGGTAGGATACACCCCCACTATTTCTTGATTTTAAATGGAAGTCTATTGGCAACAACGGATTCCACAACATAATGAGTACTCAACTTATGAGGACTATGTGTTTTCCATAGCATATCCAAAAACACACAATCATATGCTTATTTGTAATCATATTGCACTATTCTCTAATTCTAAAATTAGCTAAGTAATCAGAGCAATCAACATTTATGCGTGAAAGCATTTCAAACAATTCCAAGCAAGCATCTCATCACATTTATCCAAAATAAACCAGATCTAAATATTATTCTCTGGTCACATATTTATGTGTCATTTATCTTATCTATAGAAATCACATCTACCACGACCATTGTGAGAATGTGACTCTAGCTATTCAATTCTTCAAGATATACGTGCATGCAAGACCCATAAAAAATTCAGCACTTTAACATTATCATCATCTACATCTCATGATCATTCTCAATAGTGGAGTGAGCAATACTCAACAACACTTTCTTAATAGCATATGGCTTAGTATGCTTCGAGGTACCACTATTTAGTCACCATTCTTCAGAGTTACCAACAAGGTTAATCTCTGCTCTTTTCACAATCATCACAACCACCACTTGTTCATACACTTTCGTGTCATATTACCTAATTTCTCGCAACTATTGCATAGTAATAAAGCATCATTCTTAGAGGATTGGTCGATGATCCTTTGGTTACCACAAATGATACCATTCTAATTGGTGTGGATCTGGTTTGACTTGCTATAATGATCTTGAACCTTATTAGGGTTCAAGATGTACGAATGGTTCTCATAGTACTGACAAACAGTACTTCTTCTATAATAAATATGGGCATACAACTCATTCCACTAGCATATTTACCACTCAATATACATACACATATGCTTTAGAATATGCATTCGTGTAATCAAAATTACTCTCCACAACTTATACACAAAATTGTACTCTAGTCATCCCATATTCAATATTATCATATTCATGCATCAGTTCTATCTTTTCTTTTTTTAGCATTCAAAAGAATTCTCGATTTCATGCATAAAACTAGATAGCATAGATTCTAATTTATTATTCAATAACAACTCACGAAAAATGTTAATGCTCTTACCTTTTTCAAGAGCTCATCGTCTTTCTAATAATAGCTATAGCTTAGCTTCCACTCCATAATCTGTTGTCCGAGCACCTGTTTCTTCCATAAGGGGACGCGATCCATTTTGTTTTGCTAGTGGAACTTTGACACAAACAATTAATTGGACCGACGCATTTTTCTTTGGCCCGGGATAGAATTGCCTTGGCCCGTTTATTCTAGAAAACCATCATTCCCCAACCGGCTTTGGTTGCAGTGGACCGGATCCAGAAGCAAACCGTTTCCCCATTGAGTTAGGGTTCACCTCGATCGAGAGGAAAGCGAGCTTAGGGATTATTTTGTCTCAACCTTGAATTTCCGCCTTCCGCCACTTGTCTACATGACAAACTACAGTATCATTTATAGTGAAAAAGTAAAATTGCACCCTCCATTCAAAAATCCCTGCTTCTAGAGTGATTTGCGGGAGCTGATGTGGCTGGACATTCACGCGGGGTTTTTCTCTTTCTTTATATAACTGTAATGGTGAGATGAGGGAAAACAAGATTTTTCTAAGAAGTAATGGCGGTTTTAGCTCATTTTCAGAAGTAGGGGTGTTCAAATGGTTACCATGGTTATTACCAAACCAAGTAAGGCTAAATTTCATTAACCATGGAATCAGTGCAGTCAAAATCGCGCATTAAAACGTAAAAACTTACGTTTTTACGTATCCAGCCCACCAAAACGTTTCAGTTTCTACCTAAAGTCGCTTAGTCACAAAAATTGGTAAAAACATGGGTAAAATCGGTAAAATCACGACTCTGAAGCGTTTTTATACAATTTTGATCATCTCATACAAATGTGCTAATTGGCCCAAAATGATGTAATTTTGAAGACATATCAACAAAAAATAATAATAATAAAACATGATTCATCAATTGTTCTACAACTAGTGTCGAGATAGGGGCTTCACATTAGGTTGAAAAGACACCTAATGGTATTCTCAACAGTCGCTGGCCTTCTATCAGTCTTCTTCCTTAATCTTCACCTGTGGCTCTTTCCTGGGTTAAGATAAAAGTTTATGGGTAATTGATCCTATGTAATTATGTAAACTCAAACCAGCTTATGAGAATTTGGATTCTCAAGCTCGTTTACGGGTTACGATCTACATTTATGAGCTTATTATTAAGATGTTATGAGTTTTCTCTACTTTTGAGTCAACACAAATTAGTTTATGTGTTAGATATTACATTTTAATTATGAATTTCATGTAGTTATTCACTTATCTAAAATCTACACACTCACATTTTATATACTATATGTTGCACTTAACATATTTTCGCTACTTTAGAGGGTGCGTAAAAAACTTACGTTTTTACGCTATAATTCTGCGTTTTACGATTTTACCCATATTCCGCTTCTAGGTAGAATCGCGCTTTTAACTGCATTGCATGGAATACAATATCATAACCAAACCGTCCAAACTAATACAACAACCAAATTAACCAAACTAAAGTTTAATCGGTTTGGTTAATTGGTTAACCAGATTAACCAATATAAAATCACATTATCATTAAGTGAGAAAATTTTCGGTTAATTTATCAATTCACAATTTATATAATGAATAAAACATAACAATCAACACTTGGTTATAGTTGACCTTTAACATAAATACATGCAACAAAGACAATTATCTTACGATTAGTATAGAAGTATTCACCTAGCAAAAATTCATCACAATCGTATGTGTTAATGAATTGTTGTGTTTGTTTGAATCGACTTAGTCTTTTAGCAATTTTCATAGGCTGAAAAGGACCTTGCTTTCAAGTTTTCATCCAACATAATGTATGAGATTTATCTAAATTAGGCGTTCATATGTTGTGGTCTACACTCTACATATACAAATATCAGTGTTCAAAAAGACGCGATTAATCTCTCGCCTAGGCGCGATTAATAGCTGAGCAGGACGAAATCGCCCTGTCTAGCCCTGGGCGATTGATCTAGGCACCTAGGCACTCGGAGGCGCGTTTTCACTCTGGTGGGCGACGCCCATAACAACTAATAAAGGGGGAAAGTGTAGCCTTTTTTTGAAAATCCCAAACCATATTCTATTTCCCATTTCCATTCGACCAGCCGCTCGCCCTCATCGACCAGCAGTGAGATCCCTCCTCATTGTTAGCGACTTGGGATGTTTGGGATTGTGGAAAAGGGTTGTATGTGAATATGAATGGATGAATAATGATATGACAACTTGGGTTTTGTGGAATATGGCTTATCTATCGTATTTTTTTTGCAACGTTTAATCTCGCCTAGCCATCGATTAATTGGCCTGGGCGCTGGGCGGTGCCTCCTCGTCTAGATAGCGCCTAGCATCTTCTTAAACATTGACAAATATACATTATAGGAACAATATCAAGCTTTATATTTTATGAGTCTAAAAGGAATGAACGTTTAACTCTTGACTAATTAAGTATGTGTATATATTAGATATATGACTAATTATTTATCTGGTTAATTTGGTTTGGCTGGTTAGGAGTGTCTGAAACCAAACCAAACAACCTAAACCAAACAAGCTAAAAACTTTAACCAAACCAAACCAATTATCCAAATTATCCAAATAGTACGGATTAAAACGGTTATCATGGTAACCACACCGTTTGAACACCCCTATTCAAAAGCTCCACTTCTCCCCCGTCTCTTTCCTGCCATTTCAACTTTACCTTCTGCTCCAAGATCTACCCACTCCCTTTCTCAAGGGCTCAAACATAGCGCTGACTGCTGAGCAAGTACGGTCAGGTGTGCAGGCTAAGTTTGTGAAGAGCAGCGTGAGGACCGAGGATTGCCTCTCCGATGGGTCCCCGGATTTCGCCCTCGTCGAGAAATCTTTTTTCCCCAATGAATATCGGGAAATCTTCTCTTCTCAATTCGCTGGTCAGAAGGAAGAAGCGAGAAGCTCGCCCTCACTTCTAAGAAACCTGGTACATAATGATTTTCTACATTATGTGGCTTTGAATTGGGAATTTGCGTTCATTGGTATTGAAATTGTTCAAATTTTGAAGGGAAGACGCAATGCATAAACCATTTCAGGATCAATGAGAGCTGGTTCTTGGAGGATTTGTCTGGATAAGGGTAATGGTTCCAACATTGATCAATTTTCATTTAGGAGATTTGGAATTGGTACTTATTTGAGTTACAATAGTGTCGCGATTCAACCTGATGTCTGTTTCAAGCCGGTATGATCTTCTATGCAGGTATGTTTCTACACCACAAGAATGCAGGAAAGATTGGGCAAGGATTACTTCCTCAACCGTTCAATGTTGGTCTTTGTGTTCCTTCTCATAGATGCAAGTATCCCAGCAAAGAAGATCGATCTGGAGTATGCAAGTTGGCTTGGTCAGTACCAGGTAAAAGGAGAGGACTTTTTGTTTGATTTTGAAGTTGCACATAATGGTGCATGGAGTGGTCAATGTTCTTCGAGTGTCATCTAAAAGAACAAATTGCCATTTTGGTTGGGTAGAAATTTGTATACATTATTTGTTAAATCACTTTGGTTTGCGATTTTGTTGGGTTCTTCTTTGTATTCTCACTATGCATGATTCAGACTGACGATTAATGCTCCAGAATGTTGCTCCTGAACTTGAGAGTATTAGGGAATGAGTGTTATCTATGGTGTATTTGTTTACTGAAATGAAACTAATAGTTCTAGATGGGTGTACCCTTCATGTGAACAGGTCTTAGGATGACGCTTACTAATTTCTACCAAAACCATTCTCAACTCTTCATTTGTGTGTGATTTGTACGACAACCATTATCAACTCTTGATTTTCTCTCTATTTGGTTTGAGCATTTCTCTTATACTTACCTTCCCTCTCTCTGTGGGTTTTCTAAGCTTTATACCTGCAGATTTGGCATCTTTCTATTTCTTGCTCATTGGTACCAGCTCTCTCACCATAACGCAAGGGAAATGGTAGAAACACATTGCCCTCTTGTGTTGCACATGGATTCTTCTTTGGCGAGGATGAGATGAAGCACCAAAACCCTTTTTTGGGGAAAGAAGAGAGTACGCTCCAACTCTCAATACAATCGCTGCTTACAACTTCCACTTCCTTGCTCTTTGGTACCATCCCTCCCTTCCTCAATTTGGTTTCTTCTACTGGTCACCTGCTCTTTTAATTGCGTTTATAGTGGCTGTTGTCCATTTGTTCTCGGTTTTCCTTACCAAATATAGTTGATTTTCCAGAAAATTTGTTTCTGCATGTTTCGGCAATTGTTTACATTCAATCCACTATGATGAAAATCCACAAACTATGAAGCCATTGACCATGGTAGGGGTTTCTATTTGGAAGAAGAAGCTTTGGAACCTACTAGATGAAGACTCTGATGATGAACGTACACACTAGGGCTGCAGGGGAGAATGGAATATCAAATCAAAGCCATTGACAGGTACTACTTTTGTTGACAAGGTAGAGAATTTTTTTTGTCTTTTATACGAGAAATCAGTCTTACGACATCAAACCCTCCATAGATACCCGACAAATCCTGATAGCATTTAATACGAGCTTACATCCCTGTCGGTGGCCACCAAGGGGGTAACACAGAAGTGCCGGCTACCAAGGATCGAACCTAGAAAATTCCTGGACACAATCTTACGCCTTTACCACCTCCACCACCCCTTGGTGGTTGCCAGAGAATGCTTTCGTCCAAAACACTTGGCAATTAGAAGTTTGTTTCTTTTGAATTGGTGCTTAGTTAATAGTCAATATGTCAGCTAACCTTTATACTTATGGCTTTACTGTTATTATGATCACCCAGATTCCTTGACTCTCCTCAAGCCAATCTCTAACATAAGGTCTCTTAGTGTAATGGCAAAAGCTCCAGCCTATATAATCACCATTATACTGCTTTAGATCCTTGGTTGTTGTGGGCATCCAGTTATTTCATAAATTAATTGGTCTCTTTCGCGCAAGGAAAACAACGAACACCAGATCTGTTGTAGCGGGCACAAATTCAGCTTAGAAAGCTTGTGTCGAAACAATTTTAGTTTAGAAACCACTAACCAAAACACAAAAGTACAAGCACAAGTCTCAATTCCCAAATCAAATCTTACAACTTACAGTGTATAGACCGACAATAAACATTTTGCGAAAGCGCAACATCAACACAAAAAGCAGACTGCAGGACCATTGTGTATTGATTTGGTTACAATTTCTCGCTTTATGAAATTCAGTTTGTGCTTGGACCTGAATTTGTGTTTTGGTCTATAGTTTCGTGGTCTTTCTTTATGGTTTCCATCTGCTGTAGCCAGCATGTTTGCTTTTAACATGAGGTATCTTTGTGTAATGGCAAAGCTTTGGTCTTCATCATCATCGTTAAACTAATTTTGTTACTTGGTTGTTGTGGGACCCATATATTGGAGCTTCAAGCAACCTTACGTGAAAGCCATAGGCATTGTGGAATGGATAACTATAGAAAAGAGTTTTGGCATAACAACTTAATGGGGTTAATTGCAAGGATGGTCACTGGGTTTACTAAAACCGTTCATGTTTGGTCACTGTAAATATTTAATTCCATTCATGGTCACTAAGATTAGTTCAATAGTTCAAGTTTGGTCACTCTCCGTTAGTCTCAGTTAGTATTTGCTGATGTGGCAATCAACTATTATAGTTGACCGTTAAATGAGTGACGTGGCCATTAAAAAAATAATAAAATAATAAAATTTAAATATTTAAATATAAAAGGAAAGAAAAAAAAAGACAGCCATGGAGGGGACCAGTTTCAACAGATAAAAGTCTCAAATCCCGGCACAACTCAAAAGTAATTTCCACTCCCCAGAGACCCATCCATCCAATTTTTTTCAACTCCACCTCCCCTCTTCTTCAACCACCGAATTAACCCTCCAAAAAAAATCTCTACCCCATTTCCATGGATTCCGATCGCCAATTCAAAGTTCCCCTGCTCCTTCTTACTATCAACCACACTCATTTAACGGCCACTTCGCGATCGCGAGCACGATCGGCGGCACGAACGACGCGATCGTCACCCTGTACCTCTGCACCAGCTCCACCAGAGCCCCAATCTCAAATTTCGGCATGATCAGAATCGCCGCCCCGACCCTCAGCCCGCAGAGCATGATCGAATTCAGCGAATAGATGTGGAACAACGGCAAAACGCAGAGGATCACGTCGTTCCGATGGAAATACAGATTCGGATTCTAGCCGTCGACCTGCTGCGCCACGCTCGTCACCAGCCCCCTGTGCGTCAGCATCACGCCCTTCGGCAGCCCGTCGTCCCCGAAGAATACAGCAGCGCCACCACGTCGTCGGGATTTATCTTCACCGCGGGGAGGATCGGTTCAATTTCGCCCTCCTTCACCAGATCCGAGAATTTGAAAAACAGAGCATCGTCGATCGTGACGATTTTCACTTCCGATTTGATTTTTTCGGCGAAATTGAAGTGCGTGATCACGAGCTTGGCCTTCGAGGCGGCGATCTGCTTGGCGATTTCGACCGGGGTGTAGAAAGGATTCGCGGTTGTGACGACGGCGCCGAGGTGCGAGGCGGCGAGGAAGGCGTAGACGAATTCAGGGGAGTTCTGGAGGAGGAGCATGATGACGTCATTCAATATGGAAGTTTTTGCCTTTGTTTGGTAACGGGAGTTTTTGCCTTTGTGTTTTTCTTTTTCCTGGTTTGGGAAAGGGGCGTTGGCCGGAGGTTAAATATACAGGGGAATGGTTAGGTAATGCTAGAGGGAAACCGGTGGGACACGTCATTCAATATGGAAGTTTTCAGATAATTCGATGCATTACCGGTTAAATATACACCGAATTAACCCTCCAAAAAATAATATTTAAATTTTATTATTTTATTATTATTTTAATTGTCACGTCACTGATTTAACGGTCAACTATAATAATTGACTGCCACATCAGCAAAAATTAACGGAGACTAACGGAGAGTGACCAAACTTGAACTATTGAACTAATCTTAGTGACCATGAATGGAATTAAATATTTGCAGTGACCAAACATGAACGGTTTTAGTAAACCCAGTGACCATCCTTGCAATTAACCCCAACTTAATGATATTAACTCTCTTCATCGACAACAAGTAGTGTAAGCATTTGCCTGCATCAGCTTCCCAAGGGGCACTGGCTCAGTTTCTTCACCATACACTCTTTCATTTGTTGGTCACTTTACTAATAAACTATAACAATGTTTATCAAACCTATTTTCTTAAAATTTCCCTGCCATAATAATGATGTCGATGGGTTTGTGGTTGACTTTTCTTTTCGTATAATTAGGGCACTTCACGATATGCTTCTTCTTCTGACCATCGACATGTCAACCGAGTACGAATAGTGGGAACTAGATAATCGCCCTTTGTTTTATCAATAATTTGGTTCTCCTTCGCTGTGACAAATGGTGACTTTCTTGCAAACCTCCTGAAATGTATTCTATTTTCCATAAATTAATTCCGCTCTACTCATTTGCCGCATAGATTTGTTAGAACCGCTTCAAAATTGATAATTTCTACCTTTGTATGCTTTTACCAAGTTCAGAGGAGTTTCCTGGAAATAACCCAACCGTGAGAATTCTTGATTGGTTTGGCTGATACAAATTTGAATATGAATAACTTTTAAGCAAACCCCTAGACATTTCTAGCTTGGTTCGCCAAAGAGAATGCTACAAGTGGTTCCAAGTAAACCTTCCGATGACCTAGAGTTCCAAACAATGTTTTTGTTGTAGTATTTTAATCGAATTTCCTTATTTGTCATTAAGGTTAGATTTCCTCCTGTATAATTCAAGGATAGGGAGTGGATGAAATAGACAACTTCTCCAATCAACCAAACGAAATCAGGCCTGCTACCTTTACCTTGAATAATTGTTTCTATTAGAGATTGAGGCGGTTGAGAAATTAATAATCAATTCATATCTTAAGTTCGTCACATACAAAGTTCAAACGTTATTTGGTCGGCTCAGCCTTATCCTCCCATCCACATGCAACGTTAATATAAGAAGTGAAAAGTTTGTTGCAACGGGGTTGGAATGTTTGGATAGAGCATTATAATGGAAAAGATAAATTGCATCGACTGATCATTTTTTTCCGTCGGAATTTGCCTTATTTCTGCTCCGAATACCCATCTTTGTGACTAGCTTATGTATGATCTAATCGGGAGTCAAACTCCCAAACTGGTTCCGAACTAAGGATTGGGCACCCCTAACATCCTTTGATTAAAAAAAGTTCAAACGTTATTTAATTTTCGAAGTGAAATGTCCATTTTTCATTCAAGTTTGAGCAAATAAAGCAACATGTTCTTGAAGCTTGACATTCTAAATTAAAAATTAACAAGTAATATTCTGCAGGTAGTTATGCTTGGATTTTCTTCCACAATTTACCCACTACTTGATGCTCTTCTAACTCATTATGCACAATTTACCCACACCTTTCCTTTCTTTTCCTATTCTATATGTGGGTGTTGCTTCACAAGTCTCTCACCTTCCTTCCCAACATTCGCATCCAACAAATTAAATATGATCTCTACAAGAGGCGTAATATCATTCCTAAATTCACTATTTTCATGGTCTGACCATATTGGCAAACTCACTGGGAGAAACAAAGGAGGTTCCATTTCAGCAGCAAGAGACATGATTGTGACCACACTAACACAAGAATATAGAAATAGAAGCTCACAAGTCATAAATATCGACAAAATTCAATGCTTATAGTTTAGCAAAATACACACAATCTTCTTTCGGCCAACGGGCCGGCTATAAGCTAGTTTTTTGAATTGATGCTCCACTTTCTAGTTATAGGTCAGAGAAGTTCTGTAGGTTGAAACCCACTTTTGCCGCCGGTAGCAGCCACCGGAACTTCCTTCCATCAAGCGGCTACTTTGGACTGGACTTTCACGACCATGCCCAACTGAGTGAGCAATTGGTCAGGCAGATCGTTATTTCGGCTGTTCTTCCAATGACTGCAGTCTGCTTTTGTCCTTGATTTGCAATGGCGCAGCCGAAAGAATAATAGCGGTAGGTTGGGTTTTCTTTGACCTATCTAGGAATTCCTTTGCGGTGCTCCAGTCGTCGTCATCATCAATCGTCGATGTATGTAAACCGGTTTTCAGTCTCTTGATACAATGGATCCCCTCCTTAAATCCTCCGATGGAATTTAACGCTGCGACAGTGCGACTGCTTTGTTTTCTTCCGAAATGTAAATTTTGGAGTCGGAATCCGACGAATCACCTACGTGTTGCACATGTCATCTCTCCCAGAAGGATTAGTTTTTTCTTTCGCGGATCAAATCTTGTTGAAGCCAGATAAGATAATCGATATGTTCGGTACACATGACAGCAACCGAGCGTCTTAAAATTGTTAGAAACCGAACAGAAATATAGGGTTACTGATGTGGCTGAGTCGTGGACTAGGTCGCTCTCTTTAAGACGTTCGCAGCACTACCTTCATTGCGCACGGCAGACTATCAGCCGGTCGCCTCCATGATAAAAAAACCACTCTAATTTTTTTGCTCTTTGTGCAAAAACCGGAGCTCAATTAACTCACTCTCTTTCTCGTGTTTCTGCTCTCTGAGGTATGTTTAGAGGGTCCGGGGGGTCTGCCATTTATAGGAGCAGAAGAACCAAAATATTCCCTCTTTCTTTAGGAATAAGTCACATTTTAATTAGGGAGGTAATTACTCCCATAATTAAAATATAATCTATTAAGATAATTAACCCTAATTATCTCTATAATATTTATTTTATTAATTATCCTTCTTATTTTCGTATTATATAAAAATACTTGATAATTAATTAGAAATTTCATTTATAGTTTTTCAAAGCTATTCATCCCAACACTGACTACGATGTGCAACGAGGTTTTCAGTCTCAATAGCAATGAATTGACTCATGAACTCATTTGCTGATGTTGTTCTTTACTTTCAGTACAGTAGCTAACGTGTTTCTCAAGGCAGGAATCGAGCAGTTGCTAAGTTTTGCACCAAACACCTATGAAACTGAAAACCATTCAGATATTCAAAAACAAACATTCGCATATACATATCCCCAGGGCACAAGCGGCAAAAGGGTAATCTTTGTAATCAACATGTAAAAGCTGAAACATAATCTCAGCTTGATGCATTCTGTTCGTATTTATACATATCCCGTTACCATAAGTGGCAAAGTGGTCACCTTTGTTACAGCATGTGAAAGCTGAAATGACAACACAGGCACACTGGTAATACAATGTCTACATTTACATATATATATATATACATGCTCTGGCATCTGGAGTCTCTATTATCAAGCAGCTGCCTCTACCTTCCTTTCCAGCTCTATTGCAATCTCATTCCGGCGGTTGAATGGCAGGGTGAAAGGTGGATTGTACTGCCAACCAACAGGATATGTATCTTAGTGCTGGAATTTTCTCCAAGAAAGTGAGCTGATTTAAGATAGGATTAATCTTACTTGTGCAACTTCCACTGATGCACCTTCTTTGACTTTGAACTCTCTGTCACTTTGTAAAGCGGCTCTTAGTGTAACTTCCCGCTGTTTAACTTCTTCATCTGTGACGAACCCTGATTTACACGAATAGGTAGGGAGCAGAATAACATCGGTTAGTAGTTAACACAGCTAAACGGACAATGGGAATTTTCAGGGCATGCTAAAACTGCAAACCTGAGAAAGCAACAACTGCCACAACTCTCTTTGGCACCTCAATGATCCGCACGGTTTGGTCTTGGGGCAATGGAAAATCGGAGCCATATTTCGAGGGCAATACAAAGGACATCTGCCACTTCTCCTCATCTTCCACCTGAGAAAATGAATCGAAAATAATTTGAATGGTTACATATTCAATCAGTCATCTCTTATCTTGAAATGAACACAAGCATTTCCATATGGCACATGGATTAATTCAGTAGACTCCAATGATACCATTACCAACACAAACAGAAAGATCAACGATTACAAACAAATTCACCTTCTTTGTTATCACAGGAGTCGTCATGTCCATTTTCTCCCCAACGGGCTGCCGAGTCTTACTGGTAATGACTGGAGTTGTCATTTCCATCTTCTCTTGCACCATATTCTAGATCCAAAACGTCGAACCATAAAGTTAAGGAATTTGAAGATGTGTTTGAGTGAGAAGTGAAAAAACAACAGAGATATCTGATTGAGGCCAAAGTGAGCATAAATGCATAATGCAGCTTCCATGACTACCTTACCAAACAAGTACTCAGCTAAGACATTGAAGGACTGAGAAGCACCACTGAAATCGAATCCAGCCTTTCCCGGCATTGTGGTCTCCGCTATGAAGTAAGACTGTTCCAAAACCATTGATTACAAACCCCAACCCCGATAAAAGCAAGAAAATTAAAATAAAAATTGAAGCCACTAAGTACATCAAGAATATTATTATTACCTCGACCTCTCTTATCTCGTACTCGTCTCTCCTGTTCAATACCTTGAACTTCAGTGTCTCCAGATCAGGCACTGTACAAAATCAAACGCATTATTAGATTTGATCCAAAATCAATTCAATTCAATTCATGAGTTTTAGATCAACCCGATATGGAATTTGGAAACATGAGTACCTGCCATCAAAGCTTCCTCCAAATTCCGGCTCTCGAACCGCTTCGGGAAGACGTATCTGGCAGTCTCGTTCGCCAAATCGCGCAGAACTGCATGAGACACGGACGAAACACATAATAGAATTGAAGATCCATGGCATGGGAAGAGAGCAACAACAGAGGAAACCGAAATTTCACCAAGAATTACGTCGCTGAGAAACATTGGTGGTCTGAGCAGCAAGGGCGAAGACGAGAGAAACTCGAGCTTCGAAGGCGGAGACAGCTCTTTTAGGTGGAGACGTGGCGGAGGAGGCGGGGGCTCTATCTGTGACCATGCGCGACGTTACTTTGACAGTGGAACCGACGCGGCTGCCAAGCGAGGGAGTGAAGCCGGAGAAAGCCGAGGGGCGGTGGACCGTCGGCTGAATCTTGTCGAGACGCATCATCGTAGATTCCCTTCCCTCAGCTCTCTCTCAGTCTCAGATATTATCAGGCAGGCACTATCTCATCTTATTTTATTTGCCAGATGAGAGGTATAGATATCTTTGAATCATGGAACTGGTGGTCGCCGTTTGTTGTCCCGGCGAGTCTAGCTTTGCTCTTGCCAACTGTTTTATCAAATGATCCTCCAAGTTCTGATGGTTTACAATTTGACCCCTTTCTCAGTTAAGTGACCATTTAGTAACATTTTTTAGTTGAGTGCCATAAAAAATCCGAGCCCTTTAATTCCGAAAATCCCCAATCTCGCCTCTGTCTCGATCTGCAGTGCGGTACTCGAATCAAACAACCCACGAGAACGAGAGCACTAAAAAATCATCCATGGCTACTGAGCCGAGTTTCCAAGTTCGCAAGCTACAGCTATCAGACAAGGGAAAAGGATTCATCGAGCTCATGAGACAGCTCAGCGTCGGCGATCCCATCTCCGACGAAGATTTCGTGCAGAGGTTTCAAGAGCTGAGCTCCCATGGGGACGACGATCTCATCTGTGTGATAGAAGATGAACGGCAGTCGAAGATCATAGCCACCGGTTGCGTGTTTGTAGAGAAGAAGTTGTTGAGGAACTGCGGCAAGGTCGGCCACATTGAGGACGTCGTCGTCGACTCAAGCGCCAGATTGGGGATGAAGATTGTGGAGTTTCTCGCGGATCATGCGCGGTACAGAGGTTGCTACAAGGTGATTCTGGACTGCAGCAGCGAAAACAAGGCGTTCTATGAGAGGTGTGGGTTTAGGGAGAAGGAAATCCAGATGGTTCAGTATTTTGTTTAGATCACCATTGTAAGACTTTGGTTAAACTTAAGAGAGCAGCCTGCAACGTTTTAGCTTGTGATTTCATTTCAAGTTTAATTGCAGCAAAATCAGTACTAATCCTGTAATGGAAATATAGCAAAAGTGCGGTAGAGAGTAGAGACTAGAGAGAGATGGAATGGAACAGTAAGGTAGCAGGGCAGGGCAATTTTCACTGGGCCTGAGGTGAAACGGCGTCGGTTTGTGCTGTGACTGCGTACACTACTTCCCCACGCCGGATCCAACCGCCTGCCATCGAAAAAGTAAAACTAGAAAGGAACGGCCTTCAAAAACAAAAACCCCACCATCGAAAATGTAAAACTAGAAAGAAAGTAAAACTGAGAGACTGTTTTCGTTATAATCTAGGATGGACTCGCTGTTTCGACTTCTTCTACACGACCAATCCTTGCTTCAAGAGGATCATTCTGATCCAAAGCTGCTCGACACAATAAATTACCATAAACGGGATCTCGTGACTATTCTCGAAACGGTCAAGTGGCAGGTACTAGTTGCTCTTTGTCTGCCAACACATTTTGATTATGGTTTACTTTTTCAACTTGCCAGTTGGAAGATTTCGAAAGAGCAGTCAACGCTTCAGCCTTGGCAGACAAGTCTCGATTGAAGGAAGACGTGATAGCTAGGCATAGGCAGTTCATTAAGGCCATAAAGGAACATATAAAACTTATCGAGGAGAGAATTAATAGAGGGTCCTTCAATTCAATGAGGAAAAACAGGTG
Organism: Linum tenue; assembly: GCA_946122785.1. Taxonomy (NCBI): domain Eukaryota; kingdom Viridiplantae; phylum Streptophyta; class Magnoliopsida; order Malpighiales; family Linaceae; genus Linum; species Linum tenue. Next base: position 48,981,531 of record CAMGYJ010000008.1, on the reverse strand, counting down.
GGTGAATTTGAATGACCAGGACATGGATGGATTGGCATTGTTTCTTGATCCAGGTGATGAGATTGTTGAGCAAGAAAGGATCGAAAAGGTACTAGTAAATGCAATGCCTTGTGAATGGATAAAAAGATCTCTAGCTAGTGATAGGGAATGCAATGTTGAGGGGAAGTGGGACCTGGAAGCTAGTGAAGCGGCGACATCTACAACTATCTTATCTTCCATGAAAACAAGCTGCGAGGAGTATCCAGTAGAGTTAATTTCAGATTCTTGAGAAATTTCTGTACCATGTTATGTATGGGAACAAAGGCAGCAGAAGCCATACAAAAAAGTTGAAAGATGTCAGTTCACTAACATCCCTCGATGATTCCCCTTATGTTCAGGTACAAATTTACGAAAGTGGGATGCATATATGATGGATGCATTATGTGCTTCCTAATGCATCTCTAACCAATGGCAATTAAGTCCAGAATTAATTGGCTCATCATTTGTATTGTGAGTTCCATGTATTCATCAACCGCTCGACTTGATATAAATCGTAGTAAAAGAATAAAAAATTATTGATATAAACCAAAAAAAACCCAAAACCCCTCAACCTAAGGCAATTTTCGGTTGTACCATGGACCAACCGAAAATCACCTTCGGTTGCACCATGGCTCAACCGAAGCCAATTTTCGGTTGGTCCATGGTACAACCGAAAATTGCCTTAGGTTGAGCCATGGTACAACCGAAAATTGGCTTCGGTTGAGGGGTTTTAGAATTTTTTTTGAAAAAAAAATCAGATTTTTACCTCGTCGGAGTCGCTACTCATGATTCGGACGTATTCTCAACGATTACGACTCGAGAATGTCAACGATGAATTCGAGAGTGTGGGAAATTGAGTGTTTTTCATTTTTTTTTAGTTAAAGTGATGTTTGTTTGCTAAAAATATCAAAAGGTTAAAAGTGTAACTTTGTTATTTTTTAGGACGATCAATAGTAATTTTAAGGACGGCCTTTATCAATTCCCATAATTTATAGTTCTTGGAATTAGCAGACTGTTTTCAGTAGATTTAACTGCCTGCAGTTTCAACAACCATCAGGTAGAAATGTAGTGAAGTCTGACATGCTGATGATTATATTAATGTCTATGACAGGGCCAATTGCAACGTGGATTTGGAAGCTTCCAAATTCTATTTTCTAGGTTTCAAGCTAATGTGGTGCAGTTGAGTAGCAATCTTGGAGTAATATATCAAGTGTTGCCTTGTCATGTTCAAGTAAATTGGAATTCGGTGCAAATAGTGTTGACAATAACAATTATATTCGCCCTCATATTTTTGGGTAAGGAAAGCTTATTCTGTTGCTCCATCACTTTTTTATCTTGTATCTTGTCAGGATCCTTACTCCTGGATCTGATTCATCCGTAGGTATACTGGTCTTCAGAATCGCTTGATGACCAGAATTCACTGATTTGAAGCTCAGCTGCAGCATACTATGCAGTTAATATTGATGAGTTGCATGCTGGATTGCTGGTGAAAGTACGTGGGATGTACAAATTCCTCTTCGGACGATCCCCTTGGAAGCATGTAACATTCTCCAGGAATTCGCCATTAGCATTCGATTTAAGCACAGAGCATGAGATCCTAATCCTAGTACTAGATTGATGTTACTTATGCATGCAATTTTTTGCAGCCACATTTAATGTTCAGATGTAGCCCCATGGTGTAACTTACTGATGAAGTCAACAGAGTATACCTCTCATAGTTATCAAGTCGAATAGATTAACCATGAATTGCGTTTTAACTTTCTTATGTAAGGAATGTGCCCAATAGTTACAAACTTACAATAATTGAGCACCTGACTATTGTCTATTCCCACGCAAATGGGAGGTTGAATATACACAAAAGTTACTGTAGGTCGTGGAATTTCCTGATTCAAATCAAATGAAAAAGTCGACCACCAGGAAATTGGCACAAACATTCTACTCTGGCTTATTCTCAATTTCTCTAAACCTCCGTTCCCAATCTTCAGCCTCGACGTTCTGCTCGATTATATCTCTTTCGGTACTGTAGACTATGCGATCCTGTCCTATCACTGTTTTCTGGGCCATATCCCGAGCACTAAGAATCTGCAGTGACAAATTCACGGACCAACATATTAGCCATCAGAATTCTTTTGTTTTCGTCCAAGCAGTCCTGACTCTCTGGAAATGATTGTGAAAGTGAGATGTTTCTGATGTAACTACAGCATTCAAGTAGCTATACCTTTCGTCTTAATGAAATATCAGGCAGTTCGAGCACTTTGGCAAATTCTTTCCTCAATCTGTTTCTCTTTTCTATCTCAGCATTGCTCTTGGAGACAAGGAACCAACGAACCAAAGGGATTGCAAAGAAAGAACCTGCATACACCTGCAAATTTTGATAGTAACCATCTAGCAAAACAGGGCAATCGAAAACTAGACGAGAAGATAAGAAGATCCGAATCACAGATGTACCTGGAGTAGTGGAAAGATGGATCTAACAAATTGAATCCATCCACCTTGATTAATAGTCATCTCCCTGACAATCAAAATATAATGCAGAGATGAGTACAAGACACGAAAATAGAGACACACCAATATCAAGGATAACATAATACTTCCAATCAAGGAAAAAGAAAAAGGAGAATCATACTTCATCATGGCCCCAAGAACAACAACTCCAAATAGATTGAGCCCACCCAACGCGATGACCAATGCTCTTTCCGATGCATTGGTTTTACTGCAAACATAAATTCTTTGGATCAGGGAGCTTGATCTTAACAGATCTAACAAAACATTGGAGGTATTCTAAAAAAATGGAAAAGAACCTGAATTCCAATTTCCTTTCCTCGAGATAGTTCTGAATTCCTCCAACCCAATCTGCCCATCGTTTACTCTTTCCCACGTACTCCTTCCTACCGCTTCTTTGGGAAGATGCTGTTCGCTGAAGTGAAGGAAATCAATACACGATATTGCCCTAAACAGGATTAAATCAGTGAACCAAGGCTTAGATCAGATCTCACCTTAATAGTTACAGATGTCATAGATAGAGTAAAGGAAACCATTTTTATAACTACGTGGTATCTTTCTTTATGATCATACCTCTTCATCAATTTCTGGTTGGCCATCAAACTTAAGGAGAACGGGTAAGACATATGATTCATCATTCTGAAACCAAAGAACAGAAGTAGCATCGTATAAAGACCAACTGTAACTGGATCAGGTTAGAGGATCACGAGTGGGATTAGTCACTCAGGACGCCAACTTCAAATCATTGGATCAAAATAATGACAGAAAGTATTTTATATGCAAAAGCAGAACAATCAACTTTCTTGATAAACTCCAAGGGGAAGGGAGCGGCTTACAAATGTACAACACATATGCATTCAGTAGAAAGACCAGCAGCCCCTTCAAGATTTCAACTAGGCACCTTTGAGATGCAAACCGAAAACAATCCAGTACTTGGATCAAATGAAAGGTCTAGTGCTTGATTAGGATCAGAACCAGGGCTAGGGATGAGATTTGGATCTTCTATTTGTCTTACTCTATTTCAAAAGGATCAAACTTTTAACAACTAAGAACATCTACAACATTGGAATTCAAGAGAAACTTGCAAAACAACAATATATAAATCAAAAGGTAAGTAGAAAACAACAAAGGCTCGGTTTGGCGTTAAGGAATCCCAACAATTTATCAGTTGAGTGTTGAGCTCACATTGGGAATTGAGCACAAGAAGCCTACACCATTGTGTACCTCAAGCAGGAAAGGTAATCATAATATGACAGACACCGGAAAGCATACCATGTCAGTAGTTCGTAAATCCAGATAAGGAGCAAGTTCCTCAGCTGTCACCACACCACCATTAGAAGAAATGTATTTCCCGATCTGCAAGCGCAACCCCAAAAATCAATGGTTCTAAATAAAGTTGACAACTGCTAATATCTCCATTACAAGTGTTATAGAAGACAAAATTGGACTCTGATTTTCATACGACAAGTGTTACTGAGGAAACTCCTAGACCAGAAACCAAGAAGCAAACTTAGAACACAGAAACAGTCTACAAATAGTAAGAAAATGTGCAGCCTATGTAGGATTTTGCATGTGGCATAGTGATAGTAAATGACAAATGTCATCTGCCAGACAATGATTTACAAGCTGATGTTCAACCTTACCTAGTCCAAATCCTGTAAGAGAAAAGTAAAGGCATATCCTTTCAAGATATTTTAAGACTAGTTATATAACAAAGCTCATGGAAAGAAGAAGGTGAAAAAGAGCATTCAGATAAAAAATATATATATAAAAAAAAAAGCAACAGACCACTGAATTCAGTCCTGAACTATTACCAACTTCCACCTCTCTTCTTCTAGTCCTTGATTTGGATCGCCATCACCAAATACAAATGAGAAGATCTGAGAAAACAATGAATAGGAAAATGAAGTTCTTAACAGAGGTAAAAAAACAAGAGCACTATGGCAGTTTGACATGATATGATACGCTTCTCCACTTACAGATTCAAGGAAGTTCATATTTTCATTGACATCAACTTGTTCTCTCCGCCTCCTGTAATAATATGGATCCCAAATCCTGAAAAGCAACAAGGGAACAATTCAAACTTTCTTGATATCAGTTCCTTCCTTACACAAACATCAGCTCTGCACAGACAAATATTCCAAGTTCGCGAGCCATTGCAACCACCTTTTTAACAGGTTTTGAAGGTTAAAGCCAATGAAAGCTAAGCTAAAGAACTACGACTCTAGGAAGCAATCATATCCCAAGCCTTATAAAGTCCATTTTTGAACTTGTAAAAGGAAATAACAGAAGTAAGATGCTCAAAAAATACCTGATTAAATCTATAGGATTAAAGTAAATATTGAATCCTGAACCATATGATCTACTGCTGCGTCTTTCACGTCTGTCGTCATCACTGCCACCAGAAATTGAATATTACACCTTTACCATCAGGATTCAGTAGTGTGACCAAACAAGTAAGGCTTTACTTTATTTGGAAAGAAATGAGACTCGATAGGACAATTTCTAGATACCTTCTACTCGAAAGAAGAAGTATTATTGTAGTATAAACCACTACTACTGAAGCAACTAGAGCTGTCCCAAAGGACACCCTGATGAGATACTCAGCCGTGCTCTGTATTGCAAAAAAAAAAAAAGGTGCTTACAAACTACAACAGGAATCTTTTCAAACATAAGAGAAGCATAGTAGTTCAACCACTGAAATACCTTTGTCTTCTCGACCAGTGGTTCAATTTTCAATCTAAACGACTTGGCAGCAAGCTTTGTGCGATAATCCTTTGGAAAAACATAAAGCACGTCTCCTTCATCTGAAACCTGTTTGGAACCATCTTGAATGCAATTACCAAATCAAGAACTCGAAACAATGTAAGGAGAATGAACAACAGGTGAAAGAGGACTGCCATGACATGAATAAAACCCATAGCTCATCAAATTGGAACGGCTCCTTTAATAGCTACATTCTGGACCCTAAAACACAGATTGAGCAACCAGACTCCACTGCAGGAAACAGAATATGCCGGCGTAATCAAAAGAACTGAAACCATGAAATCAGGTACTACCTCCAGAAAGCCATCAGTATCAGCAGCGAGAGCCTGCAGAGCCTTCTGAGCTTCATTTAACTTAAGCCCAGCTCTGCTCGCCACGTCACCCAACGTAACCCTGCCTCCGCACCCATCAACGGCGTCCATAGTTCGGTTCCTGACATCCGCCGGCAATTTGTCCGTCTCCACGGCGGCACCAGGCCTAATTGGAGTCGTCACATCAATGCTACTGGATCGCACAACGAGACGCGACGCCCGAAAGTTCGGAACTGTGCACGAAACTCCAGGAAAAGGCGCCACCGCCGGTCGGGGTGTTGGGACTCTGGCGAAGGAATAGCTCGTGAAGATTAGACGATGATGAGGAGAAGACGAAATACGTCGGGACTTTGAGGGAGATATGGCGAAGCAGGAAGACAGAGACGCCATTTGAGCTATCGAAAGGAACAGGCTTTTCCTTTTGGCGTCAGGTTCCGGCCATAGCTACTATGACCACAGTCGGCACAAGAACGGGTTGAGTACTGGAGTTGAGACCATCAATCTGGCGAGTTACGGATTGCGGATTTTCTTATCCCCATTTAGACCGGGCAATCGGATTGGGTTGGGTAATTTTGGGTTGGAAATCTCGGGTTACCGGTTATCATAGGTCGGGTCATGTTGGGTTTACTGATTTCGGATCAAATATTTATCCAATTCATTAGATTTTGGGTCGGGTTTTAGGTCATTTCGGGTTACGAGTGGGTCGGGTTTTAGGTCATTTCGGGTTATGAGTGTTCTCAGAAACAATATCAAACATGCTTCATAAATTTTTAAAGAATACAAATTTTTATATATGTGTGACAATAGTTTACCTAGCATATGTCAATTAACAAATGCTCAGCTTCTTCCATGATAATGAAAAGAAATATGAATGCACAAATCGTAAAAAAAAAAAAATCACGAAAGTAATACTACTACAATAATCAAATGATGTTTTGATTATCTTTGCACTCCAAACTTGTATTTCAAATCCTTATGATATTTTTTAAACATCTCACCAATTTATGAGTGATTTTATCATTTTGAGAGTGACATATGCAATGGAGCAGGTCTAGCGGGTCGACCCACAAACCAACCCGACCCAAAAACTATGGGTTAATCAAGTTCGAGTCATTCGGGTTTTGGGTAATAAAAACCTCAAGCCATATTCAATTTTTCGGGTGGGTTCGGATCTGGTCAACTGGTCGGGTCCTGATTTGCCAGGTTTATCCCCATTGCTTTGATTTTGATTTTTCTTCCCCCTTTTTCGAACCTGAACAATCACAAAACCATCCCTAAATTAAACAATCCTGTGATTCTAGTACCTGAACTTAACCTAGAATATCATTTCATCCATATCAACTTTTTCCCACTACCATGGAGGCAAGTACATGATGAAGCCATGAAAGACGCTACAAACTTGAAGGGAATTGCACACAAATACAATAAATAGAAGGCAAAATACATTTATATAGCCAAAAGTTTGGCGTTTTTTGGCATTCGTGACAATAATAACCTCTTTTTGAGAAATACACAAAATAGTCAATTACGTCCAATACTTTGACGGTGTCAGTTAACATGCTGACTAGACTAACAGAAGACTGACGTAGCGAGTCTCTTTAATTAGTGATAATCCACATGGATTAAAATAAAAAATGAAAAGTGTTTTGGTCCTTCTCTCTTCCTCCTTTGTCCCTTGAACTGCCAAAACCAACCTTCCAACCTTGATGCTGCGATAATACTTATTGTCTAGAGCCACAACTCCATCCCGATTACTTTATGTCGTTCATCCTCTTCTTCAAACACTTCAAAATTTGTTCTACAATAAATGTATGGGTAAACAAATTGGTGAATCTCAATTTTGAATTTTCACTCGGAGAAACCTAAAACCCATGGAGAGGGTTGTCGCGGCTGATGTGTGTGCCCAATGCTTGGTGCAGATCAACTCCCATAGCCACTCGCCCTTCGATGGCCCCATAATCGAAACCGAAAACCATATGGGACACATGCTCCCGACGGCAACCTCCCTCACTGCTGCTTCCCACCTTTCACAACAGGCTCTCCTTGCCGCCTTGAACAACGATAAGAGGGACTCCATTCTCCAGGTGATTCAGACCCAAATGTACACATTTTATCTCTCATTTCTTATTCGTTTAGCTTAGTATTTCACGCTAGGTTGTGCTTGTTTCGATACATTTCAGGTCCTAACACGTGTGGAAGGGCCGAGGTCGAATTTTGGGATAATTGGAGGTCAAAAAGCGCAAAAAACGAAGAAAACCCCGAAGTTCGTGACAATTGCCCCGTAACAGTGAAGTGCAGGCGTCCAGGAAGCAACCGCAGTTCACGGTCAAACAAGGGAGTTCATGGTCTCCTAAGATCGTGAAATGGAGCCACAAACCATGAACATCGAATGGAGGTTACTAACGCCAAGGGAGTTCACGGTCGCTAAGACCGTGAACAACAGAAGCGAAGCGGTGCGTTTTGGAGACGACACTGAGTTCATGAACGTGTTTAGCTGTTCATGGCCGTGAACTGGCCAACGCATCCGTGAACTGGTCACTTTCGGGCAAATATGAAGACGTTAGTGAGGAGAGAGAAGGGAGAGCTGGTTTTTGGAGAGAAATTCAATTCTCTCTCTAGGGTTTTCCCAAAAACACCAAAGGGGAGTTCTAGTGAGAGAGAGAGAGAGAGAGAGAGTGATCTTGGAGCATCATTGGAGGCTTGGGTGGATCTTGAAGACAAGGATTCAAGCCTAGAAGAAGAAGAAGAAGAATAAGATCTTGAGCTCAATTTTGTGATCCCTCTCTTCTCTCTCTAGAAACTCACTCTTTTCTCTTGAGTGTTGTAGATCCCTAACTAATACTTTGTAATTACTTGTTTAGATTGAATGATTTTGTATGGGTTTGCATCAATTTGAGTATTAGAGGTGTTTTCATGGTGATTGTGCTTAGTTGTGCTTTCCAAATCTTGTGTGTTTGCCTAACCTAGATTAGAGGAAAACCACACCTTTTTAGGTAGGCTTGACAAGCTTGGTTTTCCAGGTCACTTTGTGCCTACTATCTAGGTTAGAGATGAGCATCCACCTTGACTCAAGTTTGCATCTAGGTTGGTCGTGATTAAGCTGCTCAAACTCCGATTTGAGGGAGAGACCTAGGAAACCCCTAGAGACTGAGTGAGAGGATCGATTACGTGACAAATCGATCTCTAGTGAATCCATCCCGTGACAAATGGATCACTAGTTGCTCTTCTTAGCGGTTCCTCTAGACGTCGTGAGTGGATCGATCCCGTGACAAATTGATCGCTAGTGAATTGATTCCGTGACAAATCGATCACTAGTTGCTCAACCTCGCAGTTCACAACCACCTACACCGCACGACTCCATTCAATCCAACGAGTCATGGTAGATAGTTAGGGGGAAGCAACTCCTGGGTGTAGCTCCCTCAGTTAGAATTTTCCTTTATTTACTTTTCTTTGCTTGTTTAGTTTGTAGTTCCACTAGTTCTAAACCCAAAAGTTGTAATACGCCCCTGTAGGGTGATGTTGATTCAAGATTCGGATTCAACTCCAAATCGAGACGTGAACAGGGCTTCACTGAATTGAAAATCGGTAGAGCTCTCTCGTGCAATCGTACACCTAGGACGAAGGCTCGAAAAGAATCAACACGAGGCTGGCCACGATCAAGAATGGATGGCTTGATCGATACAGCAACGAGAGCCTAGAACTCGTTCTAGCTACTCCCAAACACAAGCAACAACTCGTGAACCAAACTTGCAGTTTGTATTCAATTGACGTCAAAAGCTAGCTATTACAATGAACCAATTCGACTTAAATAGACCTAGGACAATCCTAACAACGATTAAAGAAGCAAATTACAGTTCGACTATGAAAAGGAATCAAAAACTAACACGAAAACAAGCTTAACACTAATACTAATCCGGGAAGGATTTGGATTCTGTTGCTGGCAAGACAGTTTCTCCTAGGCTTCAAGCGATCTTGCACCCTTTCGTTCGAAGCCCTCCATGTTCCAATTTGATCAGCCAATCCCTTGTCTTTGAAGTAGAAAACCTGTAGTTTGATGTGGTATAAAGATTGGAACTCGATCATCACCCAGACTCCTTGAAACAAGCTCCCAAGTTGCCTTCCCAAACACTTCCCAACACTTAGACAATTTCAGGCTGAATCCAGTTCCATCATAGCGATTTGAGAGGCGCTAAACTTGATCCTCCTGGCTTGATCACAAACACTCGAGCTCACCTGATTGTAGAGCAACATCCCATCTCTCAAACATACCCTTGAAACGCCATTTTCATTGATCCAGGAGTGGCGACCAAGCTTGTCAACTGGGTTACCTGAACACGTCAAAACACTTGGGCATAATTTCCAGCATTGGTTAGAACTTAGAATGGCATCTTGATCATACACTTCTAATGTGAATATGGACCCGATTGGGATCATATCAGGCCCCCTCCCTTGAAAAAGTGTTGACCTCAACACTTTGCTCCTGCATTGCTCGAATCGCGCACAAAATTGGTCCCAAATGGGATCTGAAAATGGTTGCAGAAACTCGTCATTTTGAAGAACAGTAGCAGTGTTCTTCATGCTGGAGGTTGGGTCTTTCCTTTCCAGTGAAGTAGAGCTCAATTCACCCCCACCATTAGATTCGTTAGGCTTGGAATTAGGATCCTGGGTTGATTGGAGGCTTCGATCCGTCACTACCGTCGCCGAAACCAGGACTCCTTCGTTCCTGCCACGGCCGAAATTCGAATTCTGGACTCCCAGATTGCGTGGCTTCGAATTGGGCATTTTTTATTCGAACATTCCCCGCTCCAATTGGGCATTCTCATAGCTTCCTGGGTTCATTCTCTTCAGTTCTGCACTCGCCGTTTGCGACGAATTGCCCTCGAACGACCCAACCAATAAGGCCAATTTTTGGCCGTGCTTACTCGTTTTCAGAGCATTTTTGGCTCGAATTGGATCCAACACTGGAGGTGTAGCCGACCCATTCTGATTCGTGGAGAAGCTTTTCGAGGCTTCCTGGAACGTTGCGGCACCGGCGGCGAGACTCAACTCCTGCCCGAACTCCCCGACGGATTCACCCTCTCTCCTGCTCTGTTCCGGCGACCCGCCACATGTCCGTTGGCGACGAGGAGCCGTCTGCCTCCTGTAGCCGGTGAGCATGAATCGTCGAGCCACGAAACTGACTTCTTGAGGATCATCAGCTCGCGTCTCTCCTATTCCCTCCCTTTGTCGCCGTCGACCAGCCTCTAACTGTCGTTGATCTTCTCTAACTTCGGGCGGCGACAATGGTTTCAGCAAAAAGGTCCGGCCCTGGTGCTTGAATTTGTAGCAGTTCGTATTTCCATAGTGGCATACCCCACGATCAAACTGCCAGGGACGTCCAAGTAGTAGATGAGCGGCTTGCATCGGCGCCACGTCGAATTGAAGCTCATCCTCGTAGTTACCTATCGCGAATTTGATTCGCGCCTGTTTGTTGACCTTAATGGCGCCGTAGTCATTCAACCAGTGCAAGTTGTAAGGCTCTGGATGCCTGCTGGTGTGCAGACCAAGTTTCTTGACTACCTCAGAGCTTACCACATTCGTACAACTTCCCCCGTCGATGACGACTGAAAGCAGTTTACCATTGACAGTGCTGCGAGTATGGAACAAGTTATCCCTCTGCTCAGAGTCTGCAAGCGTACTGATGGTGAGAGCCCTTCGATTGACTCTGATGAGCTTTCCAGGAGGTGGAGGTGTTTCCATCTCAAGTTCTTCATCTACTTCGTCGTCATCAGAAGGTGGTTTTTCTTCGTCAGAGATGTATTCCCCATCTCTTATCACCAAAGTTTTTACATTTGGGCACTGGATTGCTTTATGGCCCCTTCCATGGCACTTAAAGCACTGGATTCCTCCCGAACGCTCAGTAGTGCTGGAATTAGTGTTCTTAGGCGCTGTTTTGAACGGTTCAAGCTGTGCGTGAGACGATTGGGTCTCAGGGATTGCCTCTGCTGCCTGTTTAGCTATCGGAGTGAACTTTCTGCCAGCCATCATCTTCTGCTGCTTCTCGACTTTGATGGCGAGGTGGAATACCTCTTCCAGGGTAACAAAGGACCTCAATTCCACTTCTTGCCGAATCTCACGGTTCAATCCATGAAGAAAGCGGGCGATTGTCGCCTCTCTATCCTCCCTGATGTCAGCCCTCATCAGAAGTAGCTCGAGTTCTCGGAAATAGTCTTCCACACGCCGTCCTCCCTGTCGAACTTCTTGCAGAGCTTCATGGAGCTCTCGTCGATAATAAGCCGGCACGAAACGATCCCGCATCTCCCTCCGCAGCTCTTCCCAATCTGTAATTTCCGGTTGCAAATTTTGTCGTCGTCGAAGGCGAACCTGCTCCCACCATTGAGCAGCGTAGTCGGTGAACTCGTAAGTAGCCAGGCTTACCTTCTGCTGCTCAGTGTAACGGCCGCACTGGAAAAACAAGGCAATTTTTCGTTCCCAATCCAAATATGCCATCGCGTTTGCAGTCCCCTGAAATGTCGGTATTGCTAGCTTAATCCCAGGTGGGATTATAGGCTCATCGTCTCGATTCCCTCGTCGATGACGATCACGGTTGGGCTCACCCACCACTAATCGCCGTTCCAGCTCCTCAATCCGCTCTAACAACGCCGGATTGTCGTTGGGATTTTCGTCGTCACGAGCGTCCCCTTCTTGCTCTCTGTTTTCCGGCCGAACGATGGCGTCGATCCTCTGATTAATCTCCTGCCTGAATTGATTGAAGCTCGTGTCAAATCGGCGCATCAACTCCTCTATGTCAACGGTTTGTCCTGCCATTGTGAATTCTTCAGCTGCAAATTCCTCTTCAAGCCCTACTTCTTCCTCTGTCTTTCGGCTTACAACTTCAGGGTCGTCGGCGACGGAACCCTTCGATCGTGTCCAAGGCGCGGTTCCCCCAACGAGGTTCTTCGTTCTGCCCACTGTATATGAACCGGGCTCTGATTACCACTTAATACGCCCCTGTAGGGTGATGTTGATTCAAGATTCGGATTCAACTCCAAATCGATACGTGAACAGGGCTTCACTGAATTAAAAATCGGTAGAGCTCTCTCGTGCAATCGTACACCTAGGACGAAGGCTCGAAAAGAATCAACACGAGGCTGGCCACGATCAAGAATGGATGGCTTGATCGATACAGCAACGAGAGCCTAGAACTCGTTCTAGCTACTCCCAAACACAAGCAACAACTCGTGAACCAAACTTGCAGTTTGTATTCAATTGACGTCAAAAGCTAGCTATTACAATGAACCAATTCGACTTAAATAGACCTAGGACAATCCTAACAACGATTAAAGAAGCAAATTACAGTTCGACTATGAAAAGGAATCAAAAACTAACACGAAAACAAGCTTAACACTAATACTAATCCGGGAAGGATTTGGATTCTGTTGCTGGCAAGACAGTTTCTCCTAGGCTTCAAGCGATCTTGCACCCTTTCGTTCGAAGCCCTCCATGTTCCAATTTGATCAGCCAATCCCTTGTCTTTGAAGTAGAAAACCTGTAGTTTGATGTGGTATAAAGATTGGAACTCGATCATCACCCAGACTCCTTGAAACAAGCTCCCAAGTTGCCTTCCCAAACACTTCCCAACACTTAGACAATTTCAGGCTGAAATCCAGTTCCATCATAGCGATTTGAGAGGCGCTAAACTTGATCCTCCTGGCTTGATCACAAACACTCGAGCTCACCTAATTGTAGAGCAACATCCCATCTCTCAAACACACCCTTGAAACGCCATTTTCATTGATCCAGGAGTGGCGACCAAGCTTGTCAACTGGGTTACCTGAACACGTCAAAACACTTGGGCATAATTTCCAGCATTGGTTAGAACTTAGAATGGCATCTTGATCATACACTTCTAATGTGAATATGGACCCGATTGGGATCATATCAAGTTGCTTGCTAGATAACAAGCTAAGCGATTGAAGTAGGGGTACATGGATTGGCCCGGGTTGATAATTAAAACTTACTTGCCCTATGATGCACCCCTCTAGAGTTTAAAAACTTGGGCTCTAGAGGGAATTTCTAGTGTGGTGCTTTGTGTGAGTCACCAGGCCACAGAGGTTGTCTAGGGTAGCAGCGCATATGGAGCGAGAGACGAGTGGGTCCAGAGGAGGATTCGGGGTTGAGCTGCGGCGTGGAAATCGGGGAGGCGAAGGAGAACAGGGGAAGGAGCGTGATGGATGAGAGTCGTTTGTTTTTATTTTGCTTCTGCAGCATAAAGATCGGTTATTTTGTTTGATTTTGGGAAGCTTCAAAAGAGGTCACAAAGGGGTTTTCGATGGAAATTTGGGGAAAGAAAGTGGATGTGAGTTTATTGTCACCTGCTATCTTCGATACCTCTAGATCCCAAATCTAAAATAGTGGATCTTTGTTTTACGAGAGATTTTTTTTGGGTAAATGGATGCAAGTGCATGTCTAGCTTTCATTCAGCACCAAACGAGGTTCAAAGAGCCCGTGAGAGTCATACAAAAGAAGATTAAACAACAATTGGACTGAAGAGGTGGTGTCATGCACCCCCGGCGACAAGGAATGGTCAAAGTTAGCTAAGAAATCCGCACATTTGTTGGCCTCACAGTATATATATGCGAAATAGTCACTTCCCACCCTTGGCTCACAAGCTCCTGGAAACGTGTCACAATAGCAGTATGATGATGGGTGTCGACGCTACTGTCCTCGAGCATCTGGACTACACAGTGCGAGTCCAGCTCAACACGTATGTGACGATAGCCAAGGTTCCACGCCATTTGAAGACCTTTTACAGCTCCTCTCAACTCGGCCTGTCTCATGGAGCAATAACGCAAGCTGCAAGCGAACGTCGTTAGGCAGCATCATGTGTGATCTCTGATCAGGCCACCAGCAGCAGCATGACCTGTGTTATGAAGTACATAACTGTCAGAATTGAGAGTAACCCATTCGAGAGGCTGCGGTTTCCATGAGATCTCAGCCTCTGTTCTTGTAGGCAGGACAGGCGTACAGACAAGCATATCCTTCTCCAGATATATCCGCACGACATTAATCCAAGCTCAGATCCGCTATCAAAAGGTCGTAGTTTATTTTGTTGTCAAAGACCCTCTCGTTCCTCGTCTTCAAAGCGACCAATAAATGAGGCCGAAGCTTAGAGTATAATCCGGGTGGTGGAGATACTTCATTATCTATTCCAGCAAGGGCAGTCTGAAAAAGTTTTGGCAGTCAGAAAGCTGGATTACCTGCACCCAAATAGATCGGGGAAAGGGACAATCCCCCAACACATGCAAACCGTCTCATTAACAGCACTGCACTGAGTACAGATCCGGGTGGTGGAAATGTGGCGTCGGTGTCGTTCTTTATTTGTGAGCAGCCTCTCCCTTGCTGCGAGCCAAAAGAAATGTGTCGTCCTTATTGGTCCCTTCCAGTTCCAGATCTTTTTTCAGTCCAACACCGGTCTTGTCTCCTCCCAGCCATAGGCAATGTGGTACGCCAACTTGACTCGCAATTTCCCGTTGGCCTCAGGCCCCCAGAATGCTTCGTTCTCTCCTGCGTCGTCCCTTGGTGCCTGGCTAGTCATAACCTGCGAAGCAAGCTCCCATGGTAAGCAGGAATGAATAAGAGCTTCGTTCCACTTACCACTTTCTTCAAGAATCGCCGCCATAGGCAGTGAAGGGTAGATGGTTTACCCGTCTTCCCGGATGTGATCGATGAGGAGTAGGGCCGAGTCAAGCCACCGGTCGGTCCAAAAAGTTGTGTCATCCTTCGCTGCCTGGCTAGCCATAACCTTGCGAAGCAAGCTCCCACGGTAAGCAGGAATGAATAAGAACTTCGTTCCACTTACCACTTTCTTCAAGAATCGCCGCGATAGACAGTGAAGGGCGGATGGGTTGTGCGTCTTCCCGGATGTGATCGATGAGGAGTTAGGTTGGGTCAAGCCACCGGTCGGTCCAAAAAGTTGTGCTTCGCCCATCCTTCACACACATAGCCATGCCTTCTTTCATCATGGGCCATACTTTTTTAATTCCGCCCACAGGGTGGAACACCTGGTCGCCGATTTTGCTGTCATCATGCCACCAACCGTCTTGAATTATTTAGCCTGTAAAACCTTAACCCAAAGGTCATCCGGATTTTTAAGAAAAAGCCAAGCTAACTTTGCAAGAGAAGAAAGTTTCAGTTCATGAGCTTTCTTAAGACCCAAACCTTCTGTTTATTCGCTCTGTTTGGCAACAAGGAGGGTGCAAATTGCAAGGGGGTGCAAGTTGGGGGGTGCAAAATGCTGGGGGGTGCAAAATGCTGGGGTTGTAAGTGGAGGGGTAAATTGTTGTTTGGATGAAAAAGTAGGGGGGTGCAAATAGAGTGAAAAGTAAGTAATTATATTATTTTAAAGTAGATTTTAATATTTTAAAATAGATTTTAAGATTATAAAATAGATTTTAAGATTTTAAAATATTATCATAAAATAAATATTACTATATAATAATAAATATACTTTACTAAAAATAGTTATTATATAATAATTCTCAAATAATAATTAATTATACAATTGTAATAATCATTGATCGAGCGATCTCAAAACTCGAAGCTCAACTCGTAACTGGTCATCCTATATAGGGTTTTCGTGTCTAGTTTAATCTTAAATTGTCAAACTTAGTCAAACACGTTAGAATTTGTAAGTTTTAACTATTTGGTCAAATAAACTGAGTTAACCAAACAATTTCTCTCTATCTTTTCCACAAACACCTCGTATCTCTAATTTTCAATGCAAATTCGATTCAACCAAGATATCTAGATTTGATTTGACGAACATTGATAAACTTGTTTCCAAAGTCAAATGGTCAACCCCGAATAATGTTTACATTAATGATATTTATAAAAAGAAGAAATTGATAATATTAATTATTATATAATTATATATAACACAATTAGAAAAATAAAATTCCATAATTCCCCCTCCCCTTCTCTTCCTTCCTTCCCTTGCACCCCAATTCGGGGGGTAAGCCAAAACAGTAAATTTGCACTCCCGTTTTGCACCCCCCTACTGTTCCAAATTAACCAAACAGGTGCAAATGTGTTGGAAACTGTGTTTACCCCTCACATTTGCACCCTCCTCCCATTTACCCCTCTTCCCAAACAGAGTGTAAATGAAACACTGGATTCTTTTATCAATTTCATCACAGATCGACTGGGGTAAAAGTGTAGTTTGCCCATCATTGGCTTAACGTGGTTGGCCAAGCACTTCGCTAGAGACTTGTAAACCACATTACACAGTCAGATCGGTCTGAACTGGGCGATCGTCTCGGGACTTTCTTTTTTTGGAATGAGAATTAGAAGGGTGTCATTGAAAGCTGCAATCGGGTCGGGTGGAGGAAACAATCACTAACCAGGTCCCCAAGCTTTTTTCAATATTCTCGAAAGAATAGGGCTGGATACCGGTCTCGACCCTGGGTCTTGACACCGCCCATTGCGTCAGCAATCTCGTCTCTCTACAAACCAGCTAAGAGTAGGCCGCATTGCGTCAGCAATCTCTTCGAAGGTAGCTGGAAGAGGGGGCACAGCGACCTCTTCCTGGGTGAGTAGCATACGCTAGAAAGAATGAGCATGAATTTGGAGGAGATCATCATCTTCAATCCACTATCCTTCTTCATTCCGCAACATCTTGATCTTATTAAAATGCCGACGCTTCAGAGTCGCCAAATGGAAGTAGCTTGTATTTCAAGGTTGGTTCGCAACTCCTGTTCTTCTTTGTGCTTTGCTTTAGTTGCCCCCAATTCTTTTCGAGCTTCCACATGACGGAGCTGCAGAGCCAACTTCCTTTTCCGTTGTATGAAGTGGCCAAAAACTTTTGTGTTCCACCTCTGCAGTTTTGTCGTAAGGATTGGCAGCAAGCTTGAAAAATCCTGACTCTTCATGTACGCCTCATCCACTACTCTAGGGAATTCGTCGTGTTCCACCCATGCAACTAGGAAGCAAAGCGGTTTGGTCCCCCCGAGTCCTTGGCTCCTGGGTACCCTATAGCAAGATAGGTCGGTGGTCTGAGTCGATCCTCTCCAAGTGTTTGACAATCACTTGTGGGTACTTCATAAGCCACCGACTATTATAGAGACCCCGCTCAAGTCGTTGATAAAGGTTTCCTCGCCTCTACGTGTATCTAGGTCTAGAAATCGAAAAACCAGGAGACGAGCATTATTAACACACTCCTAGAAAGGTCTTGATCCAGCCTCGTTATAAGCTAAGTCGCCCATCTGATCCTCAGGTCCAAAGAGTGAGTTGAAGTCCCCCACCAAGCACTAGAGGAGAGTAGCCTGGTCTGCGAGGCGATAGATCTCCTCCTAGAGATCACCTCGATAGGCAGCATTCGGGCTGTCGTAGATAGCGGATACCAGAAACTGAGTCCCCAGAGTATTGCGCTTAGCACAACGCATGTGGATCATCTGAATCCAATCACTTAGCGCTATAAAGCAAAGTTCTTTTTTTTTTCCACAACACCCAGATTCCACTAGAGAACCCTATATCGTCCACCTTCAAACACCATCAAATCCAGAACGCGAGATCACCGAGTTGGTTGTGCTCTTGCAGATTTGTGGCTCCACAATGAAGACCATGTCCAGCCTGTTATTCATGACAAAAATAGATAAATACTGAAGAAAAAGGTCACCTTTTACCCCCTGGCAGTTCCAAGCTAGAATTTTTAACATAAAAAATATAATTAGAGCAAGTAACAAGGAAAGAAGCTTCCCTATGAAGTCGGAAGCTCTGACTAAGAATTGTGCTGAGGTGCAGAGGGTTGCTTGGTTGCCCTCCTGCCACTGTTCTCCATGTTAACTTTCTTCCCGCTAGCCATACCCCTTGTTTGTCCATGGGATCCCGAGGGATGCCCAGTATTGTTTAATGGTTTCCCAATACGGCCATTCTTTGTCGTTGTATCAGGATGCTACACTTGTTCCTCCTTCGATCGATGGCCCTTAGCTGGTTTGGAGAGGGGGGAAGTACTCACAGTGATATCACTTTGCTTGGTAGCTATGAGATTTTTCGTACGCTTCAGTCCCTTCTACACCATTATTGTCTTCGCGGTCACCGAGGTTGCTTGTTTAACAGCTTGTGTTTTAGTTGTGGTGCTGGTGGGATTCACTTCCTTGTCACCGACTACTTCCACTTCTAGGGATACGAAGTTTCCATAGGAGAGACCGAGAGAGGTACTCAACACCTGTATGGTTATGAGCCTCCGTCTCCATCTCAACCTATGTTTCGCTCGTGGTTACTGTATCTGTAGCTAGACGGATCTCCTCCTCCTCCACCTACGTTTCTAGTGCCTGAAAACGTGATCCACTCCCGCTTGCATTTTTTGCTTGCCATTTGACGTAGCAGATTTATTTTTTCCATTTTCCGCCTCGGTTTGGCCATCATCCACTCGCCATACGTGGGTGCTAGGGTAGGTTCTAAAGGAGGGGACTGGGGCGGGTCCATTGGTACTAACGTCGTCTGCCGGGAAATCGAGGGATAGACAACTTTGGAATGCCTGTGACGTCCACATTCCATGCAGATATTGAACAATCCCTCAAACTCGATATAGTACGTGATACCTTCAATCTTATATTATGAGAGCAGAGGTTTGGTTAGAACAACCTCCACACAAACACATGCATACTGCCCGCAATCTCCATTAAGTGTCTCCCGATCAACTTTAATAGGCTTGTCGCAATACGTTCCACAGCCCATCTATTGATGAATTAACGAGGAAGCCTAGGTAACTTCGCCCATACCATTGTCGAGGCTACTACTGCAAGCTTGGGATTGAAGTTCTTTCACCACGGCTTTATCGTAATGTAATAATCCCCTACTCGCCAAGGCCCTCCTGAGGCCGCTTGCTCGTAGTCAAACTAACTCGTGAACCTAACGGCATAGAAGCCATAGGTTAAGCTAGAGATATGCAGCGTGTCGCATTTGCCCCAGATGCTTTGGAGGCGGCGTGATGACCGTGAAGGGGAAGGTTCGCCCCAACACTTTGACTATGAGAGATGAACGTTATTCACGTCTCCACCAATGCTTCTCCATTGCCTTGAAGGGTATAGTAGAGCAGCGAGGATTATCATCTTCCAGGACCTCGTCATCGAGATCATCTTCGAGCATGGCAGCAGCGATATCCTCTGAGTCGGATTTCGCTACATACCACTCGTCTTGACTGTGTAGATAATTGAAAAGAATCCTGGTACCTTTCGACCACACTGATTCCTTTTGATGGTCGGAGTCCACATTCATCTGGGGTTGGGGTGAGGCAAGGTCTTCATTCATTGGTGCCGCTTCGAAAGCGGGATTTTCATCATTTGCTTAGCATTCTTCTTAGGTTGTTGTGTCTCGCTGGCTCCTCTTCCATTATGTGAGGACCACGCAGAGGCAGGCCTGCGAGTCCCAACATTCTAATCACTAAGCCTGCCGATCGGGGACGGCACCCCCGAGGCAGGGGATTCCATCGATAGCAGTGGTGTTAGGGTTTGTTCGCTGTTGTGGAATCACCGCTCCACAGAATACGGAGCTTAGTTCCTTTTTAATTTACGAGAGATATTATTTTTATCTCCCTTTTGTATTACAATCTGGACGCCTACCAGATTCGTCGCCATGGATTCCACCATAGATGAGTCGAACTCGATGTCAGCGAGGTGGAAAGATCAGCTGGCAGAATTGAGGATCTTCGTTTGTTTAGTGGAGAGTAGAGATGGAAAAAAATATTCGGAACCATGGATATACGCCCGAATCAGACCTAATCAAGTAGGGTAAAACTCGAACCCGTAGGATTTTTAGTGGGTACGGATAAAATCTGAACCCGAACATTGCAGGTAATGGGTGGCCATGGATTTCGCACTATCCAACTCGAAACAGACCGATTATACACATGCATATGAACTTTGTGTAGAAATTATTATAATTATTCTCAACATATTTGATATTTATCATACAAATATAATGTTTTCATGAAAAGTGTTGTTTTTAATTACTTTTCTTCAGTCTAGTGATTTATTGTCGTAATTTTCCATTTATGTAATGTGAGCATACGTGAATGTTAACAGGTTGGTTGGAGTTATAAAAATAAATTATTATCCATGGATAACCGTGAATACCTAAAATCAGAATGGGTATGAGTATGATTTTGATTTTCTATCTTATTCTTATGTGGGTATGGGTATGGCAAAACCCGAACTATTTTGGGTAGGGTAACGGATGTGCACTATCCGCCCCTGACCCGACCCGTTGCCATTCCTAGTGGAGAGTTCATGAGGAAGACATATTTAGTTTTGTTTTTTTTTTATTTATTTAAAATTTTATTCTTAATTAAAAATGATGTGTCATCCACCTGTCATTGGAGGCTGAGTTTTCGATAACGTATTTAGTGAGTTGACAGCCCAGTAAGCAAACCATTAAAATAACTAACGTTGTCACTAATGCCGTTAAAGTATTTAATGGAAATGACTATATTTGTCATGAAACTTTCAAAATTCTTGCTATTTTCTGTATTTCTCAAAAAATGATTGTTATTGTCATAACGCGAAAGTTTTAGCTACACAGATGTATTTTGCCTAAATACAAAGGCCATTACATTAGGCCGGAAACGAGACATATGACCAAGAAAAACTAGTTGCATAAAACTGACCGACTATATGTAGTGCCGGACTGAGAAATCTTAATGAGAGGGGCTAAAAATATATGCTCAGATTGAACTGGCAAGAAGGGGTAAAAGCTAAACAAATACTATATTTCTCAAATTTATTATAAAATTTATATGTAATTTTACATAAAAATGAGAGTTGAAGTAGCCTCCACTACCATCACCGTGGCTCCTCCACTGCTCAAATGTCTACAACAACATCATGTCACTGAATTTTATTTGCAAGAAATATTGTGTCTTTCATAATTTGACAGTTCATTCAATAATGTATTATAAGTAGCAAGATCAAATATGAAATCTTTATCCAGCATCTCATCGACCAAGGCTCCCCCTTCCTTACTCTTGCCTTCTGCTACATATCCAGAAACCAAAATGTGGTAGGTTATTACATCGGGCTCTAAACCCTTGTAACAACCCAATTTTCCAAACATGTCAGCATCCGACCTCCTCCTGACATTGCAAACATCTCGAATTAGGTAGTTGAATGTAATCAAATATGGAATTAATATATTCCTTCAGTAATTTCTCCATCAATCTAAATGCCTCTTCTATTCTCGCAAATTTCCTCAACCCCACAACCGAAGTTGTAAAACATATCAAGCCAGGAACATTTCCATTTGTCCACAACTCATACGCCACCTCCAATGCTGTGATGGCACACCTATTCTCACAAAGACTAGCCACATTCCCAAAAAGAACAAAGTAGAATGGACAATTCCTTTCCTTGAAAAGTCAATTAGCATTTCACAAGCTTCCATCGTTTATGCCTTTTTTACAAAGTCCATCAACCAAAATCTCACAAGTCATAGTTGAAAACCCGTTCTTTAGACCGATCATCTCATATGCCATCTTAACCCCTTCCTCAATCTTTCAATTGTCTAAAAGAAACCTATATCAAAGTATTGAAACTAACCACGTAAGGGCTACAACTCTTCTCCCTTATCTCTCTGAACAACTACAAAGTCGTCTCAAACTTGTTACTCTTACAAAAACTACTAATAAAGATGTTGAAAGTAAAAAAAAAAAAAAAAAAACAGAGTTAACTTTATCCTTTAACATTTTGTCATAAACCTCTACAACCTTATCATGCCGCCCACATTTCATGATTTCATTGATAAGAGAATTGTAAATAGCTATTTTAGGCCTCCCATCAATCAATATTCTCATAGGTTCAAAACCCACAAACCCATCACTCAAGCTCCCCACCTTACGGTAAGCGTTGATGGAAAATTGGCTCAATTCTAGGACAAGAGAAGATACCTTCACCATAGGGACATGGATTTTGTAATGATTTGGACTCGATTTTAATAAATAAGAAGTTAGAGGACTAATAGTTGAAGATTACATTGTATGAAGTGTAGACCTTTAAGAATCAATTGGTAATTTGACAATATGATCATTGATCAACATACACAGTCGTATACTGTGTAACGACTAGCATAATGACTAATAACAAACTTCGGCCCACAAATCCTTTCTCTCTCTCTCTCACTTTCCTATTTTATTCCATCTTCAATCTTATGTTTCTTCAACCACCAATGACATCATTCATCTCTATTTTTTTGAGAAGCTGCAACCGATCAGGCTATGTCGTCACAACTTGGTATCATAGCTTTGCCTCGATAGAATGGCGATGACGTGCCTGAAGAACGACTACTTTCCTTCTCAAATTGGACCACAAAAGTTGAGACACA
This sequence comes from Linum tenue, assembly GCA_946122785.1. NCBI lineage: Eukaryota > Viridiplantae > Streptophyta > Magnoliopsida > Malpighiales > Linaceae > Linum > Linum tenue. Next base: position 48,958,582 of record CAMGYJ010000008.1, on the reverse strand, counting down.
ACTGGAAGGTTTCCGAGAGCAAATGGGCACTATTGAAGAGTAAATGACGTATAGATTTAATTTACACTCCACTCACTTGCAAGACCTAGTCGCTCGAGCTGAAGAACATACACATCAATTTGTGACTCTCAATATATGATTGGATCATATGGAAGGTAGAGGTGAAGAGTTTGGAAGAGCCAGGTCAACAAAGGCCAACAGTAATCGTTGTGGAATCAAAAGGACCTCTGATTGACCAGAACGATGACTAATAAGGCATTCTTCTGAATCCACACCAGTTTCACAAAAGAGTTGAATTGGGAATCAATTTTTTTGACACCGAGAGTTCCAGTTTAGGTGAACAAAGTTGGTGAATAGGACAAACCCTATGCGCCTCAAGGTGATAATTACCAGTATCAGCTCCCTTGCTAGGAAGTGCGATTAATAATTTGAGATATGACACCTCATGAGCAGAGAGTTCGCTTAGCGGAAATCTAATCTGATTGATGTCTCGACATATGGTTTGAGGGCTAGAAATTAGGTCGATTAGCACTAGTATGGGTGGTATTTTTGGTTGCCTTGTGTAAATGGTTTATCAACTATTCTTTGAGGGAATTGTGGGGGAATTCAATAAGCTTAGGCAATTTGGTTTGCTTGCAAAGTATCTAGAACCGTTGAGCTATTGAGGACTCAAATGTCTCATTACAATCCGAATCTTATGGAATATTAATTCATTTCTTGCTATATTAGTGGTTTGGTGGAAGAACTTAAACCAGTAGTGAGTAGCGACTATGTGGCAACCACAATCATTAGCTGATGCCTTTCACTTGTCTAAGTTGAAAGAGGTCTCTAATGAAGTTAGGAGAAAGAAGCTATGAGGTCCAGTGAGTCATCCTCGGGCTAATCAACCTATAGGCCCTTCGTCCTTTACTCCTTGAAATGGGAACCATCTAGGGCTCCACCAATGAAACCTACTCCAATAAATATTGGCAAAAAAAGGTCACATGACAAAAGGAGCCTGTTATAAGTGTGGTGATAGATAGGTTTATGGACATGTGTGTGATACTAAATGTAAACTGAATGCATTAGTAGCTCCCGAACCTTGGAGCGACGATGAAGAAAGTGTGACTATTATGTTTCTGATATTCATGGGGAGCCAATCAAATCAATAGTGTCGGCTCTTAGTGCCAACTCATTGATAATCAAAGAGAAACTGAAGAAGTATACTCTTATGGTCTTGATTGATACAAGAAGTACTCATACATTTTTAAATGAGTAGAAGGCACTGGATTTAGGTTGTGTGTTGAAGGCAACAACTTCATTGAGAGTAAAATTGACTGATGGAACTATTTTTATGAAAAAATTGGTTTGCAAAGTTTTAGAGTTTACTATGCAAGGATTCCAGTTTACATATGATGTCAAGATATTGAAGTTAGGTTTCAAAGAATTAGTTTCGGGTATGGAATGGTTAAGAACTATCAAGCCAGTGAAGTTTGATTTTGAATCTTCAAATGTATTTTAACAAAGAGAGTAAAGAAATGAAATTGTAGGGGATGGAGAAAGTGAAGCTGAAACATGACTTTATATCTCTAAACCTAAGACCATATCAAAACCCATTACCACAAAAATAGAGGTAGAAAAATTGGTAGATGAAATGATAGACTCTAATTTCATCCAACTAGTTGAAGTCCCTTTGCATCACCAGTCCTATTGGTCCTAAAAAATGGAACCTGAAAATTTTGCATAGACTATAGACATCACAAACCATTACCATTAAGGACAAATTTCCAATTCCAATTATTTATGATCTGCCAGATGAACTAGGTGGAGGCGAATTTGATATGATCCCAAATAACCTATTCTACAAGTCTCAATTGCTTGACAAAGAAGCAAACCAAATTGGCACAAGAAAGGGAAGAATTTGGTTAAGTATAGAAAGAGTCTCATGGAGCAAACCAAGGCTCAAGGTCCAGTTGCCTCAAGGATAAGGTCGAAGGATCCAATTGATAGTCAAAGGCCATAGGAAGAATCCAACTTCGATGAGGAAATTCACGAGGACGAAGCTTCAATGGCGAGTTAATTTAATACTACAAAGTTCTTACAAACCATCACCGCGCAGATGGGTACTATATTTGAAGCACAGTTTGACAAGATCGAACGTCAATTGGAACAACAATCACAAAGGCTTGATCCCTGTCTCCGGCAGCTACGCAGGGGAATTGCTGAACTCTGAACGAGAAACGTGACCCAGACGAAGCAAACGCTGCCAATCGTGCGTTAATGACATGAATCCAGGAGCTCAAGAATAGGTTGATAGTAGCTGACCCCAATACTGGATGACAACTCATTGATCATCGCAATCACCGAGAAGGATGACTGGAAACATAGTCGGGAACCATTGTAGAGTTGCAAGAATTGAAACTTTCAATTCCATCATTCCAAGGCACCAATAATGTTGCTGCTTAATTGGACTGGGAGAGGAAGATTATGATGTTCTTCCAGTGTGGAAACTACTCTCGAGTCGTAGAAGGTAATCTTGGTCACCTATGAGTTAACGGATTATGCTGCTCAATGATGGGAGCAGATTCGACTCTGTGATGGCGGGATTTACAACTCAAAGTCAACACCTGGGCCAAATTGAGGGGGCTCATGAAGGACAGGTTTGTGTCAGGTTACTACCGACGAGAATTGCATGAAGCATATCAAGGAATTCATCAAGGAAATTGCTCTGTTGATGATTACTTCAAGGAACTGGAGTTGCTCATGATGCAAGTTGGTGTTAGGGAGGATAAGGAGGCCACAATTTTTTGGTTTCTTCATGGATTGAATCGTTAAATCCTCCACGAAGTTTATCATTGATCTTTCGTCGAGTTAGAAGAGGCAGTTCATCTTCCATTCAACGTGGAACGACAATTGAACTCGGCTCCAGGAAGATGATTTCCTCCCGTTTCCTAGCTGAACACGGAGCAGAAGGTCGAGGCCAATAACCCCCAATTCAAGCCAGATGTTTCCCGAACTTTGACCCAGAATCTGCCACCTGTTATTCAGGAACAAGATGGAGGATCTATAGGAGGGATTCAGTGCTTTAAATGCCATGGTAGAGGCCATAAAGTGAACCAGTGTCTGAACCTAAAGACATTGATCTTTCGTGATGGAGAGTATGTAAATGACAAAAAGGAGAAAGAGAAGGGTGTTGATGAATCTTCTGAAGAAGAAGTCGATGAGGAAATCATCATTGAAGCTCCAACTATTGTTAAGCTCTTGACCATGAATCAGAGAGCTTTGACGATTGAAGCTCACCCATCTGCAGAACAGCTGGATAACCTCTTTCACTCACGGTGTGTTGTCAATGACAAACTTTTCTCCCTAATCATCAACGGAGGAATTTGTACAAATGTCATTAGCGAGGACGTCGTCAAGAATTTTGGCATGAGTACAACGAAGCATCCAGAGCCATAAAATATGCATTGACTTAATGATTACGAAGCCATCAAAGTGACCATGCAGGCCAAGGTTCCCTTTGAAATCAGCAGCTACAAGGATGAACTTGTGTTCGACGTTGCTCCAATGCAGGCAACTAATTTACTGCTTGGACACCCTTGGAAATTCGATCGACAAGTATGCCATTTTGGAGGGACCAACTGCTACAAAGTGAATCACAAAGGTTGAAAATTTATGCTTAAACCAATGTCACTAGCTGATGTTTGATCTGATCAGCAAAGATTGGTTGCGAATCGAGCCAAAGAAAGAGGGGAAGCAAGTGGTTCAAAGAAGGAGGAAAGTTTTTTTGCCCATAGATACATGCTGACGATGATTTCATCCACCCAGACGGCTGGTGCGAGGCTGCTCTGCTCACCGGCGGCTTATGAAGCAAATGGCCTATTCTATAAGTAGAAAATCCCATATGGCCAAGACATGGCTGGACAATCGGCCTCCGGGGTCGATCACCACATGGACCGCCATTGCCAAAAAGTTCTTGAACTGCTATAATCCCCCTTCTAAAACTACAGATCTATAGAAAGAGATCCCCCATTTTGCTCAAGAGGAGGATGAGACCATCTGGGATGCTTGAGAGAGATACCAAGGTCTCTTCCTGAAGTGTCCCAACTATGGGTTCAATGATGCCTTCAAGGTGGACATTTTCTAACAGATTCTCTTTCCCGAAGACAAGCAGTGGTGTGCATTGTGTGGACACCCAGTCATCTGAGTTGGTGCATGTAGTTACTAAACTGGTCATGGAGATTTATCGAAATGGAACAATTCCCGGTTCAGGGCGGCAGCAGGCGATGTATTGCTTGTGGTGCGAAAGCAGCCACAACACAATTGAAAACTGCCTGGAAATGAGGGAATCTACTACACCTCAAGAGCAGCTGGACTTCATCGACAATGCTAGGCGCTTTGACCGCTACAACAAAATTTATAACAAGGGGTGGCGCCAACATCCTAACTTCTCTTGGAGTGGTAGCTATAATCCTAAGTCATCTGGTTTGCAGGGACCCCCAGGCTTCCAGAGACGGTCGTACCAGGCCCTCTAAGGCTAGTTCCAGCAACCGCAACAACCGCTTTATCCGGCTAGACAGGGGCAATCTTTTCCTCAACAGCAGTCGCGACAGTTTCGACAACCAAGAGCATTCCCAGCAACCCCCGTACAGCGTGATTCGATGGACGAGGTGCGTAACATCGTAGAGCCCTTTCCAGCACTAGAGCTCAGAAATTTGCCAATATGGAGCGTTTCGTGGAGAAGGCCTCCAAATAGTTCCTGGATCTTGAAGCTTGTCAGAGGTCCCTTGAAGTTGATCAAAGTAACACACAGGCTGTTCTGCAGGACATCCAGCTCCATCTTGGAAGTTCACACAAAGGTATGGCGCAGAGGGCTCTAGGTACTTAATCCCAATGATCCATACGCCCACTTGAATGCCATTACCACCAGGAGCAGGAGGTGACTACAGAGATCATCGTCTAGGCCATACAGGGGGAAGAAAGACATGTTTCAGCACTTCTCCGGACAATGTGGAAAAAAGGAATAAGGAGAGAGAGGTGCATGCTCCTAAGACACAACCAGTGTTGAAGGAGTATGTTCCTCAACTCCTCTTCCCTACTCAGTTGCACAAAGACCGACGGGGGAATGAGTTTGAGAAATTCATGGCAATGCTTAATCAGGTGAACATCTATCAAAGATGCCCAATTACGCGAATTTCATGAAGGATCTCCTCACCAACAAGAGGAAGCTTGGGGAGCCATCCATTATGGCGCTCAACGAGGAGTGTTCAGCCATTCCGCAGAACAAGCTCCCACAGAAGTAGAAGGACCCGGGTAGTTTTAATTTCCCGTGCTCTATCAGTACCCTGCATATCGAGAAGTCCTTGGTAAATCTGGCGCTAGTATTAATATTATGACATATCAACTTTTTAAGAAACTAGGCCTAGGTGAACTAACTACAACTAGGATGAGTATCTAGTTAGTTGACCGGTCCATCGTTTATCCTAGGGGCATTGTGGAAGACTTATCCTGTGGACTTTGTTGTCTTGGACATCAATGAGGAAACATAAGTGCACCTGATACTAGGTAGGCCCTTCCTGGCCACCGCCAAGGCACTCATTGATGTGCACAACGGGACCTTGGTTTTGAGAGATGGCAAGGAGCAGATAACATTTTCCATTGCTAATAATATGATTATTCTCTCGCCTGTGCATGCTTTATCTCACCAAGTGCACAAGTCTGTAGTGTATCCTTCTGTGTCTCCCATTTTGCATGACTCTACGACTCCTCCCCCTCTACCACTCCAGCTCCCTCGGTTGCAAAGAGCGGAGTGCAAGGAGGAGTGGTGTCCAAAGTTGCAAATAGCCAAGCCTTCCCAAAAGAAAGTTGAAGAGGGCTCTGAGCTGGTCCGAGCCTTTGAACCACGACCACCCTGGCCATCCGAGTATTCATTCGCTTGCATCCTGCCAGATGGTCAAGTCGAGTTAGCCCGTGCTAATGGTTGTGGCCTCCGCGTTCATGGCCACCATTTGAAGCTGTACCTCAAGAGTGATGTAGATCCGCACTTGGAAGCACCTGTTCCTACACCACCCTGAGCATCCACCATTGGCGTCTAGCTAAAAGACGATAAAGAAGAACTTGTGGGGAGTTAACCTCACCTCGGTTTGCATTTCTATCCTTTGCATCTTTTGATTTTTGGGTCTTTTGAGTCTTTGTTTATGGTTTTAGTCTTTTTGGAGTCTGTCTCATGGCTTCGTGTGTCATATTATTGTGTGTGGTTGTGTGGATTTTTGAGTCGCAGCCCGAAAGTGTTGATTGTTTGAAAATGCGGTGTTTAAAGGGCAGCAGAACAGGTTCATCAGTAAAAGCACGTGCAAAGGGGAGATGAAACACGACCGTGTTTCTTCCTCTCCTTGCACGTATTTCCCAGAGCTCACCTTTTTGCTCTGGGCTTTAAAAACACGGGCGTGGCACTAGTAAAACATGGTCGTGTTTTACTCTATGCTGGCCAGTTTTTACCTCTTCTTCTGGCAGCTCTCGGCTTAAAATCACCCCCAAGGAGTGAAGAGCAAGACTTCAAGGGCTGGACTCATTTATCACATTCCCGAGACCGTGATAATCACCCCCAGACCGTGAAGTGACCAAATTCCAGAAGCAAATGCACACCTCGCATGATCCCAGTAATTTCACGATCGCTAAGACCGTGAAGTTGGCACTGTCGGGCAAATATAAAGACAACATTGGGGAGAGAGAAAGGAGAGCTAGTTTTTTGAAGAGATTTCAATTCTCTCTCTAGGATTTCGATCCAAAACACCAAAGGGGAGTTCTAGTGAGAGAGAGAGAGAGAGAGAGAGTGCTTGAGTGATCTTGGAGCTTAATTGGAGGCTTGTGTTGATCTTGAAGAAAAGGATTCAAGCCTAGAAGAAGAAGATCTTGTGCTCCAATTTGTAAAATCTCTCTTTTCTTTCTAGAAACTCACCCTCTTCTCTTGGGATTAAGAACCCTAGTTCTAGATTTTGATTGGGTGTTGATGTATGTGACATATTATATGCTTAATTGTGTTTATTATCTAATTGATGGATTGTTTTCATGGATTTCATGAGATTGGATTCCATTTTCATGTTTTAGATTTTGACCTTGGAGGGAGATAATCCCCTTAGAGCTCAATTTTGGCGTCGTCGAGTCACTCCTATAGTATCTTGACCGGGTAATCCCCGAGGAAGTTGATTAGATCGGTCTCCTAGTAATTTACAAAACCATAGGTTGAATAGAGCAACTACCCATCCCTCGATTCGTCGTTCTGGGTCAATGCTAAGGGAGTCTATTTCCTAACGGTAGGATAGTGAGTCAATCGAGCTAGGATAATACTCAACATCGTTCCAATTGACGGAACTAGCGGGATTGAAACCTAAGAGAGCTCCAAACTTGTAAATAGCTAGGTTAGTTAGTTTAATTCTCTTAATCATTATCCTGGGTTGGCTAGATAACGAACCCTAAACCAAAGTAAGGTAAGCCTAGATCTCTGTGGTACAATAAATTATTACTGCTTGCTTGCCCTATGCTACACCCGGTCGGCGGTTATACTTGGCCGTCGATCGGGATGTTGAGGTTGGAACGAGTCAGCGACCTCACCTTCAACCAACTACAGTGCGTATGTCGGCTTTTCTATTATTTTGGCCCTACACTTAAGCTAGGAATTTTGGGTTTTCTTAAGTTTGAGAACCGTGGACATGGGTTATTAGCAGGAACCCGTCGTGTCTCTATTCAATTTGTTGTTGTTTGGTTCGGCCCTGCATTGATGTACACAAGGTACTTTCTCACATCAAAATTCTTTGAAGATACCGTCTTTCAGAACATCATTTACTCTGCCGTTCTTGTGCAATTTTAAGGAGTTGATAAATTCTCTCCTTAAGGGTATGGTATATGGCTACCTTAATGTTGTTAGGGGAAAGGGAAACAAATTGTTAGGTCTACACTTCGGGATTCCAACGGGGATGCTTTAGGTTTGGCGACAAATCTTGAATCTGATATGTCAGCAGCACAATTCGCAAACTCATACAAAGAAGACGATCTCACCGGTGGTCATGTTATTATGCTTGGAGCTGAGCCTTTAACCAAGCTGCAGCAATCAAAGCATTGCATGCCTATCTCAGTATAACTCCTTGTTCGTTTCTGCTACTGAAAAAGAATTCGGTGTCTTCATTGTTGCTTCCATGTTTGCGTTGTTTTGCTAGAGCCTTGTGCGTTTCCTTCTCCGCCTTACTTTTAACTGTAAGAAATTGGTGGCTTGCAAGTTGGACGTGGTATCAACACCGAGAATTGCTCAAGCTATATAGAGGAAGCAGCCAGCCATGTCATTGTCACCTCAGTATGTAAATGCATTGATGTTCCTCTATATCGTTATATGTCTACTTGGTCTTCTTTAAGAATTAGTTTTACCTTCTTCTTCATGTTCATTGTGCAGTATGGGTTGAATGATGATGGATTAGGAGAGGCTAAAGGATCTTGTCCATGTTGTTGGCAAGCAGAGGCTAGTATTAGACCATAGATGCAGAAAGAAGGTATCTTGATCACACTAGTTTGTTGACTGAATACCTGATTACAACATATGTAGAAATGGGAATAGATAATTATCTTATCGCATTCTTTGGTTTAAGGCTCAGTTTCAACCATTTTAAGGCAAGAAACAACTTCATTACAACAAGAATTTGATCCATTACACTTAATATTATTTTGTGGGTGCGGGATGGTAGATACACAATTGTCACTGAAAGGTGGCAGAAATTTAGCGACGTGTATCTTGACGAGAAGATACAGGAATTCCTCGCCAGCTTTGTAGATGAATTTTTGGTTTATTTGGCTCGACGTTGAAGGGAAAAAGTAAACTAGTTCATCTCCATTGCACATTATCCTGAAAAGTTTCAGTTTCAATACCTTACTATGTTGCTTAACTATAGGTTGGGACTTGATGAAGAGTTAGTTTAACTCCTTGGGGAGCATTCACTAGTTAGTATTACATACTCTACTTCCTTAACCTTGAAACTGTGAATGTCTACCCGAGAATAGGAATAAGCTTTCCAAATCTGATCCTTCACATTGAATAATGATTGATGCAGATTCCTGTAACTTACGCAGGTGGTGTGACAGTTATAGAGGACTTGGAGAGAATAAGGACATCAGGGAAAGGAAGGGTGGATGTTACTATGGGGAGTACTTTGGACATTTTTGGCGGCAACAAGGGATGGAGATTGGGTTGGTTCCTGTTACCCGGACTCAAAGCTGAGGGTACTTGGACCCAAAAAATCCCCATGTTAGGAACCAAACCCAAAATCGAAACGGTTCTCGGGTACCCGAGTACCTAATTTAATGGTTCACTGTTCTTCTTCAGGTACCTGAGTACTAATCTCTCCCGCTGCCAACACAATTTCCCTCTCCCTCCCTCTCGATTCCTTAGCTCGGCCACCGTCGCCGTCCACTTAGCTCCTCCTCCCTCCTTCACGAGTCACGCCTTCCTGCCGACTCATCACCAACGTCGACTTCCGTTATGCTTCTTCCTCTCAATTAAAGGTCGCGAGTCTCTCGAAAATCCTCCATCACCGCCTGTAACCAATAACCCACAAGCGAGTAGATCCACTCTTCCGCAAAGAGGAGCAATAGTAGCAATTGGAACCGAAGAGGAGCAGCTGACTTTTCCTCCCCACCTTAGGAACCTCTTCTTCTCTGTTCCACCTCGCTTCCGTTAGGTTTCGGTTTTGGTACTGGGTTTCACCGAAACCCGAAACATTGCAACATTAGGACCCATACCCAATTTTTCTTTTATTAGTCGGTTCTCGATTCCTCGATACCCGACACTTTTGGTTTTGGTTCCGGGATATCCGGATCATCGAACCCGAACGTTCACCCCTAGAGTCAACTTTCCCTACATAGAATTTGGGACCAAACCTTAACTATGAATTGGGGACCAAATTACCACGTTAAAGTTTATATTGGCAGTGGTTGTATTTAAACCCTAAACCATTTGACAACCCTTACAATTTTGAAATGAATGTTTTAGGTAAGATACAACCTTATAAAAATACAAAGCAAATGTATACTAATTATTACTAATTTCATTTCTAGAACATAAATTAATTTATAAATCAATCCAGGGTATGTATGAGACTTTGAAGAATCATTAACCTAGCTAGGTGAATGGTGGAGACTTGAAAAAATTATTTTTAACATGCTTTCTTAAAATTAGTGTTGGTTTTGCTTGTTGCAATTGTAAGGATTGAAAAGATATTTTCAAAGATGAAATCAATCGAGAACGATCTATATAATTCGTGGGTGATCAATTATGAATGATTGGTTGGTTATGCTCATTAAAAGAGATGAGTCTTAGCATAAATGATGAAGTATTTTAGAAACATATTTGAATATGAAAATACGTCGTGGTTTGCTATGAAAATTAATAAATTTGTGTACTTTATGATTTTTTTATTTTATTAATTTATCATTGAATACCCTTAATAAAATTTCTGGGTCCACCACTGCTTGTTTCCATCGTTTTTCCTTTGTTACTCTCAGAGTGATTCGTGGATGAGATTCTTTGAAGAGAATGTTCATCGATTTATTCCCCTTTACTTTCTATGATAATGCAAAAGAGTATCAAACAGAGTAATATACGATTATTCATGTCAATATAGGACGTCCCGAAATTGAACCTCTTGTTTAGGGACTCCTTTTTCGTGGTGATCTTAAGCCTTGACTCACCCTCTGTGGGTGAAACTTGAATAGTACCCTAGCAATTCACATTTGCCACATTGTTTCTACTATGTCATTATTCATCCATTCCTTCACATACCTCCCCACCAATTAATGAGGTTATAAAAAATAAACGGGAGAAGGCTAGACAACATAGCCCTACCAAAGATAGGCACCCGTAATGATATCAAAGTCTATTTTTATTTTTTGCTATCAGCCTTGAATACATAAATGATATGGAGTACAATACAACATGGCATAAAGTTGCTGAGGGTAGATAAGAACATGGATATTGAAAAATCACAGACAAGCTCAGAATAATGCTGGAGAAACAAATCAACAAGTAAATAAGGGGTCGTTTGCTTCATGTGTTTAAAAATAAGGGTTTTGTAATTTAAAAACACAAGGATTTATCAAAGATTTGAGGCATTATGGATTTGTAACAATCCTTTGTTTGTTGAGATGCTTTATCATGGATTTAAGAGTTTGAGATTTAAAACTTAAAGTCCAAAATTACCATACTATCCTTTTCTATTTGTATGTCATGTTTATGATATTACACAAAACAAGGACAATACATACTAATAAGTATAATGTTGCCACAAGGACAATAATAATAAATACGAAAATTCGGTTTAACTTTTAACAAAAAATATATCGGTTACCAATTCATTGTCCTCCTTTTCAAAAGTAACATAGAGCAACATATATTAGAACCGGAAAATAAAGAATTACACGTTCCATGAAAAGGTTAAAGGAAACTAGAACGCAAGAAAGGGTATAGAACTCTAACTCATGTTTGCATATTAATTAAATATTTATATTATTTATTTGTTGTTAATTAATTAATGATTTATAATGTACAATAGGTAAATGTGAGGGCAATCTTGTAATTTCAAAAGTTCATGAGGGTATATGGGTAAAATCCCATCATGAATTTATGACATGTTACAAATCCCACATCAATATATGGGATTTACAAGTCCATGGGGTCCACGGATTTGAGCTCTTAAAATCTGCGGACCCCACGGATTTGGTCCCTAAAATAAATGCAAGTAAACGATGGATTTTTGTTAAATCCATGATGGAATGGATTTGGGTACCAAATCCATCATATAAATCCATGAAGCAAACGACCCCTAAATCTTCGTATTTCGTAACCATAAAAACATCCCAAGTTGGGTAGAGATCAATAGGGGGGAGTAATATCTTTTCCTCTGCAATTTGCAGCACATCCCAAGATATAATCACCAAGCATTTCACAACTTCAATCATGTCTGGAGTTCCTTAAAACTTAGAAGTGATTGGGCACGCATTCTACGAGCGTTGCTTCTAGTACCAGGTAAAATGTTAAACAAATTAAAGCAAGTCCATATTGGAGGCATTCAACATGTTATTTACTCCTACTTGAAACTTCCATTGAAAAAAACTAGTATTATTACAACTCTCAACTTTTAATTAAATTGTTATTTGTGTGTCTGTTTTTATCTTGATAGTTGTGCTCAAAATTTTCATTCCATTAAAATAGTTTGTTAGTTTTTCCCAAATCATTAAAAAAAAATTTACCTCTTAATTTCAGAAAATATATAAATATATATATGGTGGATTCTTTGTTGCACTCATAAAAATGAGAACCGTGACTATGAGGCGAGTGCATTGAATGTGCCCAAAAAAGTGAGTGCGTCGAAGACAGAAATATATATATGTGACCACTTTTTGTCTGTGCCCTGTAGTGGTGTCCTTACTGGGCGAGAGGCGAGCAGTTCGTAGGTAGTGTCGTCCAGTCATAGACATTTCGAGCAGTATTTCCATTGATCAACTTTACAGCGATGATGTGGCACCATCCCGACCGCATGCTCCGACAGTTTGGCATGCTGCAAGATGAGCCCCATCATCCAGCGGGTGAAGATAATACTAGGTGGTTTGTTCGCCAGTCAGCTCGTGTGCCATCTTGTGGGTAGCAATTGCTACACACCTAAAGAGAATCGCTTGCATTTTGGAGTAGTCGACATGAGTATATAGCGACTATGCCATTCAGTCAGGAGGCTTTAGCCTAACAGAGGGAGCATCTGGAGTGGTATTGAGATGTTACCAGACATTCTATCATAAAGGAGAGTTGCTGGATTGAACGCAATGGTTAGTTTTTCTTGTTTCATATTTGGTTTTAGCTGTTTGGAAATTCTTAGTTGTGTGAAATCTTTGATATTTTAAATTTAACTTTGAGTACGAGAACTTAGAGTACGCTGCATGGAGGTTACGGAATAGAGAGCTGTCCACCAACGAGAGGATGAAGGTGCCTTATATGGTGTACTTAAGAGTGTCTGCTTTAGGTTTGGATGATTGCCTCCATTGGGATGTGACAGTACCTATACAGCAGCATCCTGATGGGCATAGTCTTGCCAGATTGTCAAAGCGTACAGATCCAAGATCGGCTTGACACGTGCATGAGCCACAGTTCACCCAGGATGCCAGGATGCGTTGACAGCGACATGATCACCGCAACGTGCCTCACCCACTAACAATTTAGTATCTGCAACTATCACAGCCAGCTCAACTCGCTCCCAGCTCGCAGCTTGTGCGACCTAATCCTACCTTCCAGCAGCAGTACAGACCCAACACTTCTACGCAGTTTCAGCCAGGATCTTCCCAGGCCTTTCAGCCAGGGTCTTTTCAGGCCTTCCATCCAAGCACTTCTTCCCAGGCCTTTCGCCTTTCAACCTTCGAGGCCTTTCAGCCAGATACTTCTCAGGCCTTTCAGCTAGGCACTTCTTAGACCTTTCAGCTAGGGCCTTCTTCTGGATTCCACCTTGTTACCTGATTCGGGCCTAATTGCACATGTTTTGCCCCCATTTTACCTAGATGTTTGTGCCAAATTATTTCCTTAAAGGTTGGTTTTACGCTAGGTTCTTCGTGTTTGAGTGTGTTTCATGATTTAATAGGTGAAACCAGCCTCGGAGTCAAAAGATTGGCGAAAAGGATCGAAAACCGGGAGAAGGGTTGAAAAAAATCCAGTTCACTGCTAACTGAACTCAGCTCTTCTCGGGTTTAAAAGCTGAGCTGAAAGGAGGAGAGAGGGGCGAGCCCACTTTTGTGAGAAACACCTTCTTCAGCATCTAGTGAGAGAAACAGAACCAAAGGGAAGAAGAAGGTTAGGGTTTGGCTTCAAGGCATATTTTGGGAAGATTTCCCCAAGGAAAGCTACTCAAGGGTTAAAAAGAGAGGGAGCATCCTCAAAGATGGTTTCCACCTTTTTTCCTTTTGTTCTTCCCACTTCTAGCATGGAGTAGACCTCCTTTCACTTGGGTGTAGTGAGACCCTAACTCTGCCATGTAGTTTTCTTGTATGTGTTTTGGATGATTGTCATTGGGTATTGTTCAATTCAATGATTGAGGCATTATTCACCATGATTGTGCATGCTTGTGCTTAGCAACTTAGGGGTTGTGCATGTTTTGTGCTTAGCATCCTTAGGTTTGTGCATTTAGGTGCTTAGAAACCTAGGAATTGTGCATAATTGTGCTTAGCACCCCTAAGTTTGTGCATTTAGGTGCTAGTAATATAATTTGCCACCTTAGCCTAGTTTAGAGAGGAAAATCCCCCTTTCAAGGAAGACTCAATCGAGTTGGTTTTCCTTCCTCTTTCTAAGCCACCTAAACTAGGTTCAGTTAGGGAAACCCTCAATATTGAGTTAAACAAGTCGATTAATCGTGATTAAACCGTCCGACCTTAGAGTTTAGTGAGGGAGTAAGTCTATTACTGATTGTCTAAACCGAGAGGGTCGAGTGACACGGCCTTTCATCCTCACCTCGGTTTAGCAATTGAGACTGTGGTCTCCGACCACATACGCTTTCCTCTGCGGTTCACGATTAACGTGCCCAAGGCATTCGTTCCAATCCACATAGCATGGTAGCGATTAGGGGGAAGCACACCCGAGTGACTTTCTCACAAAAGAATTTTCAAACCCAATTACCTTTGCTTTCTTTTATTTCAATTAGCAAACCTTTTAAACCAAAGTTTAGTTGCTAGATAATGATTTCAACAATGGAAGTAGGGATAGATGGACCGGCCCGGGTCGATATCTAAATACTTGCCCTATACTGCACCCGATTAGAGTTTAAAAACTTGGGCTCACCAACGGGTTTTATTGTGGTGTAGTTTCGTGCGAGTCAAGTTTTTAGCGCCGTTGTCGGGGACAACGGTCTGTTATTCGAAAAAAGTTATTGGTTGTTAATCTAGCTTTTAATTTCCAGTTTTGCAAGTGTGTGTTCTTTGCTTGGGCTACACTGGGTATTTTCCGATTGTGTGTAGGTGGTGCATGACCCGGAGCAACCCGACACCCTTGCTACCACTTGAAGAGGGCATAAACTCGGCTCTCCGACTCCTATTATGCCCCAACTTTGATGGGAAGCTGTATGACCCCACTTGAAGCGAAGTAATATCAGTTGATCAGGGTGATGCTCGAGGATAAAGGGCATGCAAGCGGGGTGGCAACACCTATGGAGTGGGCTGAAATTTTAAACCATGAGGATGTAGAGTACCACCGGATGACCCACCTTGAGGAGGTGGTGATGAACTTTGTCGCCTCCAGCTCCAAATTTTTTGAAAGAATCGACAGATTCATTGGAGAGGCAACAGAGAAGTTCTCGGCCATAGAGGTGGGGTTGGAGAGTCAGGAAACCCACTTGATCAACCTGGCCACAAGCATAAGGGTATCTCGCAGGCGGCTCAGTCTTGGAAATCAGTCGACGAAGTTGATGTGGTGGCCGTGACTCTTCGAAGTGGAAGAGAGGCCAAAGAGATACCCCCTAAGAAGAAACAGCTCGCAACAAGGGGGAGGCAACCTCCCCTCGCAGCCGGAAGCCACAAGTGACAGGGACCTCGACTCTACGACCCCCTAAACCGACCTCTCAAGAAGAGGATGTCACTCCGACCCCTCAACCGAAGCAAAAAAAGAGGAAAGAAACCCCTACTCTCCCTTATCCTTCACGGCTTTGCAACGACCGCATGGCGGCAGAGTTCTCTCTCTTCATGGAGTTGATGAACCAGTTGCATTTGAACATCCCCTTCCTGGACGCCGTCACCCAAATGCCCAAGTACTCAAAATACCTGAAAGACCTCCTCACCAACAAGAAGAAGCTTGAGGGGGAGGCTACTTTGAGCTTGAATGAGGAATGCTCGGCCCTCGTGCAGAACCAGTTGCCCCCGAAACGCAAAGATCCAGGGAGTTTCACTATCCCTTGCTTTATTGGTGACGTATGCATAGGAAAGTCCTTAGTGGACCTAGGAGATAGCATTAATGTGATGCCCTATAAGTTGTTTCAAAAGTTAGAACTAGGAGAACTTAGAGCCACTAGGATGCCCATTCAGTTGGCAGATAGGCCTATAGTACAACCTAAAGGTGTTGTGGAGGACTTTCTCATTAAAGTAGGACCTCTCGTGTTTCCTGTGGACTTTGTTCTCTTAGACATTGATGACAAAGTTGAGGTCCCCCTCATCTTGGGAAGGCCTTTCTTAGCCACCGCCAAGGCCTTGATTGATGTGCATGGAGGTAGGCTGGTGCTTAGGGCAAGAGAGGAGGGGTCACATTCTCCATTGATGATAGCATGAAGTTGTCTCGTTGCCATGATGATTTTGATTACTACGAAGAGGTTTTTGACTTCATGAAGGCACTCGCGTCTGCGGGTGCCCTTACTACTGACCCTTTTGAGGAGTGTTGTTTTGTAGGAACATACGCCCCGGACTCCCCGGATGATGATAGCTAAGCCCTGCAAGAACAAGAATTGGAGGCATTACCCTCAATGCCGAAAATCCCTACCTCACTGGAGAAACCAGCTGAGTTGGAACTGAAACCGCTGCCTCCTCACCTCGAGTAAGCCTTTTTGAGGGATGATGGGAAGCTTCCAGTCTTCATCAACGACAGTCTTACACCCGAGCAGAAGGTAGAATTGATTGCGGTCCTCAGGCGTCACGTGAGGGAAATAACTTGGAAGATCACAGACATCCGGGGAATTGGGCCAAACTTTTGTTCGCACAAGATCCACCTAGAGGAGGGTTCCAAACCGGTTCGGCAACCGCAGAAGCGAGTGAATCCTAATCTGGAAGAAGTAGTGAAAGCAGAAGTGGTCAAGCTGCCGGATGCCGGGATTATCTACCCTATCTCGGATAGCCAGAGGGTGAGCCCAACCCAGTTGGTCCCTAAGAAGGGAGGAATGACGGTGGTGGCCAATGAAAAGGAAGATCTTATACCAATAAGAACGGTGACGGGGTGGAGGGTGTGCATTGACTATCGAAGATTGAACGAAGCCACTCGAAAAGACCACTTCCCTTTGCCTTTTATTGATCAAATCCTGGAGAGACTCGCTGGGCATGGTTACTACTGCTTCTTGGATGGGATGTCAGGGTACTTCCAGATCCCAATTGCCCCAGAAGATCAAGCCAAGACAACATTCACATGCCCCTTCGGGACCTTTTCTTACCGACCCATCCCGTTTGGATTGTGCAATGCCCCGACAACATTACAGAGGTGCATGTTGGCCATCTTTGATAAGCTAGTTAGGGAGATAATGGAAGTATTCATGGATGATTTTTCAGTGTTCAACGATTCATTCTCTCATTGTCTGGCCAACTTGGAGAAGGTCCTTGAGCGATGTGAAGAAACCAATCTAGCCTTGAGTTGGGAGAAGTCCCATTTTATGGTCCGGGAGGGCATTGTGTTGGGTCACAAAATCTCCAAGCAGGGGATTGAGGTGGATCGAGCCAAAGTTAATACAATACGCAAGCTACCTTCCCCAACCTTAGTTAAGGGCATAAAAAGCTTCCTTGGGCATGCAGAGTTTTACCGACATTTCATAGAAAAATTCTCAAAGATTGCATTGCCCTTGACCAAGCTTTTGGAGAAGGACGTCCCATTCCTTTTCACGAAGAAATGCTTTGATGCTTTCAACATCCTTAAAGAGAAGCTCACCAATTCCCCCATAATGGTCTCACCGGATTAGGACCTCCCCTTCGAGCTCATGTGCGATGCTAGTGATTATATAGTGGGAGCAGTTTTGGGTCAAAGGAGGGGTAGAAACTTTCAACCTATTTGCTACACCTCAAAGACATTGAATGATGCTCAGGAGAATTACACAACCACGGAGAAAGAGTTGTTAGCAGTAATCTTTGCTTTCGATAAATTCAGGTCTTATCTGGTGCTCTCCAAGGTTGTTGTCTACACAGACCACTCTGTCATCCGCTTCTTGATGAGCAAGGCGGATGCCAAGCCCCAACTGATTCGATGGATCCTGTTGCTTCAAAAGTTTGATGTGGATATCAAGGAAAAAAAGAGTGCCAAAAACCTTGCAGCTGACCACCTCTCGGGCTCGAAGGACCAGGAAGTAGCACTCATCCGAGAGAGATAAATGACACTTTCCCCGATGAACATCTACTCGCCCTCGCCGCTGCAGAGAGTATCGCCCCATGGTTTTCCGACTTCGCCAATTATTTGGTTGGAAAACAGCTACGCAAGGGGATGACTACACATGAGAGAAACAAGTTCTTCTCCGACCTCTGTGCTTACTTCTGGGACGACCCTCACCTTTTTCGAATTGGGGCCGACGGAGTCATTCGAAGGTGCATATTGGAGGAGGAGATGGAAGGTATTCTGAACCACTGTCATACGGGGCCAGCTGGGGGTCACCACGGAGGCAACCGAACTGCAAGAAAGGTGCTCCAGTCAGGATTCTACTGGCCGAGCCTTTTCCGGGATGCCTACAAATTCGTGAGTCATTGCGACAAATGCCAAAGGACAGGTAATGCTTCTAATCAAAATGAGATGCCCCAAACAATTTCTATCACTTGTGAGATTTTTTACGTTTGGGGCATCGATTTTATGGGACCTTTCCCCTCGTCTTTTGGTAACAAATACATCCTTGTGGCCGTAGACTAAGTCTCGAGGTGGGTTGATGCTCAAGCTCTCCCCACCAATGATGCAAGACGGGTCCGGGGATTTCTGAAAAAGCTGTTTTTACGGTTTGGGACCCCGAGGGACATCGTTAGCGACCGAGGAACCCATTTTAAGGGCAATTCGATAAGCTCCTTGCTCTCTATGGTGTTACCCACCGGGTGTCCATGGCCTATCACCCCCAAACTAGTGGACAAGTCGAGCTATCAAATAGGGAGCTAAAACGGATCCTAGAAAAGACCGTGGATCAATACCTCAAGGATTGGTCCGCAAAGCTCGATGATGCTCTATGGCCATACCGCACGGCCTACAAAACACCAATAGGCTTCTCGCCTTACCATTTGGTGTATGGAAAAGCGTGCCACTTACCCGTAGAGCTAGAGCACAAGGCTTTCTAAGCCACAAAGCTTTTGAATATGGACCCTAGTTTCTGTAAAATGAAAGGAAGTTGCAGGTGCTTGAACTTGAGGAATGGCGTCTCCAAGCCTATGAGAACACCAAGATTTACAAGGAGAGGACGAAGCGCTTGCATGATGCTCGCCTGAAAGGAGGGAAGGATTTCTAGCCGGGAGACCAGGTTCTCTTGTACAACTCCCGATTGAATTTATTCCCGGGGAAGTTAAGGTCTAAATGGTCGGGCCCGTATGTGGCAACACAAGTATTCACATACGGGGGTGGTTGAGATCTCCCACCCGGAGGAAGGAACTTTCAAAGTGAATGGACACCGCCTGAAGTGTTACCTTGGAGGAGAGGTAATGCCACACAAGGAGGTGGTGTTCCTGCAAGATGCATGACCCGGAGTCTCCGTCTAGGTAAAGACGTTAAAGAAGCGTTTGTTGGGAGGCAACCCAATGAAGGTTAGCAAGTTTGACCTCCTACTATTATGTATTGTTCTTGTAATAACCTCGCCTCGAACGAGTCGTATTGTGCTTGTGTGTGTTTTTTTGTTGTCTCTCCTTGAAGCTCAAATTATCCTACCCCAGTTCGATTCCTACATCCACTCACCAAGCCCAAGCGGTAACATCACTCTACCCCTTTCTTACGCCATTGAGGGCAATGCCAAGTTTAAGTGTGTGTGGGGGGGGGGGGTAGTCTACTAGTATGCTTGTGTGAGTGAGATGTTGCTTGGAGCCTTTCGTATGCCCAAATTTCAAAAATTTGAGGGCTCCAAGCAACGTTTGCTGTTCAAAGTGGTCGGATGGTGGGAAATTCTCGTGTTTTGTGGCATTGATTTTGAATTGTTGCATGTGATTGAGTATATCCTATGATGATGACTGATTTAGTTCTCAAGTGTGCATAAATGAATGGATGTCTTGACTTGATCACTTGTTGTTTACAATTGCCATGCATCGTGTTTGTGAATTGGAATAGATGGTTGGGTAACTAGGTAGCCTGTGAGCTTTGAGTCGTTCGTTTCTTTCGGTGTGATAGTTCCCTCTTACCACGGTGTGTAGCATCACATTGTCACTAGCAAGTATGATGGAGGCAAAGGATGACTCCACGCCCAAAAGTTGATTGTCCCGAAATGCATCATCCCTTAGTCAACCCCTTTGAGCCTTGTGACTCCGTGGTTCGTTCTCAATTTAGGAGCTTCGTTCGTGTGAGCTTAAAGGTGTTAGTAGACGACCCCCAAATCCTTTCTTCGTGTCTAAACATGAGTCCCCCGTGTGTCCCGGAGCTTTTACCGTTGAGTTTCCATAGAGGTTCTACATAGGAGGTTTTTGTGTGGTTCTTGCTAGGAATGCAAAATGGAGTGTATTGTTGGAGTTAGTTCCTCAAAAAGAGAGCATTGGCCGATAAATGTTTAGGTGACAAATGTTTTTACTCTCTAATAACCCCCTCAAAAAGAAAAAAAAAAAGAGAAAGAAAAGCAAAGAGAAACGAAAAAGAGGTAATAAAATGGGGTAAATAAAGTAGAGAGTGCCACGAAAAACCAAAGTACATGCTCTAGGAGGGGTTTCTTGGCACTCAAGCCATTGAAACCCCCACATTGTTTAGAACTCCTTCACTACCAAACCTTAAAGAACTAGCAAGAGTTGACCGAGGAAGAGTGCTTCAAGGTAGTTCATGATGGGTGATAGTTGGAAGGGAGAGATAAGAGTTTTGGCCGATGCTAGTGGCCTTTGATTGAAGAGAAGTGTTTTAGTCGAAACCATAGACCCTTCGGGTTTAGGTTGAAGATGTAGAACCTCACATCATGATTGCCACCACCCAAAAAGCCTTTTCCCCATGTCCAAGCCAATCGCCAGTCATCTGAACCGGTGTCTAAGACCTCAAGACGTGCTATTGGTGACAACCATCCCGTGAACTCTAGCGTTTAGAGGTTACCGCCGTGGTATAGAGACGATAGGGCCGAGAGGTTACGATTGTGCACATCTTTTGCACCAAAAAGGTCCTGACCCCACTGGTCTTGAGAGTGAGTGATCCATTCTTGTTTTACTTACCATTTCATACCCCGGTGAGGACCTTTGTTGCCTTTCCATTTGTTCCTCGGACTTGAATTCCATGCATGGTTGGTTGTGGTCGATAAGTGGTTTTGTTGAGACTTGCATTTATCCATAAATAAGTTGAGAAATTTTTTGGTGGCTTTGAATGTCGTTTGTGGTGGATGTCGGTATTTCTTGCAACGGTTCATGTGTTGATTGTCAATAAACATCGAGAATTCCCGCTTCGTGTCCTTTGAGTTGTCCCCAAAGCATTTGTGTAGGTTGAAATATTATCGTGTGCGTGAAATGGTTTGCTTGGGGACAAGCAAACGTCTAAGTGTGGGGGAGTGATTCGGGCCTAATTGCACATGTTTTGCCCCCATTTTACGTAGATGTTTGTGCCAAATTCACTCCTTAAAGGTTGGTTTTACGCTAGGTTATTCGTGTTTGAGTGTGTTTCGGGATTTAACAGGTGAAACCAGCCTCGAAGTCGAAAGATTGGCGAAAAGGATCAAAAACCAGGAGAAGAGGTGAAAAAGAGCCAGTTCACGGCTAACCGAAGGAGTTCACCGTCATGCAAGACCGTGCAGAAGGGGAGTTGACCGTGAATCGCGAGGCGTCCAGAGCCAATGTGAAGGTTAATGACGCGAGGTAAGTTCACGGTCACTAAGACCGTGAACACAGGCAGTTGATCGTAAACAGACGTGAGCGATGCAGAGCGTTTTGGCGCACGCATTGAGTTCACGGACGCGTTTGATGGTTCACGACCGTGAACTCAACTCTTCTCGGGTTTAAAAGCTGAGCTGAAAGGAGGAGAGAGGGGAGAGCCCACTTTTGTGAGAAACACCTTCTTTAACATTCTAGTGAGAGAAACAGAACCAAAGGGAAGAAGAAGGTTAGGGTTTGGCTTCAAGGCAGATTTTTGGGAAGATTTCACCAAGGAAAGCTCAACTCAAGAGTCAAGAAGAGAGGGAGCATCCTCAAAGATGGTTTCCACCTTTTTCCCTTTTCTTCTGCCCACTTCTAGCATGGAGTAGACCACCTTTCACTAGGGTGTAGTGAAACCCTAACTCTACCATGTAGTTTTCTTGCATGTGTTTTGGATGATTGTCATTGGGTATTGTTCAATTCAATGATTGAGGCATTATTCATCATGATTGTGCATGCTTGTGCTTAGCAACTTAGGGGTTGTGCATGTTTTGTTCTTAGCATCCTTAGGTTTGTGCATTTAGGTGCTTAGAAACCTAGGGATTGTGCATAATTATGCTTAGCACCCCTAAGTTTGTGCATTTAGGTGCTAGTAATCTAATTTGCCACCTTAGCCTAGTTTAGAGAGGAAAATCCCCCTTTCAAGGGAGACGCAATCGAGTTGGTTTTTCTTCCGCTTTCTAAGCCACCTTAACTAGGTTGACTTAGGGCAACCCTCGATATTGAATTAAACAAGTCGATTAATCGTGATTAAACCGTCCGACCTTAGAGTTGAGTAAGGGAGTAAGTCGATTAACGATTGTCTAAACCGAGAGGGTCGAGTGACACGGCCTTTCATCCTCAACTCGGTTTAGCAATTGAGACTGTGGACTCTGATCACATACGCTTTCCTCTGTGGTTCACAATTAACGTGCCCACGGCAATCGTTCCACTCCACATAGCATGGTAGCGGTTAGGGGGAAGCGACACCCGAGTGACTTCCCCACAAAAGAGTTTTCAAACCCAATCACCTTTGCTTTCTTTTATTTCAATTAGCAAACCTTTTAAACCAAAGTTTAGTTTCTAGATAATGATTTCAGCAAAGGAAGTATGGATAGACGGACCGGCTCGTGTCGATATCTAAATACTTGCCCTATACTACACCCGATTAGAGTTTAAAAACTTGGGCTCTAATTGGGGTTTTATTGTGGTGTAGTTTCGTGCGAGTCATTACCACTACGGACGATAGCTTCCGTACACCTTAGCATGCTATGATGGGAGGCAGATACATGGCCTCGGCTGGTTTTGACCCACCCACACAACCACTCTGGATGGATTCGCTGGAGCATGATCCTACTTTATTTGAGTTAATGTGTGTGTCTCAGCTTGAGGGGCAGGTGTTCGGTAGTGCACATGATGAGTATCCTCGGTCTCAAGGGAAGGGTTTGTTCGATAGTGCGCATGATGGGCATCCCAAGTCTCATGTGCAGGGTTTGTTCTGTACACATGATCATGATGATACAATGGAAGGAGATCATACCAACGCTGAGCGGAGGCCTGCTGTGGACAGGCATGCATCGAAGTGTGGTACTAGAGGCCTTCCAATGGATCATCATGGTGGTCGTTGTGGTGGTTTTCATGGTGGTCGTTAGTTTGACTATTATATTATCAAATGTTTGAGACTATTTCATTTCTCATGTTCCCTTGTGATGTATTATGTTACTATTATGAACTTTGATGGTTATTTTTCCCTCGTGATGTATTATGTTACTATTATGAACTTCGATGGTTATTTTTCCCTTGTGATGTATTATGATACTATTATGGACTTCTATGGTTATTTATCATTTCGTGGTGTATCATGATACTATTATGGACTATTTATCATTTCATTACGTATTATGGTACTATTATTGTCATGTATGATGCTATTGACTAAAATGAAAATTTGAACTATAAAAAACAACAACAACAAGTACTAAATTTGATAGAAGTTCTAACAACTACTACAAACAATCACACCTACTACATCGTTCCAAAGTTCCCACAACTACTCCAAACAACAACAAATAAAAGTTCCACCAAACTACTTGCCATGTTTATTACCACTACTTCCTTTTTTACTACCTCTCGCACATCGTTGGCCACCACTTCCTTTTTGCTAGCTCCCACTACCACTTGCTTGGCCACCACAAGTTGATGCATTAGGTCCAGATTGGTTACAGTTCCTACACACTTGTTGAGCTACACCCTCTCTTGGCCTATCCATATTTTTGTGAATTATTGTTGGTCGTGGCCTCCCCGTCTTCCTAATCATGTGCACATTAGGATGGAGTGTAGGGCCATTGTGCTTCTTCCAACCCTTATGTTCACCAAGAGGTTTGCAACTTGTCCAATAACAAGCCAATACTCTTTCAAGCTTGTAGATGTCGTTTACAAACCTATATGGGTTAGCCCCCATTCGGTTGCAAGCTGCATTGGCATGAGAGCAATAAATTTTATTTCTTTGGAATTTCCCACAAGTTCAAAACCCCACCCGATTGTTGTTGTCAAAGTGCACTGTGAGTGTGTTTGAACCAGTCATGTTGAAATTATTGGGAGGAGTCTTAACTACATAGATGCCCTGACGTCGATCTAGCCCCGTCACGGAATGTCCAACTACCTTTTGTGCCCATGGCTTCATAAGATCTTTGCATGTCTTGGTTTACTGTGAATGACCATTTTTTATTTGTGCTTCTGTCTCCAACCTCATCTTATCGAATTTCTCCAATAATCGCCAATAAGTATGTTGCATAAGAGAAGCTACAAGAAGTGAACAAATACCTTTGAAAACACCATTGATGCTCTCTGCCATGTTGGATGTAATGATAGACCATCGATGCCCACCATTATGGTTATCACATACTAAGCTCCAAAGCATTTGATTTTGGTTCACCCAACTACCGCATGAAACATTACTATTAGCATCTTCTTAAATTGTTCAACTTGATGATCGAACTTCTCCAAGCGTTTTTCTCTAGCTAACACAAGAAATAACCACACAAATTAGATATATTCATGACAAAATTAAATGAAAATAAATAATACATAACAATAAATAACCACACCAGTTAGATATATTCATGACAAATTAAAATGAAAATCAATAATACATAACAATAAATAACCATAACAATGAAGGCTTACCGGCTCAAAACACTTGATTATACATAATCTTGCTTTTAGTCTTCCTTTGCAAGTTGCTTGCATAGTGTCGCATGCACCACCTCCACTCTCAACTTCATCTGATATGTCACTCATGGCTTCATAGAGTCTCACATGTCTATATGAGATGATCCAGACATAATTTCGGTCGGCAAACCTTGAAGGTTTCTTATGAACCATGGCCAACTATCAGTATTCTCACTCTCCACTATGGCAAATGTAATTGGAAAAATCTTCTTCTGACTATCAAATGAGCTTGCCATGAGTAGCACTACTTTATACTTTCTAGTAATAAATGTTCCATCAACAACCATGACTCCTGGACAATTCTTGAATCCATCTATACAAGGTCCAAATGCCCAGGATACTCGCTGAAAGATCAGATGACCTGGCTGTGATGAAGGAATTCTTACCCAATCAATCACTAATGTTGACATTTTTCTCTTTACCACCCGCAAGAACGTTTGCAAATAATCGTAGGATTCTTCCCAATTCCATGCAACTTCTCTTTGTTTTCCATACCAAGTCTTCTTGTAAGTAACTTACATATGAAACTTATCTTTCAATTCGGCCTGCATAGTTAGAACACTCAGATTTGGTTGGGCACAAATCAAATGTCTCACGGACTCAGATATGACATCGACATCAAGATGACGATGATCCGCCGGTTGAGTCGTACTGCTACAAGAATACATCCACCCGGCCTTTCTCACAATCCATTTGCTTCCAACATCTCGACATCCAAACTGCACCATCCAAGCACAATTGTCATCCTTGTGCTTCAAGCATTTGACTTTCCAGATTAAAGGTGTCGACTCCACTACGACATACTGAAAGTTGTGTTGTAGTGCGTGATATTTAATCGCCACCTGTGCAAAGTGTTTGGAGTGAAATATATGCCCCTCGTAGAATTCTCATTCGAAACCAGTAACAATAGGCACTGGAATTACGCCATATGAATAAGCATAAGATAATTCATCGTCCTCTTCATTATCCTACAAGTAATAATCTAGAGGATCATTAGGCTCTTCTTCTTCTTCCTCCTCCTCCTCCTCATCTTCCTCCTCTCTGTCATCATAGTCATGATCAGATGGCACACTCCATGTCTCATCTTCACGCTGATTAATTTCAGCATATATCTCAACACCCAATCGATAAGGGTTTTGTGCCATAAAATTGAAAAGCACATTCAAGCTATCATCATCCACAGTAGGAATCACATAATAAAATAGAACACCATTATGCCATTTTGGAAGTTTGTAAGTGAAACCTGTGATCATATCACTATCCTGTACTGTTTCGTCATTACGCCGTATCCTCGGAACTAGATTCTCACAAAATTGGTGATATGTCACCTTGTATGGAACTGCCAACTAAAAGCTTTTACCACCAACGAAATCGACGCCCAAATTGTTCTGTACTTTTTTTCGATTTCTACCAAATTATTAGTTCAAATTGTCTAAAATCACTACATAAAAAATTCACTAATTACTAACTAAACAAAATCATAATAAAATTTTAAGAATCTTTTTAAAAAAAATAACCGTGTCTCTTACCTAGCCATCTTTGAAGCAACCAGTAACACTTCGTAACATATATTTTTTGTGGCGTGATACTCGAATTGAAACCCACTTATAATAGTTTTGAGAAAGAGAATCGTCTTGAGATGGAAAACAAGTGAATATGCGGGAGTGGGCTGTGTAATCCGAACTTTAATGACACCCACCCAAGTGAATCCGCACGAGAAGGTGTAAAAAACAGCCAAGCAGACTCGTGTGAGCAAGTGTTTTATTTTACTTAGGGGTCGTTTGGAAGTTGCGATTGTTAAATAGATGTATTGTTAAGAATGCATGTATAATATTATACATGTATTGTCGAATTTGATGCATTGTAGAATACAACGTTTGGTATGTGTGATTGTGTATGTCGCATCAGCTAAAAGCTGAGACAAAACAATCTCAACTCAACTATCTCAACAATCACAACTAAAAGTTGAGATATAACATTCACTCAAAATGAGTGATAGTTTCTGTCACATCACAGAAACAATCCATGTATTGTTTCTGCTAAAAAAACAAAAAAATATTGCATTGTAAACAATACATACATAATGACAATATCAACAAAACAGTCGCAACTTCCAAACGACCCCTTAGCTCCCGTATAGATAAGATATTGGCCAATACTACGGTGCCGCTATTAAAAGTGCGGCATCGGTGCGCTGTATTCTATTGGGCCACATGGCTGTGACGTGGCACCAACCAAGTCTATTAAATCTAACTTTAAACCCGGTGGCCATAAATATTGGACCCAACCGCTGCTACCCAAACAGACGGAACAGGACTTACGTCCCCGTTATTGCTTATTTTTGCTTGTTATTTTGTGTATAATTAATTTAAAATTGGTGTAACTGTTGAGCGTCTTTGTTATTTGGCAGAAACGGGAGAGAAGAAACCAAAACACATGGTCGTCTCCTCGATCTCCTTCTCCGACTAACTGTCTAACAACACTTCCGACGACTTCACCGTGGTCGATCCCGGCTCCACAAAATTACCTTGCCATATCCCGCAACATTTATCATGTAAACAGAGGCCAAGGAAGCCTTCGTCTTGACAGACCTCTGTCTTCGTCGAATATTGCCTCGGCGAAAGTACCAGTTCATCCCAAAAGAATAGAGTCGCCTTCCTGTGCGTCGTCCCCTTGTGGCCTTCCTGTTCGACTCGTCGATACAAATTCCTAAATGTGTGGAGCGACTTACCCACATAATGAAAAGTCTTCCATGTAATTCGAGACTTCGAGGGAGTATGTGTTTTCCGGCGAGGGATGCTGGGAGGTTCAACGTGTCGTTTAATTTCTCTTTTGCCTCTGAACGTTGTGAGTCAGGGATGCTGGGGGGCTCGATTCTGTGTTGTTTCTTTCTCGTTCTAGGTTCAGCGAGGAGCAGGGGAGTGGAGCATATGGCCATGTTCTGCTGATGTTCGGCTGATGTGTTCTCTTCCCTCTTTCAGTTTATGGTTTTGTTTCTTATGTGTAATGGAGAGGGGTGTAATTTGTAGTAGGATCGATGCTGCTATTTGCAATTTGGCGGGTATTTTGGGTTGTGCATATTTGGGTTGAATTGTTGAGTTTTAGTTTGTGACTTGGTAGTTCTTGTCGTGATCTTGCCCTTTTGGGGATTGTTTTAACTTTATTGGTGGTCTGGTTTGTTACTGCTCAGTTGTATATTTTCTGATTTGTCTTTCTTTTGAATTGTTTGTTCTATCGTAGTGTTCTTGGATTTTTGGAATAGTTAACTGTTTGGTATATGGGAAAGTATATCGATTTTAGATTGAAGTTTCTCTCCATTACATCCTTAAACAAGGAGGCAGTGGCAAATCCAGTCCAGTCCGAGCACCAAGAATGACATTCTGGATTTTCCTATTAGAACATCACCATCTTCTGTCTTACCATCTCTTTTTGATCCCTGCCAAGCGAAAGCAATCATAAAAGAAGATTAAGTATGCAAGTACCAACAGAACTTTCAAAAAAAAGGAAGAAATTTCTCAAGGGTGTTCCCCAACTTCCCCTCATTAGAGACTGAATTATAACATTGATGAAATCAGTTCCCTGAAGCTAATTGAGGCCCACCTGATAGCATAAGAACCAAGGCCACAGTTAAAAACACAGCTTCATCCTTTCATTTCATGTTACCAATTCAAGCTTGTAGATAAAATTAATTACTAGATTGGCAAGAAGTTCATAAACATCACAACTCCACCCTACCGAGAAACAAAGAACCAACCCATCACCGGAACCTAAAAGATGCAAACCCAAAAATAAGAAAGGAGAATCAGGGTACCTTACTTGGAGTTCGTTGTTCTCGGGGTAATGCGTCACATCTTACCATGATTAATGGGAAGGCGCTTTCAATTTGTCGGTGCCGATCACTGCTATGGTGAGGCGGTAATGGCAAGGGACGAATGAGAGTAGGATGTTGGGAGTCGGAGGTACTGCATGCTCCAGAGGCGGACAACGGACAATAACTCCTGGGATAGAGTCGTCGTATTAATTTTTTGCTCTCCCCAAATTGACCTTCTGACTTTTCCTCTGAGCACAAAGAGAGAAGACAAGGGAATGAGAAAGACAACCAAGAAATTTATTGGAGGCGTTTGATACAGTCTGCATATTGGGTTGAAGACGGAGAAGTCGCCGGAAATGACAGTCCGGCGAAGGCACGTTGGATTCCGAGTTCGTGGTGCTTTTTACTCTTTTGCTTACGCGAGTAAAACAAATGAAGTTCTACCAGAATTAATAAAAATACTAAATACAAAACAAGGAGATGAGAGACGGAGTTAATAGGTGCTCCGTCACCTTAGGGGTGCTGGTTTGGGCCGACTCGATCAGCTGGATGTGGGTTTGGAATTAATGAACTCAGCTAGTGCCATGTCACAGCCATGTGGCCCAATAAAAAACAGCGTCACTGGTGCCGCACTTTTATTAGCGGCACCGTAGTATTGGCCTAAGATATTTAGCTGGTGCGGATTCGTCATTTCTCTACCTTTGTCAAGCCAATATTAGAGCCCAAAAGTGCAAAGCCCAATACCACGCTGCAATTACATATCCGCAATACTGGCGGCCGTTTTGGCGGTGTCCCGTCGCCCACGTTGCCCAGTAGCTTACGTGGCCGGGGAGTGGGAGGTAGGCACGAGCCTCTCCTCTTCTCCGCTCTTCGTTTCCGTTGATTCTGTTCCGAAATCCAAACTAGAGAGCAGAGAATAAACCAGAAGAAGAAAGTCGGCAGCTTTGCAATAGAAGATTAGCTTGTCGAGGCCATGATATTATAGTCCTTACGCGAACCAGAACCGGGTCGAAGAAAAGAAAAAATTCCCATGTCGAGATTCTCGTTGATTCACCGGATTACACCATTTTTCGCCGCTCGGATTCGGCAGAACCACAGGCTTCTAAGTTCTTCTTCCTCCTCTCTGCTCCGCCAAGCTCCATCCCTCGAAGAATCCGTTCACCTGACCGAAAATTGCATCCGGGTATATATTCAATCGTCTATCTCGTTGGCTTTTCCTTTCTAATATCTTGATGCTCTGATTGTGATCTGGTCTAACTTGGTGCTTCAATTGGGGTTACTTTCTTTTCGCGGGAGAGGGCAGTAGAATACGAACCTCTTCGCTTTTGTTCCTTCCGCAAAACCTCTCAGTTCTGCCAATCAACTTAACGATAGAAATATTATCGATAGACCGCTTCATGGTTTCATTTTATGAAGCTTTCTTTTGTAGTATATTTGCTATATGATTTGGCTTATCCCTTCGAATTCGTTTGTCAACTGGACATGTCTATTTCTATCATCATTTGGTGGTTTCGCTAGAGCTGATTGGTGGTTCTCGTATCCTTTCTCGGCCTTATTTGGAACCTGATTTCTTTCTAATATGATGTATGAAGAAGGTTTTCATAGAGGTATTGGGTTGCCTTTGCAGAAAATGAAAGAACTGCAAGCGAGTGAAACATCAGCAGAGGAGAAAATGCTTCGTTTAGGAGTAGAAACCGGTGGATGTTCAGGTTTCCAATACGTTTTTGACTTGGACGATAAGTTGAACCCTGATGACAGGTGCTTTATCCTCTTCACTTTTAGCATTTTGTTTGCTGTGGATGTAAAGTTCTGCTGGTTAGAGCACGATTTGGACACCGGGCTTTTGTCAATCTGAACCTGTGTTATCTTTTTGTTGCACTTACCTCTGCAGAGTATTTGAGAAGGAAGGAGTGAAACTAGTTGTTGACAATATATCTTACGATTTTGTTAAAGGGGCAACCATAGATTATGTAGAGGAACTCATTCGATCTGCATTCCAAGTAAGTTTCCTTCTGTAATGTATGTATTGTGCTTGATCTATATTAGTGTGCTTTCAATCTGGTTGTTCTGCCATTGGGGTCAATTCACGTTTGCTTGTAGAATAAAAGGATGAGGAAACATTGAAAGTGGTTCGAGGCCTTAATTTCGCTTATCTGAAAACTCGATTTAGAATAATAGTATGAGTCTCCAGACGCTTTCTAGCAAATGAGTTAGCTCAGCTTTGGGTGTTACAATTGTATTTGTTCAAGGTGTTCCGTTCATGATGTGGGACATTGCTGATAGATGCAACAATGATGTTGGGTACTCTTTAATCTGGCCCTGGCATCTGCTGGAAATGTCTAGTTCTTGTCAGGGAATTGTTATCGCTGATGAATAAGGTGGATCAATGCCTCTTGGCAAGGATTTGATCAATTAAAAAGCGAGATATACTTTGGACAAATGTATTTGTTCAAGGTGTTCTGTTCATGATGTGTGACATTGCTTATAGATGCAACAATGATGTTGGGTACTCTTTATTCTGGCCCTGGCATCTGCTGGAAATGTCCAGTTCTTGTCAGGGAATTGTTATGATGAATAAGGTGGATCAATGCCTCTTGGCAAATATTTGATCAATTAAAAAGCGAGATATACTTTGGATGGTCAGAGCCTTCTTCTTTACCTAACTATGTGTGGCCAAAATATTTAAGACCTTCAGATTCAGTGATGAATAAGGTTGATCAATGCCTCTTGGAATGATCTGCCCCGCTAAGAGCCTAAGCCTAATTTCAGAAGCGCTTTCTCAAAGCACGAGTCTCTGGAATGACTTGGTTTGGGCCGTGCTCATGGGTGTCTAACTTGTAGACAATAGCTAATAACACTGCTAATTCTTGTAGCTATTAGATCACAGCTCAGTCCTAGGATCGTCAGTATTTGGCAGATTGCATTAGGTCTGCATTTTGTAGATGAAACAGAGCTGGTGCATGTTGGTCATTAGAGATAGGAGATACATGCAACCATCACCAACATTATTAGCGGCTGCTTTTACCGTTTGCTAATACTCGTTTTGCTCTTTGATTTTGAAATGGGGTCGGAACTAAGTTGGGGTTTATTGTGCAGGTAACTGAAAATCCAAGTGCAGTGGGAGGATGCAGCTGTAAAAGCTCTTTCATGGTTAAATAATGATATACTTGAAAGACTCTGATTTTTCCTGCCATGTATTAGGGCGGATTAGTCGCTGTCTGTATTCTATTGTTCATTTTCATCTCTTTTTATATGGATACAAAATAAAACTGAATCCAAATTTTGCACCAGATTCCTTGTATAAAAAACATGATTCTTGTAATGAACTGCTATTGTTGCCTCGCTGTTCAATGACCTAAAGGAAAGGAATGGTACTTGTCAGCGTGCCCTCCAAATGTAAAGGAATGAGTTCAGGCGAACAAACTAAACATCCAGAGAGAGAGAGAGAGAGAGAGAGAGAGAGAGTCAAATGACCACATTTTTTGATAAACTAAATAGCAAATGTTCTGAGTTAATTAACTGTTGTGCATACAGCTACAGCCCCAGAAATCGCCAATAAAAGAAGGAAAAACAGTGGACGTTCAAGTCTGGTTTTAACCACCATAAAAGTACACTTATTGCTACTCTGGTAACATCATGGTTTTACTCCCAAAATCATCAAATATGGGAAATCCAAACAGCCACGGACGGGAACTCAGCCGCCCTCATTCTGCTGGTCTTTGTCCCAAAACTGAAATGTCTTCATAGCGTTTCTGCAGCACGAAAAATAAACAAGGGACCAAAACACAATAAAAATATGATAGCACAGATGATACCAAGGACAAAAACCACAGGTGAACTAGTAACATTATCAAAGTTCAGGGTGCGGATGTACACAAGGTCAGGTTACAATAGTGTAGAGAGAATGAAAATCAATGACTTGTAACGCGATCATGTTGGAGGAACGCAAAGAGCAATGGTTTGAACAAGTCTAAGGAAGAACAAATAACTAAATTGTGCTAGTTCTGAACTAGGCAGTGTCAACTAAATACAAAGCACTAAGAGAAGACAACATATGCACATAGTTGAAACAGTATTCGTTCAGATGGGAACGAAAAGGAAAAGCATTTCATTTCCATGAAACCTGACAGCCGTTGGGACCCTAGTGTGAGAAATGTTCATCGCATAGAACCAATTATTCACTAGATGTCATGGCTAGATAATTCACTCTCAGAAAACAGCTCCATGCTGAACCGGAACTTAATAAAACTGATAAAGTTCCACAGCTCTGCTACTCGTGAATGTTAAAACACTATGAAGAATAGATCACAAAATATTGCCATCAACACATATGGCAGACCAAAAAGAAAGGAAACAATCAGGTTAGTAAGGTCATAATTAGACGTGCCAATGTAGTTCATCCCAATTCCCATCTCATATTAACTTCTTTCGCAAATCATTTGTTTTACAACGCAATCAATGCAGTAACGAAGGTGCATTGCAGATAAATTCAAAGAAGAGAGGTGGAGAAAATCTAGAGCAATACCCCAACATTGTTGTACTCCCACAGCTTATGAACTCCATAATCCACAGCCTGCACCAACCACATGAAGAGTTTTTTAATTACTGGGAGGAGTTTATTATTAGATCGCAGGCTTCAACAGTCAATTCTTACAGATAAACGACTGCTACCAAACATCTCAATCAGGAACTCTGAAACCTAATGCATAAGAAAAGCTCAGGGAGAAGATGCCGTTCAGATCCACGTCACAGTGTTGTCGATAACTGATCTTAAGTACTAATGGTCGAAGGCTTTCGAAAAAAACAGCTCAAAGCGACCTCTGAACATCAGGAAAGCTAGATCATTTTCCATACAATTCGCCCAAATCAATTCCTCTGCCAAATCTCAAGCATTCACACGATCAACACGCAGAATCGAAACGAGCAGCGAATTCAACAAATCATTGACATAAGCGAAACGTAATAGAAAAGTACCCTTTCTCCGAAAAAAGCACCGGCGAGGACGAAGGTGGCGTAGACGGAGGTACGGCGCATGAAAACCTTGTAGATGCCTTCGAAAAGGCCACTTTGACCTCTACGCGGTACGTGTTCCATGGTGACTAGCCTGGATTACACAGTTCGGATACGTCCTCTCTAGGGTTGCAGAGAACAGGGAAACGGGAAAGAAGAGATGCGTCTGCGACCAGAGAACTTTTGACGATGGCGATGGAGGAGGAGTTGTTTTCCCCTTTTCTTTAGAATTGAATTGAGTTAAGCCAGCGTACCGGATCGACCCGACTTTTTGGGCCTCATCTATTGCTCAGTCATGGCCCAGGACCTGTTCTCCCTCTAATCAATGACTACTTTTTCCCGATTAACCTCCCAATGTTTTATCTCTTTACATAAAGACCCTCCTTCGTTTTATGTAATCATATTATAATTATAGGGCCTTATTCGTTAACGATTCATAGTATAAGACTTGTTTAGTAACCAACCTTTTCAGTTTTCACTGTTGAAGGCGGCAGGACGTGGTTAGGAAGAAATTCGTCGTACTCCTTCCTTCCTGCCCTGGTCGACGAGCGCCAATAGTTTTGGTCATTATTGCCATTTTGTACTTTGATACTTGCAGCTCAGAGTAATAGAGCCAAACCCAACCAAATTCACAGCTTAATTCTTGAAGATCCCCGGCGCCATGGATTTGGACGACGAGGGCTCCAACTTCGAGCTCAAGGAGATTCAGACACTTAGCGGTCACACCGATAGGGTTTGGAGTCTTGCCTGGAATCCGGCCACCGGAACTGACGACGCGCAGCCGGTTATTGCTTCCTGTAGTGGTGATAAGACTGTCCGAATCTGGGAACGGAGTGCCTTGACTCGTTCTTGGGACTGCAAGGTTTTGACTTCCTCTTCCTTTTCTGTTTGTCTTTTCTCTCATTTTGGGTACTGTTATGTATGGTAAGGATTAGGCGAGAGTCATAATAACATAAGCTTCCATGGTTTCTCTTCTTTCCCATATCAATTACTTGAAGCAAACTAATTTTTTCTGTATGCATATCGTTACGTGAACGTCTAGAGTATCAACTAATCTGTTTAGCTTAATTGAGATGATGAGCTGTAGAAATTAGCTTCAGTATTGGATGTTTGCTGTTGCTAATGATCAGCGGAGTTAGTTGATTTCGCATTGGAACTCATATTGGGAATGATCGTGCAGGCAGTTTTGGAAGAAACACATACTAGGACAGTTCGATCGTGTACCTGGTCCCCTTCTGGGAAATTATTGGCTACAGCCAGCTTCGATGCGACCACTGCCATTTGGGAGAATGTTGGGGGTGATTTTCAATGTGTATCCACTCTAGAGGTATGATTACTATATCTTCGTTACCCTTATGTGCTTGTGATTCTTAGGATTGTCTGGCTAGCTGTCAGGACAGTTGTTCTCTTTTTCTGGCTAGATAAGAAACTCTGAATTTTGGAATGTCCTCACTTAGTTTTCTATTGGTGGTCTTGGTCTGCAAACAGGGTCATGAAAATGAAGTCAAAAGTGTGTCTTGGAATGCATCTGAATCTCTATTGGCCACATGTAGTAGAGACAAAACTGTTTGGATTTGGGAAGTGATGCCAGGGAATGAATTCGAGTGTGCTTCAGTGTTGCAGGGCCACACACAAGATGTTAAGATGGTTAAGTGGCATCCAACCATGGACATTCTATTTTCCTGTAGCTATGATAATACCATTAAGGTACTTTATGCCGGAAATCCTCCCTAGTTATATAGTTTGCACGAATAGCTGGTCATTGCGGCTCTTCATTTAATCATTTTAGTGATCAATATAAAAATTGAACTGAAATTCTAAGAGAAAATTATGGATCAGGTCTGGGCTGAGGATGATACTGGTGATTGGCACTGCATTCAAACCATAGGTGAATCTAGCAAGTACTACCTTAAATCCCTTCCTCAGATATTTTTTCTTCTTCCATATATGTGTTACACGCACAATCATGGGGTTTCTTCTGCTATTATACTTTACGTCCTGATATCGTTACCCCTGAGATCATCTTATATTGACTCATCAATACTGCGCTGCTGCTGTGGAAACAGTTGGTTTAACTCAATTGTTTTCTCCCCTCCTTTTCAGTGGCCATTCGTCTACTGTTTGGGCCATTTCTTTCAATGCTGGCGGGGACAAAATGGTTACATGTAGGTATGTTAGTTCCTCATTAATAGTTAATGAGATTATTGTCAAGTGCATGGATAGCCGGGTCTTTTATCTGGCACAGAAGCAAAATGAACTAAAAGAGCCTAATCTTTTTTTTTTCCAGCGACGATCTTACCTTAAAAGTATGGGAAGCAGATATTGAGGGAATGAGGTCTGGTAACGATCAAGTTCTTTGGTGAGTGAAGCATTCTATTCGTGTTGTTTGAGCACGTGATAGTTTTTCCAATGCTACCATAAGATTGGTATATGACCCCTACGAAATAGATTGTGCCATGAAGCATGGCGAAGTGGAGAGGATTTAATGCAACATTGGGAATTTTAATAAAAGCAGTCTGTTGTGCTAGGCCATGGTCTCTACATAAGGCATCTGTGGGATTGTGGCCTTTTCTGGGACATCCTATTAACTTGAAACAACTTCCTCAGCTTATGGTTCAGTAACTTAGCGTGTGCCTCTAATATATAATCATTTTCCTGTGATGATGTTATTTTTATTATTGGTACAATATTTTACAAAGGTCTGGTTTGGTTTTCAGGAAACATCTTTCTACCCTCTCAGGGTATCATGATCGAACAATCTTTTCAGTTCACTGGTCAAGGTAATAGTGACACCTATTTGAAGCTGATATGTTCAGGCAATCTCTTGATTTTGTGTCTTTGGTGTCGGTTATTTAAGTCTCTCTCTGAGTGACAGTACAAAAATGGCAGCATAATGCCATCTCACAACTCCTTGGCATATATGTTATCTCAGCCAACAAAGGGAAGTGGGATGAAAGACTGTTTTTAGTCTCGGGTGATCCATTATGGTAACACCCAGAACAGTCATCCTTGTTTCCCTAGTTACATACAGATTCAATAACCAACCACTTTATGTTGTAATACTTCATATTTCTTTGTTTATTGGGCAATAAAAAACAGCTGTTAAATAATGGTTTGTCGAGGTGGCTCTCTAATCTTAACGAACGTAAACAGTGTAGCAAGCTAGCTCGTGTGGTTTTTGTGTTCACTTGTTGGACAATTTTTGTGCAAGTTATTTACGTGGATGTACACACACGAACCAAAAAGAAGAAGCTTCTCTCATGTAATTAAATTGTATCTGCATTTCAATTACATCCCATTCCTGGTCTAAATCACCTGTGTTTCGTTTGTGTTGCTTATTACTTCCTTCTAAATCATGAAACTGATCCTCATTGGGTTTTTGTATATCTCAGGGAAGGTATTATAGCTAGTGGAGCAGCAGATGATGCTATTCGATTTTTTGTTGAAAGCAAAGACAGTGTGGTACTTAACTCTCTGATCCTTAATTTTAGTTTACTCATGGATTGGAAAACCACTGTCGTTGTTATTCCAGTTGCAATGATCCTTTTTCTTTATTGCATTTTTATTGTCTAGCATCTAGGTTTGTCGTTGACTTCTTTTGTGACATTATTATCTGTAGTCGTTGGCTTATGTGATATTGCAGCCAAACTAGTCATCGTTTTGGGTTATAAATTCGTTTATATGTAAGAAGTGTCGGGGTTGTAAAGCTGTGTACTTTTATTGCCACTAATACTAAAATATGATCAAGGGTGCCTATGCTGCTTAGTGAAGCCTTAACTGCAAAACTTTAAATATTTAAGATCCCTGGCTTCTTATATTCCAAACATCTTCATCTAAATGATCTCTCTGCTCATTTCAGGTTGATGGTCCTTCTTATAGACTGTTGTTGAAAAAGGAAAAAGCCCATGATATGGACGTAAACGTTGTGCAATGGAGTCCTGGGGTAAGATCATAGTCTTTACAACTTAAGACTGAATCTTCTTGATACTGAAATTAGCATTATTATCAGTTAAGTTTGAATCTGGTAATTTCACACTGGGTATTTCACAAATTGCAATCCACTGATGCAGTCTTACCGAGTCCTGCCACTCTTGAACTTGAAATCTAGTATCTCTCACATACTGCAACAAGTGTAAAGATTGCAAAATTATGAGTCAAGATGCTTAGATTCTATAACATAATAATTCCCTGCCAGCTTTCGTATTATGGCCTCTGTTCTTTATCTTTAGATGCTCGAAAATATGAACTTTGGCATTGTAGATTTGAGGGTTGAATGTTGATAAACTGAATTCACCTTGGCAGGAAAATCGGGTGATGGCTTCTGCAAGTGATGATGGCACGATAAAGATATGGGAACTGGCAACCAGTAGTAATTGATGGACATACAGAATTTTTGGTCTGTGTATGATCAAGCAAGCGTCAGTGATGTGTATCATTTATCTAAACTGGAAGAATTGTTGTTCCATTCTAGTGACAGCATTTTCGTTATGAGACGATATAGCTCAAATATCTGTTAGCTCCGAAGTACAATTCTCTTACACTGCTGTCTTATTTCTTAAACTCGTCCTCAAATGTAACGATTCAACCAAAACTGTAGCAGAACCGCAATTGGAGTTTGATACTTCGTTGCAAGTTTCTATATTAAGTGTGATTTAAGCATTGGTCTTCTCGTCCTTTTTTCTGAGTTGAAGTAAGTTTCATAACAGCATAACAAGTAGGCGTGTTCAACACTACGTGGAAAGGGTAACTCTCATTGTGAAGGAAGCATGAAGATGGCACAAATACATGAAAAGGGAAATACAGAAGAAGTCAAAAACGGATGAATGTTCATGCACTGCTTATTAATGTTGAATAGTATTGATCATTTCAACACCTGTTTCCAATGCTTAATCCTTGGGGGCTTGGTGTCCTCAAGCCCTGCTGAGCTGCGAGGGCATCACGAGCAGACATGATGCCATTCGACACGATAGCAGCGTCGAAGGCAGAACAGTCGATCCAATCCTTGAGCAGGTCTTCCTGGCCCCAAGTGTCAGGGATCCAAACTCGCCCCGCCACTTGTACCCTGTGCCTCTTCAGCTTCTCCCTCCCACACCAACCATCTTCCTCTTGTTGCTGCAATGTGGTTGTTGTTGCAGTTTCTTCCACCACTGCTTCTTCCCTTGCAGTAATGCTACTGTCTAATTCCTGGACGGCTGCTTCTTGTTCGTCTTGGTTTGTGCCATGGCAGCCCTTTGCTTTCTTGTCTTCATGGTGGCTCTGTGGTGTGGTGTTGAGGCTATGGCTAGATGATGCTACTGTTGTATGAGCTTCTTCCGCTGTAGACTGCAAAGGGTATTCTTCACTGGGCTTCATGGTGCTGCTTCAACTTACTTGACCTCCTATCCTAGGTAGCGTTGAAGCAGAAAGAAGCGGAGGGATGGGATGGTTGCAGGGTGCAAGTAGAGTAGAGAGGAATAATGGTGTGCCCTTGAAAGTGTAAGGTGAGTGGTAAGTGACAAGGGAACGTGTCTCTTTTGTTCTGTCACTGTGACTGTGAGGGATTACTTGGGGCTTCAACTTGTGTGGGTTTAGTTTGTTCCTTGTTTCAGAAAAAGTTAAACCACTTCTGCCTCGCCCCCGCCCCCGGCCCTGGTTTCACTTCTCCAGCAGATAAAAGGAAAAAGAAACATGAATTATGACGACATCAAAAAAGGAAACGGAAAGAGGAAGATATCAGATATGTGGGCTAGCTCGGCACCATCGAGTTCAATTTGCATGACCCAAAATGATACTTGCCTATTAAAAAAGGGAACAAATACAAATTGCTGGTGGGGAAGGAGGGAATTGTGATGTGAGGCGGATGTTTGATCTTGGCTTTGGCTTGGTGTGGATGAGAGTGAGCGGCCTATGATGTTTGGATCGAGAGGGGCCTTAAGAGGTTCTAGCTAGGATTTTATCTCATTTTCTTCTTTGCTTCTCTATGGTTTGGTTGGGAAGTTCCCAACTATCATTAATGGGATTGGAGACCATTTGTTCTTCTTCATTTCCGAATGAGAGTATTTATTTGTTGTCTATGTTTTTATTATTTTTTGTCCACATATTTTGTAAAAAAGTAACAAATTTATCCTTTTGCTCATTTCTTTTATATTGTATTTCAACGATGTGATTTGTTTCATACCAAACCTCTACATCTTCGAGTTAATTGAAATTCCAGTATATTTAAAATAATTTGTAAGCGTGGGAGAGGAGAAGGACTGGGTTGACACACAAGATTCAGGGAAAAATTTGTGAGGAAAAAAAAAGTTATCGCAGGTCGTTGACGACGGTTACATACTTGTTTTATGACTGAAATGAAATTTGCACTACTGATTGTCGACAATTTAAGACCG
This sequence comes from Linum tenue, assembly GCA_946122785.1. Classification (NCBI taxonomy): domain Eukaryota; kingdom Viridiplantae; phylum Streptophyta; class Magnoliopsida; order Malpighiales; family Linaceae; genus Linum; species Linum tenue. The sequence goes on along the minus strand of CAMGYJ010000008.1, from coordinate 48,918,409 downwards.
ATTAGAAAACAACGTCTGACTAGCCAACAAGCTCCATCACCGATCTTCAGATATTTCCAATCGGTGTCTGATCCACCTCCATTCTCCATCGCCGATCTTCAAATATTTCCAATTGGTGTCTGATCCACCTCCATTCTTCATCGCCGATCTTCAGATATGTCCAACCGGTGTACGCCCGACCCTAGTTGTCTGATCGGTGAGGAATATTAATCAATTAGCATTTGGCAGAGATTTTTTATGAATTTTAAAATATATATTAAATTTTAATTAACTTGAAATATATATACTCATATTTCTACTTCCATTTAAATTTAAATTTGGTTGGATCACATCTGGGGATTTGATTGTTTGGCTTATGCAAATGATACTCATAAGGGGTTATGTAAGTTTGCGACCAGGGGCCGTGCTTGTCTTTTTGGTTATATTAAGGGATGACAATGGGTCGGATTTTGACAAACCCAAATTCATGGGTATATCTCTAAAAAAAATTCGCTGTAAAATCAATTGGGTTTGGAAAACTCAAACCCAACCCGCTGAGTATCCGTGGGTTCATGGGTACCTGTGGGTTTTTGTGGCAAAATTTTACAATAACAAGTTCCTATCAAATAAAAGTCAAACATCAATTCCCCATACATATTATCCATACATCAAATACTAGTATAGAAAATTCAAACAAATCACAATTACACTAAATAAAAGCACACAATTCTTTGTTTTTCGTTCATTCCCTTTTTATTTGTGAGAGAGCAGCAAACCAACAACATGGTGTGTTCAACTTTAATTATTAATTTATGGGTTATAGATATAATATGCCCCTCTACTATGACGTTTTATCAAACACGCCCCTCTACTATTTTTTACATCAAACATGCCCCTGTACTTTGTAAAAATGATCAAACATGCTCTTTTGTTAAAATTTTCATCAAAAAACCGTTAACCAAGGTCGAACTTTAGTTTGGGCGACACAAATGACTAAAATAACCCTTATAAATTCACTTTAGAATTTTTTTGGTTCTTTTGTATAATCAAATCATTCAAATAATTTCACTTTGAAAAGACCCAGTGAAATAAAACAGGGGACAAAACTGACATTTTCCCTCCCATTTGCCGATGTCAGGTCGTCTAAATCTCAATTCAACCATGATTGGCGATTTTTTCAATGGAAATTTTAACAGAAGGGCATGATTGATAATTTTTTCAAAGTACAGGGGCATATTTGATGTAAAAAATAGTAGAGGGGCATGTTTGATAAAACGTCATAGTAGAGGGGCATATTATACCTATAACCCTTAATTTATCCCTCCCACTTCTTTTGGGAAAAAGGAAACATTACCTTGGTAAGAAACAAAATTCGGGTAGGGTTTGGGGAGAGTTAGTTTGGGGGAAATTAAAATTAGGGCAGGCTTTGGGGAGAGTAGGGCGACGGAATAAGTGTGGGCGAGTATCCATGGGTCGAGTATCTCTAAACCCAAACCCAACCCGGTGAACAGTGTATCAGGTTTAAACTCGAACTCGGCTCAAAACCTGTCAAAACGGGCTTTACCCGCGTTGACCGAGTTGGGTCGGGGTAGGGTACCCATGGGTTCAGGTTTTGTTGGCATCACTAGTTATCTTGCGTCGCAAAAGGGATAATACATGTATGATTTGGAGACTCGTCAAGTATACATGTCATGTGACGTGGTGTTTGTTGAAAGTATCTTCTCTTTTGCTCGTTTCATGTACCAGAGTTTCTCACCTCCTTTTCAACCTCTATTTCGCAAAAGGTCCCCCTCTTCTATCAATGCACCTTTAGTACTTTCTCTTTTATTTCATATCTAAATTATAACTATTTGATCAATGAGTGTTTAATAGACCTAGAATGTTATTTTGTACTCTTTGATGTCTTCTTGATATTTTTTTTAGGGTTAATATATTTGTATGGCCTGAACTTTGACCATAATAAACATCCTGACCAATCTTTTCGATCTATAACATCCTGACCCAAACTATACATCAAAATAACTAAATTGGTCAAATCCAATATTTGACCGTTATCTTGGACGGTCAAACGCGTTGACTAACGGTCAACCCGCCACGTGACTGCCTGATCAGCATTAACTTAATTAAAAAATTCTCAATTTTCATAAATTCCAAAATTTCAAATTTTGTCTAAAATCGAAAAAGGAAAATATTTTTTTTAATTCTCTCACCCCCAAACACTGAGATTTGCCTCCCCGCTGGATCCACCATCGACGGTAACTCTGAGCCCTCTACCGATCCCGATTCTTCTCTTCCGATCCCAGATTCAGATTCCACCTCCTCCTCAAACCCCTTCGAAACCTGTCCCAAATCCTTTTCTCCGAGCCCATATTACGATTCTACCTGCTTCTCGGACCCCTTTGAAGCCCACATTTCCAACTTCCTCCTCCTATGGATTCTGGTGCTTCTCTGGGATTCAGAGTTTCGAAGAACCCTAATCTTCTGCTATCCATTGGGAGCACGTGGTTTCGAGGTTTAAGCAGTTGCCGCCCATCGTCCGCCGCCGCCGTCGAAGGTTTGACCACACACGTACTACTTAGCCAGAGACCTTCGTGGATTGTAGACGATTGCGATGCATGAGATCGAACACACTTTAGGGTTACACCATAAGAATGAGTAAGCACTCATGTGAAGGAATGGTTGAAGAAGCTCTACAGAAGCAGAGATATGAAATTGTGGATTTGGTAAAAAGCAGAGAGGGGAATTGAAATTGAAATTTTGGGGGAGAAGCAGACAGTGGCGTTGTTGATAATATTATACCTCCTAGGAAATTGGGGTTTGCAGGGGGATTGGAAATTGAGACCGGTGGCGGATAAAGGACGGAGTAGGAGCAGGTGTCTTTCTTTTTCTCCGGGTTATCGATTTCGTATTGCGGATTTAGGTTATGGGTTGGATCGGAAGAGCAAGTCGCAATTGCCGGCGGCGGGGATATCCATACGAAGTTGGGGGGTGTAGATGGAGAGGAGCCGCCGGTGAGGAGTTGTATTTCAATTTTTTAAAAATTTTGTTTAAATTAATTTTAATAATTCAAAATTAGAAAATATGTGTAAATTGTGAATATTTTAATGACTTTTATGATGACCGGACGGTGATGTGACATGTTGACCGATAGTCAACACGTTTGACCATCAAAGATAACGGTCAAACATTAGGTTTGGCCAATATCGTTACTTTGATGTATAGTTTGGGCCAGGATGTTATAGATTGAAAAGATTGGTCAGGATGTTTATCATGATCGAAGTTTAGGCCATACAAATATATTAACCCTTTTTTTTATTGTTTTCAAGGAAGAACTTGACCTATGAGGATTTGGATCAAGCATTGGACAACTCGAGAGGACCAAAAGAACTATAAGGAAAAGAATATGGATATTTCATGATAAAGACGAGGTTAAATGACAGAGAAGCCTACTAGTAACCACAAGTAGAGTCTAAGAGAAGCCCAAAAGAGGAAGACTCAGGCCAAGCAGAAGCAAAAACCAGCGGCTTCCCAACAACGGGTCCAAGCGCCGCTTATGGAAACCTGGACAAATCACGATCAAATCTTTATAAGAGGTTGTTCATGGGCTATCGAGTTCAGCCCATGAAGAAAACAATGGTGGTCCCGACAGTTGCCTAGCCGCTGCAAGAAGGCCCAAGCCCAAACAGACGATCTTTAGGCCTTGCTTCCGCCCCAAGTCAAATAAACCTTTTGCTAGTAGGTTTAGGATGGTTTTGGCCGAGTTCTACCACTATCAATAGAGGGATGGACTCAGTAGTTCAGTAGGCTGCATAAACTCACTCAAAATTTATGTAAACTCTCTGCTCGAGTGAGAGCTCTTTGGGGTGGGCCCTTTCGTACTCCAATTCTAAGGTTTATCATATATAATCTAGAAGTGAGAAGGGAGAAGGAGGAAATGACAATTCTTCAGCTCACTAAAATCGGTTCACTATTAATTCAAAGCCAGTGTTGAAATTATCATTGTTAGGAAATTAATAAAAGAATCTTACTAATAATAATAAAGGGTTAAGGGCCTCCAAGGCCTATATATATTCGTAGGAGAGGGTGCAACTAAGGAGATGCAGTCATCATCCATGGTGGTACACTCCTTTTTCCTATATTTTGCTAGTTCAAAATTGATTGTACGAGAATGTGAACTCGTTTATCTTTGTATGTATTGATGCTATGATTTCATATTATGGTTGTGTTGATGCTTGTGACTTTTGATGTCCTATGTGTATGCATGAATGCTTTATGTGTATGATTTCATATTATTGTACAAGAAAAACCTGTAAACAACTTTACTTATCCTTTCTTTGCCTTTCTTTGCTTGTTACTCCAATGAAAATCCTCTCCTCTTTCGTGTAAGCATAGATGATGTCGTGTGAGTAGGTATGCATAAGAAGATTTTGTCAAATACAACCCTAGGATATCCTAGGGCTTTTATCACCAATAAAATCCATCAAGTTTTTGGCGATGTTGTCAGGGAATTTTAATCATATATAAAAACATCTAAAAATCTTATATCTCTTTTTATTTTTAAGTTTCTTTTATTTTGCATATTATCAGATGAGTCCAGTAAGTACTAGAAGAAAAACAAAAAACCTAAAGATAGTGCAAGCGATCATCCAAGAAGGGGGAGCATCGTGTTAACCCATCTTTGGGATGAAGGACGGAGCATCTATCTCAAGAGAAGATGAGCCTTCAAGTCACACCAATCTCGAGCCAAGCTTGGAGAGGAGGAGAAAATTGACGCAAACTACAACTTCGATTTTGAAGAAGGAGCCTCTTCAACATCTTCAACTCCGTCAATGGCTAGAGAAGGAGAAGGACGAGTGACCATCCCACCTACTTTTTATGAGTACTCAAGGCCAAGAGCATAAAAAATCACCTCAAGCATTGGTGCACTACCAACCAGCATCGAGATCCCCAATCAAGTGATCCAAATACAACAAGCTGGGCAATTTGCAGGAAAGAGTGATAATGATCTTGTCCAACACTTGAACATATTCTTAGAGATGGTCTACCCTATTCTAGGGGATGAAGATACCAAAGAAGGGATTCGATTACTATCCGCCTGGCTAGAACCTTGCTCAAGCATTCATCAAGGAGTACTTTCCAACATGGAAGATGGAGGAGCTTAAAGATGAGATCACTCAATTTCAACAGATGGAAGGAGAGACTTTATATGATGCTTGGAGGACATTCGAGGAGTACATCAATGTGTGCCCCCATCATGGATTCACACAGAACCAGATTGCAAAGTACTTTGCCAAATGCTTCGATAGAGATACCACTATGATGGTGAACCACTCGGCCAATGGAGATTTCACAACAATGAGGAAGTTCAATGCCAAGAATATTTCGTCACAATAGCAAGGAAGTCAAAGAATTAGTCCAAACGCCAACAATGATCAAACCATTGAAAGCTGCCCAAGGAATGGAGGATGAAGTCGCCACTGTTTCGTGCCTAATTGCACATGTTTTGCCCCCGTTTTGCTTATATCTTTGTGCCAAATTCACTTCTTAAAGGTCGGTTTTACACTAGGTTCTTCGTGTTTGAGTGTGTTTCAGAATTGAACAGGTGAAACCAGCCTCGGAGTCGATTGATTGACGAAAAGGGTAAAAAATCGGGAGAAAAGGTGAAAAAGCGTCAGTTCACGGCTAAAGGAAGGAGTTCACGGTCATGCAAGACCGTGAAGAAGGGGAGTTGACCGGTAAGAGCAAGGCGTCCAGAGCTGATTTGATGGTTACTGACGCTAGGTGAGTTCATGGTCACTAAGACCGTGAACACAAGCAGTTTCCCGTGAACTGACAAGAGCGATGCAGAGCGTTTTGGCACGTGGCTTGAGTTCACAGACGCGTTTGATGGTTCACGACCGTGAACTCAGCTCTTCTCGGGTTTAAGAGCTAAGGTGCAAGGAGGAGAGAGGGGAGAGCCCACTTTTGTGAGAGAAACACCTTCTTCAGCATTCTAGTGAGAGAAACATAACCAAAGGGAAGAAGAGGTTAGGGTTTTGCTTCAAGGCAGATTTTGGAAAGATTTCCCCAATGACATCTCAGCTCAAGGGTCAAGAAGAGAGGAGGCATCCCCAAAAGATGGTTTCCACCTTTTTCCCTTTTTTTCTTCCCGCTTCTACCATGGAGTAGTCCTCCTTTCACTTGGATGTAGTGAAACTCTAACTCTACCATGTAGTTTTCTTGTATGTGGTTTGGATGATTGATATTGGGTATTGTTCAATTCAATGTTTGAGGTATTATTCACCATGATTGTGCATGCTTGTGCTTAGCAACTTAGGGGTTGTGCATGTGTTGTGCTTAGCATCCTAGTGATTGTGCATAATTTTGCTTAGCACCCCTAAGTTTGTGCATTTAGGTGCTAGTAATCTAATGTGCCACCTTAGCCTAGTTTAGAGAGGAAAATCCCCCTTCCAAGGGAGACTCAATCGAGTTGGTTTTCCTTCCACTTTCTAAGCCACCTAAACTAGGTTGAGTTAGGGCAACCCTGGATATTGAATTAAACAAGTCGATTAATCATGGTCAAATCGTCCAACCTTAGAGTTGAGTGAGGGAGTAAGTCGATTACCAATTGTCTAAACCGAGAGGGTCGAGTGACATGGTCTTTCATCCTCACCTCATTTTAGCAATTGAGACTGTGGTCTCCGATCACATACGCTTTCCTCTGCGGTTCACGATTAACATGCCCAAGGCAATCGTTCCAATCCACGTAGCATGGTAGCGGTTAGGGGGGAGCGAAACCCGAGTGACTTTCCCACAAAAGAGTTTTCAAACCAAATTACCTTTGCTTTCTTTCATTTCAATTAGCAAACCTTTAAACCAAAATTTTATCGTTAGATAATGATTTCAACAACCGAAGTAGGGGTAGACGGACCGGCCCTGGTCGATATCTAAATACTTGCCCTATACTGCACCTGATTAGAGTTTAAAAACTTGGGCTCTAATTGGGGTTTAAGTGTGGTGTAGTTTCGTGCGAGTCAACTTTTTGGCGCAGTTGCCGGGGACAACGGTATGTTATTCTGAAAAAGTTGTTGGATGTTATTCTAGCTTTTGATTTCCAGTTTTGTAAGTGTGTGTGTTCTTTGCTTGTGCTAGACTTGGTGTTTTCCGATTGTGTGTAGGTGGTGCATGACCCGGAGCAACCCGACACCTTTGCTATCACTTGAAGAGGGCATAAACCCAGCTCTCCGACTCCTAGGAAGCCCTGACTTAGATGGGAAGTTGTATGACTCCACTTGAAGCGAAGTTAGATCAGCTGATCAGGGTGATGCTCGAGGAAAAAGGGCATGTAAGCGGGGTAGAAACACCTATGGAGTGGGGTGAAAGTTGGAACCATGAGGACGCAGAGTACCACCGGATGACCCGCCTTAAGGAGTTCGTGATGAACTTTGTCGCCTCCAGCTCCAAAAAGTTTGAAAGAATGGACAGATTCATTGGAGAGGCAACAGGGAAGTTCTCGACCATACTGGTGGGGTTGGAGAGTCAGGAAACTCACTTGATCAACCTGGCCACAAGCATAAGGGGTATCTCCCAGGCGGCTTAGTCTTGGAATTCAGTCGACGAAGTTGATGTGGTATCCATGACTCTTCGAAGTGGAAGAGAGGCCAAGGAGCTACCCCCTAAGAAGAAACAACTCACAACAGAGGAGCAACAAGGGGGCGGCAACATCCCCTCGCAGCCAGAAGCCACAAGTGACAGGGACCTCAACTATACGACCCCTAAACCGACTTCTCAAGAAGAGGATATCACTCCGACCACTCAATCGAGGCAAGAAAAGAGGAAAGCGACCCCAACTCTCCCTTATCCTTCACGGCTTCGCAACGACTGCACGATGACAGAGTTCTCCCACTTCATGGAATTGATGAATCAGTTGCATTTGAACATCCCCTTCCTAGAGGCCGTCACCCAAATGCCCAAGTATGCAAATACTTGAAAGACCTCCTCACCAACAAGAAGAAGCTTGAGGGGGTGGCTACGGTGAGCTTGAATGAGGAATGCTCCGCCCTCGTGCAGAATCACCTGCCCCCAAAACGCAAAGATCCAAGGAGTTTCACTATCCCTTGCTTTATTGGTGACGTATGCATAGGAAAGTCCTTGGCGGACCTAGGAGCTAGCATTCATGTGATGCCCTAATAAGTTGTTTCAAAAGTTATAACTAGGAGAACTTAGAGCCACGATGATGCATATTCAGTTAGCATATAGGTCCATAGTACGAACCAAAGGTGTTGTGGAGGACTTGCTCATTAAAGTAGGACCTCTCGTGTTTCCTGTGGACTTTGTTATCTTAGACATTGATGAGAAAGTGGAGGTCCCCCTCATCTTGGGAAGGCCTTTCTTAGCCACCGCCAAGGCCTTGATTGATGTGCATGGAGGTAGGCTGGTGCTTAGGGGAGGAGAGGAGGAGGTCACTGATAGACCGTCATTTACACATGTTTTTACCCTCATACTTACACCGTTTGAGGTGTTGATTCTCGTGTTTTAGGCCGATTTCACGCTAGGTTGTGCTTGTTTGTGTTATTTCAGGTCCTAGTACGTGAATGAAGGCTTAGGAGTGAGTCTGGGGGTAGATTGGACGAAGAACGGACGAAGGGCGAGCTTTTGGAGGAGTGCACGGGCAGACCAGGAGGCCGCACGGCCGTGCACATGAGCCATTTGGCCGTGCGCCTCTGGCCGAGGCCATGCACGGGCACAATCCAGGCTTGCACGGCCGTGCGCCTGGCCGTGCAAGAAGGCTGAGCTCCAAATAAATGAAACGGTGCGTTTTGAGGGTGCACGGCCGTGCACCTGCCCGTGCAACTCGGGGAGACCGGTTTTAGTGCCTAATCCGAGCCAAAAGTGGGAGAATCGTGTTTTCAGAGCAAAAACAGAGCCCTGGAGAGAGAAAGTGCGAAGAACTCATCCTAGAAGCTATCTTGGAGCTGGATTTCATCGAATCGAGCCTGGAGATCGTCATAGGAGTGAACATCATCGTCCCGGAGCAGATTATCCTCATCGTTATGAGTATGACTAATCCGATTTTTGTTTTCTCTTCTCTCTCTATGGAGTAGAACCCTTCTCTCACTTGGGTATGAAGAACCCTAGTTCCTTGTGTTAGGGATTTGATTGTAATGACTTGGGATGATATTATTGTTTGATTTTAATCGAATGATGCATGTTTCATGAATTGATTTGAGTCTGATCAGCTTGTCTCAATTTCTGCTTCAACCTGAGATAGATAGAATCTGATTAGGTTGTTAGAGCTTCTTCATTCGATAGTAGGAGATTGGCTATACGAGAGTTAGCCAGTTTACTGCTTTGTACTGGTGTTCTTGACGCCAGTAGTGGAGTTCTGTGTTTATAGCCTCAGCTTTCTATCCCGGTGAAGACTAGTCGTCTGCCGGGTAGTTAGACTGAGAGGGCTTGGTCAGCTTAAGAGATTCCAAGCTACTGTCGGATCTTCCGCAGTCTAATCAACAGTAAATCAACCCAGGGAATTGCAATTGAACCTAACCAAGGGGCTAGGGGGACTCAATCCCGAGTGACTCTTACCTGCTTTAGAAACCCGAACAATTTACTGCTTTCTTGTTGCTTTTACTTTTCACAACAATCACTCGACTTAGTTTGCTAGATAATAGAGAATCACGGAGTAAGCAGTAGATCTAGACCCCGGGTTGATAATTAAACTTGCCTATACTGCAGTCCCTTTCATTGGTTACACTTGGCCATTGTTAGGTGTTGTGTTTTTAGCGTGTCAAGTTTTTGGCGCTGTTGCCGGGGAACCTCTAGGTTATTGGGGAAACGTGATAATTTGTTACTCTAGCTTTTTCTTTATTGCATTTTTCTTTTCCACCTGTGTGCCTTCACGGGTTGTTTCTGCTGACTGTGTGCAGGTAGTGCATGACCCGTAGCCAGTCGGGAGATCTACTACCGTTAGACCAGGAGCTTGAACGAACTTGCAGGAACTTCAAGCGGGCTCTAAAGGCACGACTGGCTGCGGAGGAGGAGCTACCACAGCTGCCGTTAGAAGAAGAAGAAGGCGAGATGGCTGATCCAGAGAACCGTGATATGATCCCAGAGGAGCAGACCATGGGATCCTACTGGGCCGCTAGGGCTGCGGACATGAGGTCACCTATTCAACACCCTCAGGTCCCAGCCAACAACTTTGAGGTGAGCACCTCCGTGATCACCATGCTGCGCGGTTCAGTAGTGTTCCGTGGTAAGGAGGGAGAGTGCCCTCGATCACATCTCAGGCGATTCCACGAGCTCATCGATGGAATCAAGATCAATGGGGTACCAGCAGATGCCATCCAGCTAAGGTATTTCCCATTCACTCTGGAGGGGCAGGCCAAGGAGTGGCTAGACACTCGACCTCCGGGCTCCATCACCACGTTCGCCAACCTAGCGGACAAGTTCCTCACCCGCTACCATCCTCCATCCAAGACAGCTGATCTCCAGAAGCAGATTACACATTTTGCTCAGGATGAGGATGAGACCATCAGGGATGCATGGGAGAGATACAACAGCCTTTTCCTCAGGTGCCCCAATCATGGTTTCAACGATGCATTCAAGGTGGGCACCTTCTATCACGCCCTCTTCCCGGAGGACAAGCAGCTGATCGATTCGGTTTGTGGCGGGAACATGCTGACCAAAACCCCGCCACAGCTGAATCAACTCTTTGAAGAGATGGCGGAGAATGGTTATGATTGGGGCACTGCCAGGAGATCGAGGAGAGCACCAGGCCGGGGTGTGCATGCTGTGGGCACCCAGTCATCTGATTTGGTGCAGGTAGTATCGAAGCTGGTCTCAGCTATCGATCGTTCCGGGATGATTCCAGGGACCGGACAGCAGCAGGCGATGCTCTGCCAGTGGTGCGAGAGCACCCATCATATGGTGGAAGATTGCCAGGCGATGAAGGAATCGACCACACCCCAGGAGCAGGTGAACTTCATCAACAATGTCAGGCGCAATGACCCCTACAGCAACACGTACAATGAGGGGTGGCGCCAACATCCTAATTTCTCCTGGGCTGGGCCAAATCCCAGACCACCAGCTCCACAGGGACCACCGGGCTTCCAGAGGCCACCATATCAGCCCAGACAGGGGCAATTCCAGCAACAACAACAGTCTCTCTATCAGCCCATGCAGGGGCATGCTGCTCAAACACAGCCGCGCCCTTATCAGCAGCCAGGTGCAGCCCTTGCTGCCCCTGTGCAGAATGATCAGATGGCTGACCTGCGGGACTTGGTGGGTTCTCTAGCCAGTACCAGTGCTCAGAAGTTCAACACCTTTGAGCAGTTCATGGAGAAGGCCTCGGGGAAACTTCTGGCTCTTGAAGCTGGTCAGAGGAATACACAGGCTGTTTTGCAGGATATCCAGACCCAGCTGGGGAGCGTGGCCCAGGCAGTGGCTCAAAGGGCGCCTGGTACTCTACCAGCGCAGACCATCCCTCACCCGCAGACCCCGGATGAGCGGTGCAATGCCATCATGACCAGGAGTGGCAAGCTGACTGTTGATCCCCCTGCTCGGGAACCGGCGAAAGAAGGCCCTGTCGCAGCATCTCCAGCGGTGGAACAAGAAGTAGAGAAGGAGGTTGAGGTGCCTGCACCTAAACCGCAACCAGTAGTGAAGGAGTATGTCCCTAAACTCCCTTTCCCTACTCGGTTGCACAGAGACAGGCTGGAGACAGAGTTCGAGAACTTCATGGCCATGCTCAAGAAGCTGAATGTCCAAGTGCCCTTTCTTGAGGCACTATCGCAAATGCCAAAGTATGCGAAGTTTCTGAAAGAGCTTCTCTCAAAGAAGCAGAAGCTGAGTGAGCTGGCCACTGTGGAGCTCAGCGAGGAGTGCTCGGCTATTCTGCAGAACAAGCTGCCGCAGAAGAAAAAGGACCCAGGTAGTTTCACTATCCCGTGCTCTATCGGTAAATTGCATGTAGAGAAGTCCTTGGCGGATTTAGGTGCTAGTATCAATGTTATTCCATATAAATTGTTCATGAAACTAGGCCTAGGTGAACCCCATGCTACTAGGATGACCCTTCAATTAGCTGACAGATCGGTAGTGCATCCTAGGGGTATAGTGGAAGACCTTCTGGTCAAGGTTGACAAATTCACATATCCTGTGGATTTTGTTATCCTGGACATCAGTGAGGACACAGAAGTGCCTCTTATACTGGGAAGGCCTTTCCTGGCCACCGCCAAGGCTCTCATAGATGTACATGATGGGACCTTAGTTCTGAGGAATGGCGAGGAGCGAATAACATTTTCTGTTGCTAACACTATACCTGATTCGTTACCTCTGCATGCTGTATCTCACCAGGAGCACGAGTCTGTCGTGTATCCTTCTGTGCTGCCTGTTTTGCAGGACCCGCCTCTCACATCTTCGCCGCCACTCCGGACCACTCCATCATCCAAAGAACAGGTCAAGGAGGAGTGGCGGCCGAAACTGCAGGCAGCTAAGCCTGCTCGCACGAAAGCCGGAGACCACTATGAGCTGGTCCCGCCCCCACCTTGGCCATCCGAGTATTCACTCGCTTGCATCCTACCGGATGGCCAAGTCGAGCTGGCAAATGCAGGTGGCCACATTCGTCGTGTACATGGCCACCATTTGAAGCTGTACCTCAAGAGCGATGTGGATCTGCTCTTGAGGGCACCTGATCCTACACTTCCCTGAGCATCCATACTGGCGTCCAGCTAAAAGACGGTAAAGAAGCGCTTGTGGGGAGGCAACCCCACCGAGGTTTGCATTTTCTTACTCTTTTTCCTTTGATTTTGTGTGTTTTTGAGTCTTGAGACGTTGATCTGGAGTTACGTGTCGTTTTTGAGTGAAAACAGGTTGATTTCGGGACCCCAGCAAGGTGCACGGCCAGAAAATCAACTTGCACGGCCGTGCGCCTAGCCTGGCCTGGCCGTGCGCGCTCTCGGCAAGGAGTGCACGGCCAAAAGTGCCTTGTGCACGGCCGTGCAACTCCCTCGGCCAGGCCGTGCGAGCTCTCGTCACTAGTTGCACGGCCAAATGTGCTATGTGCACGGCCGTGCAACTCCCTCGGCCAGGCCGTGTTGGCCTGCACGGGCAAAATGCCAAGGTGCACGGCCGTGCGCCTCTGCCCGTGCAGCCGAGGCACAGGCTCTATAAATGGCCGTGCACGGCCATAGTGGTCAGAAACACAATTTTTCTCGCCGGAAACCTCTCCCCCTCACCGGAAAACCGCGCCCAACCCCCCTATTTTGATTTTTCCGGCCACTTTGGGTCCATTTTTCACCAAACCAACACAAAACCCATTCTTTCCACACCCAAGGCGGCCTATCCCCCGAGTTTGGGCGACATTTTTTGTCGCCGGAGGCGATTTCCGGCGAGAATCCGGCGAGGCTCCGACGAGCATTTCCGGCCAGATTTTCGGCATTTTGTCGATTCCATTGTCTTCCCCTCATCATCCCCTACACCTCTACTTGAGTCTCCAGGTTTGATTTTGCCCCTAACTTTGTTAATTTTGGAGAATTGAGTGTGTGGGGTGTATGTTAGAGAACCTTTTTGAATCATGCGATTTATGTGAAATTGATTGAGGGGAATGCATGGGATGTGATTGAATTATGTTGGGCAAAGTCCCATTTGCTTGTTTGAGCCCTTGTGTGCAAGAATTTGGCCAATTTCATGTTTAACTTAATATTGCACACAAGGTGTTCGATGAAATGCCTGTTTTCCATGCCATGTTGTGGCCACCGGTTGGGGCCCTTAATGATGTCGTTTGTGGGTGTTTTTGCTATGAATGTGAACCTTGAGTTGCCTACTATATTGTGAATGTGCATCCCCACCCGGTTTATGCTTGATTTATCGAGTTTTTGACCCCCGAACTATGGATGAAACCATGGTTCGGCTGCTTCCTGTTCTTAAGTGTGGGGGTGGACTTGACCTTTTCTTTGGCTCTTTTGGTTCCACTTTGGGTTGTTGTTTTGCAGGGCGATGACACAACCTAATTTCCAGCACCCGTTCATCCGGGATCTCAGGAGGGGTCCCACCGCAGCGCGCTTCAAGCAGGTCGTGGAAACCCCGTTTGGCGCCCACCATTGCTTTTCCAAACGGGAGTTTCAACGATTGCACTGCTACAACCAGATTTCCGCCGTGCTCGCCAACACTGCATGGCGCCGTCTGTTACAGATCTGCGAGACGGTCTACAACGAGCCGGTGTGGGAGTTCTACACCACTTTCAAGCACAACTCCACGACCAGGTACCATGATAGTACAGCCGTTCAATTCAGGCTGGGTGGGGTCCCCCGATCCTTGAGCTATCACGAGCTGGCCGAGGCTCTCGACCTCGACCTCGACGACCGTCGGGAGTACGTCACCGAGCTTAAAGAGCCGGAGGTGGACTTCAAGAGGCTGTACACCAGCTTGGCTCAGCCTGGCCAGACGCGTCCTTTCAAGTCTGGGAGGACGAAGGCATCCACCCTGCAGATCGAGTACCGACTTCTCCACCACCTGCTGGGGAAGTCTTACACCCCTACATATGACAGCTCCGGCCACATCACGAAGAGGCCCCTGTACTTCCTCGACTCGATCTGAGAGCGCTACCATCCTCTCCACCTGGGTTCGGTGGTGGCCACGACATTCGAGAAGACGACCAAGGAGTTGAAGAGCCTCCACTGCGCCCCCCTCATCACCCGCCTGGTTACCTTCTTCGGCCTCTCCCTGCAGGGGTGCACCAAGGAGGGGGAGACCCCCATCTTTGGCGCTGTGACGATCGGGAAGATGCTGTTGTTGCGGGAGAGGAACGATGTTCAGTGGGTCGAGGGATTTCCGGAGCCCGAGGAGCCCGAGGAGGAGGCTGACGATGAGGTGGACATCGATGAGGTGGAGGCTGCTGTGGATGCTGCTGCGGATGCTGCTGATGATCCCCCACCGACTGACTTCCATTTTGGGGGTGACAGCTCCACTTTCCAGGGCCAAGACTACTTCACCCAGCGGTTCGAGCAGCTGAGGATACAGAACCAGCTGCTCCTTGATCAGCAGATGCAGTTCCAGCAGCAGTACGCGGCAGATCAGGCCCAGTACCGGCATAGGCTGGACACGATCCAGGCTCAGCAGGGCATGACTCTCGCCCATATCGAGCGGGAGAAGCGCCGTTCCCGGCGCATGCAGGAGGTTCAGCAGCACCTGCTTCAGCTGGTTCCGGGCGAGCCACCTGTCTGGAGGACTCCCTGGGACGACTCCCCTCCACATGACGGCGCGGCTGGCGCTGCTGGTGATGATGCATTCATGGATGACATCGACTTCACCGATCTTGGCGACGAGTAGGCTGTACTCGTTGCCCGTCTCAGTGTGTTTGTTTTTGTTTTTTTTAAGACTTTTGAGTGTTTGCTCCATGTGTGCGGAGCTTGGACTTCGTGTCGGTTGTTTTATGTTTTTGGTTTTTCATTTGTGGTTTGATGTAGCCGTCTGGGCTAACACTTATCCCTAACACCAGTGTGCTAGTGTTCTGATGTTCGATTTGTGCAGCATTGACCACTCCCCCGTTCGTTTCTCGCTGACTGGTCCACTTCCAGTCCCCCAGCAGTGTTCTTACCCGGTAACATCGTTCCCCCTTATCTTTCCCTCTACTCCATTGAGGGCAATGTCGTGCTTAAGTGTGGGGGGATGTTCTGTATCGGTTGGAATATTTTAGATGGTGCTTGGAGCCTAGTCCACTGTCCGAATCTGACGATTTGAGGGCTCCAAGTACTGCTGTTTGATCATATTGGCACTGTGTTTTGATGGATGAATTGATTGGTTTTCGGATTAATGCATGACAACTTGTTTGCGACTAGGACAACCTATGATGAGGACTGAGATGTGCAGTAGAGCGATGTAGGGGTTCAGTTTTTCAACTGTTTGCTTGCCAACTGTGACTTGATCTGACTTGATCTGATTACTTGTTCTTGACAGTCGTTTATGCATCTAGTTCAGGGTATCAGAATGTGAGATAGAGCATATAGGTAGCCATGTGAGATTTGAGCCTGCTCGTTTCTTTCTTGTGCGATAGATCCCTCTTCCATGATGTGTAGCATTCACGTTGTCACTAGCTAAGATGATGGGGGCATAGGATTAGCCCACGCCCAAGACTGACTGTCCTGATGTGTCATATCCCCTAGTCAGCCCCTTTGAGCCGTGTGTTATCCTTTCTTTTGGTCTATAATGAAAAATCACCCTTGTCGCATCTTTTAGAAGGTTCCACAGAGTGGTTTTTTACATATTCTCTGCTGTTTCTTCTTAAGTCTATGTGCGTGTTGGAGGCAGTGCTTAAAGTTGGGCATGTGTTTGAAATATGTGCAGAAGTGGTGGCTCTCTTAAGAAATGAAAAGAAAAATAAAAGAAAAACAAAGAAAAATTGAAAGCAAAAGAGAGCCACTACCAAAAATCTGAATAATGCCCAGTAAGTGGTGTTTCTTAGCAGTCTGGCTTGGAAATGCTGATGTTTATGCCTCCTTCGCTCTTGTGCTCTTAAGATATTGAGTAATGCAGGATAGCAGAAAGAAAATACCGGGTTGTTGACTGTGTTTGTGTGTTTGGGAAATGTGGAACCTTTTGCTATGAATACTTCCACCACCTAAAAGGCCTTTTCCCCATGTCCAAAACCCTAGCCAGTCATTTGAACCTGTGTCTAAGACCTCCTGATTAGTTAGTGGTGACACCCCATATGTGAACTCTAGCATTTAGAGGCTGCCATCATGGTGAAGAGATGACAGGATTGAGAGAAATAGCATGCGCATCTTTCGCATCAAATTGTCCTGACCCCACTGGTCGAGAGTGAGTGATTCATTTTCATTTTCTATATGCTCTTGTACCCCGGTGAGGACCTAGATTGCTCGGTCTCTATTCTGATGTTTTGAGTTGGATGCATGAGTTGACTGTTTTGAGTAAGTGGTTGAATCAAGTCTAGGTTGGCCAGTGAACAGGAGGGAAGACTCTTCCTTTACTCGATTTGCTGCACTCGAATGTCCTTTGTGGTGGTTGTCCAGGTTGTTATTGAGGTTGTGCATGTATTGATGTTTGAAAACCAGTGCGATTCACGTGTTTTGTGCCTTTATGACTTGTCCCCAATGTTGGTTGATTGAAATATGTAAGCTTACCTAGTGTCTGACTTGGTTTGCTTGGGGACAAGCAAACGGTTAAGTGTGGGGGAGTTTGATAGACCGTCATTTACACATGTTTTTACCCTCATACTTACACCGTTTGAGGTGTTGATTCTCGTGTTTTAGGCCGATTTCACGCTAGGTTGTGCTTGTTTGTGTTATTTCAGGTCCTAGTACGTGAATGAAGGCTTAGGAGCGAGTCTGGGGTCGATTGGACGAAGAACGGACGAAGGGCGAGCTTTTGGAGGAGTGCACGGGCAGACCAGGAGGCTGCACGGCCGTGCACATGAGCCATTTGGCCGTGCGCCTCTGGCCGAGGCCATGCACGGGCACAATCCAGGCTTGCACGGCCGTGCGCCTGGCCGTGCAAGAAGGCTGAGCTCCAAATAAATGAAACGGTGCGTTTTGAGGGTGCACGGCCAGAATGGTGTGGTGCACGGCCGTGCACCTGCCCGTGCAACTCGGGGAGACCGGTTTTAGTGCCTAATCCGAGCCAAAAGTGGGAGAATCGTGTTTTCAGAGCAAAAACAGAGCCCTAGAGAGAGAAAGTGCGAAGAACTCATCCTAGAAGCTATCTTGGAGCTGGATTTCATCGAATCGAGCCTGGAGATCGTCATAGGAGTGAACATCATCGTCCCGGAGCAGATTATCCTCATCGTTATGAGTATGACTAATCCGATTCTTGTTTTCTCTTCTCTCTCTATGGAGTACTTGAAGAACCCTAGTTCCTTGTGTTAGGGATTTGATTGTAATGACTTGGGATGATATTATTGTTTGATTTTAATTGAATGATGCATGTTTCATGAATTGATTTGAGTCTGATCAGCTTGTCTCAATTTCTGCTTCAACCTGAGATAGATAGAATCTGATTAGGTTGTTAGAGCTTCTTCATTCGATAGTAGGAGATTGGCTATACGAGAGTTAGCCAGTTTACTGCTTTGTACTGGTGTTCTTGACGCCAGTAGTGGAGTTCTGTGTTTATAGCCTCAGCTTTCTATCCCGGTGAAGACTAGTCGTCTGCCGGGTAGTTAGACTGAGAGGGCTTGGTCAGCTTAAGAGATTCCAAGCTACTGTCGGATCTTCCGCAGTCTAATCAACAGTAAATCAACCCAGGGAATTGCAATTGAACCTAACCAAGGGGCTAGGGGGACTCAATCCCGAGTGACTCTTACCTGCTTTAGAAACCCGAACAATTTACTACTTTCTTGTTGCTTTTACTTTTCACAACAATCACTCGACTTAGTTTGCTAGATAATAGAGAATCACGGAGTAAGCAGTAGATCTAGACCCCGGGTTGATAATTAAACTTGCCTATACTGCAGTCCCTTTCATTGGTTACACTTGGCCATTGTTAGGTGTTGTGTTTTTAGCGTGTCAGTCACATTCTCAATTGATGATAGCATGAAGTTGTCTCGTTGCCATGATGATTTTGATTACTGCGAAGAGGTATTTGACTTCATGGAGGCACTCACGTCTGTAGGTGCCCTTTCTACTGACCCTTTTGAGGAGTGTTGTTTGGTAGGAACAGACGCCCCGGACTCCCAGGAGGTTGTTAGCCAACCCCTGCAAGACCAAGAAGTGGAGGCATTACCCTCAATGCGGAAAATCCCTACCTCTCTGGAGGAACCCCCCGAGTTGGAACGGAAACCGCTACCTCATCACCTCGAGTACGCCTTTTTGAGGGATGATGGGAAGCTTCCAGTCATCATCAACGCCAATCTTACACCCGATCATAAGGTAGAATTGATTGAGGTCCTTTGGCGTCACGAGAGGGCAATAGCTTGAAAGATCACAAACATCCAGGGAATTGGGCCAAACTTTTGTTCACACAAGATCCACGTAGAGGAGGGGTCCAAACCGGTTCGGCAATCGCAGAGGCGAGTGAATCCTAATTTGGAAGAATTTGTGAAAGTAGAAGTAATCAAGCTGCTGGATGCCGGGATTATCTACCCTATCTCGGATAGCCAATGGGTGAGCCCAACCCAGTTGGTCCCTAAGAAGGGAGGAATGACGGTGGTAGAAAATGAAAAGGAAGAGCTTATACCAACAAGAACGGTAACGGGGTGGAGGGTGTGCATTGACTATCGAAGATTGAACGAAGCCACTCGAAAGAACCACTTCCCTTTGCCTTTCATTGATCAAATCCTGGAGAGACTCGCTGAACATGGTTACTATTGCTTCTTGGATGGGATGACAGGGTGCTTCCAGATCCCAATTGGCCCAGAAGATTAAGCCAAGACAACATTCACATGCCCCTTCGGGACCTTTGCTTACCGACGCATCCCGTTTGGATTGTGCAATGCCCCGACTACATTCTAGAGGTGCATGGTGGCCATCTTTGACAAGCCATTTGGAGAGATAATGGAAGTATTCATGGACGAATTTTTCAGTGTTCGGAGATTCATTCTCTCATTGTCTGGCCAACTTGGAGAAGGTCCTTGAGCGATGTGAAGAAACCAATCTAGCCTTGAGTTGGGAGAAGTCCCATTTTATGGTCCGGGAGGGCATTGTGTTGGGTCCCAAAATCTCCAAGCAGGGGATTGAGGTGGATCGAGTTAAAAGTTGAGAGACTAAGCAAGCTACCTCCCTCAACCAGAGTTAAGGGCATAAGAAGCTTCCTTGGGCATGCGGGGTTTTATCGACGTTTAATTGAAAACTTCTCGAAGATCGCATTGCCCTTGACCAAGAGTTTGGAGACGGATGCCCCATTCCTTTTCACGAAGGAATGCTTTGATGCTTTCAACATCCTTAAAGAGAAGCTCACCAATGCCCCCATAATGGTCTCACCAGATTGGAACCTCCCCTTCGAGCTCATGTGCAACGCTAGTGATTATGATGTGGGAGCAGTTTTGGGTCAAAAGAGGGGTAGACACTTTTAACCTATTTGCTACGCCTCAAAGACACTGAATGATGCTCAGGAAAATTACACAACCACGGAGAAAGAGCTGCTGGCAGTAATCTTTGCTTTCGATAAATTCAAGTCTTATCTGGTGTTCTCCAAGGTTGTTGTCTACACAGACCACTCTGCCATCCGCTTCTTGATGAGCAAGGCAGATGCCAACCCCAGACTGATTCGATCGCTCCTGCTGCTTGAAGAGTTCGATGTGGAGATCAAGCACAAAAAGGGGGCTGAACACCTTGCAGCTGACCACCTCTCGCGGCTCAAAGGACCGGGGAGTAGCACTCATCCGAGAAATATAAATGAGACTTTCCCCGATGAACGTCTACTCGCCCTCGCAGATGTAGAGAGTGTCGCCCCATGGTTTGCCGACTTCACCAACTAGCTGGTTGGAAAGCAGCTACACAAGGGAATAACTACACATGAGAGAAACAAGTTCTTCTCCGACCTCCGTGATTACTTCTGGGATGACCCTCACCTTTTTCGAATTGGGGCCGACGGATTCATTCGAAGGTGCGTATTGGAGGAGATAGAAGGTAATCTGAACCACTATCATACGGGGCCAGCTGGGGGTCACCACGGAGGCAACCGAACGGCAAGAAAGGTGCTCTCGTCGGGATTCTACTGGCTGAACCTTTTCTGGGATGCCTACAA
Organism: Linum tenue; assembly: GCA_946122785.1. Classification (NCBI taxonomy): domain Eukaryota; kingdom Viridiplantae; phylum Streptophyta; class Magnoliopsida; order Malpighiales; family Linaceae; genus Linum; species Linum tenue. The sequence continues at coordinate 48,897,760 of CAMGYJ010000008.1, read as the reverse complement.
ATTTGTGAGTCATTCGACAAATGCCAATGGACAGGTAATGCTTCTAACAGAAATGAGATGCCCCAAACAATTTCTATCACTTGTGAGATCTTTGATGTTTGGGGCATCGATTTTATGGGACCTTTCCCCTCGTCTTTTGGTAACAAATATATCCTTGTGGCCATAGACGACGTCTCTAGGTGGGTTGAGGCTCAAGCTCTCCCCAGCACTGATGCAAGACGAGTCTGTGGATTTATGAAAAAGCTGTTTTCACGATTTGGGACCCCGAGGGCCATCGTTAGCGATCGCGGAACCAATTTTCAAGGTCAATTCGATAAGCTCCTCGCTCGCTATGGTGTCACCCACCGGGTGTCCATGGCCTATCACCCCCAAACTAGTGTACAAGTCGAGCTATCAAATAGGGGGGTAAAACGGATCCTAGAAAAGACCTTGGATCAATCTCGCAAGGATTGGTCCGCAAAGCTCGATGATGCTCTATGGGCATACCGCACTGCCTACAAAACACCAATAGGCATCTCGCCTTACCATTTGGTGTATGGAAAAGCGTGCCGCCTACCCTTAAAGCTAGATCACAAGGCTTTCTGGGCCACAAAGCTTTTGAATATGGACCCTAGTTTGTGTGGTAATGAAAGAAAGTTGTAGGTTCTTGAACTTGAGGAGTGGCGTCTCCGAGCCTATGAAAACACCAAGATTTACAAGGAGAGGACGAAGCGCTTGCATGATGCTCGCCTGAAAGGAGGGAAGGATTTCTAGCCGGGAGACCAGGTTCTCTTGTACAACTCCCTGTTGAAGCTATTCCCTGGGAAGCTAAGGTCAAAATGGTCGGCCCCGTATGTGGTAACTCAAGTATTCACATACGGGGTGGTTGAGATCTCCCACCCGGAGGAAGGAACGTTCAAAATGAATGGACACCGCCTGAAGCGTTACCTTGGAGGAGAGGTAATGCCACACAAGGAGGTGGTGTTCCTGCAAGATGCATGACCCGGAAGTCTCCTTCTAGCTTAAAACGTTAAAGAAGCGCTTGTTGGGAGGCAACCCAACGAAGGTTAGCAAGTTTGAACTACTAATACTATGTATTGTGCTTGTAATAACTTCGAACGAGTCGTATTGTGCTGGTGTGTGTTTTTTTGTTGTCTCTCCTTGAAGCTCAAATTATCCTACGCTGGTTCGATTCCTACATTCACTCACCAAGCCCAAGCGGTAACGTCACTCTACCCCTTTCCTACGCCATTGAGGGAAATGCCGAGTTTAAGTGTGTGTGTGTGTGTTGGGGGGGGGGGGGGGTAGTCTACTAGTATGCTTGTGTGAGTGAGATGTTGCTTGGAGCCTTTTGTATGCCCGAATTTCAAAAAATTTGAGGGCTCCAAGCAACGTTTGCATGTTCAGAGTGGCCGGATGGTGGAAATTCTCGTGTTTGTGGCATTGATCTTGAATTGTTGCATGTGATCGAGTATATCCTATGATGATGACTGAACCAGTCAAGATGAATGGGAGGCTCGACTAGTTGGTCAGGCTAGCCCCAACCTAGACCGCGATCCGTACGATTGCTTTATTAGCCACGACCACTACATCTGCTTCGATTCATCCTGCATAGACAAAATAGAAGACAACCAACTAAAAAGCATACCACAAAGCCAGCAAAACCATTAGTAATCATGCTACTAGGCACGTGAAACTCAGCGAGGAAGACGATAAAAGCAACCAAGAGCTAAATTCGAGAAAGCACAAGTAAAATTAAAAGCTCATTGAGGCCTTATATCGACTACATGGTGGGCACAACTCAACATGAAGAGCAAAACACAAAATTCGCTCACCAAACTTCATCTCGCTCAACATATACGATCACATCATGCTACTAAGCAAGGGGGATGCTTCCATTGGAACTGGCCCCTCCAATTTTACAAATTTTCGAAAACCCCTAATCTCCTTAACCAAGAACCATAGAAATGATTTTTCAAGTGGAAGAACTAATTGAAGCTCAAACTTATCTGAAAACACAAGAAGGAAATTAAAGAAAGGGGATGGGAGGGGCGAAACACTGCGAAGACGCCGGAAAAGTGGGGCTGACGGTGCTGAACTGTAGCTGACGAGAAGAGTAAAGAATAGGTGGCGCCTCCAGGGGAAGATGACATCGACGGACGGCTGGAGAAGGGTCGTCGTAGGCGAGTGACAGCGGTTGACGGTGGGAGAACGGAGACGGTGTAGTGGTGGTCTCGTTGAAGGCGGGCGGAGGGCGAAGGAGCAGCAGGTGGTGGTCGGGTTTTGGGGCAGGTTTTGTGAGGAAAAGACAAATGCGAGGGGTGAGGGAGGTCTGGTTTTCAAAACAAGAAACACGCCCTCTTAGGGAAGAAATCGTAGTCGAGTTTTTGTAAATCTTGCTCGTGCCATTCCTCCTCGCTAAAACCTGGAAAACACGACCTCTTATGGCCAAAACAAGGTCGGGTTTCTGTGAAGGAGAAGCCATGTTTTTCCAAAAGAATTATGCCCGCTCCGTTTGAATTCACCAAAATCCTGGCTTTACGCACGATGTACCCGGGGCCACAAAAATGACTCAAGATAGATTGAACTGACATAAAAGTACTCAAAACAAACAAAAATCAAAAGAAAAGGGAAATAAAATCAAATCATGGTGGGTTTGCCTCCCAACAAGCTCTTTTTTACCGTCTTTTATCTGGACGCTGATAGATGAATAAAGGGTCCTCGAGTTTGATGAGCAATTCCTCGCACTCCACATCATCTCCCAGATAGTTTTTCAGGAGGTGGTCGTTCACCTTAAATGGCTTGGTTTGTGCATTGCTAATCTTCATCGTGCCTTACGAGAACACCTGAATGACCGTGAATGGTCTACACCTGAAACCCGAGAAGAGTTTCACGCGTGAGTTAAAGAGTAAGATGCAATCACCGACCTGAAACTCTTTGGTGCCCTTCAGACAAACAACGTGAAGACGCTTTGTTCGCTCCTTATAAAATCGGGTATTCTCATAGGCGTAATGACGCCATTCTTCCAACTCCAGCATCTGCAGCTTATGTGTAGTACTTGTAGCACTCAAATCCAAGTTTAGCAGCTTAAGGGCCCAGAAGGCCGTCCTCTACATCAACGGGAAATTGTTAAGCTGATAAGGTGAAGTATCAATTAGTGTCGTGCTGGTTGTCCTATATGCCCGCAGAGCATCATCGAGCTTGGTGGACCAATATTTGCAGAATTAATCCACCGTCTTTTCAATGATTCTCTTGAAATCCTGGTTCGTCAACTCGACCTGACTATTTGTTAGAGGATGGTAGGCCACATACACCTTATGTGTGACATCATAGCGAGAGAAGAGCTTCTTGAATTGCCCCTGAAAATGGGTTCCTCTATTGCTAATGATGGCACGGGGTGCCCAAACTGGATGAAAAACTGCTTCAGGAATTGAGAGACACGTCTTGCTTCATTGGTGGGCATGGCCTAAGATTCTGCAAACCTCGAGACGTAGGTTAACAGCAAAAAAGATATACAAATTACCAAAAGATGGAGGGAATGGGCCCATGAAATCGATGCCCCAAACATCAAAGACCTCACAAATGACGAAATGTTTTGGGGCATCTCATCCTGAGCAGAAATGTTAGCTGGCCTCTAGCAGCGGTCGCACTGCCGTGTGATGATATCGGCGTCCTTAAAGAGCGAGGTCAGTTAAAGCCCGACTACAGCACCTTTCGCACGTGCGGTTTCCTCCATGGTGACTTGATAGGTCTTTAATTGCACATATTTTTGCCCCTATTCTTGAGCAGTTTGAGATGTTGATTCTCGGGTTTTAAGCCGATTTCACGCTAGGTTGTGTGTTTATGTCGTTTTTCAGGACTTGGCGTTGACATGGAAGCGAGGAATCGGGTTTTGGGCAAAAAGGGGACCGTTGGAGTAAAAGGGAGCTGGAGGAGCAAAATCCCCGGCCGGGTAAAATGCAAGGAGCGGCCGGGGGGAAGCTGATTTCCCAGGAAGGGTCTCGTCCACAGAGCATAAATCCCCGATCGGGTATTATTGACCTTGATCGGGGATTAACCTCCTGGCTGATGCGGTGCGTTTCAAAATCCCCGGCCGGGCACCCAAAATCCCGAACCGGGGATTATGACTGGGGATCGCAAGTTCCAGTTTTTTAAGGGAAAGAAGAGCAAAATTGAGAGGATCCGAGTTTTAGAGAAAGAAAGTGATTCCTAGAGAGAGAAAGCGATGAACTAGAGTTCCCAAGTGCCCTAGCTTGATCTTCATCACCATTGGAGCTCGGCTCACACTTGGAGAAGTGCCGATTGACGGCCAGGAGCAGATTCTCATCCTTCGCAGCATGATTTCTGCATCTGAGCTTGCTTTTGCTTCTCTCTCCATGGAGTAACTTCCTCATTCATCTTGGTATGGAGAACCCTAGATTTGCATGTTAGGTCTGATTGTATGAACCCAAGTACAGATTCTATGATTTGATCATATTCAATTGAGGTTTGAATTGTTGAATGGCATGAATCTTGATCAAATTCCTGTTGTTTCTGCTTTAACCTAGAAAGAGAATATCTGCCTAGGTTGATAGAGCACCCTTGATTGAAGATAGGGAGTTGGTGACTTTAGTCGAGGAGCCAACTCACTATTCTGTACCGAATTCACTTCGGTAGTGGAGGTTTTTTTCATTAGGGCCTCAATCTGTTTACTCCGGTGGAGGTTAGTCGCCCACTGGGGACTCAGATTGAGAGGGTCTGGAGACCTTTAGTCGAGACTGCAGAGTGTTTAAGAAACTACCACAGTATAACTATCACTGAAATTGAACTTGGTAAATTACAATCCAGCTTAACTGCAGTCTAGGGGGAACCATATCCGGGTGACCTCTCTCGACTTGAAAACAACCTTCTTGCTTGCTTTGCTTGTTTGTTAGTTTGGACCTGCACTAAAGTTTCACCGCTAAATAATAAGGATTCACTGAGTAGTCATCACATCTAGGACCCGGGTTGACATTAGAACCCAAACCCGCTATACTACGCTTTAGGAGGTGGTTACGCTTGGCCATTTTCTAGAGTGACGGTAGGAGCGAGTCAAGTTTTTGGCGCCGTTGCCAGGGACGGCGAGGTTGTTGAAGAAAAGTGATTTCTGTTACTGCATTTTCATTTTCGCATTGACCGTTTGTCCTTTCCCACTTGTGCGTTCACGGGTTTGCATTGCTTGACTCTGTGCAGATAGTGCATGACCCGTAGCCAGTCGGGAGGTTTACTGCCGTTGGATCCGGAGCTTGAACGCACCTGTCGCCAACTTAGGAGACAACAGCGAGCTAGACTAGCTACGGAGGAGCGCATAGATGGCCAGTTGAGCAGCGATTCTGAGGAAGAGTACGAGTTGGAAGGCGAACACAACCCACCCTAGGGGAATCCTCTCCAGGTTCCCCCGGTGAATCAGTTCTTGGGGAACAACCCCATACCTCAGGCAGATGGGGTTCATCATCCACCACCGCTGTCGGGTCCCACCTAGGAGTACTACTACACTCCACGGGTTGCTGATATCCGCCTGTCATCCTCTACCCGCCCATTCCAGCGAACAACTTCGAGATCAAGCCATGCTGGATTCAACTCATTACATCCTCTGTCCAGTTTCATGGTTTGAAGGATGAGGAGGCAATGGTGCACCTTTCCCGTTTTCTGCACCTGACGAACGGGTAAGCTGAACGGTGTCCCTGATGATGCAATCCGCCTTCACCTCTTCCCCCATTCTCTGGAGGGGCATGCTAAGAGGTGGTTGGAGACCTAGCCCCCATTGTCCATCACCTATTGGGGACGATCTGGCTGACAAGTTCGTGCACAGGTACTATCCGGCATGAAAGACCACAGAGATCCACGGGAGATCACTCACTTCCGCCAAGATCCAGATGAGTCACTTTGTGATGCATGGGAGCGGTACATGGGATTTTTCTGGCAGTGTCCCCATCATGGCTTCAGTGACGCATTCACCGTGGGGAACTTCTACAGTGCCTTTCTCCGAAAAGCCAGAGGGTGATTGAGTCTCTATGCCTAGGAGGGGATATTCTTACTAATACTCCACCCGAACTGAAACAGATGATCAGTACCTTGGCTGCTAGAGATCATTCCTAGGGGAAGAGCACTAGAGGCAGGAATTCCCGGGACCGTGGTTTGCACGCCATGGAGGCCAGGTCCCCGGCTCAAGCAGCATGTGGCTGAGTTAGTGCAGACATTAAAGCAGCGCAACAGTCTTATTCCGGGCTGTGGTTTGGCTACGCCTCCAATAGCTCAATGTCAGTGGTGTAAGAGCTCGAATCATCTGGTGGAAGACTGCCAGGCGATGCGGGAGTCCTCTATTCCCCAAGAGCAGCTGGACTTCATCGCCAATGCTCGGCGCCTTGACCCATACAGCAATACATACAACAAGGGGTGGCGCCAGCATCCCAACTTCGCTTGGGGTAGCAACACAACTAAACCATCTGGTTTCCCAGCACCAGCAGGTAGTTTTCAGCAGAGGCAAGCCTTTCCAGGCTAGACAGGGGCCACCCCCCACAGCAGCAGCCCTACCAGCCTAGGCAGGGGCAGTTATTCCAGTAGCCCCAGCGTCAGTATGCCCAGCCTCTAGGAGCTGCAGCTCCAGATAATCAAATGACGGAGCTGAAAAATATTTTGCAGGCATTCATGACCACAAGCCAGGAAAATTTCACGAGGATGGATCAAAACATAGCCTCACTGGAGGCAGGCCAGAGAAAACCAAGGTGCCATTTTGCAAGATCTATAGAATCGGATTGGTGGCATAGCTCGCCAAAACACTACCAGGGCACCGGGGACTCTGCCTGCCACCACTATTCCGAACCCTCGTGAGCCTAACCAGCACCAGCAGCTGGATGCCATCACTACCAGGAGTGGCAACACCATATCTGCTGCTCTTGCCCAGCCCAGGCAAGACGAGCCACCAACTTGCTTTAACACTTCCAGCTGACAATGCAGAAGTGGGGGAGACAAAGAAGCACCTGCTCCCAAGCCACAGCCAGTGGTTAAAGAGCATGTACCCCAGCTTCCTTTCCCCACATCGCCTACATAAAGACAAGCTGGAGACTGAGTTTTCCAAGTTCATGGCAATGTTGAAGCAGGTCAACATCAGCATGCCGTTTCGTGGAAGCACTGTCGAAGATGCCCAAAGTACGCCAAGTTCATGAAAGAAACTCCTCACCAACAAGAAGAAACTTGGGGATCTTTCGACAGTGATGCTGAGCGAGGAGTGTTCTGCTATCTTGCGGAACAAGCTGCCCGATAAGCGTAAAGACCCAGGGAGTTTCACTATCCCTCTTGCTATTGGCAGCATGCATGTAGGAAAGTCCTCGGCGGACCTAGGCGCTAGCATAAATGTCATGCCCTACAAATTGTTTAAAAGCTAGACCTAGGTGAACCTAGAGCTACTAGGATGAGCATTCAGTTAGCAGATCGTTCCATTATGCATCCTAGGGGTATCATTGAGGATCTGCTTGTTAATGAACATGCTACTTTTCTGTGTCTGAGAATGGGAAACACTCCCATTTGCATGATGACGTAGATTACTGTGATGTGCTTGCTGGATTGTGAGACCACACTCGCTATAACGAGTGCGGGTACTGACGATGCTCTTGAGCATTGTATTTTGCTAGGGTGAGCAGGCATCGCAAGAGACCGCAGCTGGTGGAGCAGTTGGCCGCGCTGGAGAGTGGCCCATTCCTGGAGGGCGACAGGCTGTTCAAACCGATCTCATCCTCGCCCCGCATCACTACCTCCTTGGAGGAACCACCAGAGCTGGAGCTAAAGCCCCCTCCCTCCTCATTTGAAGTATGCATTTCTCCGGGAGGGGAATAAGCTGCCATTCATCATCAGCTCGACCCTCACACCCCAGCAAAAGGACAGACTGGTGGCTTTGCTGAAGCTTCACGAGCGAGCCATAGCCTGGAAGATCACAGATATCTGGGGGATCAGCCCCTCATTCTGCTCCCCACCGGATACTGTTGGAGGATGAGATGCGGCCAGTGAGGCAGCAGCAGAGAAGACTGTGGGTCAGTCCCACCCAGGTGGTACCCAAACAGGGTGGGATGACCGTGGTGCCTAACGAGAAGAATGAGCTCATCCTGATGCGCACGGTGGCTAGGTACCGTGTCTGCATTGATTATAGGCTTCTCAACGACGCCACTCGGAAGGACCAGTTCCCGCTGCCGTTCATTGATCAGATGCTGGAGAGACTGGCGGGGCAACGAGTTCTACTGTTTCCTGGATGGATGTCCGGGTATTTCCAAGATCTCCATTGCACCTGAGGACCGGGCGAAGACCACCTTCACCTGCCCTTCGGCACATTTGCCTAACCGGAGGATCCCATTCGGGCTGTGCAATGCCCCCGCTACTTTTCCAGGGATGCATGCTCGCCATTTTTGACCGCCTAGTCGGCGAGATTATGGAGGTGTTTATGGATGATTTCCCGGTTATGGCGACTCATTCTCTCACTGTCTCCATAACCTGGAACTCGTCCTTAAACGGTGTGAAGAAACGAACCTGGCACTGAGTTGGGAGAAGTGTCATTTCATGGTTCGCGAAGGCCATAGGTTCTGGGGCATAAGATCTCCAAGATGGGAGAGTTATGTGGACCGAGTAAAGATTGAGACTATCAGCAAGCTGCCTCCTCCTACATTTGTTAAGGGGATCCGGAGTTTTTTAGGCCATGCAAGGTTCTACAGGCGGTTCATCAAAGATTTTTCCAAGATCGCCCTGCCCCTGACTAAGCTTCTTGAGAAGGATGCCCCATTCCAGTTCACTGATGCATGCACAGCGACATTCACGACCTTGAAAGAGAAGCTCACCCAAGCTCCTATCATGGTTTGTTCCGGACTGGTCCCTCCCATTTGAGCTGATGTGTGATGCCAGTGACTTTGTTGTTGGAGCTGTCTTAGGGCAGAAGCGAGATCAACACTATCGACATATCTACTATGCCTCGAAGACCCTAATGATGCCCAGGAGAACTACACCACTACGGAGAAGGAGCTGCTCGCAGTGGTGTTTGCCTTCGACAAATTTCGTCCCTATCTGGTCTTGTCCCATGTGACCGTGTACACAGATCACTCCGCGATTCGATACCTGATGAGCAAGGCCGATGCCAAGCCTAGGCTCATACGATGGATCTTAATATTGCAGGAGTTCGACATTGAGATTCGGGAGAAGACGGGAGCAGAGAACGTTTCAGCCGATCATCTCCCGGTTGGGCGCACCCCCTGCGGACAACCTTGAGGAGGAGATCACGACTCCTTCCCAGATGAGAGACTGATGATGATGTGCCTGGTGGAGAGTGTCACCCCCTGGTATTCCGATTTTGTGAACTATCTGGTGGGCCAGCAGCTGCCCAAGGGGATGACAACTCACACCAAGAGGAAATTCTTCTCCGACCTGAAGCATTACTTCTGGGATGACCCTCATCTCTTCAGGATTGGTGCCGATGGGATCATCCGTCGCTGTGTTATGGAGAGTGAGATGGAGGGCATTCTATCTCAATGTCACGAAGGACCTACTGGCGGTCACCACAGAGGAAACCGCATGGCGAGGAAGGTGCTCTAATCGGGCTTATACTGGCCCACGCTCTTCAAGGATGCAGACGGCTTCGCACGCAGGTGCAACGATGCTAGAGGTCAGGTAACATCTCTGCCCGTGATGAGATGCCCCAGGATGTGTTTATAAACCTGTGAAATTTTTGATGTCGGGGGTATCGACTTCATGGGCCTCTTCCCTCCATCCTTTGGCATACTTATATCTTGGTTGTTGTTGACTACGTCTCTAGGTGGCTGAGGCGCAAGCTTGCCCACTAATGATGCTAGACGTGTTTGTGGTTTTCTGAAGCAGCTATTCTCCCGGTTCGGGACACCTAGAGCCATCATAAGCCATCGAGGCACCCATTTCCAGGGCCAATTTGATAAGTTACTGTCTCGCTATGGTGTGACTCACAAGGTGTCCGTGGCCTATCACCCTCAAACCAGTGGCCAGGCCGAGCTGACTAACCGGGAGCTCAAGCGTATCCTGGAAAAGACGATGGATCAGTCCTGCAAGGATTGGTCCACCAAGCTCGATGATGCTCTCTGGGCATATCGCACTGCCTACAAGACACCCATTGGTACTTCACCGTACCGGCTTGTCTATGAAAAGGCATGCCATTTTGCCCGTGCATCCCTTTTCCCTTTTTCTGTGTTTTGTGTCGTGTTCAGTCAGTTGCATGTCTGTGTTGAAGTTCGGTCGTGGTTATGTCTCGTTTTGTGTTTTTTCGTGCAGGGGAGGTTGAAAATTTGGGCGATTGCAATTTTTGGCCGGAAGGGCAAATCCCCGGTCGTGGGCCAAAATACCCGACCGGGTATTTTGGCCCATGACCGGGACCCTTCCTGCTTCTCGGGGTGAAAAAGGCGAATCCCCGACCTTGCCCAAAAATACCCGACCGGATATTTTTGCTTCAAGGCCGGGATTTTCCAGCCAAGGAACGCAGTGTTTTACAAAAACCCCCGACCTTGACCCAAAAATACCGACCAAGGATTTTGCTATTTAAGCAAACCCCCGGTCAATTTCTCTCTACCCTCATTTTTCAAAATTTCCCTCTCCTCTTCCTTCCAAATCCTCTCCCTCTCTCTTCATGAGCACGCCGGCAGCCGCGCTCCGCCACCCTCGGCCGCCGCCCTCATTCGCCAGCCATTTTTCCGGCGACTTTCCCGCAGTTTTCCGGCGACTTTCCGGCGAGTTTTCCGGTCAATTTTTCGGCATCATTTTGCATCCCTCCTTCCTTCCTCGCGTCCATCTACAGTTCTACTTGGGTTTCCAGGTGTGTTTCGTATTAACTGTCCTTGTTTTGGAAAATCGGATTGTAGATTGTAGGACCGAGAACTGTGTTTGCATGCTTGAATTAGACTAGGGTGAGGGATGCCGTATGCATGGTATGCCTTTGGTGTGTGTGTTGCCCGTGTGATTGCTGTGGTTGGTTATGTTGTTCTTGCCTTGTCTCCGGTTGGGTTGCTTGCAATTCAACTGATTATGCTTAAACTGTTAGCCTAGGTGATCCTTAAGTGTGGGGGAAAATGATGAACCCATGATGTTGGTCCTGACGAGTTTTTCTTGTCTCCACCTTTGGTTTGTTAATTTTGCAGGAACATGTCACTCGACCATCCGTTCGTGCAGGATCTGCGCCTGCACCCGGATTACGCGGACCAGTTCCGCAGGGTCACGAGCGGGAGACTAGAGCGCCACCACCATCTGGAGTGGGGCGTATTCGAGCAGCTCCACTACATTCAGGAGCTCTCCACCGCCATCAGCCACCGGGATTGGCGGACACTGCTGACCATAGAGGAGCGCACGTACACGGAGCTAGTGTGGGAGTTCTACACAACCTACAAGTACAACGCCAAGGCGGCCCGAGACTCCCACGCAGTCACTTCAGGTTGGGCGGCCACCCACGTGAGCTGACCATTGACGGGTTGGCCTATGCCCAAGGGATTCATTACTACCCCTTCTCGCGCCACGTGGTTGAGATCGCGAACCCGACGGACTGGAACCAGGACGAGTTCAACCGCCGGATAGCCAGACGCGCCTATGGGTTCAACTACTTCGACCCGGTCAGACTTCCGTCTCCACCATCCGGCCGCAGTGGCACATCCTGAACTTGCTCATCACCCACTCGATCGTCCCATGTGCTACTAGGTCGCATAAGATTCCGAAGCGGGTGCTCTATACCATGTACTCGATGAGGGACCCGGAGCATATGTTGCACTTGGGTTCTTTCGTGGCTACCACTTTCTCCCGGTGCCACGGAAACCCAACCACCTTTACTGTGGTCCCCTGATCACCCGCATGGCGCGTCATTTCGGCATCGACTTCGCGGGCCTCACAGATTCTACTGCACGGGCGACTCCACCCCCCTCAGCCGGATGTGCTCCACAATGCACTCCTCCTGGCCACTGCTGGCACCCGCACCTGGATGGATGGCTTCGATGCCCCCTGATGAGGATGAGGAACTCGATGAAGACGAGGAGGACGCCGACTACTCTGGCGAGGAGGAGGATGACGACGATGATGATGATGATGGCGTGGCCATGGATGCTGATGAGCCGGAGCCCCACTCTCTCCACCAGGGGACCTTCAGCCACGACGGAGATCAGAGAGAGGCGAGCCCTCCTCCGGTCCTTCTGGTCCGTCGATGGCTTCTGGACCGTCGATGGAATTTTTCACGGAGCAGTTTCAGCAGATGGGGCTCCAGTTCCAGCAGCTCGGTCTTCAGAACCAGCAGCTCATGGACCATCAGGTCCAGTTCTACCAGCAGTATTCGGCCCACCAGGCCGAGTACCAGTCTAGGCTGACGGTTTTCGACGAACGCCTCAACCGCATAGAGACCAGATGGGAGTCACTAGTGCTCTCATCGGGCGGGAGAGTGATCGAGGGCGCCGATTGATGGAGTACTTGGAGCACCTACTCTAGGCTTGTCACCCACCAGAGGAGCACCACTGGACCACCGGTGGGATCACTCTCCCCCCCCCCCCACCACCACCACCGACCGATGGGGACGACGACCTCATGAACCGGATCGACTTCACTAGTCTAGGAGGCCCCTAGTGGCCCGTTTTGTGTTGTTTTGTTTTCGCCAGAGTGCAAACTGTCTTTTTTGTGTCGGTTTATTTTTTCTTTTATTTTTTTTTATTTTGGATGATGTACTATTGGGCTTACCATTGGACCTAACGTATTGTGTTTGAGTTCTTTTGTTCCCTTTAGCTGTGCTTGTCCTGACTGGTCCTCTCTCCAGTCCGCTTCATTCAGACTTGTCGTCGTCCAGTCTCATGCAGTCCGTGCACACCGGTAACATCGTTCCCCTTTCCCTTCCCTCTTCTCCATTGAGGGCAATGTCGAACTTAGTGTGGGGGAGGGGGGTGTTTATCTTTTGACTGCATTAGATCTGTTTGTGTGCTTGGAGCCTAGTCCACTGTCCAAATTTTTAAATTTGAGGGCTCCAAGTACGGTTTCCATGCAAATTGCCTGCTCAGTATGCTTTGAATTGACAGTCTCTATAGTAATGTGCAACCTAGGGAGGTAGTGTAGCACTATGGAGGATGTTGAAGTATAAGATTTTTCCTATCTAGCTCTCTACTGTGCCAGTTGATTTTGTGAATTAGTGGAGCTAAGACCGTCGAATTCATGTGGTAATGTGGACTCTGTTTGGATTGTGTTGTGGACTCGTGTATCAAACATGGTGCTTATGTGGGAAATAAAAGCAGTTGGTCCTCCATGTCGAAATCATCAAAATTCTAAACATGGGGTAAGCCCAACGTGTGTGGCACCGTTCATTGCACAAAATCGGGTTTTGGAGGAGATTTTAGTGATCCTTAGTGGGTACTCCTACAAGGTGAAGCTAAGCTGTCTCTAGTACATGTAAAACTTCCACCCGTTGAACGGTTTGCCTAATCGAGGATGTGTTTTTAAGGGCACGGATAGAGCTCCGACCCCCCTTAATTTCATTGGCCCTCCACACGAGTTGAGGAAAAGGAGTTAAAGAGAAGTACCCTGGCGAGCGCCAGGTGTACATAATTGCTCTTGCTCGACTAATAAGGGTCGACCGCGCAAAAGAATGCAGTTTGAACCCCTCCTAAGTGAAGGAAAAGAAAAAAAAATAAGAAAAATGTGAATGAAAGCGCAAAAGGGGTTCCAACGGTGAAATGAAGTGAAAGAGCACCCGGTACCACGAGTCCTTGGTTGTGAATGGTGTGAGTCCCTTTATCCATGAACTGACTGTCTTACTTCTACTTCTTCTCATGATCCTGGCTTGAGTCTAGAACTCGCATTGAGAGAGATAGGGGACATCTTAAAAGACCAGTTGACCTCGTAAACTGCTTTATGATCTAGAAAATCCTCTGCCGACGATCGGGGTTGTTTGTTGCTATAGAGGCCTGGAGAGCTGCATTGCTTGAGTTAGGTTTGCTTGGGGACAAGCAAACGGTTATGTGTGGGGAATTTGATAGGTCGTTCATTGCACATATTTTGCCCCTATTCTTGAGCCGTTTGAGATGTGGATTCTCGGGTTTTAAGCCGATTTCACGCTAGGTTGTGTGTTATGTCGCTTTTCAGGACTTGGCGTTGACATGGAAGCGAGGAATCGGGTTTTGGGCAAAAAGGGACCGTTGGAGTAAAAGGGAGCTGGAGGAGCAAAATCCCCGCCAGGAGTGAAAAAACCCGGCCGGGAAATGCAAGGAGCGGCCGGGGAAGGTAGGGAGTTGGTGACTTTAGTCGAGGAGCCAACTCACTATTCTGTACCGAATTCACTTCGGTAGTGGAGGTTTTTTTCATTAGGGCCTCAATCTGTTTACTCCGGTGGAGGTTAGTCCCGCTGGGGACTCGGATTGAGAGGGTCTGGAGACCTTCAGTCGAGACTGTAAACTGTTTAAGAACCTCTCGCAGTATAACTATCACTGAAATTGAACTTGGTAAATTACAATCCGGCTTAACTGCAGTCTAGGGGGAACCATATCCGGGTGACCCTCTCGACTTAAAAACAACCTTCTTGCTTGCTTTGCTTGTTTGTTAGTTTGGACCTGCACTAAAGTTTCACCGCTAAATAATAAGGATTCACTGAGTAGTCATCACATCTAGGACCTGGGTTGACATTAGAACCCAAACCCGCTATACTACGCTTTAGGAGGTGGTTACACTTGGCCATTTTCTAGAGTGACGGTAGGAGCGAGTCATGACTGCCGATGGGTCCCTCGTGATGTGAGACGGGATGTCTCTCATCTTGTGCTCCATCATGCATTGTCATATCACCTCGTCTACTCTGATCCTTTCTTGTCCCTAATCTCTATGTCGAACTCATGCAGCATCAGGATCTAGCGGATGAGTCTAGGCTTAGCATCAACCTTGGTCATCAAGTACCGTATCACAGAATGATCCATGTATACAACCACATGGGAAAGCACCATGTATGGTTGAAACTTATCGAAGGAATACACCACTGCGATAAGATCTTTCTTCATGGTGGTGTAATTCTCCTGGGACTGCATAGTTGCTCGCATCGCTCATCAGCTCAACGGCAGATTCCAATATGGAGTCTCCATGAAGGGTGCATGGGTAAGATCTCCTTAAGGTCTCAATGCAGTTGTGCACTCGGATGAAATGGCACATCCTTCTCGAGCAGCTTGGTCAAAGGCAAGCTGATATTCAAGAAATCCTTGATGAAACTTTGGTAGAAGCCTGCGTGACCCAGAAAGTTTGTGTATCTCCTTCACAAAATAGGAGGAGGTAGCTTGCTGATCGTCTCAATCTTTGTCCGATCTACATCCATCCCCTTTTTGGAGATCTTATGCCCAAGCACAATCGCTTCACAAACCATGAAATGACACCTCTCCCAGCTGAGTGCCAATTTGTCTCCTCGTACCTCTTTAGACGGGATCCAGGTTATGGAGACAATGAGAGAAGGATCTCCATAAAATGAGAAGTCATCCAGAAGACTTCCATGATCTCCATCAGTCAGTCGAAGTTCGCCATCCATACATCTCTGGAAGGTCGAAGGTGCATTGCAAAGATCGTAGGAATCCGCCGATACGCAAAGTTGTGGAAGGGGCAGGTGAAAGTGGTCTTTGCCCGATCCTCCGGTGCGATCGGGATCTGGAAGTACACAGACATGCCATCCAGGAAGCAGTAGAACCGTGTCACGCCAGCCTCTCCACCATCTGATCAATAAATGGGAGTGGGAAGTGGTCCTTCTTGGTGGAATCGTTCAGATGGCGGTAGTCAATGCAGACACGCCACCAGTCACAGTCCTCATTGGATCAGAGCATTCTTCTCATTCGAGATAACAACCCTTTGAAGGTTTTACTTGTCCTTCGATTGGGAAGTTGTAGATAGAGCGAGCCAACTACTCACCACGACTTAGTTCAAGACCTCCCGCCTAGGGCACGAGTTTTCTTAGAGGAGTTTGATGATGTTTTCCTGAGGAAGCACAAAAAGGTCTACCTCCCATTCGAGGGATAGAGCATCAGATCGATTTCATTTCTGGAGCTACAATTTCCAATAAGGGCTTATAGGATGAATCCAGATTAGACCAAAGAGCTACAAAGGCATATTGATAACCTTATAGAGAGAGTGCATGTTCGTGAAAGCATGAGCCCTTGTGCATCTCCTGTCATTCGTGTGCCTAAGAAGGATCGGATATGGATGTGTGTTGATTGTCGAGCAATCAACCAAATAAAAGTTAAGTATCGACATCCTATAACTTTATAGGTGACATGCTTGATGAATTACATGGTTTTCTAGTATGCTTTCGAAGATTGATTTGAGGTAATGTTATCGCCAAATTT
This sequence comes from Linum tenue, assembly GCA_946122785.1. Lineage (NCBI taxonomy): Eukaryota > Viridiplantae > Streptophyta > Magnoliopsida > Malpighiales > Linaceae > Linum > Linum tenue. The sequence continues at coordinate 48,881,441 of CAMGYJ010000008.1, read as the reverse complement.
CAATGAAGGAAGAGATGAATGGAAGACTGCTTTTAAAATGAAACATGGTCTTTATGAACGGATGGTGATGCCTTTTGGATTAACTATGCTCCGAGTACTTCTATGAGGTTGATGAATCATGTGTTAGAGATTTTATTGGAAGCTTGTAGTCATCTACTTCGATGTTATTCTGATTTACTCGAAGAGCATGAGGATCATCTTCAGCATCTGTGAGAGGTGTTGGAGGCTTTAAGAAAGGAACAACTATATGAAAATCCCAAGAAGGCACGTTTA